>CM051628.1:7047500-7647500 GCA_028020825.1 Podargus strigoides
AAAATGTTTAGAGAATCAGCAGTTCACTGAGAAGTTCTACTTCAAAACAGAGCCACCACTTCTTAAAATTTTTAAGGACTGTCATTTCCCTTTCAGTTGATTCATTCAATCAATTGCAATTCATTCAATTTCAAATTGATTCATTCAGTAGTGAACTTCAATGGTAGAAAAAGGAGGCACAGGGCATTTTCCCTCTAAATTGGAAAGGGATCTCACCAGTGTGTTCAACTTGCTTTCTGGAAAAACCAGAAAATTAAAGAGCCCTTCCATAAATGGACCAGAACGCAGTTGTACGTAAGATTTTTAACGCTTACCACAGTATGCACCGTACGACCACACAATTTTTCTTCTGTATCATATTATTAGCACTTCAACACATATCCCACTAGATCAGCTAATTCATGCTGATTCAATAAACAGAATTTATGGATAAACACTCTGAAATACAACTGTTCAGGTGTAACCAATTATCAGACAACAGACATTGCACTTCACCTTCCTTCACTGTAATAGCATCCATTGATTTTAGAAGGAGCAGAACAGTCCAAAATTTCGTGTTGTCACTTAGACTGTTTCAGAAACTGCTAGAAATACGTTGTGTTGTTGCTGGTTGGTTTTTTTTTTTCCTTTTAAAGCTGTACTCCAAAAACTGTACAACCAACAGCCTCAACAATAAATTTCAAGAGCACTTTTAGGCCCTACCACTGAAAACACTTTCATGCTTGGTTGGCTTTATGCATGTGAGTACTCTTTATTTATATCTCAAAAGAACTATTCCTACACTTGAAGATACATGTACTCACATGCATATGTATTGGAAGAATAAGGGTGTTAGTCTTGCAGGGTTATTTATTTTGAAGCAACTATTCATGTCTCTTGCAGTCAACATCTTCAGTATTGCCAAGTTTCATAAACCCTTGAAAGCAGGAGTCTCTGTTCTCAGTGTAATGAAAACCAACCTTCAGCTCTACCATCTTTCAAAGGTCTGCCCACCTGCATATATTCTTTTATATATACTTATATTTATGAGATGACTTTCACCTCCTGTTGAAAAGAAAGTCAAGTTTGCAATTCCAGTGCAAACCCTGAAGCCAGTGGCATGGACCTCCTGCTGTCCTTGGCAGGCTCTGGCAGAGGCAGGACTTCAACGCCAAACCCAACTAATCCAGTTCTGAGTGCAGGCTCCTGCCCCTCTCCCCTGCTGCTATTTCTCTGCACAAAACCATTTTAACATAATGGACTGGCAGAAGATTTACCTGGCAGACAGATCAGCATTTAGATGGGGTTAGCTGTTGTGGAATGACAGGCTAATAGTTATATTCATTTGTTCCTTCAGCTTTCTTCTAAGGAGTGGTAAGGTCACAGGACAACACTACAGAAGGCACCACAAAGGGGTTCAATGAAAAAGTCTTGCTGCAGCCTTGAGGAACTTTTTGCAGACATCTTCCAATCCCTTCACTTGAATGCCTTTTCTTTGGAATGACGACTTCTTCATCCTCCCCAGCTCCTCCCACCATTCCTGCCGTTTCTGGGCTAAATCTGCTGAGTGGATGCTTCCCAGCTTCCTGAAAGTCCCTAGTTTTTGCACACTCCTTTTTATATACGTAGACATACCTGTGTACGTATGTAGATACACGCACACACAAGCACACCCATGTACAGCCACACATATTTATGCCCACACACACATACACACAGACCTGCTTCAATGACTTGAAGAAGACAGAGAGACAAACTGTAAAACTCGCAAGAGAAGCCTTGCAAGGTACAATGTAAAAATCTCTCTCAGGTAAGCTACCTGTTCCATCACATAACAAGAAAATTAATTTGCTAAAGCCTTTGTGGAAACCCTGATGTGACCTTTTGCTTAGGCCAAAGGTCCAGGACTTCGGGTTTTTACTGCAAACACATTCATTAATCCTTGTGACCGTGGATTAAGTACCCAGTTATCAGCCTCTAAATGAACCTTTAAAATCCTAGAAAAAGTAGTATTATACACTAATTTTCCTTCACTTAACAGGCCTTTCTTGTTAAGTCTTTGCATTTTTCCTTTGAGACTCTGAGGAACATTACAGTTGCCAAAAGACAGGGCAGGAGAACTTACACCAACTGAACACAGCCATTCTCTCTTTTAGCAGGCTGTATCACAACACAGATATTTTATTAAAAAAAAAAAATAAATGCCAACAACTACAGTATGTTTTTAAGGAATAACTGCTATTTTACCCTATTTGGTTATAGGTTAACACATTATATATGGTTCAAAAAATAAGCACCTTTTAATTACCTTTAAAATAGAAAAGCAAAGAAAAAAAACAAAAGAGGATGTGTGACTTCCGTGGATTTTTATTTTTTTTTTTAGTACTAAGAAATGGAACTGACAATCATGATTAAAAAACTGATCAAAAATGCTAGTATCATTTCTCAAGGGAATCAGAAATTAATTCCTGATTCAAATATATGTATTGAGCAAGGGTAACCAAGTTAAACCAAATAGTCTTTAGGAGAAGAACACAAACTGAAATTTTCAGGTCAACCTCTGGCCCATACAAACATCAGAGAGAAAAACAATATAATGAAAACCCATAAAAGTCTTTTTTACTATAAAGCAGATTAAGTTATGATTACTTTGGGGATGATGAAGAATGTGTCTAGCTTGTCTCTTAAATCTACATTCAAACTGTTTCAAAGTTAATTAAGAGATGAGTAACTGTTGAGAAATCTCTAGAATAATAAAATATAACAACTTATAGCACAAAAGCAGCCCTTAAAGAACAGAGTGGCAAGTATTTCACTTCACTACAAGTAACAGTCGAGTATGTTTTATGATCCCTGTAACAACTAGCATGCCCTTGAGACTGTGCAATTCTGAATTTCTAATATAATTTGTAGGGGGAGAATTAGGACAAAACGCAGCAACACTTCAAGAACGGTCTCTCAGCATTTTAAAATTTTATGAAGTATAAGGACTAGGTTAATATGGAATGAGTCATGTTTTTAAGAGAAGCAGTAACACAGACCTGTATTTTAAATCACGACTGAAAACACACTCAACTAATACAAAATAAAAAGAAGTCAGAGTAGCTTTTTGTTGGAAAAAGGTCAACAACAACAATGAAAATTTAGCAATAATAGAAAAGGCTGAAAGCACTGCTAGCTTCAGTTCTGGAAAGTCAAAACACCAGGCTAAGCAACCAGGTAAAAACAAAGCCTTCTCACTCAACAAATCCATTTCCATCAGCTGAAATTCCTCCCAAATCAATATAAGTTTTACACACATCAACTCCGAGCCTAAACATCAGGTGCAGATCTTCTGACTTCCGAGTTACATTTGCTTAGTTCCAAATACATTCTGCATCACATTTCACTCCCTGATGTCTTTGAGAGCCAACAGGATCACTCACTACGTTTCAAAGTAAAGCAGGCACATCCACGTACACTCTCTTGGAGTGTCATTTTGTGCACAGTGCAAAGACAGTCATGTTGCAAAGGTATAAGTGAGGCTATAATTTATCTACATGTTCTTTAGATCCATGCCCACACACAAATCAAAAGAACCCAGCCCAGCTCTTAGATCCCAAATTGAGTTCTCAAAGCTAGTGGTTAGAAATATTATCCCTTTAACTTGTGAACTGAGTACAATCATCTATAGATGCTTGAAATACAAAACTCAGGCTGGCACTTTACACATTTATTTCTTAAGGCTAACACTGCAATTACCATTCTTGCAGTACACCTCATCTGTGACAACGCAAGATACCAAAACTGATGTTAAAAGATTATTTGATCAAAGCTGAAGCACTAAGTTCCAGTCCTTTTCTTCAGACCTCACCTCTCTTTCCATCTGCACAACTATCAGAAAGTGCAAGTAAACCATAGAGACAACCTGCAAACATGAACTTCCAGTAGTCTGTAACATTAATATTCCAGAGATGGAATAAGAACATCGCATCAACCAAGATGCTTTCTACAGGAGCTAAGATTTTAACTTCACTGGTCTTATGCTGTCAAATGTGCTGAAGCAAAATACACCTGACACTGAACAGACTTTTTTTTTTTTGTAGGAGAAGCTGCTAGTATTGAAACAAACTGCAGAGAGCACCCAAAGGAGGGCAATAGAGCACTCAGCTTGGCTGCAGTTTGCCCCGAACAAGCTTTTGGCCAAAAGAGGAAGCAAACCCAGTGAACAACAGGATGAGCTATGTTTTTGTCAAGTCACACCTCTTGCTTCAAAATCAACATGCTGCCCTACTTTCCACAGGATAAAATCCAGATACAATTTTAATATTTTTGTCAAACAGAATAACAGTCTAGCTTTTTCTTTAAAAAATGTAAATAATCCACTCATGTACTAAAAAGTAGTTATTCTAAAAATACTATTTGCAGTACAAGTCAGCTTATGATGTATCTGCAGGAAGGATCCACACCACCTTTAGTCAGTTAAAAAGGTACTTACCATTGGCAGTGCATTGATATGCAGAAGTTTTCCTCTCAGGTGCCTCTTGCCACTGAAGGGTGATGCTACAAGGAAATAAGGAGACAAAATAGGGAACATTAATATATATTATTTTGAAAACAGTGGTGTTAACATGATAAAAAGTTATCAAGTACAGGCCTTCACAGCTGCTCAGTTGGAAGAGCCAAGTGATAACCACTGTATTTGTATACAGCCCAGAGCAGCAGCCATCAGGCACAGAAGAGCACGGAGAGCTGGGGTTTTGCACACATCCTGTCGCTACCCACATCACACAAACTGCTCCTGTGGGGAGCCTGAAACACAGACCTTTGAACAAATAATAAGCCTGTTGAATGAATGCTTATATCATCAGACCTCTAGACAGTCGCACCCATTCAGCAGGAGCACACACAAACAAACCGACCTGTGTATAAAAAAATCCTGATGTCTGGATTTTGCCTTAGCTCCCCAGAAAAGGCTTTGGGAAGTTAACTAGGCAAAGGGGACAGCTTCCAGCATCTTCTGCCCATGCCAAATTTCTTCTGGATATAAACCTCAGCTACTGCCTTCTAAACACTCTGAAAAGCCCCAAACAAAAATCAACATTCCAAGAGTTTGACTTACAAAATGGTTATATCCACTGAAAAGCAGTTAAAAAAACCCCAAATAAATAAAAATCTGTTTTCCTAACGCATATTCAACTAAAGAACTCCATTTATGTACACAGGTGTGCCCATGCACCCAGATACCAACCCCTGCAGTGACCTCAGTAAGCAAAAAAAAGCTCATACTAGTTACTGTCTACATTTGACAACACCTACGTAATAGAAATTTTCCTGCCACAATATTCAAGAGAAGTATTTCCCATCTTCAAAAACTGAACAAAAACATAATCCAAAAAAATATCCACGCTCTCCTACATTTTAGCAATTTTCTTTACATATCAATAATAATTTTATGCATTTAACAAAAAAAATTGTTAAGTATAAGCAAACACATTTTTATGTTCAAATATGTGTTAACTCCATCCACTGTAACATCCATTTTTATTCAGTAATGACAGACAATTTTCATTCTCACTAATATTTCTGAGTGGTTGCTCTCCATACGAATACTTGTCAGACTACTTTTCTTAGGAAATAATCCAATCACCCACTCAAAGAGCAGGAAGTGGGACAGATGGACATGGGTGACTAATAAAGTGTTACCAGACTATTCCTAGATTAAACTATTTATGAAAGCATGTGTAAACTGTGCTCAAAAAACTTTTGCTATGAGTAAAGAGTAACTATGGTTTTCAGGGCTCATGATCAGCACAAAGTTGTTGAGTGCCATTTTCAAGCTCAACCAGTAGGAGATGGTTTATTATAAAGCTATTTTTGGACCCAGCCAAAAAAAAGAGCTGCAGTAATTGAGCTTAATTTATTCTTAGAAGATCTCACCGTACCACCAAGGCAGGCAGCAACGTAACCTTCACAGTGCGAGTGAGAGGCGCTGCAGAGGATGCTGAAAAATGCAAGAATGTTGGGAATCGAAAGAATTTGCAAACATGTGCTTGTTCCCTTGCTTAGTTGTACTGTGCTGCAGAAATTATGTAAATAGGCCGAGGAAAACTCCACTCCCCAAGTGGCATGGTTTCCAATGCGGAGCTGCTCAGACTTTGTTTTTTACACAGCCAGAGTTGCAGACCAGCAGAGAAGAGAAAGCTTTATCCCCCCACTCAGCAGACCCGGCACACAAACAGCACTTGCTTTTAATGAGAATTTTCCTTAAAAAAAGAACACCACATCAACCAACCAATGTTTGCACTCTTCCTTTGAGAGCAGACTAAATCATTATAAAAGCTGTGTGCAGAGAAAGGCAGAGGAGGGCTCTGCTGCCTCGGTCTGAGCGAGACGCTTGGTTTGGGTTATTTCATCTGGGAAGGAACATGGCAAACAAATAAAAGGATGATTGCACAAACATAAACCATTTTCTTCAATGAAAAAAGGCTTTCTTCAGTACACACTGCCCAAACTGTCTCCCTCCAACACCCCTTTGCCCTTGTGCAATCTTCTGAGTGCTGCACTTATCGTTGAAGCCAGGGAGGGAAATCTTCCCGTCTGATCCGTGGAAGAGGCTTCTTGTCCTTCGCTTTATATCTAAGCAGGGCAGTGACACGGAAAGAAGCTGGAAGCAAACACTCAAGAGAGCAAAGAATGAGAAAAGAAAGGGTTCACTGACTCTGCTTCATTCCTCACTCATGTTAATTGGTTGTAGGCTCAGTTTTAAATAAGAGCGCTTGAAATGACACGTAAACATTTAGAAAACTCTGTGATGTCCTCCTTCAGAATCAAGTACTGAGTACAAAAGCCTCAGCAGCAGCTTTTTTCTTTCCAGATGTATCTTACTGGATTTTGCCATTTTGGCATGTACCTTGAAACAATGCAGGTGATGGCTGTAATTTACTGATTTTAGACTCTCTCTCACCTTTATATAGCACCTGTTACGGTGACTTGAACAGGTGACCGGGTGTAGTAAGAGCTATGCTATGCAACACTTAAAAATAATCTACCAGATGCCCTTGAAGTTGACAAAGCACACCCAGGGAACACACAGTAGCTTGTGAGTTTGGCTCTTTCCTCTCAGAGGGGCTGGGGGTCCACCACTGACTGAGGACTAATGCCTTCAGCATTGACTGAATACTGCTCTCCTGGACTTAACAAGAAATAAGACTTTGCTGCATGTGTAGCAACCTGCTCCCAGCCAGTGCTCACCAGCTTTGCCCACACTGGGTTTTTCTGCACAAGAACAACACACCTGATGCCTGTGCTCCCACCCCAGGACACCATGCCCAAAGGCTCAGTACAACACTCAACATCATCTCCTCGGAAAGAGCATCCCGCTGCGCTGCAGAGCAGCAGCAATGCCTGAAGCCATAAACTCTTGCACGCAGACATGGCACAAAGGTCCAGGTAAACGGGTTGCACAAGACAGACAGTTCTCATCTGCAGGGCCAAAACTAGCACACCAAACCAGCTACCAAAAAAGCAAATACCAATCCATGCTGCTAGCAGAGATTGGGCTGCTGTTATCAACCGAGTAATAACTGTGTGGTACAAAGACAAAACCACAGATAAAAACAACCGTGGCACTGCACAGCAACAAATCTGGCTATAAACACATAGCACAGATGTACACTAACATCATTCCTTACCTGTTACCAAACATCATCAGTTCAAAACAATGATTTCTCTAGAAGCTATTTACAAAAAATGTTTAACCATTTTCTTCTAGAAACACCATAATTTATTCTATTTTCTCCTATTCATCCATTTCACAAGGAATTACACTGGGTTCATGCTATGGCTAAAACGTTTTCTGCGTGAGCTTTGAGTCGCTTCAGTTCCTCATGTTTTTCTTCTCATCCACTTAGCATGACACTGTTTATACTACATTCTGAGGTTCTGGTGCTAGTTGAGCTTTAACAACAAATTTAGTCATTAGATGTTGTGCTTTGTGAATTACAAAAGCCTTCTAAGGACACAGCATCTTTTCTTCTGAATTCCCCTGGAGTATCCTGCTTTTATCTGGATTCAGTATCTGGAAAGAGTGTCCCAATCCAAACAAAATTAAAAACAACTAAATCCTGGATATTCCCCTCAGTAACTAGGCTGCAAAAAGCATCAGACAATAGTTTTAAAAGCCTAAATTGAAAACTAATCACTCCATTGAATCCCTCCTTTCATTTGCTTAATAGGCATACACAAAACTAGCGGTGATTCTACCACTGCTGTGCTTGGAACATCAGAGAGAATCAAAGTTATTTCTTTTAATCACAGTTCCACAGTGATGTATGGCATTTTTTTAAAAACAATTCTACAATAACACCTGCTTTTCAGATCAGAAATAAATACCAACTCAAAAAATTTAAGAGAAACACAAATGTATGAGTGGGGAAAAAAAAATCAGGACCACACACAAGACAGCATTAAAAACTCTCAATACCTGCAACTAGTTGGTAGCAATAGGGTCCCTAGTGACAAACATAACACCCACAAACTGCTCCAACACTCCATATGAGGGGCACAGAAGTGGTATAGCACTTGGATGGAGGGATCACAGAGGGTGTTTTACAAGAAGCCTCCACAGGGCACTCTCAAAGTATCTGAGACCTGCCCAGAGACATATCCACCCATATCCCTACCCTCCATCTGATACAGCTTTTCTCTGTCAATTGAGAAATCTTTATTTCCTGACCTTTGGTCTATCTTTAGGCCTTTATTATGTCAGAAATATGGACAAACCTGACACAAGCTAGCTTTCTGGATGTTCCAAGGAAAAAATATTTAACATATATATTCATATCACATAACAGCTGCAGAACTTTCCACACTTAAGAAATACTATGTCATATACCAAGTACCTGCATATCTATGGACGTATGTGAACCAGCTATTAAAACAAAACAGGGTAGCTGAGGGGATAAAGAAGAACAACTGGGTAAGCAGACAGCACAATTCTGTGTTGGAAAAGATCAACTGGATACAGGAACCACTCTTCAAAAGTGCACAGAAACAGGATTCACTGTGCAATGAGAAACATGGGAAAAGTCAGACCAAGGCAAAAGAATATTGTAGCAGCTCTATACAAGTTTAAACATCGATTTCCATAAAAGCCAAAAATTGAGGGAATTGCAGAAGATAGCTTATAGCCCACTGAAAGGGAAAGAAGCTAAATTGCTGGAGAGGAAACCACCTTAGCCAGCTCTATTAAAACCACATAACACTCCAGAGTAATCTTGTCAATACTGATCAGTTGGTACCACCGGGGAAGGAGGGAGGCGAGCCCTGCTGCAGCACCATTTCACTTGCAAGGCAGTGAAATGAAATTCATCAGCAAGTAAGCCAGTTCCCATAAACTGAATGTTAAAAGGTCCTAGAAAATGAAGCAAAACCCAGCCTAGACTGGGAAAGAATATAAGCAGTTCTCAGTCAAAGCGCCGAGTTTTACGTGAAGGGACTATGGCCTCTAGAGAAGTCACACAATCCCACCTTCATGGACAGCTACATCCAGGATGAGAGTCCACCTAAGTCAATTCCAGGGAGTTACTAATTTGTTCTAATTTCTTGATTGTTTCCTGAAAATAGTGGGCATGATGAAATAGTGAAGTATTAATAGCACCATATTGATAATTATTTTTTTTTGTGTGGTTTTATTCTAGAACTGAGTTTCAATTTTAAATTCATCACTGCAAGATTAATCAGAAAAAGACTGAGAATAACTGGGTGCCAAACCGGGTGCTCGCAGCAGACTCACCGCAAACTGGAAAGAGGGGAAAAAAAATAAATAAATTTCCTTGTGTAAAAAAAATCCCCTTTCCTCAAGGTAGGAAGAGCTGTATTTCCCGTGATACTAATTCAGTCTGCTCCAGCTTGCCAAATTGACTCGGCCACGCTGCTCAGTGACAACCCCTCCTGTCAGCACGCAGAGCCCACTAACTCAGCAGAGCCTTCACAGCCCAACGGGGCAGGCACCTGCTTCTGCCAGCATGGCACTGTGTGTGTAGGGAACTGAGAGCTGCGAGGTTACCAGGACTTGTAAATGTGTCTCCAATTTGGGGATATGGAACAAAGCTCAAACTGATTCCCTGGGAACAATACCTTCTTCCCTTTTCCATCTTCTGCTAACAGTGCCTGCCTTCTCTGTGGCTTTAGATATTCACAAGAAGATACTCCTTTGTTTTAGGATTAATGGTGGCCATCCAGAAGAGCCAATCTAGGTTATGGTAAGAATCATTACAGCAGGGCAAAAGTACAACTGTCCATGTTTCTTAAAGAGCTTAATTTATTAAATTCATTAGAATTCTGTCTCAAGTACGCCATGCTTTGGGAGGTGGGATGCATGTTTTGAGCCGACATTACATTTGGAATGGGGTTTAAAATGTTTAAATGGGGAAATCTCAAAAAAAAATAACAAAAGGACATCACAATATTGTATTATTTTCAACCCTAATGAATGTAACCACCATTCAAGCTCTGTCTGTGTTTCCCTCAATATCAGTATCACTATCACCCTTACTTTTTTGGGCAACCAGAAGTCAAACGGGGCATTCTTTCAGAGTAAAAGCTCAATCTACATTTTTGTCAAGCCAAGCTAATGAGCTGCAGAGGACACTTGGGCAATGCAGCGGGACTTGAGTTCAGTGTTTGCAAACAGTTTGACGTCAACAAGCTCAAGAAGTCCTGCTGTGGCCACTGACCCTGAACACTGTGTACACCCAGTGCTGTTGGAGCTGTGACTCTTCCTATCTCAGAAGATGTTAGGAAGGCTGGTTGCCTTTCGTCTGACTTCTGCAGGAGTGCCTGGCAGGGTATTTGCCCTCACAGCCACGTATCAGGGTTAAAAACAGATGTATACCAAAATGCTCTAAAAATCCACTTTACTTGTGATATTGGGCATGTAAAAGTAATAGCACAGTCTGAAGAATTGGGATCCAAGATTTCTTTTAATATAGCCCTCAAAATTACGAGTTTTAATACTCAAAAGCACATAAAAATCCATAGGTATGAAAATATTTTTCTGAAAACTTGAAGTCATACCACAGGTCAAAAGTAAAGTCTGCGGTGGAGCTTGGGCTCATACTCCAGATGGTTCTGGGATGCAGCTCCCCTAAAATAAAGTGTTCATAATGTGTTCCAGATTCTTCCTGAAATTACTATTATTATTTTGTGCAAAACCAGAGAAAAACATAATCCTCTCATGCTGCCAAAAAAGGTAACACTGACTGCTGTGAAATCATCCATTAAGCGTAACAAGGAATAACTAAATATTTTTTTAAAACATACTCCTCATCAAAAGTTGCTGCACTTCTGCTCCCAGTCCCCTCTAATTTCCCCAGGAATTTTCCAAAACCGAGTGACGTTTGGTGTATAATGTACTCGTGGAGTAGCACCACCTTTCTATAAAAATTCTGTGTCTTGGTCATATTTTCTCACAAATAACCTATAGATTAAGCTCTTGCTGTACAGGTAAACCCCATGACTGAGCAGCAGTTCAAGTTTTCCAAGATAAGTAATACACAAGGAATTTCTCCTTTTTTTTTTTTTTAAATTTCCACACCCTACTATCAGTAGATAATATCATCTTCCTTACAAACCCTCCTGTCTCTGCCTTTCCCATGCTCCCAACATTTCTCTAACGGGATAATTTTTACAGCATTATGAGGGCTCTGACCCACAAGGAGTTAAAACCTACGGGAAAAGGGCTGCCGTTGTTCATGCACTGGTTGTCCAGTCATCCCTGCAAAAAGGACAACTTATTCTAACACAGCAGCTACTGAACTGTGACAAATTGCAGACTAGGGTATAGGAAAAAAAAACCTGTGCCTCTCATTACCGTGTCAAGCTTTCCTGCTTGTCGAGCAGGTAAGCCATCCCTACAGGAGGGGCTAAAAACTTTGAGGGCAGAGGGACAGCACACTCATTCCCAAATAAGCTATCTTGTCCCCAAGAGCACAGAGGGTATAGCTCACCTGAAGGCTTTGATTTAGTTTTATTCTCAAGTCACATCCTAGCCAAAACCTACCTGCTATTGCACAGGGAGACCTCAGTACCCCTCATCTACCCACTCCCAGCAGGGTGAGCTCACCACTTCCTTTCCCCTAAGAAATGGAAATTAATAGTTTTCTACCACTCAGCTCCTGAAGTACCTCACTGCTGGGTCAGAAAAGGACAGACATGGCCCAAAAGAGGAAGAGCCCTGACAGGGCAGAAATGTGGGAACAGCACTGCTCTGTAGTTCCATCGTCAAAACACACCTCTGTCTCTGGGGATGCCCTGGACAACTATGGGGATCCCAGCACAAAAATCTCACAGCAAGCATGGAATGACGTACTAGGTAATGTGAGTCATACCAGAAATAACACAGACACTGGTTACCTAAAATATATATATATCATATATATATATATATATATGATTGCCTGTCACACTGATTGAATAGGGAAATAAGTGCATCAATAATAGACTTACACATGGAGTAAGAGACATCAAAACCTGTTCCAAAGCATAAGCAGCCTATGATATGGATAAACATAGCAAAATATTTACTTCAGCAGTATGGTCAAGGAGAAGAGCATTTATTAAATAAATGGATTAAAGTCATTAATCAACAGCAGCGTTAGACTAATCCAATCCTGCCACTTGTTCTTTTTTTATTTTTGTAACAACAGGACATACTTTAAGTATGATGAAGGAAAACAACTATACTTGATTCATTAATGACAGCATATTCAAAGGATTTGATGAGCATCAGGAAATTAAGCCACAGCAGAGAGGTCATGAAGACCATCACTAAGCTGCGACTAACTGATGATAAACAGTGCCCTTATTCAAGTCTGTCATAAGTAGTAAAGTGGGGCTTATCTACATGTATACAGTTAAACTATTAAACTATGTACCTCCCGTCCTAGGTGGTCTATTTTGAAATAAAATAACTCCTAAAAATTCTGTTCATTACGTTAATTAACATTCCAATTACGTTGGGCTTTCCTACTGTAGGGAAACATTTTTCCTTATTGCAAACGGATGCAAAAATCCTAAGCAAACTTAATTTGTTGCCAAAATGAGTGAAGTCAGTATTTTTGTTTCATTGGAAATATTTTCTGTTGAATTTCCTACAGTCATTGCAGCTGTATAGCTCAATTTACAGCCCCTTTGAACTAATGTATTACATGTACAGAGCAAGACATAGCAGGTGTTTATCCTACAAACAAGTGGAAGTGTGATTAGATAACCTGATCTGTCGCTTTGCAAACAGTTAAAAAAGTGAAAAAACTTGGTAATGTTAGTTGTATTTTCCTTTATAGAAGAGAAATGCTTTTATCCAAACAAAATTGCAAAGGACTGAAGAGCGGCCACATGGATCAGGCTGAGGGGCTGCCCAGCCCTTTGGCCTCTCTCCAGCAGTGACTCAAAGGCAGATGCCCAAAGGAAGAGTGAAAACAGCCCCAGCATGATCTAGTCCCCTAAATAACCTGCTTGCCTCCAGCTATTTTCAATTCAGATGACTTTTCAGAGCACAATTTGTTTGGTTTCTGTGTATTTAGTAACCTCAAAGGAATTATACTCCATTAACATTTTCAGTCCCATAAATATTTAGCATCTACCTCCTTCTGGTAAGCAGTTTTGCAGGACTGCTCCCTTCTTGGAAGAAGAATAGCTTGTGCCTTGCTTTACAATTTTATATATCTGCCTCTTATTAGCTTAACTTGACACTCCTGTAAGAGAAAAGGAACCTCTGACCCCTATTCACCTTCTCCATGCCCCTCCTGACTCCGCAGAGCTCAGTATACCCCACACCCATGTTGTAACTTTTCCTTAACCTGCATGAAACAGCTACCTGCTCTCTATATTACATTTTGACAGGACAATCACACACTTCACATGGGATTAACTGAAGTCTCCCATGGCGTTTCCAGCCCTTCTGCCCTTTCTAGCATTGCCAACTTGACAGGGTGGTCAGTAACACAGATCTACTTCTATGGGCCACTCCTACACCAGCCAACAACAACAAGCACTTAACACATTGTTATTGAAGGTGTTCACCTATAAATGTGTTCATCTAGAACTGAAATGGGGAATTGAGCATCTAATATGGTAAATGTTAAAATAATGCCATTACATTTCAAGGCTATTTTTGAAAGAGCATTGGCCAATATGTGCTCATCAGCATAAGCTCACACCTACAAAAGAACTCAGTTTTTTACATATTATTTTTTCACTCAGGAAGCTATTAACTTCTAAATCTTATCTCCACGGTAATTTGACTAATACTCTTCTCAGTGCCTCACCTTTCCAATCTTATTTTCTCTCTGTTCTCCAGTAGAGCTCCCTGTAAACAGGGTTAAAAACATCTTGTTTTGTCTGTAATGGGTATGTCCTCATAGTAACTGTACAGCCTGTGTCAATGCTATCAAGAATTACTTGAATTTAAGCTTTCTCAAGCTTTTTTGAAGAACTGACACTAAATTCACCATCTTCAAAAGTATCCCAGAGAAAAACTAGTTTTGTCAAGCATGTTATTTATCATTTTCAACATCAATACAAAAATGGAACTAGTTACTACCCTCTGCATTAGATGTCCTTTTAATCTCAGTGATAGTCTACCTGGTGACTTGGAAAGCTGTTAATGGATCAGGTCCCGGGTACAGGTAAGGAGCATCTCTGACCAGGAGAAGACACTTGGTAATTTAACAGAAGCAAAAGTCAAGGGCAAGGAAAGATCTAGGTTTCAGATAAATCTACTCAAGATAGTGTAGCTGCAAACACATCATAAATAACCAGGAAAAGCTTCCCCAAAACACAATCATGCAGCTGAAGAATAGTTACCAGAAACAGCCTATGCTATGGGGCTCCTGTTATTTTAAGACTAATAAGGACTCTGGAAGGAGTAATTTGCCTAAGGAGACATCTAGAGTACAGCGTTTGATCTGACAGGGCTTTTCCCTTTCTTTACTTCTTGATTCTTATCTTGACTGTTTCACACCAGGAATTTGAAACTGGCGGAGCTGGCATCCTGCAAATCTCGCTGTGCAAACTACAACAGGCTGAGGATAGGATTTCACCAGTTGGGAATTTCATTTACAGAATTCTGCAGCTGCGGTTACTTGTAGAATTCTCTGCAACTGCTGTCAGGACTTCATGAAAAGGGTGGGTTTGGGGTGTTGGTTTTGTTGTTTTTTTTTAAAGTCAACTCACATTTATCAATGTGATCTACTAGACTGATCAGAGAAAGTAAGAGACTCAAGTCCTCTGGTCTTGGTCTTTGGGGAAAAAACAACTTTAAATCTTTCAACTTATGCAAGATAGAAAATTTACCCATACCCTGATTTTAAAATATGCTAGATAGCTACCATCACTGAAATTACTTGCTCCTTGCATGTTTTCTGCTGCTTTGATACAGATTTACTAAAGCATTCACAGACTAGTCCAGTTTTCACTTTTTAAAAAAGAAAAAAGTAATGAATGCCTATATTTTTTTTTTTATTTTTAAAATAAAAAGAGCTATGCCTCTACTTTCAGTTTGAATATACAGATATTTTTTTTTTTTTTTTTAACTGATGAAGAATAAGTTGGAGGCCTGTACATTTGGCTGCTTTCTTTCATGATCATCCTAATACACACTCGTTAACTAAGGAAACAACTGACAAATGCTCGGGTGAGGAATATCAAACACACACATTTGTCAAAAATACTCCACCTCACAAAAGTATTTCCCCTCAGTGTCTGATGTGTCAAATATTGGGGTCTGGTTCATCTCCAAACAGAACACTGCAGATATTATTTTAGTCACACCTAGCCCAGAGGCTTTCTTCCCTTTTTTTTTGCCACGCTTTTCAAAGTCAGCACCAGGATTTGAAGTTGGAACAACAGGATGTATTTAGCACTCTCCAAGAGATACACAGAACCTGTAGAGTGCTATGTAATAAATGCACAGAACTTGACAGCCCGATGATGATGTATCTTCCATCAGCCTACAATAACAACCATGGTTTACAAGCTGCTGCACTTCAGTAGAGACTGTGTACCAGATCAGATAAAAACAAGGTTCAAAATATATATATATATATATATATAGTTGCATGACACTGTACAGCTGCAATCATTTATCAGACTTTTTCTTCTGTCTTATCATTCTTATCACTGCCTAAGGAACATGCAAAATCTTGGAATTACAAAAACGTCTCAAACACTGGCACTTCTGACCCATTTAACACATAGCAAATTTTTTTACACCAGCTTTATCCAGAAATAAATCCACTTGCCACATTCTCACACGAATACTGCTACTAGACTGATTTTGACACCTTTTCAGAGAAGTCTCATTTGACCCTCCTGAACTGTACGTGCAGCAGGCTGTGTGCACACCACAGACATGCCGACTCTCCCCCCCCCAACAAAAACAAAAAGAATGCTATTTTGCTAGCAACATTTGTAGATAAAACAAGCTATGTTTACGAGCAATTAGCACTATTTCTTCTTTCGTCAAGATAATTTCCTTGTGGCGTTTTTAACTAAATATTTGTTAATGCAATGATTCAGAAAACATTTCTAGTTTTATCTTTTTGTTCTTAATATCCTCCCATAAATTAGTAGAAGGAAATATGAAACTATATTCATTTCTTTTAGCCTGCATATGAAGACTGTTTTTATTACTTCAGTGTGTAAAGACTTTACTACAAAATCCTTAAGTGACTTGGACAATTGACAGTCCTCAAAATGACACATGCCAAACGTTCTTATTAAATTTTGAAGGTATTGGCTCCACAGACCACCCATGGACTCACAGGGCGAAGATGAGTGTGGATGAAGGCATGGAGCCACAGTAAAGTGCCAATATTTTACGCCAGAGAAGCAACAATAGCATTAAGTGTTAGTAATACATGTATGAAAGGGACCTCCAAAGCCTCCCACCACTGTGTAAAATCCCGCTGTCCCAGCACACACCATATAGCCATAAACAGTAAGATAAGGAAACAGACGTGAATTCTAGCAACATGGCGTAGTAGAACTCAGTACATGCACATATACGATGGGAAATGTAAAGAGACAGGTTTACTTCTTGGCTTGCAATTGCAGCTTAGGCATTCAGCTTTGCGCTTCTGTTAGTACATAACAAAATTGCCAATAGGGGCAATTTGATTTCACATGTAACAATCTCTCAGTGACACGTTTTAGAAAGGGAGATGTATTTGCAAAATATTCAAGGCAACACTTGCATTTCTTTTGATTAACAAACCAGAAAGAAACTACTGAGTATGTAAATAGTCTGCTCATCCTTAGTTAGCAAAAGATGACCTGGTGAAGTCATTTCAGCAGTCATATCTGAGGCACTCCACCCAAACCCTCCCATGTGTGGGGTTTTTTTCTTCTTTTTTAATTAACCATTTCTCACTGCTAACTATGAATTAACAATGATATAAATCAAGTCTAAAGGAGAGACATTTCCTAAGCCTCCCAACAGATAGCTGCAGCACTGCCCTTGCTATTGGCCCATCAGCAGAATAAAATTTCCAAGATTCAGATGGACTCCACTGCACCTACACGCAGCTTGGATGTGCATAGGAGTGTTCCCAATACTCTCTTGCTTTTAAAGGAAAGGTATGGGCATTGCCTGAGATAAGCAGTTGAGTTATTCACAGCCAGAGACCCAAAAAGCCAGAACTGAGGCATGGTGAACTTCAAAATTCTGGTAAAGATACATACACACTCTTACAATATCAATATTAATTATGTTTAGAATTATGAAACATTAAACTACAAACCCTACTGATATAACACAATAAATTTCAAACCACACTGCTTATTATTTTAACCAACTAGAACAAAACAAAAAAATAAATGAGGGTGCCTAAAGAGAACCAGAGAGCCAGGCTGCAGCTCCTGCCTGCTGCCACTGCCTTCCCTGGGAAGCAGAAAAGAAGAAGAGGGAACACCACAGAAGCATTTCTGTTTGTTCTTTTTAAAGAGCATTTTTTTCATCTTTGCCAAAAATTTTTATTTAAAAAAAAAAAACTAAAAAAAAAAAAAAAACCAACCACCACATCTTTTGTTACTCTTTAATTGAAATTCTTCACTGTGTTTTGACAACAGAACCCCATTGCAGCATCTTTGGTATGTGCACTGAGTATTATTCTCTTAAGATAACAAAGCTTTTGCAATTATATAGTTTGTCTTGAATCATATAATTTTAACTTTGAGATTAAAAGACATTGGTTGATATCAACCAGACCCGAGAGAAATGCAGAAGTCTCACTGATGCCCTAGCACAGCTGGCCCAGGCAGATGGAGAGGGTGCATGTGCTGTGATACACACCAAGCTCCCTATGGGAAAGGCTGCATCGAGTCACACAGGAGATCCTTCAAAACTTGGGAACACTACACCAATTTACAGGAAATCACACATCGCTATTTCTGCTTTCCACAGAGTAACTTATGGATTCCTAGAGACAAGCAGGCAAAATGAATTCACAACTCACTTTCATGTCTTCAAAAGGTAAAGATGGTCAGAGTACCACTCAGTATCACACTATTGACAGGTTCAGAATTTAAAACTGGCGTTTCAAATGAACCCAAAGGCACACACAGAGGCAACACACTCAGGAAAGCTCTCCGTGTGCAGAGCAATGCCTTCCTGCAGGACCACTGACCCACACGGCAGGTCACAACTGCACTGCGGGGCTGGCAGAGCTGAGCCCGGGGCTGCAGGAACAGCACCACCCAGGCCAGGGTGTTTGCTAAAGATATACCATACCACCTGTTAAGATGGAGTTTAAATTTGAATTTCAAATTCAATTTCAAATTTTGGCAACCTATACCAACATCCAATTTAAGCTGCTATAGTAATTTCAGAAAATGATATATTCAAGCAATACATTTAGTTTTAAAGAAAGCTAAACCACTGGTGGAACTGTTGGGGATCACAGACACAGCGCTCCAAAAAGAGCATTTATTAAAAGTCTTATGTGGTAAGCTTTTACAGTGGCAGAGAAATTATTTTTAATAACCCAACTAGTTTGTATTCAACTAGCTTCAGTACTTTGAAAGTACTTTGTACATTCAAGGATGAGAAGTTTATCTGCCAATTGTAAGAGGGCAAACCCCCACTAATTCTGAAATCCCAAAGAACAAAAATCAGTTCATTTTATTACTTACAAAATAGTACTTTTTCCTAGTTTTAAATGCAAAAGTTTTCATAAATAGTCCCTCTTTATCTACCATAATGCAACAGTAGAAACAAGTGAAGATTGTGCCTTACATAGCCACCTTCATCTAAATGCAGTTTGACACAGTAAATAATAAACATGCTATTCATTAACTTACAACTTCATAAAAAGTCCTGAAAACTTAAATAATCTGTATAAAGGAAGGCTAAGTTATGTGCTTTAACAAATGCAAAGCAGTAAACCCGCATGATTAGCAAAAAAAATACCAGTTTTACGACAACTCAACACTAGTAGGAAATCAAACATTTTAATAGATTGCAGCACAGTTTTCTTGACAAAGTTTGATTTCTCTAAATCCAAAACAAAATTACAATCAATCACTTCAAACAAGGGCTTCTGGGTGTTGATTAAATTGATTTCACTTTTATCCACCCTGGGCCTAACAGACATTTCTTCTGGTATTATGTAATCAAAGGTGTAAATTTAGGCTTGAAAGACCTCCTTAAACAACATCCGTAATAAGCCTTGACATTCGAAGAGCAATCCAATACATTCAAAAGAAAAAGATTTTAAATAGGGTAGCGAAGGCACGCAGCAATGGGCAGTCTCTGGTTCTGGATGCAAGTCATTGAAAATCGATCCAAGAAAAACCTTAGCAGGACATGTCCACATCCTGAGGTGGCTGGGGCTCCTTCAGAGGTAAAACAGCGAGCACCAAACAAACAACTAAAGAAGTTTAACTACTCTGTTCCAACAGCCATGTGACAGATCAGCTGCTGAACAAGAGAGAATCATTTATATAGTGATAACATCTATTACAATTATTTCTAGCGTGATGGCACTGGGGTCCCAACTGTGAATAAAAGCCCCAACGTGCTAAGCAAAGATATAATACACTTGTAGTTTAAGGATAAAGGCAAATTCTGCAGCGAGATGTAATGCAAGGAGCACAGAACCGCCCCAGTGAGGTGAATGGGGCAGCAAGAGGGGTAACAGGGGGTGATGCATACCAACAACCTCTCTGAAACCACCCGGGTAGCAAGGCTGCTTCTGCTTCTCAGGTCAGCCTGAACCTCCCCAAACCACTGGCACTGAGCACTGCTGACAAACACAGATTTAAGGCTCTTGGATGTAGGGCCAGCCAACCCTTGAGCATCCAACACAGCAGGCAGGTCCAGAGGCTACACAGAACCAAAAGAGACAGTCCTCAGAGGGCATCACCACCCTCCTGCGAGGCAGCGGCGGGGCTGCGTGTCACAAATCTATTTATTATGCAGTGACAGGGCACCCGCTGGGATTTACGTTGGAAAAAGGGAGATTTGTAATATCCTCTACTCATTTGTCTTTACACTTGGAGAAATCAAATCAGCACTTGAAGAAAAAGAGCAGGCACTGAGCAGCATTCAGTACCTGCAAATTGCCTTCTCAAGCTCTCAGGTGTTGGATTTGCTCCTTATCCTGTCCTGATAAAGTGCTGCTTTCTAAATGAAATTTAACATACATCAGGTTGTCAAATATCCACAATTTATAAGCCTGATCTATTTGCAGTAATCAATTTTTCAGCCTTATTTCAAGTGATTCATGTTAACACACCAGATCACAAAATTAGAAATACAGAGGTCAATATTTTGGCATTATCAATATTCAGAAGAAACAGTCTTATCTTCTTCAGGTTTTGTTTTTGTGGGGTTTTTTGTTTGGTTTGTTTTTTTTTTTTTTTTTTTTTTTTTTTTAAGTTTAGCTTTATCATTTAATTCCAATCCAGCAAACACTGAGCATTTAAATAAAACACAAAATTGGATCCATACTATAGTAATCTTCAGTAATTACACCAAGAAAGGAGAGAACAAGAGTGCAGCTGTCACAGAAAGTCACCTATCATACCTGCAATTATTTCTGTATTTGGTATGCATTCAAAACTAATGTTTTTGTACTTCCACTTCTCTAACTCATATGCAGCAGTGCCACACTTGCTCTCACTTCGGCAGGCAAGCGTTCCCCAAAAGTTCACTTTGGATATAACAAAATCTCAAACTCATCGACAATTCACTTGCACATCTCATCCACAAATTTCTTTACAGTTCCTCTTCTGCACCCCTTCTGGAACATCAGTAAGAAACACCAATGACTGGACCAAGTGGACTGATTTTAACTACAAAGAATGTCAAAAGGATAATGAAGTTGTTCCCATTTGTACAGTAGCAAATAAGGAATCAGTAATAAAATAAAATATATACATTATTAAAAAAAAATCTCAGAAACCCCCTTCTGAGTTTAGTTTTCACTGTCTAACACTTCAAAAACATGAAGGACCCTGAAAGATCAATACAACCCATAAGATACTAAGGTGCAGAAATCAATAATTTATTTTCTTAAAATACGGTAAATTGTATGGTAGCAAACACTGAGATAAACCAAACTGATCTTCATACAAGAAACAAAATAGGTTATAAATCAAGCATTTCTAAACCCCCAATATCTTCAAATAGGGAATATTATGAAAAGCATGCATGCCAGAGAAAGTGTTTTCTAGTGGGGATTCAGGTTTTTCTCATTTCCAGTAAAAACTTTTATTAAAGCAATGTGATCTCTAAGGATTTATCTCTGTTTTCTCCCTCCTCTCTTCTTAATTTTTAAAGAGCTTTCTGAAAATTCGCTTTGCATGAAGCATCACTGGTTGGAGATGCCAAAGGAAGAGGGCAGGAGCCTTTGATCAGCAGATACAACCCTTCCGCTAGTTATGGAATGATTTTACTTACAGTAACTTTAAAAATCTTTATATCATAGCATGAAAGTCTCATTTCAGATCATTCCTGGTTTGGAGACATTGGGGATTTGTGTTCTGCCAAGTCATTCCTTCTGTGAAGTAACTGAGCTCAAACAGTGGAGTCCCTCAGCAGAATGTGCATAAAAGGATCCAGCACGACAGGATCAGCATCTAATTGCCACTCTGGCTCCATCAACTTGCTGTCAGATTCACTTTTATTCAGTTGAGTGCCTGAGAAATTTCCAAACAAAGCAGAATGAATCTGCCAAACCCTGATGTACATCTACACCACAAGGACACGTACTGGACTGTTTCTAAGAACGGGACACCATTTGGGAAAGCGATGAAAACAACTCATTAGAGCACCAGGAGAAAATCCTTTTCTCCTAGGACACTGCTGTGCCATGCAATAGAAAAAGCTATTAAACAAAAGTGATCGACTGCAAACAAACACTGATAATGTACTGAGCAGAAAATATCTTGCAGTTAAGAGAAAACATAAATTACCATATGTGGACAACAAGTATGCCAAAAGGGCAGGGGACTTGCTGCCCCACAGAACTAAAGTGACAAATACAGAAAGACAGTTACTGGCTGTGTTTTGATTTCAGCAACAGAAACTTAAAATAATCCAAAATTGAGGATGTAATTGCCAAAAGGATGAAACAAATAACACAGAAAAAGAACAATCAAGACTGGAGAAAAGGAGATTATCAAAGGCACCTGCTATCACAAGAACAGAAATGAGATCTTCAGAAGCCCTCAAGGACTCCTTACAGAAAAGAAACAAGAAAAGCTATAAAAAACCCGAGAAAGTGATCATTGCTGATGTGATCACTTTGGCACACAAACAGAGATGTACCAGAGATAGTAGAGACTGCCAAAGGGAACAAAAAAAAATAAATACAGGGGGGTGGGAGGGTGTCCCGTGTTCTTGCCTGTGCCACGCTAGCCACATTCCCCGGCTTTGCTGCCCGCATCCCAAACCCTGCAACCTGTTGGTTCTGTGGCAGCTGCCCCACTCTCACACCTCACACCCACACTGCTCCAGGATAACAAAGACACCGAGGTGTAAACATCTCTGTGAGACTAACGCTGCATCTTCTCAAAGATTTCCACGATTGCACTGCTGATGGCCCCAGCCCCCAGTCAGCATTCTGTCTTTATTCAGAGCAGAAAATGCACTGTGTCAAAACAAAGCGAGGGTTTCACTGCTCTCTTCCGCTCTGACCAGAGCGCTGTTTGTTCCATCCTTCCCCCTGCCCATGCACACTACAGAGTACCAGTTGCCTCTAAAAAACTACGTTCCCAGAACGTGGGTTGATCAAACATCTTGAATGCACTATTGACTTCTACAAATGAAACAGGTATCTGTAAAACCTAACAGTTTCTATAGCAATTGTACCTGCAGAACTTAAGACTCCCACAGAAGGAGGATCCTGTTTGATGTTTGAACACTCTACTGTAGGTACCTGAGATCAGTATAAATATTGGTTTAAACCAAACAGAAATTCTATATATTTTTACTCATTTGCAAGATGATCAAAACCAGTACAAAGTTCTAAGGAGAAGACTTTTATTTTGTTCATTCACTACCTGCATCTACCGACTCCTTGAGTGCATGCAGGAACTCCCAAAGCCTTTGGAAGAACCAGAAGAGCCCACTGGGTAGGGATGGAGAGAACACACATTATTTAATCACCAGAAACTACGTACGAGAGACCTTTCTAGTTTTATTTTTAGCACAGCATATCTCTTGGTAAAAAGACTGTATTTTAACACTGAGAGGAATGTAATGGGAAAATTATTTTAAGCGTACAGTTGTAGCAAGCCATAAGGATTGTATCATCATCCTCCTTGGACAGTAACTGGCAATAAGAACGCATGCTCTTCTCTTAGTTTTTGTATCATTGATGAGTTGTGAGGAAGAAGAAATACTGTTCATTCAGCATGCTGTTTATTTAATATTCAGTTTTCTTGAATTCTTCTTATGCAAAGCACAAGTGCTAGTGATCAATTATTTTAGCAATCATAATTTAAACTGAAATTTTACACTCTGTAAACACATTATCATGACCACCACATTATGAGTTTGAAAAATCCCAGTTGCAGCAACCCATACAAATGAACATGCTGCATTAGGTTTTACAGTAAAATTCTGTGCTGGTTAGACATACAAGGTCTTTTTTCATAACAGTAATATGAATGAAGCACACATATACGCTGAGTATTTTTCTATGCATACATTCATACCCTAAAAGATTCATGCATGCACTTTTAATACTAAATAAATATTAAAAATATTCACACTTATCTCTAACAAGAAGTTACTTCAAATATTAGATTTTGTGTTTTTAAAATTAAATCAGATAAGACAGAAATCAAAGGAGAGCTACTGTCATTTTGTAGGAGGATTTCCTCTAAACTTCATCAGGTTGACAAGGAGAACCAAGTTTTCTGAAGCAACTGGTAGATTTTTGGGAGCAAGCTAGAACACCCTCACACTTAGTGGGTGGCCTAATACCTCCCAAAATCTAAGTCTAAAATTAAATAAAAATTTGCAAAACTCAGTTTATACTTTTCATGCACATATAATTGGGGCATAACACACACACTGCATTACATTTCACTGAGAAACCATAACTTTTCAAATCAACGTTTCATGGAAACGCTTAGCAAATAGTTTGACATTTAGTGCTGCAAATAATAGTAAAAGGCTAAACAAGGAAAAAGTGGGCCTGTTGCTGAAGGAGGTGAATGATCTAGTGACAGCAGATGGAGATAATGCTGAGGCTCATACCAGGGATTATTTGGGACACCCTGACCCGTGGGACCAGCGGGTTTGCACCCTAAGGTCCAATGCTGTAGCGAGGTCACTATCATGTTAGAGAGCTTAGAGAGGAAATCAAGGGGGACCCTAACAACTGCAGAAAGGCAGATCTTGTGCTACCTTCAAAAAAAGACCTCAAGGAGTACACAGGATCTATTTCTCTCTCCGACAAAACCACAAAGCAAGTCCTCTTGGAACATGTTTTTCTGTCTGTTCACTGCCTTTGGAGAATTTGACTTTGAGACCTTAATAACATTATTTCATCAGTTCTTGTATAAAATAGTTGCCCTGGTCAAGAGCATGATGCTATGTCCATGTCCAGCAGGTACTGCTACTTGCAGATTTATTTCCAAAATGTGTACTCTGTCTTCAGAGAGCACCAGTGCAGGGCCTTAAGCAAAGTAACTGAAAACTGTGGTTCCTGGGTCTATAATTAAGACACAATTGGCACTTCAAGGGTCACACTCTACAGTGCTTGTTGCAAAAGTAAATGCTACGTGCATGAAAAAGTATCACACGGTGACTGCAATAAGCATCTATGCTCATTTGACAAAGGAGTTCCTTGCACTTGTATTTAACTCTGATTCCTTATCAAGAAAGTTAAAAATCAAGCAGTTGTAAAGGCCCATAAATATAAGTCACTATTTGAATTTTCATCAATACAGTACTTAACATGCAAAACCAAATTAATTTATTTCCACATGCAAAAATCTGACTGCATTGGAGAGAGAGTGCATGCTCATACACACTTGGAACTGAGCAAACTGCTACAAATTTACTGGAAAAACCTCTACACTGGGCATATGTAATAGGCAATTTGTGAACACATAATTGCTATTTCTAACCCAAAGCAAATCTATCCAAGAAACATGTTCATATAAACACATTATTTTATATATATGTAAATATGCACACACACACACACTTTTAAATATTTTATATAGAAGCACATTTTGAAAGCATGAAAAACAAAGCGTACTGGGGACATGAAGAACCCTGCCTCGAATCCCCTAGATGCAAGGTGAGCTGAGCACGTGCACCCACACTACAACCAGTGCTGCCCCTGAGTTATCTTCTGCTGGGAAAGAGAACAGCAGCGACACAAACAGAAAGTTAGAGGTTAAACTGTGAGCATCCACAGGGAAGAAAAAGAGGCATGGAGCTTTAACGTGAATGTCTTCCCAAGCCTGAACAGTAGCCCTACCTTCAACCCATCCCATCTTGCTAATAATATTCCACGATATGACATAACATTCGTCATGAGTACACTGAACTAAGTGATGTCTTGTGCTCATACAATTAAAATACATCTAACATTTATGTAGGTAAAAATCAACTTCAGAGTTGTTAAAAGGAATTCTCGTAAAAACTAAGGTTGAAACAACAATCTGAGATTAAAGTAAATGTAATTGGGCAAGGTGATGTTTATAATGTTCCTAGAATTTTGAAATACCTGCAAAATCCCCCTCTTTTCTCTTTAACTAAATATCTGCTTAGCACAAAACTACTTTCCACAGTAAGACTCTATCTCCTAACACAGAAAATGAAAAAATATCATAAACATTCGTAAATTACGGTTTCAAAAAAGAACCTACGACATGCAGCTGAGCAATACTTGGTTGATCACAACATACTCTCATATAATGATCACTTTGGAAGAAAAAAGGTTATATACTTGGAATATTAACTGAAAGGCTGACATAGACCATCTTTCCATTTCCATTGCACTTCAGCAGAAATCCTCTTAACTAAGTCTGTGCAGTCAGAACATCATCTCCTTAAATAATCACAAAGAACAGTGAGACCAGTTTACTTCTTGAAGTCTCAGTGTACATTCCAGGGCTCTTTATATTTTAAGCAAATAGCAATAAAAAAAAAGCAAAGATATTCTTATTTTGAAAGTATTTTCATAGGCTTAGAGACCATGATTGTACATACCTGTATAAGATGCAAAACATCAATGCCATGTATTGAAAACCCCACACTTTTTTACTGGTCTATATGCTTCTATCTTTATATAGGCTATAGACTTAACTAGGTTATATTTAAATTTTGCAATTCTTTCAGCACAGCACTTCCAAAACATAGCCTATTCCGTCCATCCATACAACTGAAGTTCTCATCCAGACTTTCATTATCTTATGCCTGAGCTTATGCTGGTGCTGACAAAAGCAAGCTTGCCCCACTCAGACCCACTTAAGAACCTTCTGAAAAGATCACTGTCTTTTGTCTTGCCACAGCTCTTTGTGTTCCTTCACCAGCTTCACTTTCTACTACCTCAAATATAACACACCCACTTACCTGGCTTCTTTCCTAACAGCCAAGAAGGGCCTTTGCACTTTGCTTCTTTGCTTATCACTGATTTGGTACCAAAGAGCTCACTTCAGCTACCTCCAAATGGCTAATGATGCACTTGATGTATTTTCTAATGAGCATCAGCATGCTTTCTCACACAGTGCTCATTATGAGAGGTGTTCCCAAATTCACAAGTCTCCTTTGAATCCCTTTTCAAAAGTCTCCTTTTCCATGTCAGCAACAAGAACTGTGCATTCAGTAGCTCCAGGTGAATTTTTCTTCCATGAATATCTATAATGGCTTTCTGAATTCAAATCAACTTTTAACATTACCATGTTCTGAGGCAAAGAATTCTGCAGGAATTTTCTAGAAAAAAAAAAAAACTAACTGTGTTTATTTTGGACATCACTTTCTAGTTTCATTTGATGCCTTTAGTCTTTGCATTAGAGTAACAACAATCACTCCCTCATTACCTTCACCACAACACTCCCAATTTTACAAACCTCTCCCATCACCTCACCGTTGCTGGGTTCCTGTCACCCAAACTGGATACTACTTGTCTGTTCAATGAAACTCTTCCACTGCTGATTACGACTGCAGAGATGACCTTACTTGTGACCCAGACACTCACTTGTGAGAGCAGACACTTCACTAAGTTTCTAGCAAAGACTTAAAAAGAAATAAGCTCGTTTTCTCATTAGCAGGACAGGCTTCTGGAATTGTTCTGCCTCAAGGACAGAAGATGCTGAGTCCAGTGTACAAAGAAAGGTGTCAGCACTACTAATTTCTGCTGCCAGAAAAAGAGAGATGCTTTGTATGGCCCATGGCAGAGGAAGGGAAAGGACAGCAAGGGATGCTGAAGACTGTCAAATCCTCCCTCGGCTGTGATGGTTATTCAGTCTCCACACCTTGTCTTACTACCATGAAAAAAGAATTAGATTTTCTCTCAGGGGTTGAACTTTTACTGAGGATGACAAGGTAGCTGTGACGAACCAGAAACCTGCAGGGAAGCCACAGACCTGGTTCCCATGCACTTCGGTAGCAGCTCTAATGCAACTGTTGTTAGAGCCTAATCTGCCTCCTGGTCCAATTCCTTATTCTGCAACAGCAGGGGAAAAGTGATCAAGTTCCTGCTGTAGGCAGCAAAAGGGAATGGCTGCGTAAGGAAGTTCAACACGCATGCCTCCATTAATTCACTAGATGAGCAACTTCCCCATGACACCCACAGCACAGCAGTAACATCCTAATAAATTCACATTTTTAACATTAAGTCAGGAAATCCATTTTTGGTACAGAGTTGAAGTTGACTGAGACAGAAGTAAATGAGATTCTCTAGTACTGGTTTTCTTTCCTTTGAGTGTGAACCAGTAAGAACTTTGGTAAGTGCACTGCAAGGTTTTTATGGCTTCACTGCTTTATGGTATAATAATTTTATATCCTTTTCTGAGATGTCTCGCATCTGTTTAAAGAAAAACTGCCTACTGACTCACAGATATTTCCAAAGCCCTAGTCACTCTGAACCACTGTTATTTTTCAGTCTCCAAAAGAAGCAAAAATAATCATTAACTACAGCTATGGGGGAAAATAAAATCCATACTGTCTCCCTAAGTTACCATTGCACATCTAGTAAAAGTAATCATTTCAAAAATTAAAAAAAAACATTCAAACAATTTTATCTTCGACGCTTCCCATAGTTACCCTTACTACACTTAGCCATTTTTTCATGTTTCTCTTAACAAGGCTTGCATGAGATGACCTAGTTTATTTGCACTCCTCCCAAACTGTGAAGGAGAATGTGTTAACATAAACCAAATGGTCCCAGTCATTTAGAAACAAGCTTCTGCTCTGCCAGCTACTCACCCACTGCCACCTCTGCCTACTGCCTTGACACTTTCCAACCATTTTTCCTCTCAGGCCTCTGCTGCCATCTCCTTTGTTCTCAAATCTTGCCACCCCAGACCTCCTTGCTTATTTTCCTGGGCTGGTGACACTTCCTTGTCCCTCCCAGGCCAAGCCTTGCAACCCCAAGCAGTTGGGTGCCATTTTACAACTGGTTGCTCCTCATGTCTAACCTCACCAAACGTCACCATCTGGAATCAGCAGCTGAAGCTCCTGTGAAGCCAAGTGCTGCTCATCAAGCAGTGGCTGGCTCTGCCTGCTCTCCAAACAAACAGCAGCAAGCACAGCCCAGCAGACACCAGCTGTTAACCCCAGTGCTTCCCATCACACACCTGTAGAGAGCGATTCAACGCCCTGGGTGTGGGAGAAAACCCAGCTTGGATTTACTACCAAAACACAGAGGAGGGGTCAATGTATCTCCAGTCCCACTGCTAAACAGAGAGACAGCTTCATATAACGATCCAGTGAAGCTGTCAGTGCCATCCCTGGCTTACAGTGTATTACTCAGGTTACTATTTTCATCTTCACTAAAGCAGTATCTATGGTAAAATAGCAGCCTCAAAATTGCATAATGTGGGGGGGATGGGGGTGCGCGGGGAGAAAAAAATAAGTAACAGCAGTGAGGAAAAGGCCTTAAAACTTTTGTACTGTTCTAGTTTTGTTCTGCTATTCAGAAAAAAAATAATATTAAACAACCTTGCAATAAGCTGCCTGAAGCAAGCTATTTTCAACTTTCCTCTAGTTTAATGACTACTCATTTCCTCACTCCAGAGGCACACCTGTAAGTGCCACAGCCCATACAGGAGCAAACAAGTGCCTGTGGCAGTTAGGAGGACAATATGGAGTGCGCAGTCACCCATTAAGTGCAAGCCTGAAGGACAGATTGTGAATTGCCAACAGGGGATCCAATGAGCAAATCATACAGAGATTTAAGAGTCCACCATTCACACAAAATAACCTTCATTTCTTTAAAATTACCTTAACTGCACACTCCTATGTCAGAAGTTTACATCCAGAAAACATTGTGGAGTTTGTTTCTATATTAAGCAAACTCTCTCTCACTTATCCTCAAGTTTAATGGAAGTTGTTTCAGCTGTTGTGAAGTTTCAGAGGACACCAGTTAAACCCGCAGGATAGAGCCTGGGACCAGGGACTACCACCATGCTAAGAACACAAAAGAACACAAAAGAACTCTATCTAGGGTACATGACCCACGGTTGTGGCTGTGAAATACATCTCACCCACAGCTCCCTCAAGAATAATACATCAAATCCACAACACTAGATTGGTCCACTGTAGTAGGACTGCAAGGACAAACTTGAACATGTTTTTTCCTTTTTTATCTGAAGACTGAATGGTTTAGAAGGATACTAGAGCAATATGATGTCATATTCCACTACTGGCTACCAGAGATGGTTTCTCATCCCACTTTGCACTGCAATAATTTGAAATTCTTACAATGACAAATAGCATTCTTCGTACTGCAAGGTGTTTTTGGCCACAAACATGAGCCTTTTCCCATTCTCTCTGCAACCACACTGAGGACTCCAGCTGAACCAGGTCAAGGGATCATTCAGCTGAACGTGCAACACCACAGCAAAGTGCCACACAAGACCAAAGAATGAATTGGTACAAAATTAAATGGCCAGATTGAATCTGCACAAAAAAAGCCCGAAAGGAGCAGCTGTGATCTGGCATACTCCAGGTTTGATGAGACACTACCTCTCCTCCAAAGGCAGCTACCAGTCATTTCATGTCCTTCTGATTTCCTGGAAGTAAGACACTGAAAACACACTGCCAACTCACCCATTAGCATGAACATGGAGACCTGGCCTAAGTCTAGTTTTGTTCAGGTTTTTAGGCAGTTTAGGTAACTTATCTAGTCTTCACATCAGACTAAGAACAGGGCAGAGAATTCAGATGGGAATGTCATTTTCCATTTGGCCATGTACTAAGGGTAACTGTTGCAGCAAGCTCGAACCATAGGGTAGAAATTTGGGGTTCTTAAATACCTGCCCTCTGAAACTGCACAGCTCTCTACAATTGTTGCTCAGGATAACTAGAAAAAAATACCAACATCTCCTACTGCCACTTAAAGCTTATCATTTCCAGGAACACGCAGCCCAATAAAATGCAACAGAAAGTCATCGCTGAACAAGAACACATCCTGCCTCACATCCAACCACACGCTGCTGCACAAGACAGCCCAGAACCAGAAGTCACTGAGCAAGGAACACTAATTCAGTCCCCTCCACACAAACACAATGCTCTGTGTGCTGGACCAAACAATTCTGAGTCTCTCCTGGTTGCCACACCTCTCCACTCGCTACTCCCTGCTTAATTCATTGGGTAAACTGACACCACCACCCTCCCCAAACTGTAACTGAAAATTGTAATTAACAAGATGATGAAATAATAGGAGAAATCTGGTCTCAATCTATATTGAATTCTTGTGTGCTTTTGCTCATTGAGAAAGGAAGGTAAATTTCACTCTGAATTTTGCACAAATAGCTGCAACCATTCAGCATGGCCTCCTGAGATTTTGTTTCACTAGCATGATAAAAATGCATTTCCTAAATGAAATTAAAAAAAATAAAAAATAAAAATAAAGGGACACTCTAGTGCACAGGAGCCCAAACTGCCATGGCAGATAAAGAGGATAACACAAGATCACATTGCAGGCTCTGACTTTGTACCGACTTCCATGCAGCTTGTTCCCCACTTTTTAGGGAAAGACCACCAGAAGCCACTTGCCTTTGCAAAGAAATATAACGCTTGACCACACATTCTCTGAATAATCACAATTGTAACACGCCTAGGTGTTTTGCCAATCACTAGGCCTAGCACAAAGGACGCAGCCAACAGAAAAACAAACCAGTAACCAGATTCTATTGCACACAAGAAAGTCAGTATATGGGTGAACACTGGGGGTACAAACAAGTCAGTCAGATTACACATAGCAGACATCAACCCGAGGAACGATACAACACGGCCAACAATTGGTGGAACAAACAAAGCAACGAAATCTCCCATGGTAGAGATGAGAGACAGCCAAGCCAATAGACAGATAATAGAGAGGTAGCCACATGTTCTCACAAAGCCCACGTTCACAAGCACCAAACCTGACTGGGATCCAGTTGTTGCAGCAGGAGTCAGCAGGTCCTTCCTCAACAGGGAAACTCTGCAAAGTGCATCCACCTCACAGACAGACACTCCAACTCTTCCTGCAAGTGGTCCCAGCTTTTATGCCCAAAGCAGGACACCTGGTACTCATTTACCCAATGCAGGGCACCTGGGGCTTGTTTACCCAAGGGCTTTCCTTACAAGGTCAGCTGCACCTTGGAGGAAAGCCAAAAGGCAAACTCATCCCCTCCTCTTAAAGGGCCATGGGAACCACCCATATGTCAACCTTAATTCAGGGCTCGGTGTTCAGACCCCAGCACTTCACTAGGTCTGAAACTAGACATATCAATGAAAAATATGCTACAATGAATGTACAGATCAAATACAACGCACCAGAAATTCTCTCACAAACACACACACTTATTTTCATCTCAAATAAATTGAAGCATGGTACTGCAACCATCAATACCACTGTTCAACTGGCTGGAGGCTGCTGTTGAACAACACAGCACATCGGCTTCCAAATAAGATGACATTTTTTTGCCTTCAAATACAACTATTTTGTCCAGCTCAACAAGGATGAGCACAACAAGAAAGCCTCCAAAATATCAAACAAAAATTGCCACCTTAACTTACTGTCTCCAGAACATACTTCAGCAATGTATGCCCACGTTACCCAGTGTCATCTAGAAATTAATGTGGTGAATTAATTTAAGCAAACATTCCCCTAGCTCTCATCAGCTTCCAATGAAACCATTACGTGTTCTTCTCAACTGAGTCCACTGTGAGCAAACACATGCTGAGAACTTACCTTTCCCTTCTCACTTTGAAACCTGTGCACTGCATGTTACTTAAGTAACCATCCTGGACCATTCATTCTCAACTGAAAAACCCCTGAAACTGGCTATTAAACAGACACACCCACTGCAATCCAAAAGGACAAAAAGTAATTTCCTTCAATTGTGGTGTAGAGATGAGGTAGGAGTAAGAGAGCATTCAAATACCGTTTAGTTTAATGAAAGTAAAATGTTTCACGTATCCCCCACTGATAACCCCCAAAAGATCAATCTTCACAGCCTTTACTTCAGTAGTTTCTCACTCCAGGGCTGTTCCCAAAGCCAATTCAATTCTTTCCATGAGCAGTCTTCCCTTCAACAATACCTACCCTTCTCCATGCTCAAACTGTACGTACGCCAGTTTGCATTTCTGTCACTTCCAGCCTGACCTGCTCACGAAACGTAAGAAACCGTCTCTTATCAGATCTGTCCACGTGCCACCCAAACCATTACACAAGATTTTCTCCCAGTAAAGGCTGGGATCAAAGCCAGTCGCATTGTCAGCACGAACTCGGACACAGAGGAAGTCAATACAAGATGGGACTTCTCAGGCTATGAAGTACATCTCATCACCACAAGCGATAAATGAAAACAGAAGTCCTTCCTCCTCTGGGAGCCACTTATTTTCATAAGAAGCGAAGTCTGGTTTTAAAAGATCAATTGTTCTAGGTCGCAGTCAGATCTACACTTTGATACATATAAGATAATTCATATCAGTTGAGGACAAGATATTATTTTGAACTCCAGAAAACATAGCAATGCAAGGAAACTGGAGGTGGAGATACCCAAGAAGGCATAGATCCAGCTATAGTTTAATGTCGTGCCTACAGCCAGGGTCCTGAAGAGCCCTCCTCACTCCTCTGTGTATCAAAATCCCAGTAAGAGTTCACTGCCTAACTCAAACACCACCTCAACACTCTGATTTTGGGTTCTTCCTCACTCAGCACCAAAAAGGAGTCAATCACCTTTCCGACCCCAGCAGAGCTACAGATCTAAACCACCCAAGGCCTTAAATCTGCAACAGTAAGATCAGTATTCTCTTCCCTAGGTATTTCCACAATCCTCATGATGGCATGGCTAGAAAGACAATCCAGGTCACATTCCTAATGCAAAAGGTCGCTCCAGTTGCTTGACCCAAGTTGCCACTGAACTTCACGCTGAGCAGAGTGAAAGCAGGACACAGGCAAGCACAGCTGAAAAACACCATCACGAGGACTCTGCTTCAGAACACTGATGGGAACCCAGGCAGTGTAATTACATCACGCTTGTATTTCCATACTATTTAAATAATTATTTGCATATAATTTATTTCAATTATTTGTATGCCTATCAGAGGAGTTGGGACAATTTATTAAAAGGTAAAATAAATAGTATTTCACACAAAGCAATTTTATAGGAACCTTGCAGTGAATTAATTATAAGTCAATATAACGAACCACAAAATAAAAATTATCCCATAAATAATGAAGACCCTCAATCTTCCCATGCCACCCCCATTCCAGTCATCATACTGGCTCCCTAGAGACTAGAATAATCTCCACCATTCAAATTAAACAGAATGCAACTATTTCATTTACATACAGGAATCGGCATCTGTGTCCACAGGACAACAAAGCAGACATCCAGTCCGCAGCCAAAAGGCAGAGTTTTCTGGTATGTTTGGACAGCATTCAAAATGTTACAAGTTTTCCACCTCAAAATACACATTGTAAAAATGTATCTTTCAGGGGGAAAAAAAAAAAACCAAACAAACAAACAAAAAACCACAAAGTTCAAGCTACAATGATTCAAGGATCAAAAAAATTCTTGCCCTGCTCCTCATGCCAGAGTTGTTCACACCTGATTTTTATTATAAAATTTATAACAATAACCTTAAAAAAAGTAATCATACCAACAGTAGGGTCAGAATGTAGAAATTGGGGGATGTTCCACAGAGAATCTGCTTTGGTGTTAGACTTGGATAAAGCTGGACAGGTTTGGGGGAACTGGTTGTTAAGCTGGAAATGGATGAAGAATGGGTTTTTACTGAGGAAAGCCAACACAAGAGTGGGAAGGGACAGGTGTTAACATTACTACTATCAAAACTGACTTTGCTCAGGCAGTATGGAGGAGTCTGCATGGAAAACAGCTTAGCATAATTTTATGTTTTCTGCTAAACATGCAAAAAAAATCCTGCATACAAACTCATGAGATGAGAGCTAGGTGGTGGTCAACCAAATAACTTGCAAATTTCAAGAGACAAACATAGGAGATAAACATCTAGTGGTATAAACTGAGGACAAGACATGTGAAACCACCAAAGAAAGAGAGTTAAGTATACCTTACAGTAAAAAAAAAAAAAAAACAAAAAACAAAAAACAAAAAAAAAAAAAAAAAAAACAAAACAAAACAAAACTGTAATAAGAACTCTATCAAACCAGCCTGAAGTATACCTGATGTAATTTTTAAGTTTCTCTTAATTTTAACCAGTTCTGATATTAAAAAGAGAAAAACTGGTATCTATTAGTGGAACTACACTATGTGGCACTCAGAGCTTCTATTTTTCCCTTACTCCAATTGGTAAAACTGATGATGCTGCAAGAACAGGGACTCGGTGACACCGGGGACACTATTACCTTGTCTAGGCCACCAGTGACCGATGCTGACAGGCGAGATTTCTGTCTATATTTTCCAGTGAAAGTAGATTCATAACCTTCTTTGATATATTGGGATTTCATTTGCTCACGTTTAACAGCTTGACAGCATAGACAGATAATAAATTACTCTCTTACTTTTGGATTTAAATCTAGACTATGACTCAGTTCCTTAGTAGCTTAGAACTGCACTGCACAAAAACAGCACCTTTTTTTTTTTTTTTTTTTTGAGCATTTTATTGAGATGCATACACTGTTTTTAAGAAAACAAAACAAAAACCTACCCAACCAAGGGGAAAAATCACCAAAAATCCCAACTTTCACTGTATCATAAGCATTAACAATCTTTCAAGACCAAATCCTGCATGTGTGAGGAGACATAAAAACCTATGATTTGGGAACCTCACCACAACTGACCCAAGAGTACACGAGCTCTGAGCTGTTTGGACAACACTTGCTCTGCAGATGCAGCTCTCACTGCTACCAGCCCAAACTCACCACCGAAAGGAAAAGCACAGTTAATGACCTGGTGCAAGGACTTCAGCAGTTTTGTTTATTCTGTCATGCACTTTCAATAAGGATAAGTAGATAAAAACCTAAAACATTGAATATTGTTATACAACTACCTCCTTGTGAAAATATATTCAAAAACTCTCCCATTATCTCATTTCCACTGTTCATTTCATTTGCCTTGCATTTACCCATCATTCTACTACTTTCCTTCCCAGCTCTGGGATTTACTAACTTGAGTAAAAGTGATTTCAGTATTTCTACTGAAGCAGAACTCAGCAGATGTCTAGTATCTATATTTATACAACTCTAGAACTGGTAATAAACATGATTTTCGTATTGGCACACTACATTTTTTAATGAGACATCATTCCTTGTCTCTGTTTACCAAGAATTACGTTGGCCACAACTGAGTCTTTATCCCATATTATTACACCACATAACAAGAGTTTGGAAGGCTGAATGGAAACTTCTCGTTACACGTGAAGGAACGCTTCATGGCCAAGGACATGCAGCACTACTCAGAGCTCTGCAGGAAGGTATCTATGGGAAGGGAGATGCCTGGGAAAGCACTAGGTGTAAACGCTCAGACTTCAGAGCGTATTTCCATCCAGATCTCAACCACAGTGACTTTCACAGGACTGTGCCAAAGACATTTGTCCAAGACTGAGTGCGTGGTTCCTAAATGACGTCAGATGTCCGGGCAGTCAGCCAACTTCCTATGGAAGTGATTTCAATATTGCTGAAGTTCAATCTAATCGTATTTATCGTGTGATTACTTATGTAAGGAGCCAGCAGCTTGCAGAGGTAGCCTGTATTTTTGAACCTAATAAAGTATGTTTTTAAAATACAAAGAGAGAGATAAGTTGAGGTAAACAGAAATCATATTCAAATGTCATGCCTTCCTCTAAAGCCACTCATTCCAGAAAGGAACAGACGTTAGCCAAGACAAATTCCATCCTTGCTCAACTGGGACTATGAAGCAAAGCAGTGTGTTTTCTCACCTGCAAATTTACAATTGTTCCATACCCATAATTACACTCTAAACATAAAGCCTTGCCCCTTCTACTCATGCTTCCTAATAACTTCTCACTGCCCCAGGGCTTTCCATAAACATTCACAAAATTTGTTCATTTTTTCCCTTTGAGACCTTTCTGTGACGTACAAAAAACTCCACCCAACCAACCAAAAAGCCAAATAAATTTGAAGACAGCTATACTACAGGTTACTGAAATGACCATTCCTCTTCATAGACAATATATCACCAGTACTTCCATGCACACTTTTCATCTCCTGCCTCATTTTTTTCACATACTGGCTCTTTTTTTCACTGCAGTTATAACTCCACATGATCAAGCACAGACCAGAAGGCTGACCAGAAGTAACCAGAAGGCTGATAGATCCTTGTCCCACAGGCAATAAGCAGTGCCACATCAGGTGGCAGTATTCCATAATGTGCTTGTGATCATAAAATAGTTGATTTTTAACAAACAGAAATAGGAAGCTGGTGAAGTTTCTACCACGTTAAAGAAGGGTACTGAACTTAATGCATTCACGTAATTAGTACTCAAAGCATTCAGAGATTAATATGCTCCAAGACAGGCTTTGAAAGAGAAGAGAAAGAAACAGAAAAAAATGCAACTCCTCCCCTTCCTCTATATTCTTTCAGCCCCAATCTCCTCTCCCAGTCCTCAAAAAAGAAATACGTATTCGCAACACCCCAGTTCAGATTTCAGATCCTGTCAGAGTGTTTCCAAGGTCTTTGCTTTCCTTTCTGATCATCCCTCTCTCCTAAATAACAGCTCAGAAGTTCAGTGACAAACAACAACAGAAGGACAACAAAAAAAGGCTGTGTCCTTCAGCAGTGCCTTCAGGGTTCACCGTATGCCTGAAGGACTATACTAACAATAAATAACATTCCCATTCTGTTTACCACAATCTCACAATTTTTCCATGGAAATCTCCAATCTGTGTCCATAAATTAAATTTGGACTGCTCCCTATAAATGTAAATGTGGCAGACAAAAAAAAAAAAAAAAAAAAAAAAATTAAAAAACCAAACCAAACAAACAATCTTTTCCTCTGTGGTGTTTTTTGCACAGGTCATATTTGCAGTACCACTCAGCACTATGAAATATATTGTACAGTGTTTGAAAGCATTCTGAAATTTTGGAGGGAATGAATGGAAAGTGTCCATCCAGGTAAGTAATATATTGAGTTCTTTACTATACCAGCCAATGTTTAAGAACTTCAGTCCTTCCATTTTCATTAAAAAATGTTTTGTCATAATTTGTTATGTCATAAATGTTATATGGTCATTAACATACTTTATTTCAAGGCTTATTCCGCTACCTTCACACTTCTGCTTGTGTATCAGTTTGCTATTTTGTCATTTATAGCTACACTACGCACAACCTCTCTACAGTAACTGATTCACCAGCCTGAACAGTTTGTATTAGACATGCAAAACTTGAGGTTGCCTAGATCAGACATGTTTTACAGGATAGCCCCACCCAACACAAAAAAAAAAGGAACGCAAAAATACCCCCATCCCCGACACAAAGGTCACATTTTTGCCAACCTCAAGGCACATGTTCTCAAACAGGAAATAAAGCTTTCCAAGAAAACTTTTTAATAGGTAAAAAACCCAACTTAGTAGTTTTCCTTGCTGTTGTTATGACAACAGCTGACCTATTCCAGTTAATTTGGGAGGAAAGGGAGTCTTCCATACAAGCTTTATCATGAAATATTTCAGCCTACTTATTTAAAAAAAAAAAAAAAAAAAAAAAAAAAAAAAAGTGATCCTATTTCCCAAGCTTAGTTGTTTTACAGAGCTTTTCCGCACTGCAGCCCCATTTCCATTGGGATCATAACCCTAAGCAATCACACAAACAACTGAATTTCTGCAAGGGCCATGACCCGCCTTGCAGCTTCCTCCACCCCATCCCAAGTCATCCCCTCTCAATTGGGAAAGGAGAGAGAGGAGACCCTGATATCTTCCATTTAAAACATCAGAGAACAAAAAGCATTTTCAAGTTTTATCAGTCATGGCCAAGATTAGGCTCAAATCAAAGTCCCAGACAAAAGCAAACCCAAAAAGAATCAACATACACAACCCCAGACTGGCCTTTACCCATGGAAAACGCAAGCGGTGACAAGGCAAATTCTACCACAAATCACCACCTCTAGCTGAGCCCATCTTCAGCCACTTGCAGTTATTTTGGTGTTGCCAATGCTCATGCATGGAGTGGCTCACACATGTATTTACTGCATGATTCTTCTGGTAAATTAGTATAAGTAATATCTACATAGTGGATCCATCTTTTATAGTAAGTATCAACAAATAGGGCCTTACAGGATCCCACGTGATGAAAATAGGATACCAGATCCTAATATCATGCTTTTAAAATACTTCTTGGCTAATACGGTAAGAAAAACAGGTCATGAATACAGCCTAGAAATCCTGGACCACCTCACAACACATCAGTCACACAAAGGATGCTTCACAGGTAAACACAGAACAGCAAGCATTGCAAAAATGGTCCTGTTTGGTTTATAATGGATTTTGGTAGCCCACATTTTGTTCGTGACTTATTATGGTTTTGGGACCACAGTTATGAGGCAAAAAAACAAAACAAAAAAAAAACAAACAGAGGTCATTTTTAGCAATTTATCACCACACAGATACACTTTCCTGAAGAGCAGGCCCAAGGCTGTATGCACAGATCTAACTCTGCTTTCTTCTCGTATACATTATGCAATGCAATGTGATAAATATGTAACCATGAAGTCACAAACTATATTGTAAATAGGATACAGTACTCTTCAGTGACCCAGAAGGCAGGCTACACCATGCTCTATCTGTGATTCTTCCCCCCCCCCCCCCTTTCATTTTCATAACAGTCCAGCACTTATTTTGCAGACTTTTTTTACCATCCCCTCTCTAAGGTATGTAAATAATTTAGTCAACAGTAATGCATTATGCAATTTATTTTCAGCCAACAGCACAGCCCTCGTTAGGTGCAATTCATGGGAAGAAGCAGTTAATTATGGTAATTCATCTGCAGACCTAGGTGAGCAATTTCACTGTTATTCTGCTATCCTACTTAATATGCATATGCTGTATAAGAGCAGTTAAATGGCAACTTTCAAAACTGACATCCCAAGCCTTGATACTGTAATGAGCTCTGAACCTGGGCTTTAAGGCAGAGCTACAGTAAACAAAGCTTCTGGGAGGCAAAGGAGTCGATTTACACAAAACAACTCACAAGATCAGGGTTTAAGGCAGTCTACTGAATAGACCACTACAAAATCCTAGAAATAATTCTATGCTATTGTATTGCACTATTTTTGGGATGGTATGCGATCATATAATTAGAGATCATATAGTACATTTACACAAAGAATACTTTAGGGCTTGTTGGGGCGGGGGGAGCACGCAAGCTCTTTTAAATAAGAAAATCACATTATTTGGAAATTCAAAGCTACTCTCAACAACTCAGAAATGTTATCAAAGAGTTTTTCCTTTACAAACTTATACATTTCGGGTCTGATTTCTGCCGGAGGAAGAATTACTTCCAAACAAAATCAGATGAGGTTTTCAGTCATTAAGATGTTAAAAGTCTAAACAAAGTATTTAGGAAAATAATCAGAAATATGTGTCAATATTAAAAAAATATTAATAATTTCTAAACTGCAGCTCTCTGATTGCAATGATGGGGAGTAAAGACGGCATTTGGTTCAGAACCAACACTGAAAGACACGCTCTGGACAGGTGCAAGAAAAATACCATCGGTTTGGTAGTTAAATCAGAGGCAAGGAGAAAACGAAGGGCAGGTCTCTGATACATGCAGGAGTCTGGCAGTTTCCTGGAGAAGCACAGTGCTCAAGCACAGCCTAGTTAACCTCTCTGTTCAGGGGAAGGCTCCAGCCTCTTCTCCTGCTGACCCAGGCTGGAGGCCATCCGGACTGTCCTCCCCGTGAGACTTCACCGGGGGCAGCTCAAGCAGCACCAGCCTGACCCAGCACCCGCTTCCCTGGGCATCTCAGCACATGCCCTTCAGCAGCCTTGAAAGGAGCGTCCTTGATCTTGGGGCTCTTCTCCACTGCACCTTGCCTCCACTCCTCTGTAGCCTGTCTGCAGGCTTCAGAAACGAATTGCTAAACGATACAGCTTGTGCAACTTTGAAGAGCATATAAGTACCATAGGGCAGCCTTCTGCCAAATCCCTGCCCTCCCAGGCAAAGCACATTAAATAGTGCAAAAATCACTGAAGCTCCACTCACTTTGGAGAACAGGCAGCCAACTGAGCCAGGTCTGTACATGTGGTGCTGGTCTTCAGCCATAAACCAAGCCTAGAAACCTGCAAACTCCCCCTCAATTAAAAGCTTAAAGAATCAATAACTTTAGATAGCCACAGCTTTAACAACAGAAGGTACAGAATTTTTACATGAGCATCCTGAAGGTCTCAGTGGAGCACAGGTCCAAGATGCACACACAGAGTGAGACAATCAGACAGCTTTAATTTTAACCTTACATGCTTTGATATAGCCACAGGACTAAAACATTAGTGGCCTCTAGCTTGTTTGTGACTGACTACATACGCTAGAATGCGTTTTGCCAAAACTCACAGCTAAAACAAAAAAACAGCCTTCAAAAAGCACAAAACTTCACAAACCAAATAAACAACACATTGCAGATAATTCAGACTTCCAAGCAATGGCCACTTCTGTAAATTTCAACATTTAAACTGGCAACAAAGCATTTCAGGCACTGAAACAAATGACTGGCCAAAAAAAGCAACCCCATCGTCATCATCATTTTAAACAGTTCACTTTTCTGTTCTCCTGAAACATGCATGGCACTGAAATTACAACCAAGCAAATGTACATATCCCTAGCTATTTAAAACAAATAAAAAAAAATAAAGATGGAAACATTACATTTAAATTATTTTGCCTAACCCAAGCCTAGAAAACTGTCAGCCCCGAAAATTAGTTTCACAGAGCCTTAATGCATCTGCAAATGGCTTACTTGCTAAACATGACAAGCAAATTCTGAAATAAAGGGCAACTCCTTCCCTCAACACATACACTAATATTTTTCTTTCCTGAAGGTTGGATTGTTTCCAGAGAACCTGAATTGACTTCAATGGAGCGATACTATATTTCTTAGGAAGAACATGTAGACTGCCTCGGAACACAAGAAAATGGTACAACTAAGAAAGGGCTTCTAAGAAAGCTAACTAAGAAAGCTCTTCTAAAAATACCCACAGACCACAGTTGTAAGTGCGGGTTTTTTTAACAATTAGGGCTTGACTACACCAACAGCTCTATCTGCTGATACATATATGTATGTATTATACTTAACAGGAATGAGACACTTTCTGGAGTAATTCCAAAACAAACGCAAACGCACTGTAAATAGCGAGTGTAAATACATTCTTGTAAAGTTTAAGGGATTTATTAAAGTGCTAGCAGGATTTTCTTTTTAAATTAACCAGAGGATATTTCATAGTGTAGCGTATGGTGAAAATAAGTCACAGTATAAAAGCATGATTTACAATAGCAAACCCCAAATACATACAAGTTTAGGTACTGTTCCCAAAATTAAAACACACCCTAAAACTTCATTTTCCAGCAGATGAAAAATATCCAAACAACATACAAAACCAAGACAATGAAACAGGAAGCGTGTGCTCCTCAGTATCACAAGCACAACTGTGCTCGCCAGGACTGTGACGTGCTTTAGGAGACACCTACACTCGATCTGCCCAGGGCACACAGCTCTGACACAGAAAACACCACTGGTTCTTAGTAAAAGGCATAAAAAAAAAAAAGATTCTCATACACTCTTGTAAATTTGCTTAACTATAAATTTATAAACAAGAACCATTTAGGAAGTTATTAAGGAACACTTGCCTAAATGAAATCATAAGCATATGACAAAGATCATGTCACCACTTATGCCTACTTCGTATATAGACAAATCCAAGCAGTCAAACAGTACGAGTAATGCAGTGACTACATACAAAAAGGCTGGTGTCAGCCTGGCTTAGCTATTAGCTGGCCCACCACATCCTGCAAAGATTTTTGTCTGATAGCAAAGCTGATGTAAGTTGTTCACCCTTACCTATTATAGATCAGTCCATTCCTATGGATAAGCTATAGTTTACCACCCCCTTCATGGCAACAACGCAGACATATGTGGAGTCCTGCTGTAAAACCACTTGGATTTTAATATCCCCCCAAAATAGCAGTAGGTTTTAACTCCGTCCTCCCAAAGATGATGTTTGGCCAATAAACCACTGTATCAGCATGGTGAAGTCATCAATAAAGTGTGGCAGAGGACAGAAACTTTCTCTCCAGAGATAAAAGTTCACAGAGCTTCACTTGAGCTTTTGTTCTGTGTCTCTGTTCCACCAAGAGCAGATCAGCTTAGGGGTCCCAGCACCCCCACTCCCACCTCCACTGCTGGGACAAGTGGACACCTGCATCGCTGTGCTCTGAAATCCATCCCTGAAAAATAAACCAAAAGCCACTCTACACTGCTACACAGCCTTTCACCATAAGATCTCAGAGCACTGAACTGTTCTGAAAAAACTCCTGGTAAGTATTAAATCACTGGTGCATGGGCAAATTTGTTAATCCATTTGCTAAGGTCACAGAGTGGCAGAAATAGCAGATAATCCTGACACCAGCTTTCTGTCCTAATCGTTATGCGGACAGAAAATCTTCAGTAATGTAAACTAAAAATAAAGTAAATGCAGTTATCTGTTACATACAGGTATATTAGGTCAACCCAGAAAAGCAAAATTGTGGGGAGTGGAGGTGTGTCTTGGGGGATCCACTGCAGAACTAGACAAGTCCGTGAAAATTTAGAGAGAGAATTTATAACCAGAAAGTAATTCCACGATTCCCTCTATTCAAGCAGTCCCTACAAAGGGAGCGTGTAGACAAACCACAGCCCTGCTCAAAAAGTCTAAAAACCTTGAGCAGTAACCCACAGGATATATTCCATTACTGTATAGCACCCATTAGGACACCAAACGCTTGCCATTCCTTCTGGATTGAAATTAAAGCAGTATTTTACAGATTGCCTGTAAGCCACCAAACCTGGGGAAGTCTTGTAGTATCAGAGGGCAGACAGATACACTGTGGACACGCAGTCAAGAGAGCTACGACCACTTCTACCAGCTTTAGTGCTGTTACACATTAAAGCATGCTGCTAATACCTGCTATGAGGTATTACCATTCTGGTGAGTGTTCTTGTATTGATATAAAACACACTGCAAGCACCCATTTCTGAAGTGGAAAAAGCAAGACTATGAGCTGACAAAAAGAGAAAAACTTACTTCTACAAATTAGAAACACCGAACTAGACAGCGAGATACGTTGGAATTATAACTAAAAACGACAATGTAATAAAATCACTGTAGGCAGGGAAGACTAATGTTTCTATTCTCCCTTAGGCAAAACTCAGAGCAATTTCAATGGGATTCTCCCCCAGATATGGCTGCATGACTACACTCCCAGCCTCCACGTGCCAAGGTTGCTCCTGCAGTCAGTCTCTACTGCATCCATCTTAGTTACATTACACATATCCTGATCACAGGAATTTATAAACAGCAGAGTAATTTAGAGGTGATTCACAAAACTGCAACTTCAGTAGAGATGAAGAGTGCTCTGGCAGGGGGACTGGACAAGATGATCTTTAGAGGTCCCTTCCAATCCCTAACATTCTGCGATTCATTATTATTGCCTCGAGCATCAATAGTTTTGCGGTACAGGACTTATATTTTAAAGACTTTCAAGCAAAAATCTTTTACTGACTTTCTTGAAGGCACACTTTGCATTTTCTTGGTCCCAAGTACATCTATTTCAGAGACAGAATACATCCACAGGGTTCACTGGGAAACAAGGTACGACAGAGTTTATCATTTTTCATTTCCATTTATTTTCTTAGGTTCTGGATAACAAGACACCAAATAAAAACAGTTCTTACACATGAAATACTCTGGTGATTAATATGTTACGCAGTTTCTAGATGTGAACTCTTCAAAGACGATCTTTCAACTCTGGAATCACAATTCTGCATGCTCATCTGTGCAGCCCAGGACAAAGGCGCCTGTGCACACGTACCAGCTCGTCGTCTCAAAGCCCTGTTTGTTCACCCAGAACAATGGGGCATGTGACTTGTCAACACTACCCACAATAAAAACAGTAAGATAAGGCTGCCACTGATTTCACCATGACTGACTTTGGTTTTGCTATTTTAAGTCACAACATCAATAAAAATGTATTGCATAAAATCCTTTATTTGAAAAAGCCCAGCGCTCACCTCACAGTGCGCTGAGGTTTCCACTCAAACTTCCTCTGCTTTCTCCATCGTACCAAACCCTCACACCATCTCCACCCAAAGCCTCCCTCCGACTTCAGCAAGAGTTGGATCAATGTTTTACACCTAAAGCCAAGATTATTTTTATCAAACACAAGCACTGCCAAAAATCTGTCCCCTCTGCCTGCAGGCAGGCCCCTCGCTCACCTCTGCTCAGTGCCACCTTGCTGCCTCCAAAGTGAGATTTCCTCAGCAGTCTGGCATGCTTTGCTCTGCCGTGGACTGGGGCTGCACCATCCAAACCCATCTAACACCCCTCTGGTTCAAGAGGGCTCCATAGGATCAAGTCCTATATGTAACCTCAACTAAAGTTAGGAGAAAGTGGAAGAAAGCAGAGAAAACCCAGAGAAGAGAAACAAAAATGCACCAATTCCGTTTAAAGAACTGACAAAAGAACAGATAGAGAGAATGCAAAATAAAGTCCAAAATGACAAAAAAAAAAACCCCACCCTTATGAAGGCATAATAATAAAATAGTGCAAACTGTCAGGACATAGACAAAACACCCCAGTACGTGACATTAATTTGCCACGTTCTCACTCCAGCGCAGGGAAAGAAACAGAGCCACGCAGAGGAGAGGGCACAACTACACTGACCCTCGGAAGGGGTTAATTTTAGGAAGAAAAAAATCAGCACAATCTTGCAGTCCTATTTTAATTATGCAGGGGGAGGCTTGGGGGGGTACAGAACAGCAGTTGGCCCAATAGCACCAGGCTAACAAAGTAGGCAGCAAGAAGCACATGGAAGGACATTATACTTCCAAACTTTCAACATTTACAGTAATGTTAACGCAAATGAAATCTGACTAATCCGATCTCTGAACATGTGCTTTGAAAAACAGTGCTTTTCTTTCTTTTCACCTTGGAAAAACTCCATTCCACAAGCAGGTAGTTACAAACCACAGCTGGAAAAGTGGGAAGCACATAAAGCCTGTAAATAAGATTTTACATATTCTAACACCATCAATGGAGCTTTCTGGAGCTCCTTAGCGATGTCCAACATACACAAGCCTTGCTGCTGGCAGTCCAAGCAATTTAAAACAACAGAGAGTCTCAGCCCACATAATGGACGTACTCTTCACCAGAGTCTGACATTGCATTTCACATACCCCCCGAGCCTCTTGTATGAAGTCACTCATAGTGTCAAAATGCGACACACAACACATCAAAAGTGTTTTCCCCGGCTACTTCTGAAAGTTTCCATCCCTTTATCCTTCATATAACTTTTAAAATTCTTCTTAGCATTTCTGTCAATACACACAGGATCTTTAAAAGTCAAGTTTTGTTCCCCAGTATATACAAGCAACCAGTAACTACCCAACACGGGACCACAGCCATGGTGAGCTCAGGCGTGGGGACAATGAGAGGAGAATGATGGGAATATTCAGTTTGGGGCTTCCACCACAAGTCCACAGAACCACAGAGAGAGCAGAGGGTTCATTTTTATGACATAAGCAATGCCCATTTTTAACAAAAAGTAACATATCTGGGAGGGCTGTGGTGCTCAGGCACTTCAATGGGACGACCAAACAGTCAAGGAGGCTTTTTGTTCGGTTTTAACGGAACGGACTCTTAGAATTCAATTTCCAAGGCATTAGTGTGTACTATATGTACCGTAAGAAAGAATCTTACAAAGGCCCTTGATGAACAAGAAATAAATAATCCATACCAAAATAACCTTGCATGTGTAGACAGTAGAGGAACCAACTAACACAGACTTTGCCAACAGTAAGATAAACACACTGATATTTCTAATGTAATCAACAGCCATTCACAATCTGCCCTGGAAGAGTCACAGAAATACAAAGCACTTTTCTTACAATTCAAACAATTGTGACAAATATTTACTATAATGGTGAAAGCTGTCAAAAAAAAAAAAAAAAAAAAAAAAAAGTTGTTTTCTACTAATCAGCTACATTTAGATATCCGTTCTTGCTATCAGATCAAGCTCGCCAAAACTGCTTAGTAAGCTGTTTCATTGTATATTTAAGTTTTATCGCAATTCAACATACTGAAGTTTCATATTCCTGACTTTTTTCATCTTACACAGTGCTAGAAATTTACAGTATAAACAAGATGCACCAGATTGTTTCAAACGCACAACTAAATTTCACATAGTGAAAAAAATCAAGTATTATGCCTGCATCAGCAAAACATTCACGTCATACAGCGAGTACAGACCCCACTTCTCCAAATCCCAGATCTACTGCACTAGATATAAAAACCAGCTAATCTGTTACTACACAAGATGTGTCCAGCACAATTTATTTGATGGGAACATTAATAGATAGTGCGACAACAGTGCGACAACACTGTTCTTAATTTTCCTCATCCGTATCTGTGCTAATGCTGCTTTAAAAGTACATTTAAAAGTATTAAATCTGAACAAACGTAACCCCAAAGTACGTTACAGACTCACAAATATCATCATGGCAAAAATCCATATTCTTACAAAGCACTGCCTAATTAAAACTTATCTCTAAGAGTCTGTATTTAGGAATGCATGTTTGTGTTAATCTCTTGCGCAGAAATTTCTGCACTAGAGAAGAATGTTGACATCCATACAAAAATTAGCTGTGATTCATTGTTTAACAGTTGTCTTCCCTTTACAGAACACCGCAGACTGAAGGACATAGTGCCAAACTGAAAGCACCAATACTTCCTTTCACCTAATATAGGACAAATAAATACACTTTGACAGCTTCTAAATCTCACATGTCCTACTTTTTTGACCCAGATCTCCCGTTCTTTCCCCCATAGGTCTATGTAATATCAAAACTATTTTTTCCCCACAAATTTAGATTGAACCTAAAAGAGGAAAAGTTCTCATCATTTCTGGGAGCTAAGCAGACCTGGAAGCAGGGGGGAGGGTCAGACAGACTCGACTCTGTTAAGATCAATTGGTATTCTAAGGCAAAATTCTCAGCCACACTTAACACTCTCCCAACTGCTGAAACTAATGGCAAAAATTCTCATTTGTTCCAAGAGGACTTTATGTTAGACCAATATCAATGATAAATGAAAAATAATGAAATCTTTTTATTACTATCTTTACAAGGCAAAAATGTCTTTTCAGAAGTCATGCTGACACTTGAGCATTAATCAGCCTGTCCAAAAAACACAAAAGAGCTATAAAACTTGTTATTCCTCTCCTTGGCCAGCCTGGACAACTTCTTCCAGGAAATCCAACTGTCTCTTCTTTGTCGGGTACTTTTAGGGAACCATCAGGAGATGGAAATTCACCTCATGTGTGCTCACAGTCAGGTGAATTCCCAGCTCGGGGTTTGCCAGAGATAGGTCACCCATGTGGAAAGCCTGAACTTTTAACACTCTTAATGTCAAAAGGATGCGACTTTTAGGACAGGTTATATTTAAGGCTCTAAACCTTGACAATTTCTGTGGTTTTGGCACTGGGCACAGTATTTAGCACTACATTTTCATGAATGGTAAATATTTGACCCTCAACTCACAACCTTGGAAAAACGGTCTGTGAACAGGCTGTACAGAGATCTTTCTGTATGCTGTATAGTGGCTGCCAGCAGGCACGTAGCTGTGTACAGAACAGGAAAGTTTCCAGAGTCACTTTCACAGTCTTAATTCATAAAAATCTACCATCGGCCTGACGTCAGCGGGGTGCAGTGAGAGCTCTGCATGCAGCTGGGGAAGAGACTGAACCATTCTCCAAACCCACCAAGGGGTTAAAAGCAGCCCTAACATTAGCTACAGAGACAGCTGCTTGCCTGCCTGGCAAATTATTGCCTGGCTGGGGGGGAAGGGAAGGCCTGGGACTCACACCACACCAGTTAAAATTTCTAGTAATACACCTCCAGCTATCTGAAATGACACTCGGTATGTTTGCATGTGGCACATGGTTGTAGAGAGCATCTCTATAATACACGCTTACACTGAAGACAGACTAAACTGAATCCTAGATCATAAACGGAAGAAAAACAACTGTTTTTTCTCTGGATGATTCTGATTTTTTACTGCTAGACATTACTAATAAACAAGATTACTCCTTTGCAACATGGAGACTTAGGAATTACAACAATAAACACAAGTCAGAGCACACAACATAGCCGTTTACTAACACTGCTCCCAGAAACAGAAACTACACCCTCATGGGAGTGTGCAAAAGGCAGTGAACCACATGCAAGACTTGAGTTTTAGAAACACTGAGCACACGCAGAGGCTGCCAACTTCACATGCAACTGTGGGGACTCGGCATCTGCGAGAACAGGCCTGTATTAAAATCTCACTTTACAGATGCCAGTTTATACTCTTAAGAAGAGTCACACTGGCACCAGGCAGAACCACAGTACGGATCCAGAGGCCCACTGCCCGCTCCCACCGCACCGTGCCCTCGGGGTACACGCAGCACCACGCGTGGGAACTGAAGTGCCACCAGGCTGACACCCACTCTGCTTTCACTCTCTGAAAAAAGGACTTATTACTGTGATAGCATACCCAGGTATGTTGCTTCTGGTCTTTAAGCTAACTTGTTTAGAAAGACGTCAGTACCTCTATGCAGCACTGAATTACGCCATGCACACTCACATCCAAAGACCAAGAGGGGACTCTTTGAAAGACGCTGTGTACGCTGGCCGAGACAATTCTGCAGAACTCCTCCTCATCACTCAGGAGGTTCTTCCAGTAGGTTTTTCATAAAGCTACACCAATTCACCATGGCTTTTTACTATTACTTCCACAGGTAAGAAAATATTCTTTCAGCCTTATCCACAAAAGCAAGCAAGCAGGGGTAAGCTGCAACACCTGCAACTTCACCCCTTGGCTAGCCAAGCCAGCTAGACCCTACACTCCCGACCAGCATGTGCATCCTCCCCTGCAGTTACACATCCTCCCCTGCAGTTACCCATCCTCCCACTTGGAATGACCACTCACTTCTTATCAAGGAAGAATTTTTTAAGCCTCCTTAGCAATATAAAAAGAAGAGTCTAAAGGATGTCACTGAAAACCACATGGTGACGTATTAACAATCAGTGTTTCAGAGAGTAAGCTGAGTTATGGTTCTGTAGATCCTTCAGAACCAAAGGAAAACTTCCAGCTCAAACGCTGCCATTAGGGCTGCAGGGCATTTTGTATAAAACATTTCAGCTTTGTTTTCATTACAACAAGGAAGAAAAGGGCCTTCTCCTCTTGGATTAGATACCACAAGGCTGAACCCTCACGAGGAAAAGTACTTCACAGTTTTCACACAAACAGGCAGAGCGATTTCTATACCAAACTTCCATACTTTTTCACTCAACCTATCAACTCTCGTGAAATACCAACTATGCTGCGTCGTCTTCGCTGCTTTCTGCCACAAGTTGCCTAATTCAATTTTGCAAAATTAAAAGAAAGCCAATATATTCCCCTACAATTTAATCTGAAAAGATATTTCTTATTCCTCATTTCATTGTCACACTTTATCTCAGAGGAAACCAATTATGAGATGAATAAAGCAGTCTCCATCTACTGTGCTTGGGATCACCGGATGAACCTTTTTCTGGTAAAGTCACTCTTCTCGTTAAGCTACTTCAGAGAAATTAAGACTGTGTAACTTCATACTGGCAGCGCTTAGAAAGGTGCATGCATTTGGGACAGAGGTAGCTACATCAATAGCAGAAACACAGAAATTGTTTCTTCATCACCTGTTAATTTGAAGGCGTTACATTAATGCAACTCAAAACCACTGAAAAGAGCTGTCAATCACAGCTCCTAATGGAAAACTTCTCACACTTCTTCACCTAACACAAACACTGAAATTTATATTTAGAAATGAGCATGCAGTGAGTATATTCTCATAGTAGTCACTTTCTGCAGGGCCTAACACACATAATTACAGGGCGCGCATATGCACTTTCACTTCTCTCCCAACCTGCAGCTACTTGCACGAGCTGATGTTTAGGGCTTTAAATATACAGCCATTATTGCACTCTACACTGCGTGTGTACACATGCGCAAATACACACTAAGGATGGTCAGCAGACAGCACAGTACCACAACTCTCAATGTAAACAACATGAATTAGATTAAAACCAAGTTGTGCTCCAGTATGACACACTTCAGTATCACAATATCACAGCATTGACACAGAGTCCTACAGTACGCTCTGCCCTTGCCCCAAGCGGAGACAGGACCTCTTTACCACGTCGCTATCCCGGTTCAGAAGGGGAAGAGCTGGCAGCAGGTTTGTGTCAGCCTCTTCTCCACCTGGCAGTAGCGTCCTCACCAGCAAGGTGTCAGAATTCATACCAGCACCACGATCCTGAGCAGCTACGGGTCCAGGGGGGAGGAAAGAGGCAGGCAAAAGCTGGGGGGTGGCTATCTCTTGGGACTCCAGATGAGTAGAGGAACCACAGTAGTGGAGCAACAGTGTCCCCAAAACCCTTAACAGCACTGGGATACCAACAATGTATCAGCATCATGAAAGACTCGCATCCTATTGCCCACCGCTAACTCAAACCACACTTGAGTTCTGCGAGCAGCTTCGCAGACATCTGCAGAGCTTATTCAACCGAACCAGACCGCTGATGTGCACAAAGTCGTGTGTGCTTCTGTACAGGACTTCCTGACTTCTGCACGATTACATCCTTGTAGGATGTGGGTCTTTACTGCCACTACAGAATTTATAACAGCAAACACATTCTGACTCAAATGTGAAGTCCGTGTTAAATTAAATTCCAGAACCAAAATCAAGTTAGGTAAAATAACTCGGTTTGCTTTACATTATTCATCTCTCTTCTTCCTAACTAAAAAAATACTACCTGAAAGCAACATTATAAGCAATTTTGACCATTTCCCCTAATCCATCCAGAGCCTCTTTACGCTTAGGGCTGTAGCACTTTTTAGCACCAAACTCTTTCATGATGGGAAAATGAGTATGAAGTACCGCTGTTGGGTACTTCGCTCTGATACCATGCCTTACAACTTCAAAGCGTTACACAAACATCAATAATTACCATCCAGAGAGTAAAACTGGAAGAAGTATTCGTATGAAAAAAGAACTCATGGGGGGGGGGGGGGGGGGGGGGGGGGGGGAAAATCATAACAACCTGTTTGAAGGTGAAAAAAGCTTAAGCAACAGAATCTCCTGTAATTATTGCATTCTTTATGCTACACACATGCATTATGGTATGTGCGTTTAAATGAACAAAAATCATAAGCTCCTGTAGTCTTAAAATAAAATTTAAAAGTCCAAAAGCCAAACCCCAAAACTCCTTTCATACATTTAAATTACATTTCCTTCCCCTTCCCAGGTGGAGGGAGAAGTCAGTCTTTACCAGGTGTTCTCAATAGCAGTGTGGGAGGCGTGCCACCGAGTTCCCAAGACACAGTGCCACATGAACCTTGTTCTCATGGAGACAAATCCACCTTCCCCTAAGAAAATTTACAGACAGTGACAGTGCACAGGCTCAGGTGACCTTAGATAAATAAGACGAGATCCTATATTTCATTAGATCTTAACCAAAAGCAAAGGGGTAAAAAAATATCATGACAAGAAACCACAGAAAGTTTGCTATGATCATTTTAGGGGCACCACCTGCACCACCACAACAGCACAGCCCTTTTTGTCGACAGCTAAGAGGAAAAACCCTACGTACGCTCATCCACGAACACGTACCCACTTCCTTAAATTCAAGGACACACAAGAGAGTTTGCAGGACCAGTCCTTGTTCGAAATGCATTCTGAGAAGATGGTCAACACCCATGAGCCCAAAGGCAGGCCCCAAATGCAGCATGAGCCTCACGCAGACCCACCACCAGAGCAAGACGAGGGCCCCAAACTGCCCAGTGCACCCAAAAACTCAGGCACAACTCAAAACCCAAACACCAGTTTTGCAAACAGTGCCCTCTCTCTCTCCAAGGGGCACAACCACAGCCCTGCAGAGCACCCAGAGATGAAAGACCAACGCCAAAGGACACTCAACATGCTCAACGTGCTCGTGTATTTCAGTGCTGTGGGACAGGAGAGCCAGACAAGCCCAGAAATACATATATCTGCTTTATGCCACAAAGACAGTTCTCCTGATCATACCTCTCGTGCTTCAATAATGAAGAAGGAATACATCTTGTGATCCCCCCCCCCATAAACCCGTTTGGAATTTGATTTACGCAGACAGGAAAAGGAGGAAGCTGAGCACGCTGGAGAGCAGTAAAAACTTCACCAGCAAACTTCACTTTCCTGCACAGCCACCTCCGAACCAAACTCTCCTCCGGACTCACGTGTCAGCCGCAGCCTCTGCCACAGAGCACAGCCAAACTTTGCTCTTCGGGGGGATAAACCCAAAAGACAAGCCAGGGGAGACTTTTTAATTCTCTCAAGCTGCCTTAAAAGGAAATGCGGCGATGAAAGATTAAATTCACCTGGAACAACACGACGGGGGTTTAACCCTTTCGGGGCTACGACAACAACAAGCCACATGTCGCGCTGTTTGCAAGACCTATACACCAGGAAAATATATATATATACACGGCACCACCCGTGCGAGCCCGGCTGGGGGATGCAATGCAGGGTCTGCACCCGGGGGTGGGACCGGGGTAACCTCAGGGTGGGGGAAAGCCCCTGGGATGTGCAAAAAATACTTTATTTTTCCCCCCAAAGCTGCCCCGCTCCCTGCCACCGCGGGGTGTCCTGTGTTCCGCCCGGAACTTCGCAGGGAAACTGAGCAACAATAACTTGGGAGCTTCGCCCCCGGGGTGGGGGACATGCGGGGTACGGCGTGTGTGGGTGCCCCCCCTTCCCCACAAAAGGGGAGAACTCCGCCAGGTGGGGGAGGGGCGGCTGCCCAGCCCCCCCTTCCCCTCCCCCCATCAGTAAATATGCGGGAAGGGGGGAGGGGAGGGCGCTCCTCCACACAAATCGGGCTAAAAATAGGCCGCTCGCCATGGCTCCCATGTGCCATTCCCTGCCCCCCCCCCCCCCCCATTAAATCGTTTATTAAAAAAAAAATGCAGCCGGGTGGGGGAGGGGAGGGCAGCGGCGCGGGTGGGGGAGGGGAAGCGGGATGCCGTTTGCTTGAAAAAATAATAATAATGATAATAAAAACACAACAAAAACAACACATACCCCCCCTCCCTGCACACACCCCCCCACGAGCATTAATTAAAAACCGGGGGGGGACGGCGCAGCAGGCGTTCGGCGCTGCCCATCCCCCTCCGACCGCCACAGAGACAAACAGGGCCCCCCCTGCCCCCCCCCCGGTCCCGGCCGTGCCCCCCCACCCCCCCCCGGAGGATCCCCCCCCCCGGTCCTTACCTTACGAGCGGCGGCGGGGCGGCTGCTGCCCCCTTCCTCGGGGAGGGAGCACGAGGAATTCACCCCTGTGTGTCTCTGCTCCCGGTTTTATACAGCCATGGGGATATACGTGCACATCGCCGGGTCTGGGGGGTGTGTGTGTGTGTGTGTACACACGTATATGTAGCGATAATATATATATATTTTTTTAGCTGAGGTGTCCACAGCGAGAGGAGGGGTAAAAAAAAAAAAAACAACAAAAAAAAACAACCAAGGGGGGGAAAAAAAAAAAAAAACAAACCACACCACACAGAGGAGGAGGAAAGAAAAAAAATACCCAGCGAGTAGTGCTGTGATATTCAATTATATCCCGAGCCAGGGGCCGGGGGAGGGGAGGGTGGGGAGGGGGGGTTAGAGATTAAGTCCTGAGGAAGGAGGGGGAGAGGAGGGGAGGGGAAGAAAAAAAAAAAAAAAAAAAAGTAATGTGTGTGTGTGTGATTTGGAGTGGGGAGGAATGGAGGCGAATGGAGAGCTGTTACTGGGGGAAGGAGCCAAGCGGCTCGGAGCAGCCAGCGGCCCGCAGACACCGCGCGGGGAGAGCGTGCCCAGCCGCACCGAAATGGGCGCCGGAGAGCGCCGCCGAGGGAAGGGAAGGGAGGGAAGGGAAGGAACGGAGCCGGGAGGCGAGGCCAGGCGAGGAGGAGCGCGGCCGGCCTGCAGCAGCCGCCCGGCGACACAGCCCCGCCGCCCTGGCAGCGCGGGGGTCGGCGGCCGGGGCGGGGGGGACCCCCTTCCTCCCCCTTCTCCCCGCACACACCCCCGCGCTCTCCGGGCAGGCGCAGCGGCGCCGGGTGTGCGTGAGGGGAGGCGGGCTGCGAGGAGGCCGCCCGGAGCCCTGACAGGAAGGGGAGGCCGCGGGGCCCAGGCCGCCGCGCGCGGCCTGTGGTGGCGGTGAGGGAAGCGGGGCAGGCCCCGTGCAGCCCGGCCGTGTGGCGCGGCCCTGGAAGTTTTTCTAGGAAAGCCATTATTAATTGCGCCCCGCTGCCAGAAGGGCGTGTGTGAAGGCGGGATGGAGCCCGGGGGTTGTCCCACTCCTCACAGCGCCTCACGCCTGGCAATGGCGCCCAGCGCTGCTCGCGCTCACATCTGGGGCTGTTACCGCCTCTGCCCTCTGATTTTATTTAATGAAAATATTCCTCTGCAGTAACCATCCTGTGCCCTACCTGGGTGTTGGTCATTTTTTAGAGTTTAAATGCTATTTATCATTTGTATCGCAGGTTGGTTTATTTTTTAAAGCGCATTTTATCAAAACCACGCTCATCGCTAGGCGGTGCTCCCCATTATAAAGTGTTTTTGGAGTAACATTTCATGCTTTGAGGCATGGGTCACACCCAGACATTGGCACTCGGGGTCCCAGTGACCACAAACCACGCACGGATCCGACGGCACCGGCGGGTGTCGATCCCACTCGTGCCGACAGGTCTCCCCACGCGTGAGCCCAGGTCTGATGCTGTCCGAACGTGGCATCCCCATCACCGCCCCTCTGCACCACTGTCACTGCTGCGGGAAACTAGAGCTGGGCCACAAACGCAGCTCTTACTTTTATTTATTTTTTATATGAGCAATGCTCAGCATCACTGAAGAATTACGCTAGCCCTAAAGCAGCAGTTCTGGATTTAAGGTTAGATTTTACTTTCAGCCTAACAACTGGATTTCACCTCCCTGAGCTCCACCTCACAAGCAGGTGGGACCCTTCGGCTCCGAAAAGCCGATGGGAGCATGGGGGTGGGTCTCTGGGTGCAGGACCACCTCACAATGCTCATTTTTTTCAGGGTCAGGCCCATGCTTTTTTTTTTCCTTTTATGAAGAATAATATTTAAATACTTGTGGAAAACAAGATTATCATTTTTTTTTTGCATTGCAAAATCATTTAATTTGGAACTAGCCCTGGGCCTTCAATCCATTTGCTTGGAGAAGCCTGAGCTGTATGAGGAAACCAAAGCCTCTCTAGAGAGCCAGGGAGCATATTTCTAATTGCAAACCACTTGATGTTCAACCTTTACCTCTGTAATTATTTTGACAGCCCAAGTGGGCAACTTTCTCTCAATAATGGTGTTGCCTGCTTTAGGTATGTAAACAGGCAATAATTTTAGAAGACCATATCCAGTCCAATTCCAAAATTCGACCACTTTGCTGAAAGTTGAAACATTTAAAAAGGGCAAAAAAAGTGGGAAGAGACTCATTAACACCTTCCTGCATTATAATCTCAGAGCTGTCCATGCTTCTAAAGGAGTTGAAGTGTGTGATTTATTATTTGTTTACTCATCGGTAAAAGATAAGCAGTAACAGTGGGTGGAGGAAGGGGAAAGAGTGTGCCTGTAGCCTAAGGCCAGAGGAAAGGAGGTAAGGGACCTCTTACAGGGAACTGTGGGACACTAGGGGCCTGAGGAAGGGTATGGGCGGAGCTGTGAGAAGTCCATGAAAGGTGTAACATTCAGAAAGCTCCTGTGAGAAACGGAGGAGGGAAAACCCCTCAAGTGTGCGTTTGGCCCACAGGAACTACGAACAAACACCCTCTTCCCATCCATCTGCTGAGCAGTGACAGCGTGCTGAACTGAAGTCATCTGGCGGAAGGTTTCCGTGGTCTAGTGTTCTCCAAATGCTCAGTCGCGACTCCAGGGTGCCAGGCTCTCATTTTTAACACGATGATGTACTCAGCTGGGTCATTACCCGAGTGTACGTTCTGCTCTGCAGAATCTACAGAGTGCATTCTGGCAGACTTAGGTGTTAATAATTTTAACCCTGTTTTGTTCTGGTTTCTCTTTTTTATGAGGGCGAACACCTCACAGAACTGCACAAAGGCTTTACTTTCTGAGCTTTAGAGTGTAGTTCTGTTGCCCAGACACGCAGCTGGGCTCAGAGTTACCAGGGCCAATTCCAGAGCGCACAGGAGGGAAGTTCTCGCTTTCAGAGGTTTCCAAGAACGGATGTTGGGTAACACAGGGCAGTTGAGCAGGTTATGGTTTACAGCGGGTTGTTCAGTGAGTTGAGGTTAGGGAGTTGGCTTTGCCTTGAGCCGGGAGAGGCACTTTTAGAACAATAACCGTTGTTAACGTTTCCTTTCCTAGCGAGGAAGACGGGACCAAACCCTCACCTCTGGATGCAGAATTGGACCTATGTGAGGTCTTGGTTCATCCATGTGCTTGAATAAAAACATGCCTTCAGAGTGCTTCAGTAACAACACCGCTGCTCACGTTTTGCGGCTCTGTCATCCCAACTACTGCAAAGTCTTCCTATGGCCATATTTGTAAGATATAGCCTTAAAATAGTTGAAATTACTTGTAGCAGCGAGTGCTCGGCCTACTAAGCACATATAAGCAAATATTTGCAATAACTGGATCAGTGTTTGCACAGCACCAAGCACACTGCCCGGACTCCATAAATAATAATACTTGGCACTCACAGAGTGGTTTCCATTTTCAAAGCACTTTAGTCATAACCCCTGACACCTATATGGCCTTTTACATCTTTACAAGAATTAATTAATCCTCACAATGTCCTGTGAGATAGGTATGCACTGCAATAATAACAATAACAACAATTAATAATTCATGCATTCTACTCAAAAATCACTTCAGGGATTAAAATGCATCTGTAATACTTGGGGTTTATTAACATTTTCCAGCAAATAATAAAAGGCATGGTATTGTGTTAAATCTATATAATATCTATCCATAAATCTTTTGCAGATTGGGGCGAGACTGAAGGCCCAGCAAGATACTAGTGCATTGGTAGGAATTAGATGACTGACTGCAGAAAAGCAAGTTCCAGCCCAGTCCACCACATGATCTAGGTGCCAAAATGAAACTTGCCATGCACGGCAGCGCATAAATAAATACCAGCAAACCAGGAAGGCCCTTTGTTCATTTTTAGCTCTTGTTTCTGCAAAGGTTCCCCCAGTTACAGCACGCGTTATGGGACCCCATCCTATACAAACACAGCACCAAGAAAACACAAGCACTCACTGGGCGTGAAATGACTCAGCACCACGTGGTGCAACAGGGAGAGCAGGGACAAGTCTGGCCAACACCAGGGCAAACCCTTTCCCTCGCAAAAATTACCATAGTGCCTTTGATATGCAGGCAGGCCCCAGTTAAACCTGATATTTAAACAAGTGGGACCTCAGTTAAACCTGATATTTAAACAAGTGGGATCTCAGCCCTGCTGACTTGAACAGAAGAACTGTCAGGCTCCCACCGGGGGAGCACCCTGCCTCGGGGCTGGCCGGGGCAGAGGAGGGATGGCCGATTCCCCACAAAGATGCTTTTTTCAGTTTGTATCCCAAAATGGATTAATGTAAACTGGAAAGGTATCTTTAGTCCTGATGATGCTGCCATGCCAGAAAAAAATGGGAGAGAGCAGATATCGAGATATCAATTTTAAAAAACAACCTCTAAATGATTTGGTTTTGTGTTGTGCATACTATGAAAGGAAATGGAAGTTCACCAGTTCAAAGGGACTGGCTTTATTCTTTTTGCAGCCCCTGAAAATGACTGTTTGCAGGAGAGGACATGCTGGGAAAGGGACTTGTTTCTGAGTGGGGAGCATCTTCTGCCACTACCTTGGCATACAAATTGATCAGTAATTGATCAGTGGACACGTGGTAAAAAATGTCTAATGTTGGTGATTAGCATGCCTGTAGCACTGCTTTTTATCAGTTGCTTTGAAGTATACATGCAGATACATTGTAGATCTCCATAAGGCAGAGAGGATTTGATCCCAAAACAATTATCTCATTGATAACACTTACCCAGATCGATCTCAGAGGCTTCTGCTTCCCAGAATAAACAGCAAGAGCAGAGGAACAGTGTGACCAGGTGAACAGTCCCTCGTAGACAGCTGATGAACTGCGTGATCCAAAGCCTCTTTCAGAAATTTCAGGACACGAGTTATGCTGCTTACAGCACATTTAGCGCTGCTGTAAATCGGCGGTGGTAATACTCATGAGGCAGTTGGCATCTCTCTGGTACACTGAGCTTCAGCGGGGCATGGGCTGCTCCTCCTGGCCCTTCTGCACAGGGGCAATTTCATGGTTCAGTTTTCAAAAGCATTTACCAGCAGCCCCCCAAAAACCAGCATAGCCCACAGATGACAAAGTTAAGAACTGCTGCTGTGGGATGGGGATGTTTACCTAGCAAAGCCATTGGCCTCATTGTCTCATTGCTGCTGACCTCCTACCCAGGGGCCCAGCATAGCCTAAAGGCTTTAAGAGGAAGAGGAATGTGTATGTGAACATGCCACACCACAGACAGCTTTCAGATCAGTGCCAGAGGAACGTATTTTTAAAGGAAATGTGAGAGAAACGGAGGAGAAGAGATGCCAGCTGCTTCAGCCCCCTTCAAGCGAGGGCTCCTGCACCTTCTCTCCCTGCAGCAGAACAGCTGCTCCCACTGGGGCATGTTTTCCTTTTCTTTTTTGGAGAGGAAAAACAATGAGTTTTGTTGTTGCAGTCCCGGGGCCTCCCTGCCTGCGGAGGGCTGCCATTGTGGGCAGAGGATGCCACCATCCCCCTGGGCTCCCAGAGTGGTTCCTGGCACAAGAGGGAGGGCAAAGTGAAAGCTGTCCTGGGGCCACCAGCCAGCACGACCAACATCGTGTTGAAAGCCCTGAATATCATCTCTCGTTACCCAGAATCCAGCCCCGGGAGGATTTGCGGATGTTTCACACAATTGTGGAGAAGTGGAGAAAAATGAGCGAACAACACACAAAGATGCTGATACAGACCTGACTCGGGAAAGCAACACACGGCTCACTGTGGATGGACCCCAGTGGGACCAGTTCTCGCAGGTGCAGGGCTGTAGTTTCAGTGTGCACTGGGGCTGCTTCCGTGAGAGGCGATGCTCTGACAGCGGATACCATGACAGCAGGCAGGCTGTTGTTAAACAACCTCTCCGTGAGCACACCCAGCAATGCAAGACCAGGCGGCCTCAGAGTTTCTGTAGTAATTAGTTTAGACACAGCGAGCTGGGTTAAAGACATGGAACAAATTTATTTTTTGGCTTTGATCACTCTCTAAGGATTACTTTAACTTTTTTTTTTTTTTTTTTTTTTTGCAGTTGGATATGTAAATATCCACATTTCTTTAAAAAAAAACCCAAAAGATGTTATTTCTCAAACAGAAATACCCTGTTAACTCCACAGTAATGGCAAAGCTCCCTTCACGGCAGGGTTGTAACTCAGATCTTACATCCTACAATGGCTAAGCAAATCCAAACTTGTTTTATTTGAAAAAGGTTACGAAAAAGGGTGTGTAGCAGCAGCTGTCACACACCTCTGAAGTTTCAAGCAAGACATATCTGGCTCTCGTATGAGATCAAAACGGATTATCGCACAGGGCCAGGATGTGGTTGCAAAAATTCAGTATTGTAAGTGTCATCATGATTCATAATATAATCTACATTACTCGGTATAATTACTGCAGAGTAAAGAAGGTACAAAAGGCACATTTATTAGGTATTTACCTTTACCTCTGTCACGTACTACTTTAATATTTCCTGGCAGCCCAGGAACCCAGCCAACTTGAAGAGGGTTCCCTTTTCTTTCACTATCCATACGTTGTTCTGGTTCTTTATGTGAGTGGAGGACGGAGCCAGGACTGTTTGCTCCCCAGTCAGACTCCTCATGTGGCCTGCAGTGAGGTGTTTATTATCAGGGCATGAGCTTCCATCTATAAAAAGGGAGGACTAACACAGCTACTAATGATGAGGATATTATTGTTAATGCATAATTATCTATCTCACAAGAAAATTGGGAGAGTAAATTAGTGTTTATAAAGTATTTTAAAGATTATAATATTATTTATGTGAGGGCTATACTTTATGTCCTGAGGACAGCAATTGTTGAAAACCACCTTCTAATTAGGTTTTGCTAATGACAGTGTGAAAATGGTTTAGGGGGAAAAAAAATATCAATAGGTACTTTCAAAAGTCCCTGATTTTTCTTCTTATTATATTATTACTATCAGGTGCTTTCCTGTAGATAGATATGCTATATCCACAGCTACAAGATGTTACGTGTTGTTTTCTGGCATATTAAACATAAAATGAATGAAATACACGGTGGTGCCAAAGCACATCCTGCAGGATGTTATTAGACAGCTTGCTCCAGTGGTTAAAGCCCTTGAAGTCAATAGAGGTTTTGCAGTTTTGGGGGATTATTTTTTTTCTTCCTCACCCCGCTGGGCTAGAATTTCATCCTGGATCTCCAGCCTTGTCTTTCAATGCACATCACTGATGTGCTTAACACTCAAATCAAGCACACCCTGGATTTCTTTTATACAATCCCTTAGCTGTGAAAGGGTGATTGCAGGTTCTCAGAAGGAGCTGACTGCAGCGCAAGGATGACTTTGCCAGGGCCTCTCATATTTCTCCTTTTTTAGTCAATTATCTGCATTTCCTTGAACATCCATTTCTTTCGGTTTTATTCTTGATGACTTCTGATAACGTATCAAACTTCCCTGAGCCGCCTGTAATCTTCACCCCCCGCCGATGCGCACCGCGACAACCTTAACTGTGAATGGCTGCAGTAGATTAAGCAGCATATTTCCACAAAACATTTCCAATACGAGACCAAATTGTGTGAGCTGTGTGAGCATCCCGTGTAACATTTCTAGCAGGTACATAAAACACTGCGGGGTATATACAGAAAGAGACACGGCTTTCTGTGAGTCAGCCTTTTTGTGCCACAGAACTGAAAATAGCAGAAGTGAGATAACAGTAGGCTTGTTGGAAATAGAAATTTGCAAGGGCTACAAAAAAATAAAATAACAACTTCTGGACTGAGAGAGTGGTGATCTGCTGGTAATAGATTACTGTAAGAATATATCAAATAACACTAAAAAAGGTGACATTTATCTGAGATTGCAAGACATGGTGAATCCCAGGTGTGGGGGAAGCCCACAGCGGGGATAATCAGCTGCTTCCCATCCCTCTTGCAGCGCTGAGGGCAGAAAGTGCAGCACCTTGACTCCTCTCTTTCTCCCCCTCCAATAAGCAGGAGAGGTTTTATCCCAACCCTGGCACCTCCTGTAATTTTGCTTACACTGCTGAGAAGCCCTGGGCCAGTGGAGAGGAACCTCAGGTAAATTCCACACTGATTTCACATAGTGCAGGACAGGCCTTAATAAATATACATAGAGGGGAGAGAGAATATTTCTAGAGGCAGAGTGAAGGAGGGGATGGGCTAGCAATTATGCAGACTCGTTGGCCACATCCCAGCTTTTGGTGGTTCCTCAAGGGCTGTGCCTACCAGAAATGAGTTTAAAGTCTGGATGAAACGTGTCTCCCACCAAACCTATCAGCTTCCCCGTTTGCTTACATGATGTGCAGTGCACTCAGGTAGGAGAGTTCCCACTGACAGCAGTGATCACGTGCCCACCAGTAATTCTGCACCGTCAACTAGGAGCAATTAGCATGCTAAAGGGGTGGCCTGTATAAAAATTAAGATCATTATTAAAATGGATCTGAAAATGCAAAAGGCACCCCATGCACTCCAGCTTTCAGCAGGGCTCAGCTTGTCTCTTCCATTACTGGCTTCACGAAGCCTCCTCTGGCTGCCTCACATTTCATCTGCTTGCTCAGAGTCCATATGGATAATTCCCTCCGTTCACCTATATTTAGGTTCAAAATCTAACATTTGCTAACTTAATTGGACACGGTGCATTTTGCAAAGCAGCGGCCCCACGCAGATATGTGGCATTTGTCTTTTTAGTTTTCATTTCTTTCTATCAAACACAGGTCCCGTTCTGCAGAGACAGCTGCACCAGATGTGTAATGTAAGCAAACAAAGCTGAGGCGCAGATAACTGCCCTGCTTTACACAGCAGGTTATTTTTAAAGCTAAAAGCAAAACCTCCGTCTCCTGAGCCTCGTTGAGGGGAGGCTCACTCCGGCCAGGCTGCGTCTTGGCATTCAAACCCTGGCGTTTCTGTGCGAGCACTTTCTTTCCCTCCGTTGCTCAGGAATTTTTATTTTAAAAAGTCTACGAGGACATAAAAAAACCCAACTTTTCATTTCCCACATCCTGTCATTAAGCAGCTGTACTCTGAACAATGAATGATGACAAACCAAAGCAACAGTTTTAACTGAAGCAGGATTACACTTGGCATCGCTATTTGTTATGTGGCTTACTGGACAGCAAGACAAATGCCTGCTTCTGCTTTCTGCCCTTTCCTGCTGCCAGCTCTGTCCCCTGTTAACACATAACGGCACAACTGGAGGCAGCACCATATATACATATACACATGCCACAGCAGGCCATGCCATCCCTTGCTGAGCTCACCCTGCCTGTGGATGCTCCAACCCTGCCTATGGTGCAGCCCCCGCTGCCTCTCCTGCCCGCTAGGCAGCCCTGCTCAGCCCCGCTGCTGTGTTTCCTACCAGCTGGTCATGGCCTGGAGGGTGGATAAGGCTGTCTCATTGCAGCACGTCCCACCTGGAGTGAGTCACAGGCCAAGCTGAGATGCAAGCGCCGAATTATATTCGATGCCTGTATCTGAAACACCGACTTTGAATGATGGTGCAGGTCATTAGGTCCTTAATTTCCTCTTTAATGGATTTTCTAATGCATTTGATGAATAAATAGATGCTAAAAAGTAAATAGAAATACCATTTGCAATCTCAGGCTTGAAACGAGGCCTTAATGTTGCCATTATTTATGGTTACAGAAGTCCTGTGGACCTCCCGGGAGGTGGAATACGTGCAAATGCTGAAATGACTGGGCTGGAAGCGCAGCCCTGGCTGCTGCTGAAGGAACAGCTCAGGTGTGCACACAGCTTTTGGAACATGAATGATCCCATTGACTCCTGATCACCTGTGGATGTGACCTGGGCTGAATGGGTCTTGTGTTTTTCATGGAAAGATGGTCTAGAAGGAAACGAGAACATTTCTGAGCAGACATCGCTACCTGTCGCTTTGTAGGTGCAGAGTATGTCCCCCCAGCCATAAGCTGGGGTATGGGTGAGGGCTGCAGACCCTGGGGACATGAGGGCCCCGGGGTCCTGGGTGGTGGTGTGCACACCTGGGGCTGTGCTCGGGGTGGAGGTGGTGTGAGCAGGATCCTGCCTGTGCCCTGACCCACTCTGCAGGCTGGACTCAGCCCCTCGATGGGGATCATGCTTGCTGCACAGGTTCTGCCGTCCCTCAGCAACCTCCTACCTAGACCGGAGCTCTCCTTGTATTCGTCACAGCACTACAGCAAGGGCAGGTTTTCTGATAGGACTTGCCATCCCAAATCTCTCTCAACAGCCAACAGCAGCCAGGCTTCCCTATCTAACAATTTGCGGTGAGCTCTGTAAATTGTTTGAGTGCCAGTGGTGGTGTATGTATAAATCTATACGTGAACTGTGTCTTTGTGCTGCTCCATTTCATTAAACAAGCAGAACAATTCAGTATCTGTTTTTATGCCTCGAGGCACTTGGGTCATCTTTGATTTTTACTCGTCTCAGAGTTCATGCTTGCAATGAATGGCTTTTCTCCCTGGCAGGACAACGAGATCAAGTAAACCATAAAACCTGCCTCAGTGAAATGGCTCCCAACAGCCAGGAGCAGGGAAGGGGCAAGACTGGGGCTCCCCTCGCACCGCACCCCTCCCTCTGCCAGCATCCGCATCCAGGGAGGGCAAAATCCAGCACCAAATCCCCACATCTCCACCTTTAGAATCATAGAACCACAGAACAGACTTGGTTGGAAAAGACCTCTAAGATTATCAAGTCCCAGCACTGCCAATTCCCCACTACCCCATGTCCCTCAGCACCACATCTACACAGCTCTGAAATCCCTCCAGGGATGGGGACTCCACCACTGCCCTGGGCAGCCTGCACCAGTGCTGGGGAACCCTTCCAGTGAAAAAATTTTTCCTCATATCCAATCTAAACCTCCCCGGGCACAACTTGACGCCATTACCCCTTGTCCTATCACTAGTTACCTGGGAGAAGAGACCGATCCCCACCTCACTACAGCCTCCTAGTTTAGCCTAGTTTAGTTCTGTCTGACAGCAGAAGTCAGGCCAGAATTTAGCCATCACTCACAACACTGCTACACCCTTCACTCCCCTTCCAGAAGTATAACTCGGCAAAGTCCTTTTCTCCCTCGGCTACACAGCAGTGGTGGTGGGGACATTTCTCAGCCTTTAAATGAACTGAAAAGATCTCGACCAAGAACTCAGTTCAGCAGCTAAGAGCTCATCAAACATTGAATCCCCATCACTTTCAACAGGGTCTGCAATAGTTTTGCAAGCGACTAACATATAGCTGCAGAAGATGTAACACTTTCTAATAAATGCTGTGTGCCCCCTTTCACTGCACACAGACACACACAAACTGCATTATTCTAATTCCCTGCTAAGCTTTCTAACTCCTTCTTACATCATATGATATAATCAGCCGCTTGGCCCTGAGTCAGTATTTCCATGAAGCAGAGTCAGTGTAAAAAGCTTTCAAAGCACTGGAATTGTTTTTGCTTCTGTAATGCTTTAAAAATGCTATATCTTGGGACTGAAGAATATTCAGGGAACACACAGCATTTCTGGATGCCTTTCAGCTCTCACATCAGAAACGCTGGCATTGAGAATAAAATTGTTCCCATATTTGAGCTTGGTACAAAACATCAAGTTTTTGTTTGTGAAGTTTATAAAAACAAATGACTATAGACTTGAATATATTAATCACAGAGAAATGGAAACGGCTCGATAGGACTGTCTAGCACCCCTTGTACTTTATATAAACAATCATAGGTTGCTGTTTACCAGTGGCCACACCAGATGAAAGCAATTAAAATGGTTCATGTGTGTATTCAAAGCTCAGAGCTGTATTTGTGTGTGGCTGTGTACCGACCAGCACTGGCTGTGTGTGCAGGCAGGTCAGCTGCTGCTGTCTATAGAATGCCAACCCAGAAACCCAGGTGCCCTAGGCCTAGACTATATATGGAAGAAATCTCTGTATATACAAGGTATCTGCCGGAGAGTTGCTGGGTTTCATGGCATACCACAAGTCACTGCTGACCTTCACCTCCTCCCCATGCACAATGACCCCATGGGCCTGGATCTGGCCCCAACAGCTTTGGCTGTTCTTGGGGGGTAGATGAAGACTTGATGATATTAAAGATCTTTTCTAACAAAAACTATGATTCTATGAGCACACCACATGGCAGGGATGCCAGCAGGACCCACATATCCATCCCAAGCCATTGGGATGTGACCAGCCTGGCACCAAAACGCCAGGGTCAAGCTCATGTGTGAAAGAATCCCTTCAGGGGATCTTTGAGGATCCCTTTAGGGATCCCCTTCCATCTGGTCTACAGGGATGAACTCCGACTCCTCAGCAGACACATCCCAGCACCCTCCCCTTATCTGTAACGATACTTATGTGACACTGAACGCAGCATGGGGACAGGGGTGACACATTGTCTGTGGTGCTTGACCATTGATAAATGTGTTTGTCATCCCTGCTTATTGGGTGTTATTACTCACCACTGCTTGGGTTTATTTTGCCTTCTTGAGGGAAGGAGCAGTGGAAACACTGTCAGACCAGTGACCAGGAAAGCAGCACACAGGCATTTCAGTGTATTTATGTCCACTTGTAGCCGTCCTCTTTCTTTTTCTCTTTGTAGAAGCCATCCTGAAGCAAGAGAGCAATTTTTGCATTTGTTACAAAGATTACACTACTCCAGTTGTAACTGTGACAGGTTTAAATGTCACCTGAGAAAAGGAATGGCGAGAAAGGCTGTGGTTTGAATTTTAATGGGGAACAGGAGCTGGTCAGATATTGCTGGTCTGGGGCATCCTTCCGGAAGGACCAGAAGGTCTCTCTACTCTGGCCTGATGCACATAGCAAAGTTTTCTGGAAAAATGGTGGGTTTGTAACAGAAATCTTTAGACAGGCCTGCTGTCCTATGGAAAATAGCTTTTTTTTTTTTCCCCCTAACAAAAAATGCTGCCCTTTTACCCTCATGGGAAGAGCTCCCAAGCCCAACCTCATCCCCACTGATGTCCGGGAACATCTTCATGCCCCTTTGTGGCATCCCAGGTGACACAGGACATACAGCCCAGCCAACAAAACTCTCTGGTGAGGAAATCCCCTCAGGGAAATTTCCCAATCAGAACTTCAAGCTTTGAATTGAAAGTTTTTGCTGCCAAATCTTCAGGTTTCAATTTTTCAGTAAAAACTCTACATTTTTGGGGGTAATTTATTTTTTTTCCCAAGTCCAGTAGAAAGGACTGCTAATCATTTCCCTTTCTTCTTGGGGTAGGGGTGAGCCACGTGTCATCTCTAAAAAACCAAATAGCCAGTTTACATCTAAAAAAATCCTCTAAACTTTTTTGCTGGATATTAGCAAATGATAAGTTTTATCTGCCTCTCACCATCTCGGTACTAAGGGGGAAGTTGAAGAGTTTTCTAAGAACTTCTTAAACTGCCAGTGAAAACCAGCATTAGAGATAAACTACGATATCTGAAAATCAGAAAATAGCTTCTCTCCAGCTGTCTTATCAAGTAACAGCACAGAGCCGTGAAGTGCACTTTTTGTGCAGTGACTGAAGAAAAAATTTGGGGAAAACACTGGAAAACATGAGGCATGTTTTGGGCACCCATCGATGTGCACAGTCTCCATTTGAGAAAGGATTTAAAAAAAAAAAAAAGAAAATCTCTCAGATACATTAGAATTTCTCCAGATTACCAGAATCTAAAATTGTAAGAGATTGAAAAATTGTATTTTTTCCTTATTTTAAAAGAAAGACCTACCAGACACTGCAGGAGAGCCTTGGCTGCTGCCAGGGGAAGAGCAGGGACTGTGGTCCCTCTATACAAGGCAGGTCAGCACCATGGCCACTGAGTGCAGCACAGCAACCTGCATTTTCCCTGATAACTTCCTCACGTATATCCACAAAAGAGCAAATCCAAGTAGAGGCCAAGTCCTCCATCCAACACCACTGACCTTGCACACACGAGTAAGCCACAACACACGTCCACCCCCCAGTTCCCCATGCCCACAGCACTTGCCTGCGGGGCTGGAATGGTTTCCAGCTGCCATGGCCCCTGTCCAGCTGGCAGAGGTCTTCTCAACCTCAGCTTGGCTGCTGGCCCGCTGCTTCCCTGGCCCTCAGCATCGTCTTTAATATTCACAGTCATCTTACTCTCTTCTTTTTTTAGAGCGTTTTCCCAAGCTTAGCCCTGCTCTCTTGAGCCCCTCTCTGTCACCTGTGCAGGCAAGCGCTGTACCCCAAACTTAATACCCCATTCACTGGATGACAACTGAGACAGCAGCACATGTTGCTCAGATATGAAAGCACGCGACCACCCTGGGTTTGGCATCAGCTTTCCAGCCTGTGGCTGGAGATCAGTCCCAACCCGTGCGTTTTGCTGCTTTTCACAGCTGCACCTCATCACTGTGGCCATCTCCAACCAAAACCTAATAAAAAACCTAAAAGAGCTATGCCCGTGGGGAACCTGTTCCCCCCAGGGGACACCCGGGTGACCACACCAGGTGATGGCAGTGCACAACATGGGCTGCAGCATCCCTCCTGAGTGGTGACCCCATGCACCCACCACATCTAGGGTGCCCGTCAGTAAAAAGAAACGATGTGTGTGCATCTCCTGTGTTTAATCCCAAAACACAAGGATTTAGAATTTAAATTTCCTATTCAACAGCTTTGACTAGCAGATGTCAACTCTACTAACAGGAATAACACTGATTTTTTGTTTGTTTGTTTTTAAACCAGGCCTGCTTTTTTGCCTTTCAGTCTCTTTTTTTTTTCCTTAATTTTCCCCCTAAGCTACTGAAAACAAGCTTGGGAAGGGTAAATATTGGACATGAAGGGTAAACCCCAATTCAGCACTAACCAGGCACAGGTCGTGTGGGGAGACAGAGAAACCAGGGGGTCTCAGGTTTAGCACAAGGGTTGGAAGGTGCAGCCAGGGACCATGGCAAAGACTTTTTGGAAAACACTGGTGAGAGAGAAGATGTATTTACTTTGGTGGAGTTCATTTGGAGCTACAGTAGGATAAACGAGACTAAGATCTAGTTTAGTTGTTAAAGCAAATGTATCTGACATTCATTTCGATAGACTCATTCCAGATTTACATTACATTGAACTTAGAGCCAGTGAATACACAGTGCAATGATAATTATAGAGAACACTATAGAAAAACAAATCACCGTATTAAGAGAAACAAATAGATCCTGGAAAAGTGCCATGCTTTTAAACTGGGCCACAGTGACTTGGGCTGGTCAGTGCCTGTTGGATCATCCTCACGTCCAGGCATTTTTCTGTATCTTAATTGTGTTGAGAAGCTCAGGCAGAAGAAAGAAAAAGCAATTGCCTTGCTCTTAATAGAAAAGTGCATTTTAATAATAAGAATAATAATAAAAATGTCAGGCCAAATAAAAGCCACAGCAAAATCAAGGGAAAGGCAGATTCAGCCCGAGACAGCTTTCTCAGGCTTTCAGAGAGTGTTTCTCCAGCACTGCAGACCTCCCTCCCTTAACACCTCCCTCCTCCAGTTTCCCGAGTCCACACAAAGCGAGAAGTTAAAGGTAAACATCTGTTTCTGCTTGCTAACATTTCTTTTTTTCCTTAGGAGGTTCTTACTGCTGACGAGGGCACTGCACATATTTCACTCCGAAAGATCAAGCGAGGATAAAGGGAGTGGTTTCCTGCTCCTAAAAGCAGCCCGTGCCAGCAGGGTAATGCTGTTTAAGCACGGCTCTTCGTCATCTCCAGCATGAATGAAAAGCCAAGGCAGCCCTGGGACACAGCAAGCAAGACCTCTTATAAATCAGGACCTCCAACCCCGACAACACCAAGCCACCATTTTTGGCCTGTTTGTCATCGCTCAATCTCCCGGGCATCATCTCCATGAGCCATGGCACGGAGAAGGGGTAGGAGAAGAAGGAATTCCCCTGAGGAAGGGGGAAAAACACCCTCAAGTCATACTCTTTCCACCCATATTTTTCATCTCCAGCAGCAGAGCACAGCAACAAGTACCTTGGGTCTCTGTGACCTCTCTGTGCCCATCAGCTGGGGCAGACCCTGCGCCTCCACCCCATCGCCGGCTCCTGACCCGGCACAGCCCTCACCCTCCAAAACGTGGGGAGGGATGAGCTCATCCAGAGCAGCTTGCAAGACAAACATCCTGACAGCCCTCGCTAACATTTTCCACAGGTTTCTCCTGCTCCATTAGCTTTTGCTAGACCGTATCGCAAAGCGGTCGCCGTAATTAATGTCTTGTGTACTTTTGCACACACAGGTTCTTATAGTCCCTCTGCTCCTTTCTAAACAGAGTCAAAAATCACTGGCCCAAGGCAGTGAACGTGCTCAGTAAATCCATACTCTTGGCAATCAGTTATAACCCATTCTTTTGATAAACTTTCCTCCATTCCTCCCATCTATATGTATTTCTTAAAAAAAACCCAAAAGTACCCATCTCCCTTATAAGGGGCGAGGCACACACAGAAGGGCACACACTGAAATCATAACTTGACTAAAATCCTTCATCTCAAAATTTGCCCACAATACTTAGGGACCCAGAAAGCAGACCAAGACTTTCTTGCCTAGATCTAACCTTCAGCTAGAGCCACAAAGAGAGAGAAGTGATAGAAGCAAGAAGAGAGGGGCTCCTCTACTCAGGGCTGAAAAGGGAAATTGAAAATTGCAAGTTGTCAATGAGTCTTTCCTAGCAGGAGGTCCTCACTGCAAGGTCTGATGGAGAGGAACTGCAAACCCTAGGCCTGAGCCTGTCCTCCATGGGCATGGTCTGGCCAGCTCCCACGGGGACCAGGAGGGAGGGATGTTCTGGTCAAACCTGGTATGCAAACTATTAACAGCATGCTCATCATCTCGGCCAGCACCATCGAGGGATCTCCAGCTCCATCCTAACCTCTAGCCATGCCACGCTCAAAGGCAGATGCAGAGCCACACGTTTGCTCCATCTGCATCCCAAAACCAGCAGTGCCACATCCCTGGGGAGACAACATCTGTTCTGCAATGCTGCCACCATGCCCTTTTCATAAACAGGACTTTAATTTCAGTGCTTTCAAAGATCCCCCAGACACCTTCTTCCAGAGAAAATCACCAACAGTGGTGCCACCAGACCCTTCCCTCCCCACGGGTGAGGACCAGCACTGCTCCCTGCCCCATAGCAGCACCCAACCATGGCCCCAGTGTCTGCACATGCTCACTCTCCTGGTAGTGATGAAACGGTCATCATGGTGGGATGTTAACGAGCACATAAATACCACCAGCAGAGTCATTATTACTGGCGCTGCAGTTCAGGCAGGCATCACTGATATTTACAGTGGAGTACGGTGGTGGGTTTAAGAGCCATTACATTATTTTGAAATATGGATACTGTTGGTGGATGCTTAAAGCTCTGCTACACTGCGGTATAAACTGAGTATTAATTTTGGCTCCGTAGAGGAAATTGAAAATGGTGCCCTCGAAATCATTATGCTGAGTGAAATTCAGCAAGAGGGGAACAGACAGCCTGGAGGGAATTAAGAGAAAATTTATTTCAGGCAGCTGAAAGACCCCGTGGGACTCGCTCAGCTCAGGCCTGGGGACACAGAGGATGTTGAGGGCAGCACGGTGAGATGCAGGGGGCTATGGCAGAGGGGTACCAACCAAAGCACCATGGTCCCCCAGAGCCGCCAGCTGATAGAACCCTGCAAGCCACTGAGGACAACTTTCCACCTGTGAAGTATTGTTTGCTCTAATTTTAGCCCTAATTATGTAACCTCTCTGATGGGGGCAAGGTGCTACGCTCCTGGAGAGACTGTGCTGAGGATGAAGCCTGTGCCCACACCCTTTAAGCGGTACTCATGTCTGCCAGGGTCCTTCTGCACCCAAGGACTGGATACAGGCAGTACTTGAAAGGATGCTACCCAAATCCTACAGGCTGTGTCCTGACAAGAGGTAGCTATGATAAACCAAACAGTTTTGTCCAGTCAGCCAAGCCCTGCATCTGCCAAACCACCCTCTCTTACAGGGCCTGACAGAGGCATCGCTCTCTGCAAATCCAAAGGGAAACATCGCACATCCCAGCCGCCGCATGGCAAGCTTCTCCTGCCAGTAAGACCTACAGATGGCAAAAGTGGGTGGGCCTGCTTTCATATATATATGTATATAAAAATAAAAAAGCCCACTTCAGCTGCCACCCCAAAAATATTTCCCCTGCTGACTCTGCACATCCTGGCCTCTCCAGAGAGAGCTGCACAGATCCTGAAAAACCAGCCCTGGTCTGCAGGCACAAAGGATTCAAAGTCTATTGGAATGAGCATACAGAAATAAGTGGGGTTTATTGAACTGAGATAAATGCCTGGATCTCATCCATGTAGAAAGGAAATACTCAGAATTCATCAGAGAGTTGACTCAGACCTGCCCTTTCAACCTCATATCCTGACATTACAACCTACCTATATATATATATATATATATAAAAACGCAAAACAAAACAAAAAAACCCACTCTCAAAATATCTACTGGGGCTTCAGCAAGCAGCAGAATTGAGCCCAGAGAAAGAGGGGGAAAAAACCAACACAAAACCCAAACCTCATTAATAGCTCCATGGAACAACTGGTGTGAGCTCTCCTCTTTTTCTCTGGCTTAGGAGAGCCAAATCCCACAACTGGAGCAGAAGCAAGGACTTGTCTCTACCTGGGTCCCACCAGGACTGCATGTCACAGGCATTAGCCGGGTGATGACAAAGGGAACAGCTGTTCCTGCTCCCCCAAAGCCCGTGCTGAGCTGCAGCAGCATCCCTGATACCCCCCAGCTCATCCCCCCAGCTGTCCATGGGGGTGCAGCCCATGGAGTGACACCAGCCAGGACCACCATCACGAGGAGGGTCTGCCTTGCAAGAACCCACCACCCTTGGGAGGAAAGCAGCAACGATCAGTGGATTTTCTTGTTCTCTACATGGATTTGCAGGAATGGAGGTCTGGCTTGATATGGCTCAGATTAGTTTTCATATGTATAAAATTGTGCTGGCAACACAGCTGCCCTTTATTTAATGCAGATTTTGTGTACTCCCCTCTCCCAGTCCAAGCGGAGCAGGCATTACCTCACCCACTGGATATAATTTCTCAGCTCCCTGACTTCAATAAAAATTCTAACACCTGCAAACTTTTTACACAAATCATGTATATTAGAGCAGAAAACCCCCCACACGTTCTCCTGAACTAGCAGCCATGCATCTTGAAACCAAATCCTCTAGAAGACATCTGGTCGATGCTGGTGTGGTTATTACAAGGCTCCCCCACGGTGCCGGTGGCAGAGAGCCCACAGACCTGTCCCACAAAGGCCACTCTGTCCCTAGGGCTCCCTCTGCTATACCGAGCTCCCTGGGAACCTGACAGATTGCTTTCAAGAGTGCCTTAAAAATAAAATAGAATAAAATCTCTGTTTGTAAAGGTAAAATGAAATAATGGAAGGCAAAGGGTGAATCCTCAGTTTGCTTCTGTGGGTGCTGATACCAAAGCAGCATTAGAGGCTGAAGCACAGCATGGAGGCTTTTGTGGTATATCTGTACACCAGGAAAAGTGTCCAGGCTGCAGAGACTGTGGGGCAGGGGAGAGGGAGAGGTCTCCAGCTTACATTCCTGGTTCCTTCCCCACCCCAGCAATAAAAAAAGTTTATACTGGAGCTCTCGGGTGGCTGCTAACTAGGAGCTGAGCGCTGGGTGGGTTGAAAGCAGGTTTTCACCAGACCCTGAATTGCTTAATTCAGGTATGTGCAACAGATTTGCCAGAGTAGATTCCAAGAAAATGCTCATTCGTCTAAAAAAAGCCTTTTCTTTTCCTTCAGTCCTTCAGAGCACAATTCCCTTCCCAACCATAATGTGAAACAAGAAGAAACGACACTGCAACCCCCCCTCCAAAGCCCTGCGCTGCAGAAAGACCCATGTGCAAACCTCATGAGCAACCTTTGTTCTGGTGACATTTCCAGCCCAGTCACTAGGTCAGAGAGAGCACGGACGAGTTTAATTAACCATCCAGCCTGTCTGGTGTTGCTTTATTATCACCTGAACCTTCCCCACTGCTTCTCAAGTGAGACCTGAGGCACCTAATCCTGACAGCGAATTAACAAGTTTATCTTGGTTGACTGACCCAGACTTTGGAGCCATAGGAAAAAGGACAAGGGCTTGGAGTTCAGCAGAGCTGGGTGCCAAGTGTCACTCCGAAATGACACCCCACAGCTCCGCAGGAGCAGCCTGACTTTTCTTACCCAACATCCTGTCACCAGCAGCCTCTGCAAACCATGCAAATGCTGCAATTAGTATCAGAGATAAACCAGATTCATTAGTAGATGGAAGGGGAACTCAATCTGTTTTACAAATGGAAATGAAGTAGCAGCCTCAATTATAGGATTTTTAAAAACATGCAATTTAGCAAAATGTTGATTTCCTTTTCGTTTACTTCATTCTTTGTCTTTTAGATACTTCAGCTCAAGTAGCAGGCAGTATATTAACCGACCAGATTTTGGCAATGTATTTAATAATCAAGCTCAAATAAGTGCTCTTAGGAAATAATTTTATTTACAGTTCAGCTGGGGAAGAATATTAAAGCTTGAGTATTTGGGTAAAATTATTATCCTACAGTAATATATTTTGAAGGCATTTGGGCTGTGGATGAGTAGTGAGAGTGAGTCAGAGCACAGCATTTGACCTTTCAGAAAAATTCATCATTTATTTGGGATGTAGAGCAGGATGTGCCCTGCAGCTTCACCCAGCCAGGGTGGGCAGTCACCACCAGCCACAGAGTTTTAGCACCCCCTCACCCCTCCGTCCCATGAGCACCAGCAGGAAGGTTTGGGGGTTCCTGGCAAGCAGCAGAATCACCCCCAAGCCACTGGACTCCCTCCTCCATACAGTTGCTTTATATGTGGATATATTTTACCATTCTGCAGCAAGACTGGAGTTTAGGAACAGTGCATGAAGATATTTTAGCATGTACATGCCTGTATAACTTTTTTTTTTTTTTTTTAATTGCTCCATCCCACATTACTGCTTAAATAATTGAAGGTGCTCAGCATTAAACATATTTTGTCATGCTTTCCCCATGGCACCTTTCCCACTCCAAACTGTTTGGAATCCTAACAGAGACTGAGCATTAACTAATTAAATATCTCAAAACAAAGGTTAATTAGTGTGTTTATTTTGGATTATGTATATATTGAATTATTAAACACTATATAGTACCATAAAAGAAAAAAAAAAAAGAAAAAAAAAAAAAAGGCAGGATGAAAGGAGGAAACATTCCTAAGCCCAAGGAAGAGCTGCTCTGGCTGCTGTGCAGCTACATTAACCATTTGTTCATGCTTCTCCAGCGACCACCATCTGGGGGGTTGGAAGGCTGAAAGCAGAAACCCTCCCAACCCAAAAGGAAGGTCCAGCAGCCCTGAACCACGCCTATAGCAGATTCACATGCCTTTAGGACGATGGATAACAGAGCTGCAGAAAACCTGTATTTGGCTCAGGATAACACTATACTGAATGCCTCATCCAACACACACACTCCTCGTCTGGTCCCATTTGCTCTACTAGATGCAGCAGCTACCAAGGACAGGAGATCCTTCACAGGGCCCCTTGGACAGAGATGTTCCTCTTCTCCCTCCAGCCCCCTTCCCCCTTTCCTTTTTGGTCCCAAGGTGGAAAGTTTGCAACATGAAGCCTATGTTTGGAACACTTAAATTATACAGTTTTCTATAGACCAAGCTAGTGACTGGAGTCCAAGAGCCAGACTACACTAAAAGAAACAACCTGGTGAAGATTCACCCAGATTCTAGTTTTCACCCATATACTGACCCTATAATGGTGGCATCCAGGCACACAGGGTATGTGGATAAACTGCTTGCAACACCTAAGAGGTGGGAAGATACAAGCTAATACCATTCACGTTGTAATCACCTGACAACATGCAAAGCCCTCAAAGCAGGGCACCCAGGGCAATATTTAAAAAGAACAAAGGGCTCTAAAAAGCTTTCATTTTTTCTCAAGCTTATTGTATAGAGCATGCTCGGCCTACAGCAATGGGAACAGTGTCAGGTTTATCTACTTTAGGTATTTCCAGCATGACTATCATGGTGGTGTTTAAGATCCTTTTTATCTGAAGAGCCTTATGACAGCTGACATGAGATCCTTTCTTCATCATCAGAGTAAGTCTCTGCATTTCAGTTTTCAGTTCATTTTCTATACAAAATCCTGAGTCAGTTACAAAATGCATCTCCTCTTTCAAAGCATCCTCCAGTGCTTCAGTGAGCAATAAACAGCTTGATAGCCCAAAAAAAGACAAAGAAAAAAGAAAAGTAAACTCACAGGCACTCCTCAGATGAGAGATTATCCCCGAGTTGTGCTTATCCAGAACCCAGCTGACACCTGTAGAAGTTTCTCTCCTGCTCCCCACAAAAATATAACATTGAAGATGCAGTTTCCAAGGATGGCATTAAATGAGCTCTGCTGGCACTCACAAGGGGTCTGAAAAGGATGGTGCACTCAGGACGGGTGTCAGAAGCAAAGATGGGTCAGTTCCTGGTTTATCACCTTGTGATTGTTGCAGCACTTTCAGGAGAAGCATTAAGAGCTGCACCTGACATCGTCAGAGGAGGCAGAAGTAGCATCACCTGCTTGTTCTCATCCTGACGTCCTGTCCCTATCCCTCAAGTTCAGGATTCCTGCCTAGATTGCCAATTATTTGCCACAAGACTTTGTTGGGTTCATTACCTGATCAGAGGACCTAAATGGAATTATTTTTTATTTTACAGCTATTGCTTATGAAGGAATGCAAATAAAACTGGCTCTCCGATTATTTTTCTTTTCCCTACTTAACATTTCTTGAAATGCATTTTATTATGGAAATATTCTTTCTGCACATCTAGGAAGGCAAACCCAATTAAAGTTACTTTATTGAGGGACCTTATACTGATGCTTGCTTTAAGAAAGCAAGTTGTTAAAGCCAAAACTCCTTTTTTTTTTAATATACTCAAATATTTTTGTCCTGCAGTAGAAAAGAAAATATATCTTTGAATGATGGGTATCTCAGAAATCTGATTTTATTCCCCTTTTCTCCTTTCCTGATGGTCTTATGTTTCACATTCATACCCTTTGGGAAAATTGCCTGGGAAACTTTTCTGATGATACATTGAAGGTCATCTCCAGTAAATGTGATACAAAGTGAACCCAAATCTCAGGCTTTGCAAGTGTTCATTATGTAAATTACAGGAGCTGTGAAGATGGAAATGAGGCATACAGATGCTGTTATGCACGAAAAAGCAGAGGGGAAACTTCAGATTTCCCTTCACTACAGAGGCGGGTGGTGTCTACAGGCACTCTCCTCCCTGCGGTATTTCTAGCATGAAAAGGTCTCTGATTCTCTATGGGTGTTATTTCAGAAATTACTTGCTCCTTGGTCCTCAGTGTAGGTCAAGGATTAGGAACAGATCTTTAAATTCATCACACATCTGGGGAGAGACGAGGGCCAGATGCAGCTGCAGCCTGCATGGAAGGAAACGGGGAGGACGTCTGCGCAGGGCAATCGCTCACCATTGTGTCACTGGGAGCACAGACACTTCCCAGGGACCAGTCCTTCCCTCCGCCCTGCAAACGCCTGTCCAGTGTCCTTAGTTCTGGGATTACTCTTGTTGATTGCTGTTAGTCAGGGCTAGTCCTGAGCAGGAACGTGTCTGCATTGTGAATGGCAGAGATGCACAAGTGGAGGAGATAAAGATTCAGCACTTGATTTCATGCATCCTTGGGCATATCACTTGGAGGCCACGCTTTGAAAGGTGCTTAAGATCAAAGGATGAAGAAAGATAACCAGCTTAGTTTTCACATCTGTTCCTGGGTGTGTATTTCCTGCACATTTCAATAGGAAGTGGGCACCCTTGTGCTTTTTTTCCCCAATATTACTAAGTGCCTTTGGGCAGCTGGTTTCATCAGGAGGAGCCAACGTACATTGAAATGGCAAACCTTAAACTACACTTTTTTTCAGTTTCCCACCTGAAAAAGGAGCATGAATCTCCCTTTCTTTGGTTACTCCGGGGCCCTGCTCAGGTTTGAAGCACAATTCTCCTCTAAGAAATTCTATCTAATAAATACCATTAAGAGATACCCTAGGCCTGATTTCAAGATGTGATGAGAACTCAGCAGCTGATGGGAGCTACTGGTGTTGGGCAGTGCTGAAACTCAGCTACAGCATCTGAAGTTCAGTTCCTCAGAAATGAAGGAATCAAAACCTTGAGACTGCTTTTGGTATTTTTGGCTTAAAAGCTCCTTAGGGAAGCTGGGATGCAGACATATCGATGGGGGGGTGGAAGGACAACGCCGCATCAGGTGCTCTCCCGTCAGGGGACTGGCACTATCCAGGGCAGATCGAATGGGAGAGAAGGGCTAAGCCTTCCCCCACCAACCTCATTACAGATCTGCCCTGACCTGCAGCAAAAAAAAAAGAAAGACAAAAAAGGAGAGGAGCAGTAAGACAACACTGGAAGGGAAATTCCAACTCCCTGACCCTGAGACAACCTCACCCTTCACATTAACAGAGCAACAAACAGAGGAAAAATGATGAAACTGCCTCAAAATGAAAAAAAAGAAACAAAGAAAAGGATTTGTTGAGTCATCCAACCCTGTTTGCATCAAGATATTTTGTTAGCAACTGCGCTAAAAGAGTAAATGTAACACGTTCTGCTTTGGCTCTTCCTTTAACAGCAAGATTGATTTGCATTCACACATGGAAATCTGGTTTGCGATAAGGTTTTCTCTGCCCCTTCCTTTCTTTCATTGTTTCCATCATGCATCTTGGCTAGAAAATCTGCTCTCCTGAAAAAAAAGAAAGCCACACAAGGCAAACCCGGGGCAGCCCATTCCCCACCACGCACATTTTTCTTTGAAAAGGTTTTTTTTTCTGTTGAAAGGCCATTTTGGGAAGCAGGAAGGTTTTGTTGTTGGCCCCGCTGAGGTCCTGCACTGGGTGAGGAGGGAGCCCCGCTCCCCGAGGAGGAACTTGTCCTCCGCCAGCCCTGGGTTTCGCAACGCCCGTAGGAAACATCTTGCGCTGGCCTTGATTTATGCAGAAATATTAGCTAATCTCTTTTATGTAATCACCAATAGCTGTTTCTAAAGGCTAAGTCCCCAAAATGGAAGGCATGAATTAAAGGAGACAGATGCGGTTTGGCTGAGCCTCTGTGCCGATGACAGCCTCAGAAATAACCGAGTTAGCTCGTGCTGATTTATGCAGGGGTTCAAACACGTCGCACACCCACCCACCCAGACGGGAACACACAGGTTATTTGCTGTTCAGCCGGGTTTCACGGTCTGATCCTGCTCACGCCAAAGCCACTGGAATTGTTCCAGGTTTATTCTGCTGAAACGCAATCAAAGTCCGGTCAAAAGTCACATTAAGACTGGGTTTTCGTTTACCCTGGATCCCCTCGCTTGGCAGCACTGCAGGCTTTGGGAGCTAAAGGCAAGCCTTTGCCACCCAGAGCTGGCTGCCTCTGGTCACCCAGAATGACTCAAGGAAGGCAGAATCTCTGAAACACCTTCTACAGCATCTCCACATTTGTTCTCAGCAGAGTGCAGGTCAAAAGCCAGCTTGAGGCTGACATAGTTACAAGGTGCCCCAGTCCACATGGATAACAGCACCTGAAGGAGTGACATTCCCAGCACATCTGGACGCCTTTGATGCACAAACCAGTCAATCCAATATGCATTGAGGGTGGGCAGGGTACCAACGAGCCTGGCTCGAGACTCAAAATCCTGCAACAGGGAGAGAAGAAGATAGAGCATCTGCTCAGGCATCCCCCCTTCCCTGCTTGGAAATAAAGATGCCTCTTGTTTGAGGGATGGAGCTATCGCCTGGCTCACACACAGTGATGAAAGACCCTCCTCTATGTTTTTTTCCCATGGAATAATATTGCTGAACAGGGCTGAGTTCAGGTTCCCTTCCTCCACCACAGGAGCCAAAGGCTTCCCTGCTGTGATTGACTTCAGGGGTAGCTAGAGCAGTCCCATGGGTCTTAGGGATTATTTTCCCTTTTTATGTAAACTGAGCACCGGCTCTGTAAAAACGGGGAAGATCTACGCTTGGCAAACATTTCCAAGGAGCCAATATTTCCCCGTTACTTACTCATGGCTTGTGAATATAAAGCTCACACAGTTGGTACCTCCACTAATGACCCCGTTTCAATATGTATTGAGCTGATACTCTGCAATATCTCATTGAGGTATTCATCCATATCAGAAAGGATTTGTCCATAAAAACACCTCCTCTCATACCATCATAGGACGCTGCGTTCCTGCTTCCTCTGTCATCTGATGCTGCCTAATCCCACTCAGTGACATCAATCACAGGGGGAAAATAAGACAATTAACCGGCAATTAATTAAATTATAAACTGTAAGGAAGAGCAGAATATTTGTAAACCTTAATAGCCTTATTAACATGCACATTACAAGCTAGTTGCACAACCTCATGGCTATGGATGTCTTTCTACATCCATGACATCACACAGACTTTAATCACGGGGTAACCATTGTTCACCTCAAAGAGCTGCACGTGGTTGAAGGAACCTGCCCAGCCTGGCTGGAGCCATGAGGGTACAGCTGCTTCACACCTCCCCTCCCGGGGCAAGCTGGGATCCCCAGAGCAGGTCCCGTGCTGCGGCACGTGGCCAGCTGTGGCTCCTGCGGCGCCCACGCTGCCTTCAGGCCAGAAGCCATGGGGATGGCAATTCTCTACAAAATGTTTTCTGCACCAAATGGGCGTCTCATGGGGTGCGTAGGCAGCGGGGAGCTCTACCCCACCCCTGGGCTCTTTGATACAGGCTACAAGTACGTTAACTTGCAACAGCTGAGAGGCCTGCGGTGACAGCCACCCGGCCCAGGGCTCTCTCTGGGCTGGACCAGGCGCCTGATCATCACGAGTGATGAGCCTCAGCTCCTTCCCCTGTTCCCTGCTCAGCTGGCTTCTCCGTCACAAGGACACACGTGCTATGGGTTAGGGCTGAAGTCTGAAAACCCATCGGTCTCAGTAGCAACCGATTATTATTATATATATTGCATATGCAACGTGGTTTTGGTTAAAGCGATTTCCTGTAGGACTAAAGGAAAGTAAGTGAGAAGAAAACAACGGCTCGGGTAAGGTACCCTCTGCAAAACCACAGCAGCTGTTACAAGGCAATGGCAGAGGCTCTGTCACTGAGGAACTGAGCTCAAAGCTTAATGCATCCATTAATGGTGCCTGACCTCTGTTTAAGTCACGAGAGAGGAGGAAAAAACCCACTCCAACCAACGAATGAGTGAGAGCATGAAGCCACAGCCAGCCCCAAACGAGGTACTGGGACCTAAAGCATTGCAATGGTCACGTGACAGTATCCCTACGTGGTACTCAGGTCCCCTACAAATAATGTTCACACAAAAACCTCTCTAGCATGCTATTTCTATAATATTTTTGTCTTGGTAAGGTGACTGAATCAGTCCAGCTACATCAAACCCTTGACTTTTTGCTAGTCTATTTGTTCCAAAAGAAGTGAAGTGGGAGAGTGACCTACTAAAGCGGGGAAATTAAGAGTGTAGAAGATGGATTGAGCTGTAAATCGGGTTTGCCTCCAGCGGCAGGTATAGCCTAACTAGGCTCTGACATCCCCCCTCTCTCAAAATCAGCTGCAGCTCAGGTCTCAGCTGTGTTAACTCTGGTTCCAGTCCAGTGTTATTTCTGTAACATCTGAACTGGGATGACACACATGCAGCCCATTCGTTTATTTGTGGAGCGTGGACAGCTGACCGATAGCCAAGTGCCAATAAAAGGAGCGTTCTCCCCCTGTGCTGTTCCCACTAGGTGTGTGGGGCAGGCTGGACCGTCAGCACCCGTGAGCAGCCTGGGGTCATCAGCCAGCAGCAGCTTAAGATTTTCATTCTTAATTCTGATGGAGCTGCATCGCCACATTGTTTTCTCTCCCGGCCCAGCTCTATATTTAACCAGGGATTCTGTCCTCAGCTCATTTATTTCGGCGAGGTTGGTAGCTAAGGCTGCGGTGCTGTCGGTACGCCTGCCTCCCTCGTCAATGCGCAGGCTGTTCTGGGGATGCATGAGGCAGTCAGATGTGACAGAAGCTGAGAGGTTTCTTTCACAGCTAGGAAGGGAGAGGAGCGAGCCAAGCATTTCCATGCCCACCCCAGGAGCTCCGGTCCCCGGGGAGGGCTGGAATCCGGTGCTGACTGGCGCTGGGAACACCCACGTTCAGCTAACCTGACTGCAGCGTTCGCTGCAGGATAATTGGCTCTGAGGAGGCATTTCAGCAAGAAAAAAAAAATAAATTAATCAAACAAGATGGGACACCAGACATTTTAAAAATAACCCAGGGTGAAGCTCCAAGAAATAGTGATGACCAAGGGCCAGATCCAGATTCCCAGCTCACGTCTGGGGTAATTCTGACCTCGGCAGAGTCGCCGCGGCTGGCGCCAAGGCCAGTGAGATCAGGATCTGGCCCAAAACACTTGGCCTCCTGCTGCACCCCATGTTGTAACTATCCATGATGTTGACACATTCAACTTGCCACCAGTTTGTGGGACTAATTACACATTCGCATTTGTCTGCGCTCACTCGGCTCCTAGCAACTGCAGTCACAGTCCTAATTAAAATAATAGACTGAGATTGGTAACATTACTGATTTAACAGGAAATTAGAAGAGATACGTTCACAGAGCTTAGGTAATTGACACCAACAGCGCTTTTCTTGTAATGTGTGTTCTGTGATTGATTTTGTTCCCCAGTCAGACCTAAAAGCAGCTTGGGAGAACATCCCACCATCAGGTTACAGCACAGAGGAGTTAAATGACTATTACACCACTGCCTGCTCTGGAGCTGGCAGCTGTGGGCTCGAGCACGGCTTTGAGCTTCCAAACCAAACATTAGACCTAAAATTATACGCCTAATATAAAACAAAACATGTTCAGCACAACGTGTTCAGTTCCCCTTTTAAGAGCTTCCCTGCAAGGCGCTCATCTGACGGCGCTCCTGCCCGGGAAGAGGGCTGCTGTGGAGACAGGCATAGCTTCTGCGTCCCTGCTTGCCTCAAGTACCAACTCCCTTGAAACAGGGCATGGCCTAAAGATACTATAGGTTCCCCTGCTATAGGTAGGCAGATGGAAAGGCTCTGTGCACACCACTGACTGTGCAATGCACAGAGACACTCTGGTCATACACCAGTGGAGCTGAGAGCAGATGGTGGTGGGGAATGTTCACGGCGTGTAAGATTTCATCAGGCTGAAGAGAGAAGACTCTGCTGTGCTAAACCCATCCTGCAGCTTGCTCCGCATGAAGTTCTGTGTGTGGATAATATTGCAAGGCAGCAGTATTCCCCTTCTTACGGAAGGGGAACTGGATCTCTGGAGATGGCCCTGCTCATTCTCACAGTGGTGTAAATCAAAATGGGTCCATACTAACCTGTGAAAGAATCAGTCTTCTGTTGAGGAAGCTCCTGACTCCACAGTCTTCATATATGTTATTCATTAAATAGAACTTGGCATTTTCAACAAAACAAGCTGTTGTGAATATAATAGAGTAGTTGTTTCAAAAATGAGGTGGACTGGTTTGGTGTTGGTAGTTGCAGCTGGGGCTGGTATCTCTCCCCAGAGCGTGGGGCCACAAGGGCAGACAGGTTTCTAATCTGACCTCCTGAATGTCACACCGCCTTCAATTCCCTCCAGTTACAGTGGTGTGTGTGGTCCAGTAAGTTCCCTATACTGTGTTGTGCTGGGTAGTCAGTTCCTTTCAGAAAGGCACATACAGCCCCATTCGAAGGCACCGAAATGGAGAACCCATCTCTACCCTTGGTAGTTTCATCCAACTGACGGCCACTTCCAAAAATGTTCTGGTGAACTCACATCCTTCTTTGCTACTTGAAGGTGCTCTATGATCACAACTAAGCAGTGTCTGCAAACAGATATTCCTAAAGGTCACAGTCCTAAAAAAGGGGGAGAGTGAGAGTGGACAGTGTGGGGGACCCCAGGGGTGAGGATGGGGTGGGTGTTTGCAGGGTTTTACAGTGCCACTGCTGCAAGGAGGTGTGAAAACCATTCCCTGCGTTCAACCACGGGACTTTCTACACAATGTCACACGTGACACTGACCAATACCTTTTATATACCAAGAAATATTATTTATATCCGTACACCTATAGATTGAGACACTGTCTTTGGAAGTGTACATAACTGCTGCCCGCTTCTGAAGAAACACATCACCTGTAAATTGTTGTGAAAGCTGTGTCTGAAATGCCAAAACTGCATCGAGTTGCAAGAATATTAGTTACTTAATAGTCATATGCTTCTGTGGGCTCCTTCCTATCTGCAGACTCAGAAATGTGCTGGGAAGAACAAAGTACACATGGTCTGGACTTTCTTGTCTGATATTAATCCCAGCACAACAGGGCTATAAAATGTTTTCATGAACATATATGTCTTCTACAGAGAGCTTCATTGAATAATACTGCCGAGAGAGCTGCAACATAGGAAATACCCGTCCACGGTTAATAAATCCTATCCATCTCGCGTGTCTCAGGGAGTACTGCGAGGCCCTGGAGAGCTAGTGCAAATGCTACTCTTGCAGCTTGCATAGATAATTGTTTATGAAAGTCTTCCTTTCCTTCTGTTGTGCCTGTGAACGATTAAATCCAGCAGCTCCCAGAGGCACCACACATGGGATGCTCCGGTAAAGCCCCTACCTTCCTGTTGGGCACAGACAAGAGGATTCTGCTACGCTGCAGATCTCTCTCCTTGTGCTTTATCTGGCGAGAGCCACCTCTCAGGTGGTAAATCACAGTCCGGGCTTTAATTACTCTGTGTGTGCACTAAAATGAACACTGGGGCATTTGCTTCTGGAGTGTTTCCGTATCCCACAGTTTAAACCTCCCTGCTATTAGCAGATATTTGATCCCATAAATATTGGCCAAATGCTCATCACGGATGCCTGCTGTTTGCAATGATAGCATCAAGCTAGCCTAAAAATGAAGTGCCACCACCTTCTCCCCATGTCCCTCACTGAACTGCGCTGCCACCTGTCACACCCCACCACCAGGGAACGTTTGCTCTCAGTGCAGGCGATTCCCACCACGGCAAGGGCGGGCACCCTGCCTGCAATCCCACCTCACAGGGAGGCCGTGGGGAAGCTCCGAGTGATTGGAATGGCCCAAGAAATTGATACCCTACGGGTCTGGGCTGGGGGAGAAGCCTCAGCTCCAGACACCAAGAGCCACTCGTGCCTGACAAAGCCATGGCTCTGCTCGTGGCTCCTACCGTGTGACTCCTTCGGAGGTTTGTGGGTTGTCAGGCAGGGAAAAATCCTGGTGGCAGCAACCAAGTGCTACAGGCAGAGGCTGTTTCTTGCTTAATCCTTCGCTTTGATCCAAGCTGAGCAGGAGAACGTGCCCTGCACCCAGCACACCCTTCCCACGTCTCTCCCCCAGATGAGAAGCACAGCTCCCCATCTCAAGGAGGCTCCAGCCGCGCGGGTCTCGAGGCACTGCTTGGGCAGACGGGAACACGCGAGGAGGCAGCGCACATGGCGCCCAGCAGCCTCACCGCTGCAGGACATGGCAAACCTCGTGGCACAGCTGAGCTGGAAACACATGGGAAAGCGTAAAATGGCTTGGCTGAACACTGGGGAAGTCGGTCATAGGTTCCACTGGGTTCTCAGTGAGAGGCAGGGTGGGCACAGCGCCGGTGGCCGGGAGAGCGAGACTCGTACGTGTGCAGGGTGAGGCGGCCGAGGTGCTTCAGGGGCCACACGGTCGAAGGGACGGGCTAGGACGGTCCCTGCAGCTGCGGAGGAGCGGGGCCTGCCCTGTCAGGGTAAGGGAAGAAGGCTGTGGCGGGTGCCCAGGTGCTGGGAAGGCACCGACGGCCGGGCAGGGCAGGGGTACGGACCAGGCCCTGTGCAGAGATGCTATCCAGGAAACACCGAGGTGTCGTGGGCACAGCCGGGAGGCACAGGAGAACGTGCGGACAGCTACAGCCCGCTGGTGACAGCGTGACACCGAACAAAGTCCGGCTCCGTTCCAGCAGCAGCCACCTGCGGCGGCCAGCGCGGCCCCGGGCTCTGCGAAGCGCTCTGCGAAGGGCCGCCGGGGGCAGCGGGACGGTGAGCACCGCGGCCCCACACGCCTGCCCCAGAGGGACAGCGCTGCCCCGGCCGGCCCCGCGCGGAGCACACCCGCCGCAGCTCCCCGCCCGCCGCCATTTCGCGGCGCCTCCCGCGCGCGGCCCCACCTGCTGCTCGCCCCTCCCCCCCTCCCCGCGCGGCGGCGGCGGCAGCGGCAGCGCGCCCCTCCCCCACCCTGGCCTGCGCGCCCATTTCCGCCTGGCCGGGCGCCGCGCGGCGCGGCCTCCCCGCCCCCTCCGCGGTGCTCAGTCATTCAGACGGGAGAGTCAATAACACGCTGACGTCACCAGCGGCGCGCGGGCACGGCGCGGGGCTGCCGGCGGGGCCGCCGCGCGGGGAGGGGGGGGGGAGGCGCGAGGCGGGGGGCGGGGCAGCGCCCCTGGTGCCGGGGGTGAGGGGGCTGAGGGGAGAGCCCCGGGGGACATTGCTGAGGGGACAGCCCTGAGGGGAGGGACACTGCGGGGAAATGGTGGAGGGGAGACCCCCGAGGGGGAGGCGGTGGAGGGAACACCTCTGAGGGGAGATCTCTGAGGGGAGACCTCTGAGGGCCGCTGCTCCTGTCCCTGGGTGTCCGTCCCCTGTTCTCTCGTGTGGCCTCCAGTGTTCGCTGCCCTCTCTGAAAACCTCCTACACTTAACCCCCCACCAGCACTCCCACAAAACAAGCCCACGGGAGGCTGCAGGAGGCTGGTGGTGCCGTGTCACCCACAGCCCCTTGTGCGGGGGGTCCTGCACCTGCAGCAGCCCCCAACAACCTGCACAAACCCTTGAGGTGCTGTCCCATGGATCGGGGGCCAGCATCTCTACAACATCGGTCATTTTTCCTAAATACACAGAGTCCGTACTGCAACTTGTGTCGTCCGCTCTGCCTGGGCCCAGAGGGGGAGGGAGGGCAATATAGAGGCATCATCAGGCTGTGCTTTCCCATTCCTACACCAAAGATAGAGAATATTATAAATTTAATAGATCTTCTTCATAATTCATAGGTTGCTTGTGGAAAAAAAAAAATCATAATAGCTTGGTGTGATATGTCAGGCATCTATAATTCATGGCGCTGGGATCACACAACCGCCATACAGTGGGGGTTCGCTCCACAGAGCGAGATGTTTGTAATTAATCTGTGAAAAGAGAAACAAAGGCAATAAACGAGGAAGGACAATAAATGAGGGCCAGATCCTGCCACCCGCTCTGACGTGGAATAGTACTCAGACAGAAAGCTTGAATAATCCCTGGCTAAAATCAATAAAATTAGCCAGGAAGTGGGGTGAACAGTAAATTTGTCACTGGCTGTTTCATTGCAGCATGGTTGGATAGACACGGACTGTACTGCCCTTTCAGCAGCAAGGTGCCTACAGCAGCAGGACAGCCTATGCTTAAGCCAAGCTTGAATCAAAGCATGAGGAGACAAGAGTGCTCAAGTCAGGTCTTGCAGCTGTGGAGGTGGAACCCAGGGGATTCCCTCCACCATCCCCATCCCGCAGGCTGGGGGATGCCGGTTCAAGGAAGGCTGAGAAGCTTGTGATCAGCTTAGAGGGTTTGCATCAACCTCATTGACTTCAGCAGGACTGGGGCATATGCTGAAGGGCTTAGCTGAACTGGGAAGTTTCCTTGAATCAGAGCCTGAGTGAGGATTTGTACAGTTTGTGCTACTAACGAAGATTGGCTGCAGCAGTGGAATGAGCCGCTTCCTAATTGGAAAGAGTGAGCTGGAGATCTCCAGAACCCCCTTCCTCTCACTATTGTCTGTTTTCATCCTGGTGAAGCTAAAGCTGGTAACTGCGATGCGACAGCTTAAAAACTCCCTGTGGTTTCTCACAATAGCCCAACCGTCTATGCTGGTTTTCAAACGACGCAGGGAAATCTTGTAAGACTGCATGCCCAATCAAGGAGGGGGGGGGAGAGATTAATTTCTTCCAAAGTGGATGCTACAAGGAAAATAAAAAAAAAGAAATTCTTATCCTTCTGGGACTTTGTTTAATGCATGACTTTAACCGAAAAAAATGGTGCCAGACCCATCAGACAAAGCCATGTGTCACCATTAAATCATTTCAATCTGAGGTAAACAAGGCACAGGGTAGAAGGGCATCACGGTGAGGCAGGAGTGACTCCAAAAGGAAGCCCAGGCCTCTCTCCCAGGGAGACGTGATAGTGCCAGTGCTCAGATACTGGAGGCCAGAGGCATTCATTGTTTTGCTTACTCATTTGTGACTCCCTCAAAAAATAATTGGTTTCCTTTTGTTGCTTGTTTGTTTGTTTGACTGTTTGCATTCTTTGGATTCAATTTCTCCTGCAGTATGGCCTTAATTTGCATCACGACGATCCATGTTTATTTATGCGTTTATTTCATTAATTATTTTTTTTTTAATTTTAATTACTCCTAGGCTGCTGGCCCTGCAGAAGGACAATGGCCATGTGGTGACGAGGAGAGAATCAGGAGGTGCAGCCCCAATCTCCACTGCCTGTACAGCTCCCATGCCAGCCCTGACGCCTGTGCGATCTTCATTGCTACTGCTCTTTGCAGGCAGCTCTGAGCCTGAGGCATAAGGGGTGCTTGTGGGGTGGTGCCTGTAGGGTTAACAGTGAGATCCACATCATTCTTCTGTTTATTATCCCCATAGCATTCTTGTCCGTGAGTCTCAGTGATGCCCTCTGGTGACACGGGCCCATGGGAGCTGCTGGCAGCACACAGGTCCTCCTCCAGTGGGGCCACAGTTGGTGGAAAAGCCACACAGGAGGGCACTTTTCCCGCTGTATGGGTCCTCAGAGGAAAGTAACTAGAAACTGGGTATTTATCAGGTTCTCCAGGCTCTTGCCTCAGCCTGCTAATCACTTTCTGCCTCACGAGTCCCTGCAAAATCACAGTATTTTTCAGCATCTGGGAAATAGCTTAAGGGAATGCTTAAGCAGTCAGGAAAAGTGCCCCGTGCCCCGCAGATGAGGTGTCCTGATGAGCCAGCCTGGCTATCACGCAGCAGAACACACTGGAATTAACCGTTTTGACCTTAACACCCTCTAACACAGCCATCCAAAAAGTGTGTGATTGTGCTAATCCACCCCAAAGGAGCGTTGAGAGGCCCGATGTATTGTTGTGGGTACACTGCCGAGAGCTCCTGGCACAAAAGACTTTGTGCAAGTGCAAAATATTTTCCTCTACATAATATTGGTTTTGCCTAGGAGCACCCTGGCTTCGGCACGGCAACGTGTCTCGGAGGTTTCGATGGGAGTGGTGGGGGCTTAGAGAAGAAAATGCCCTTGGCTGCATCCAGGCGAGGGGAGAGACAACCATTTCAAATTCAAATTTTGAATTTTCACAATCCCCTTTATAAAAAAAGGGAAACGGGCAGGCAGAGAAAGCCATTCTGGGTGTATAAATAACCAGTGCATGGCAGGGTGTTCACCCTTCCCACACTGTGGGTTACCTAACACGCTGCATTGCTCACTGCAGCTCGAGGTGGGGGAGCTGCCAGCAGAGCAGTGCTGTGCCTGATAATCCGAACAGCCCACAGGGTTGTGAGCTGGTATTCATGCTCCGAAACGTAAACAAGGCAGAGCCTTCTCCTTGCCACTTCGGATGCAGTCACCCCACATCCCAGGGGGCTGGAACAACCCACTGTGTGAGATTATCCAAGCCAAATCAAAGAAAAGCAGACGGGTGTCAGAGGGGAGTTGTGGAAACACAAACAAAAATGATCCAAGCTTTCACATTTTCTCAGGAGTCAGATGTATAAAGAGCCCAGGGAACCTCTCCCTTACCCAGGCAGTCAGGGCAGTGCAGGAAAGGCCATGGCAGAGGGCTGTAAGCCCTGGCTTGGCCTTCTGTGGGGTCACAGGACACAGAGTCCACACCACCCCTTGCTTGTTGGGCCTCCTGGTACTCATCTGCTCAGCGCCTCTTTCTCCTCTGCGCTGAGAACCTCCCCGGGTGTCTGTCTTCCCAGTACGGCAGTGAATTAGCAGAGAGCAACAAATGGCTGCAATCAGTAACAGTAATAATGGCACCTTTCATCCAGTGGTCTCACAGTGCTTGGCAAAAATGAAGTGACTAATATGCTTTCCTGTCACCCTGGTGAGGCAAGCGAGCATATTATACATGGCATAGTGGGTGAGCAAGACCCGAGACGGGGACTACACCAGTGTGGTGACACAGTGGCAGACAGCAAACAGCACAGCAACCGAAGCCTGAGCAGCATCTGCTTATAATCACTTATCATTTTAACTTGGCCTCTGCGTTCAAATCAGTTGCCAGGCTTTTGATACTGTGATTCTTTAAATAGAAATAGGATGAAGGCAGGCACCCGTTTTTTGTACCTGTCCGCTTCCTGCTGTGGACTCATATCCAAACGTCTTGGTTTAACCTTGTCTTTATGGTGTGTTGAAATCAAAACACTCATGCGAACATCCTGAAACGCTGGGGGGATTTTCAGCTCAGATCTGAACTTGAAGCTGTTCTCTGAGGCTTTGCAGCGCTTGCTATTTTTAGCTGCATGTCAAAAAGTTGAAGCAGCACGTGGTAAGATGTTATGACTCTTAAAATTACTGTAAAAATGTTCCAGGGAATGGTACCAATTCATCAAAAGTAAGTCCGTTGCATGAGATAACTCCCTGACCTTTGATGTTGTATTGAATTTGTGGGTCACTGGCTATTAATGTTGCTGCAATTTCTTTAGCAATAACCCAGTGATTACGGAAAGGGAAGTAGCTATTAATATGGTAAAAGGCACACCTAAGCGAGGATGTTTACTTATGTAGACTGAGAGGGGGAGGGCTAGACAGCCTTCAAGATATTTTCTGCACCTCTTTTTTATGATACTGAAGATAAGGACCTGTTCTCCCTTCCCCCAAGACCTGACAGAGTATTGCAGTTGGAAGACAGTGCCCTGGTGTTTGAAGTGAAGGCTGCAAATGCAGACAGCAGGCAAAAAGAGGCCTCTTTATTGGCCACAAAGCCAAGACAATCTGCTTACAACACACACGGAGGCTGCAAGATGACCGCTCTAACACCCAGACATGTCAGGTCTGATCTGTGCTTCTGAGGCCCTCCCAGGAGTGTCCTGTAAGAAGTCATAGATGGTTTCATGACCTGAGGTGGCAGTGGCCCCAGGAAGCAGAGAATGAGGGACGCACTCTGCCTGGTATCTTGTCTCATCCTCCAGTTGTTGCACCACGGAGAGATGTCTGTAAGCCCCCTTACCACTGCTGGGACTTTTATCAGTCAGTTTAACCTCCTGGTTTTGGCACTGGGATACCCCAGGTTAGATCCCTGATGCCACTGACATGAACAAGAAGCACTGTGCATAGCTGGGGTGGGGAGATTCTCAGCAAGAAGACAAAAGAGAGGAAATTGCCCTGTGATGAATGGATGGGGAGAAAAATGGAAAGCCAGAAGCATCTTCCACAGCACCAAACAGAAGTGCACATCTCTGTAGTAAGAGTCTCATCCTCCCAGACCTAAGGACAGTGTGTAAAGGTAACCAGCCACATCAGGCAGACTACACTTTGCTCTGCTTCATTTCTGCAGGAAATTTCTCTGCTCTGTGTTTGGTCCCCCTGTGAAAATGCTGAATGCCCAAGAGTTTGCAGAATAGACTGTCTGCTCAGAGGAATGCTGCGAAACACAAGCAAGGACAAAAATCTGGTCATCAGGGAAGAAAGCAGAGGGGTTTTAGTGGCCCGGCCATACCAGTGATGGGAAGGAAAGACCCACAGCTCTTCCTAGTAGAGGAGGAGCTCAGACATTTGCTAGTGTGTGTGGCCACAAAACCCTACCAGTCTCAGGCTGGTTAGGAAAGTGTAGTGCTACCTACACCACATTGTCAGCAGGGTGGGCTGATTTATAGACCCATATGCAGTTATAGCTTAATAACAACAATAAAGACTGTTTGCAGGCATTCCAGCCCGCTACACCCACATCACCTTCTTGGCTTTGCTAAATTTGCTTTTCTGATTTACGGTTGCATAAGAAGGATGAAAATCAGTCACCTCAGTTTCCAGCCAGTCTGGAGCTAACAACTAGGAAAAAGAAGAGGACAGTTTCCAAAAATGGCCTGGGTTTATCTCTGCCTGCTTTCAGAAGTGTCTATTTTGAAGCTCCCATGATTAGGCTACCTATAAGTACAACTGTCCCCACGGCTTTGTTGATAAATACCAAACTCCTGACATCCCGCCTGGCAAGTTTTGTGAAGTTTTGTTGATATAAAGCTCCTCAGTTTATTTTGTGCTGTGAAATCATCCAGGTTTCTGGGACTGTTCCCTGCAGGAACACCCTTCTGCTCTGACTCTCATCTCTCTCGCAATGTACTACTTGGTTTCTTCAGTCCTTTGCTCATCAACACTTTCTTTCCAAGATGTTGAACCCCAGCAACTTTCTTCACGGTTAGATCACAGGAGAGTTGAATCCTCACAGACTGCTAATGGCTGTGCAGTTAATTAGCTATCCTCAGCTCTTCTTTTTTCACCTAGTTTGGATGCATGCTCCTCAGAAACCAGCAGGGTTTGAGAGCACATTGCTTTAATGCTCAGGACTAACACTGCATCTGCTTCTCCCGTCCACCTTGCAGGGCTTCATTCACCTACTGGGACTGATGTTGGGAAAGCAATTAAACATTTATAGCTCCATAACCTCCTGGCATGTCTGTGGGGTAGCCTCCTGCATCTGACCTACACAGAGCATGACTTGGCTGCATTTTCTCTGTCACCTTGGCGTGGTCCCCAGCATACTTGCTCACCAGCAGACCTGCCTGTATCCCATACCATTAAAACAAACCCCTTAAAGGCTTAGGGCAGGAGACGGAGCAGTGTGGGAAGATGTTAGGGCTCTTGGCAGCCTAAAGTCAACTCCATAAGCTTCATCTTGCTGTGGGCACACAGCTTCAGATAGTCACCAGCATTAGTTATCCCCTGATGCTTGGTGTCACTACAGGCAGCCTGAGCTTTGGTACTCCCATGAAGCCCACCCTGGGATGATGGGGAGGCTCTGAAGCCTCATGGAAGATAGGTTGGGTGGACTGCAAGTTTCTCCTGAATGCTCCACCAGGGTTGCCAAGGGGAAGGGACAGTGGCCTGCCTTTATGTTGCTTTTCCTCTTCCCGATGCCTCTGCTCTCCGCTGCTGGCATTAGCAGGGGGAACCCTTGGCCCTCAACCAGCAGCACGTCTGGAGAAGGAAATCTAGATGTGCTAGTAAACATTTTGAAGATGGAAAATAAATCCATCCATCTCTGTAAGAAATGCTGCCCCCAAGAGAAATTTCTGATCATAGGCAAGGCTAAGTGCACAGGCACCAGCAAATTCACCACCGGCATTGATTATTTCATTATAAATTGCTCACTTGCTTTTTTTTACATTTGCTTCTGAACAGAAATGAAACACTGGCTACTGAAAATAACAACAGCTAATACACAACCAGAAACCTGACTTGCATATGAAAACACTGGATTTTCCATAGAGGCTTTCCCACTGTTTAAGCTCCTTTAAACTTTGAAGTACGAGCTCCATTAAGATTATAAAACTATACTGCCTTAGCTGCTGGATTTTTCACTGTGCTGAAAGAAAGACAACTGCTCAGAGGCTGATTGAGAAGAGCAACCTCAATATTAGCAGTCCTGCACTGACATGGTTGATTGATGGCAGAGATGAGGATGTAGATGGAGGAATCGGGGACTTTCAAAACTGTAAAAAGGAGAAGAGAAACCAGTCTGCTCTACCAGGGCTGGAGCTACTTAAGTCACACGCCTCAGGATACCCAGCAATAGTCTCCTTAGTGATGCTGAAGTCACAGGTGGCCTCCTCCTTGTTTTGGAGTAGTTGTTTAGCAGGAGATATTGTGAAGGATCATTTCCCAGGAGTCTTTTGCACAAAGCACATGGCCCCCTACCTACAAGGCAATAGCTGGTGTTCAAACACTACTAGAAACAATTTTTTCTTCCTGGGACTGAAAAGAGATTGAGGAAAGGCAGGTGGATGCTGAGTGAGGAATATGAGAGTGGAGAACAAAGAACAGAGCAGAGTAAGCGTATTGACCCCAGGAGTTAAGGGGGACTGGACAGCTCTAATTCTCTTATATCTGCTACCTGATGATTTCAGCAGTGGCTGGAGGCCAGCAGAAGACTTCCAGGGCCATGCTGGAAGGCCCAGGAGCAGCGGGAACAGGAGACAGGACTGATCCTGGAAGAGCTGTAGAGCTCTGTGTCTTTCCACAAGGGGGATGTGACCTTCTTCACCCTCGTGGAGTGAGTAGAGAGAAAGCTATTTAGTATATTTGACCTTTTCTCAGCACAGGACTAGTTGGTTTTTTGGAATCTTCTCTGGTCTATGAAAGAAATTTCTCCATTATTTGCCCCGTGAGTGTTTTTAGTTTTCCTACAAAGTGAGCTGCAGGTAACTGAAAGAAAAAGGGTTGTGTAGTTGCTTTGCCAATTGCTAGGCCTAGTACAAAGGACACAGCCAGCAGAAAAACAATCCAGTAAGTAGATTCTATTGCACGTAGAGGAGTCAGTATATAGGGGACTGCTGGGGGTACAAACAAGTCAGATCACAAATAACAGACATCAACCCCAGTGACCCCAGGAATGACATAGCATGACCCATAATAGATGGAATAAACAAAGATACAAGGTAACCCATGGGAAAAATGGGAGACAACCAAGTCAATAGGGTGATCACATATGATAGAAGTAGCCCCATGTTGCCTCCCCACAAAGCCCGCATTTGTAAGTGCCAGACCTGACTGGGGCCCAGTTGCATGAAGAGTCAGGAGATCCTTCCCCAACAGGAAACTCTGTGAAGTGCATCCACCTCACAGACAGACACTCCAGCTCTTCCTGCAAGTGGTCCCAGCTTTTATCCCCAAAGCAGGACACCTGGCACTCATTTACCCAATGTGGGGCACCTGGGGCTTGTTTACCCAAGGGCTTTCCTTACAAGGTCAGCTGCACCTTGGAGGAAAGCCAAAAGGCAAACTCATCCCCTCCTCTTAAAGGACCATGGGAACCACCCATATGTCAACCTTAATTCAGGGCTTGGGGTTCAGACCCCAGCACTTCAGTAGTATTGTATGACTAACAGCAGTCTTTGCACTGAAGCCCAGCCAGGCAACTCCAATGCTACAGAAGACACTCCCAGTGAGGCAGGACATTTTTCTGTTTGCTGTCCCGTGGCCTCTTCCCCATGTGACAAGCCATGTACAATTGCTGACAACGCATCTGGTGCAGGGCTGGATTTACACAGTTCTCTGTTTGTTGGGGTGATTCATCTTAGGAAACACTGGCTACTGGATGCCATTAGGGGGATATTGCCCATGATGGCACACTCTGTGGTTCATTCTAACCTTTGATTTTCTGAGTGACATCAAATGATGGGAGTGTTTTTTATGATCACCTGTATTTGTACAGTCAAGTACAAGAATGGGCAGGTAGATGAGGAAAAAAACTGTGTCTCATTTGGTAGAGAGGAGGAAAACAACTCCACAAAAAAAGAAAGTAGGAGATAAAAAGGTAAACGTTTCCTTCCTCCCTAAGGCACAGTCAAGAAAAGGCATCATCATTTTGCTCAGACACTAGTATAACCTCATGTTTCCCACAAAACATATTTCCCCGAGATCAGTTTGCACGTATCAGGTTTTGCCCGTGAATACCCACGAGACACAAATCCGTCCCTTTAATCTGTGATTAGTATGTCACCCCATGCTCAGCAGTTGCATCATGATTTGGTGTTATTGTTGAATGGATGCTGTGCTGTTTAATTGGGGTTTTTTTGCTTAGTGATCTGTTCACTCTGTTAATATTTAATTCTCATTTTCCATCCCTCTTTCTACCCCCAAAAGGCCTAAAGAATAGGAAAACATCTTTCATTTTCTCAGGCTTCATGTGCTATTGTAAGAAAATACCTATTCATAATCTGCTGTAGGTGATAATGATGATATACAGTCATAATGCTGGAATTCTTAAGTGGTTGCCACTGCTGCTTTATAGCTGAGAAAAAAAAAAAATGACCTGATTTGAAATAAAACAGGTTAGTATGCTTTATTTGCCTTTTCCAATGGTTCAGATAATGAACAAATTGTTGTCTTTACATACCCTCTGCCAGATTCTGAGCTGAGTGCTACACACGAGCCTGAATGACAGTAAACAATGCACTGCCTGGTGCTTTGCATGCTTTGCAGAGGGTGAATTCCCGAGAACAAATTAGACCTTTGATTGATCCTTTCAACAAAAAGAAAGGAAAACAGTAACAATTTATATGAGCTCTAGCTGCATTGCATTTTCTATAGTGATCAATATTCTGGGTGTTGTAAACAGCAGCTTTACATAATAAATAGCTGCATTATGTAATGCTAGTTAAATTTAGAAATGGTTATTTTATTACCTTTAGCGCACATAAAATAGAGAGTGATAGAGCTGGAGCCCAAGAGCTGCTGCTGTCTGTGGATGCAGAGAACAGCTGGGCCTGGCTGTGCACAGCAAAAATAAAACCCCAAACCCGATAAAGCAGCTCGGCTCAGGCTGGGTGCTCTGGGTCAGGCGCTTCGGTGGGGGGTGGCGGGGGGGGCCCCTGCTCTGAAACACGGCGTGCTCAGGAGCAAAACATCTCAGCACAATAAAGATGGAAGATTTATTATGAAGGAATGAAATGTGCTACATTTGTTCTCCCTGGTGTCCCTATAAAGCTTTTGTTTGACAGGCTAGTTTGGGCTCTGGTGAGCTACAGTCTCTTCTGTGTAGCTACTGGCTGCTTTGAGACCAGTTGTGTGCAGACTATAGATCAATTATCTTCCTGCTAGGGATAAACTGTGTTTTCCTTTTTCCTCTTCAGTAGCATTTGCTATTATCCTGGAGCATAGGAGCCCTTTCTTTTCCTTCCCAGCGCCCCCCCCCCCCCCTCGTTACTGCGGGGAGGGGATGGAAGAATTCAGATTTGTTGCATTAATCTTAATAGCCTGATCCTCTTGCAGCCTGCCGCTGCTAACTTAGCCTTCAGTGTTCTTCTGCCATTTACAATAGGCTGGAAGGATGAACCCCTTTGTTATAAATAATTACAAGACATCTCAATCCAATAAAGGGACTGAAACGAGAGCCTCTGAAAATGCGAGTTTGGAAAAATATAGCTGAAGAAGGAAAGTCCCATTGTGAAATCTTTAGCTAAGCAGAAACAGTGTTGTTTGGATGTTTCATAACGCACAGGGAGCTCCAGTGTGGGAAATGAGGGGACTGTAATTAGGACATCAGAGCTTAGACATTTCTTCTGCTCGCTGTGGTTGGCACCTATTTCTCGGGGGCTGGAGCTGGAGCCAACCTCCTGATGGAGTTCAGTGCTCTCTGTGGCCTGCGCTCTGCATTGCAATTACAGGGCTCTGAATTGAAAGTTAATCTAGAGCAGCATCAAACTTAAGTAAAATTCTAGTCTAGGTCATCATTTTACCCATAGGTTCTTAATGGGCTGAACCAAAATCCTGATTTTGGAGAGCATCCAGCTTTTTAAAAATACAGATTTGGATTGATGTCAGGAATGTCTCTAATAATTACGTGTATTTGATTTTTCTCAACTACTGTTCACAGCTTTAGTATAAATCCTGCCCAGCATCTGTTGTGCCTGGAAGTTTTCAGAATACTGAGCAGCACGTAGCTGCTTCAGAGAAATCGTTAAAAATTGTTTAGCTGAGCCGCTGTGAGAGACAAAGAGTTAAAGCTAAATCCTATTTGAAAGTAAACTTTGCAAAAGCAGTGAATTTTCTCAAAGGCTGACTGCTCTTGATTTACAAGGATGTTCCCAGTCCTGATTTCAATTAAAGAGAAATCCTCAGGCATTTCTGCAGTTCGCCGTTGTTCTTTATTCCACATTGTTATATATTGAGTAATAAACAAAACAAACAAAGACTCTATTCTGCAATGAACTACATACACCCTGTGCAATCTTGGGGAAATCAATAGGTCAGAGTCTGGCCTTGGATTGCCTCAGTATCAGTTGTCAATAATTCCCCCAGCTTTAGTGGCGTTTACATCGGTGTAAGTAGAAAATTAATGCAGAGATAAAAAATCCATCTGTATATTCCCCTAAAAAAAGAGAGGAAAAAAAATACTGTGGACTCTACTTCTTTATACAGAAGGAGAAATAAATAAATAGGTAGCTGACATTGTAAACTTTGATGTATTTGCCAGGCCTCCCATAATTGTGAGAGTACAGTTCAAAGAAAGCACGTTAAGCCAAGCTTTGGGATCTTTTTCTTTGCTTTCTGCTTGTTCCATCTCTAGTTCCTGGTTCTCTTGCTGGGGTCTGCAGTTCACAAGGACCAAGACATTGTACAGTGGTGGCTGAGTCTCACGTGACCACATGACAGTGAGCACTGGGTTTTTAAATAGTAGTGACGATGATGATGATTAATAAAAAAACTGTTGTTGACAATGTGGTTTTCTTTGCAAGTGCTGAATTACCAATTTCTTTCATCCCACTCCTGGTAATGTTTTAGTAACGGTAGTAGCGACGTTGAGTGCTGAGGCTGATGTGGGCACAGGACAGGTTGGGTTCTGTGTTTCCTCCTGGTCACCTCCTCCCCCCCCCCCCGGCACTGGGACCAGTGGTTATTCTTGGCACCGAGCAGGTCCTGCTGGCACTCAGCACAGGTCCTGAGCTCTTTGGATGGGATGCAGCTTTTGAGGTCACGCCTGGGCTTTGCATCTTGCTCATGCAGGAACAGATCACATGGAGTTTGTGCTTGAAGGGGGGGAATTTGTCTTCCATCTGTTAATTAAAGCAAAGGAAAAGGGAGGTAAGGCAAGGGCCTTTGTCACCCTGTGAGGTCAAAGGAACAAAATCCACAAGTGGTCCCCTGCCTTGGGAGAAGAAGGAGGCAGAGGCTGGTGTTAAAGGCTGTGATTTCCCCACAGCAACTCTGACAGAGCGAGGAGTCGAATGGGCTCAGTGTGCCAGGGCTGTGACCCCAGCCCAGCCACCCTCCCTGTCCAAGGGTCACCAGTCAGCCTCCAGCTGGGCTGGCTGCATCTGAGCCTTAACTCTGGCTTAACACTTTCCTGGAGCAATAAAATATTCAGATTGGAGACATTTTAATGTCTCTATTCCTGTTGTAACCAAGTCTCGTTTTTAAATAGATCAGATTTTCATCCCCATTTAAGACAGCATAAATGAGGAGTTAATCTAGGCAAAGTAACCCGGCTCTATGGAAGCCCATGGAAATACACTCACAGGAGATCACAATCAGACTTTGTGCTCACAGAAAACACTTGCCACACTGGGAGAGCAAAAAACCATGCTCCAGAGTCATAAATATAGCCCACCTTTTCACGTGGGCTCTTCAGATCTCCCATCCTCTGTTACTGCCTGGCCAGAGCTTGCCCGGCGTGTGCATGAGGCTCCACATGCCCTTTAATCCTTCCCACGTGCTTCTTCCCAAGTCTTCATTTGTATGCACACACTTTGTAATCGCTCATTCTGGCCATAAAACCTACAGGATTTTAAATTGAACTGAAGTCCCAAATGCTTTAAAAGAATTTATGTTGCATAATTGTACTGGTTTGCCTGAAAACAAACAATGATGTATGGCTAGAATATTCTCTCAGGGAGATGACTCAGAGCCTTCCTTGTGGCTTAGACCTTGCTTGGCTGCTGATGGTGCAAACTTGGAATCTCTCCTCTAGATACAGGGCAAGGGAAGGCAAACAGCAGAGTAATGCACGGAGCAGGGGGCATAAAATGAGAAAACACAAGGTATTTGGAGCTTTTGGAGACATTCAGCACTTTCATTTGTTCTGAATCAAGGCAATATTGGAGATTACTTTGCAGATGTGACATTCAATCACTGCTTAAATGTCCTTCAGCCGTGACGGCCCGCCGTCAGGAACAGGAGCCCTAAACAGAGGTGGGAAAGATCAAAGAGACCTCACTTGGTGTGTTTCTGAAGATCTACATTTGCTTGGTATGTACGTAAAACAGTTTGCAGAGGTGGCTTTGCAGATTTGGGGATTTTGCCATTTTTCTGCCTTTTGCAGATTTGGGGATTTCCGTTCTGAGCACGCTCTGAAACCGCGGCTGCCGCTGCGTGTGAGGAGGCGTTTTCAGGATGTTGGCCTCAAGTGGATCTGTCCTTTTCTCCCTGTCATTGCCAGCTGGGCAGAGGACATCTAAGGGTCTGTTGCTCCCTGCTAGCGCTGGAAGTGCAACGCGTGCTCCGGTGTAACTTGATGCACTGAGAGCTACGCAGCCCTGCAAGCACCCTCCACCCTTCCTTTTCCTAAAACAAAAATATCAGATATGAAGTTACCATTACAGAGAGCCCTCAAGTAGTGTGTCCGCCTTCCATGCCAAGCAAAGCAAAGCAGAGCAGTTGAATACCATCAGTTTGCAATGAAAGAATATTAAAAATAGTAAAAAAAAAAAGAAAAAGGTTAACTTTGTGGCAAAGAATAAAATAAGAAAGTTTTATTTTTTCTGCAGGCAGCGCCAAGCATCATCAGGGAACATATCAATTCATAACAGCTGTGGGCAGCTATTTCTGTCTCAGACTTCAGTAATTTAATTGGAGAGGCATGGTAAAAGTTAACAGATCTGTGTCCAGCAAGGTTAATTCTGAGGTTAACAGATTATGATGCAAAAAAAAAAAACCCAACCGGTGTTTTTCTCTCTCGCTATGAATAGTGTAATTGCATTATTGCTACCGGAGGGGCAGTCAGCTCTTCTCAACCTGTGGTCTCACACTGGGGAGGGAGTAACCTATGAAAAATCGGTTTCCTTTACAAACATACCCTTCTGCCTTTCTCGTTCAATGCCTCTGTAACCATAATATTGAAGGGGTGCTCGCTACTATCACAACTGCTTGTGATCATGTTTCGCAAGAGTCATTCTTTTCTGTAAGTCAAATGAGTAATTTGTGAGCTGTTTAATTTTTTTAAAAGATACTTAAAACCAAAGGAGTTGTTAAAATGCTTTCAAGTAGCATTTCCACAAAAACTCGTGTGATTTTTGCTTCTACCTTGTCACATCTCCTGTTCTGAAATGATCTGCATGGCTCTTGCACCCTGTAGCATTAATGGCAATGGTAGCAGGAGGCCAACATGCTTCTCCAGAGGATTTCCAGTCTAAACACAGCCAGCAGCTTAAAGGAGGAAGGAAAAGATGGCCCCATGGGAAGATAGTGGCAGAGAAGAATCTCTTGAGTCCTGGCAAAGTGCTCTGTCCTGTCCAGGGGGCTGCAGCCAGTTCGTGCTGCCCCATTTTGGCATACATCATGAGAAATTGTTTCATTTCCTGACTGTACAAGTGTAACTCCAAAAGGCCTATTGGCAATGGGGATTTAGAAGTGAAATTAAAAACTTTCCAGCTCAGCTTTAAACAGATTGATCTAGAATAGGACTAATGATATATATTTATAGTGTGCTTTGAGAAACTCTGGTTAAGATACCTGAATAAATTCTAAGTCCTATTAATAGAGCTAATAAGGTAAGTTTGAAACTCTACCAGTGAAATATCTACTTCCATCACAATGCTTTCAAACTCATGCTTGCTTCTCCAAAGGGTAACAAGGTTAAAAAAGAAAAAGAAAACGGCAAACACTGTTCCCCCCCCCGCCCCCCGAATGGCTTTCCAGTTTTATTGTTTGGTATGTATTATAATAATAGAAAATAAAGAAGATTCAATAAAAATGAAAAGCTTTGATCTATCCAGAGCGCTCTTCCCTTTGGCTTTGAGCAGTTTCAGAACTTTCACTTTGAATCAAAATGAAGCCAGACGTGAAGATGTCAGGCTCTGCAGTGAGCTGGAAGACGCAGCCCCAGCAGCACAGTTCTGCAGTACAAGTTCTGTGTGCTGCGGGGCTCCCCCAGGGACCTGCTCCCTTGCTCAAACACCAAAGAGAGAAGATGCCTCCAGTTTTGCATTCACAGTGCAAGTCTGACTCGAGCTGCCTTGTGGTTGCTACATGAAATATGGAGACTAGTTCATGAACTTAAAATAATGCTGTTTGCTTCTCCCAAGCTATATATAAACTGCCTGGAGGATTCATGTTGCAGCCCGCTCCAGCAGGATCTTGGTCTCCTAAGTGTCCAGGGAAGGGAAGGGAAGAGAAATCAGGGACAGCAAAATTGGGGTGCAGCCAGGCCACACACCCTGCATGTTTGGGACCCTTGCTGCATCCCATGATCACAATACCACCCAGGGCTTCAGTGCTGAGCTGTCATCTGCATCCAGCGAAGAGGGAGGAGAGGAGATCCCTGGTTCTTCTGCCTTCATGTAATGCAAAGGCAGGGAGCGGGGAAGGGCATTTCTAGAGTCCTTCTCTGACCACAGAAATGCAGTCTCAGTTCTCCAGCTGTCACTGGTTAGTCAATAACTTCCCCAGAGCAGAGGGGGAATGAGGATCCGACTCATGACTCAGAGCCACATCCCCATGCCTGGCCTCCTCCAAGGGGAATGCTGCCCTTTCCTCAGGGCTGCTAGTCCAAAGGCATGGAAATAGCAGGGGTTTAGGGTTGCTGGCCTTAAAATAGACCTTCAGAAATCGCTTCCTCAGATACTACCTTGAGCGGTTTCTGTGTGTATTCTTGCCAACAAGCTCTTGTTAGAATATTTGTGGAAAATAAACTCCAGCGAGCCATGAGCACAGCCAAGCAGATTAATTTAAGACAAGCAAATATTTTGTGGGAAAGTTTGTGTTTGTTTGTGCTATCCACCCAACACTATCATACAGCATTTTCCACAAGTACATAATTTTGCTGAGGTACCTTTTGATCAGCGAGATAGATCAATTACTGTGCATTCATTTCCATGTTTTTCAGCTGTGAGGCACCAGTAGAAATTTCAGTATTTCCTCCAAAAAGAATTTGGTTTTGGCTCTGAACTTCATTTGAAGCATTAACATATCTGGAGCCATGACCTCAAAACCACAAATAGAAAGAAAAATAATGTGAGATACATGAGCACGAAGTTCTGGAAGCCCTAAAGAGTGAAAAACAAATTTCAGGATGTTTTGTAACCATCCTCTTGAGTTAGGGATAAAGGACATTTTAATAAAACTGCACCCTAGAGCCTGTGGAGATTTGCTTACTAAATCACAAACACACAACTGAATGCAGGATGAAGGCTGGGTCTCTAGTCCTCCAGCTCTGAAAACACATACCTAACCATCTGAGCAAGAAAGCTGGTGTTGGCTGCTAGCTAAGCCTCCTTGGCCGGTTGCTAGGCTCTACCAGCACTCGTTCCCACAAGCAATTCAGCAAGCCTTGAAGCCCAGTGGTATTTTTTTCATTGAAAATCACCTAAGGAAAAAGAGGACATTTCTGCCGAATCAACACAGTTGGTTTATGAAAAAAGTCCCAAGTGCACGACACTGACCCTCCCAGCTCTAGGTTAGCACCCCTGCCCCAACAGCACCTCTTGAGGCATCTCATGGGCTGCTCTCATTGAGTCAGAGCGGTGGTCCAGCCACCACAGGGGGTTCGTGGAAGACTTTGGCTTCCCCTGTTCTCTGTGAAAATTGCTGTCAAAATATGAGCTGTAGCTACTGGCTGGTTATGCCAGCTTGCAGCTCTCTCTTCTGCATTGCAATGTACTTTTTTCAGGAGCTAAAGTTCTCATTCTGTGCAAACAGAGCCACCAAAAGACTCAAAGACCCTCGTACATTCTGCCCTGCAGAAAGCGCAGGCGAGGAGAGATGTGCTGCCTGTGTCTCATGTGTAGCTTGTGTCCTGCATATTTATCCTTCACTTGTGAGTGTGGACCAGTGGATTTATCATATTCTGCCAGAGCAGCTCGATCCACCTCACAGAGGGCAGATCTTATCAGATCCATTGATTCACAGCAGGTGACAGTCTGCTCTGAAGTTCCACAGTACTGGCACAAAAAATTTACATATTTTTATGCAGCATTCCACAAATACATCACATAAAGGACCCTGAGCAAGCCTTCCTTACTCCCATAGGTTTTATTTCATGTAGATTCCTCTGCTTTGTAGTGAAGATGCATAAATCACTCAAAAGCTGAAAATCCTCCCACACCTCTTTGCAAACCTCCCATGAGGTGAGCACAACAGGGAAATCCTTCCACAGGCTGTGGGAAGAGGCTGGGAGAGCTTCATTTCAGGGGTGAGCAGTAGAGCCCCAGTAGTCCCAGCAGCCACAGCATCAATGGGGACACAAAGACTGCAGAAATCAGTCTTGAAGAGATCAAAGTGTCACAGCCAGCGTTCTTTCCACGCATGCAACACCCCATTGAAGTGCAGTTGTTCATTCCTCCTCCTGTCATTCCATCCATTGCTTTTTGGGGTATTTTCTCTGACTGTCCTTCTCCTGCTCATGAGGTTTTGTTCCCAGCTGACGTCCCTTTGCCATTTCCCACAAATACACTGTGGCGAGAGGTCATTATTTGGCTGTACCCAAATACAAGGATGGAAGAAACCCAAATTAGATCAGTAATTCCATGTGTGGAAAATACCAGACAAACAGTTCCAAGTTTTCCCAAGTTAGAAAGAGAAGGGGACAAATCAAGGAGCCATGAAAATCAGGCCTGATTTTCACAAGCTTTGGTAAAGATATCCCAGCATGGGGATCACTAAACTCATGTGAAAAGCTTTGAGTTATTGATTTGATTATCTCAGGAGAAGGGCTTTGAGCTCAGAGTGAGATGCTGCTTCTGTTTGCAGCTCCGTGATGGAAAAAGGGAGAATTATTCAAAAAAACCAGCTCTCATGACACATACTGACTCCTCTTTTGCTGCCTCTTAAATGAAGGTGGTCAGAGTTGAATAAAGCAGTGAGGGATGCCCATGCAACACCAGGCAAGATGGAGCAAGAGTAGAGAGCAGCACTGGTTATGCTTTATGCCAGGTGTCCCCACCTCCCAACAGTCACATGTGCTCCTTGCTACACATCAAGGGTGCTTGCTAACTCCTCAGTGTACTGGGTGGCAATGCTTTACTGGAATAAGCTATTTTAATAGGAGAGCACAAGTATGCACTGAAGTGATTCTGCCATGGATCAGAGTCTTATGACTGGAAATAACAATCATGAAGTGCCATATCAGTCTGGAAGGAGTGAAGTGTCACAGAGGTCTGTGTTTAATCCAGTTTCAAGATAATGCCCTCATTAATGGGGAGCAACACTGCATGAATGATCTCTGCAGATGTTCCCAAATTATGAGGGGTGAGGAACAATGTAACTAATTGGCAAGTAGTGCTTAAAAAAATTTTCTTAAGAAAAAAGAAGCAAGAAACCCCATCTCCTTGGCTGCAAGCATACAGTGCTTTACATTAGTGATGTCATGCGCCCTGCTCAGGGCTGATGGGGCTTGCGGTATCCGGTTGCAATTGGGTGAAAGCGAGGGGAGACACAAAAATAGCTCTGCAGCCCACACTCCTACACACAGGGAAGCACAAGACACCCAGGAGCAGTTGCTTGCTGCATCAGCAGCTGCTGGAGCAGCGTTTGTTGCAGCTGCAACCTGCCAGCACCCTGGGACACTCAGAGGGAGTTTCTGAGAGTAGAAAAGATGATGCTGAGACTGACAGAGCAGCAGCCATTTGAGTTTCTCCATCCTGCATACAAAACCTCAGCAAAAGGTGAAATTGGTTCGCAATATAAGGCGATCTGCTTCTCCAAAATCCCAGCCTTGAGTCCCCAAAGGCAGCACCACCCTGGCCTCAGCCTCTTGTCCAGAGATCAGTTAGGGGGCAAACCCTCTGAGTTGCAGGCAGAGCTGGATGCAGTTAGGAAAGGGATGGTGTCACAGGCATCTGATACCCAGGACCGAATTCAGTGGCCTGGGAGGATGTGCCTGGACCTGTTTGCCTTTGGGAGCAAGTCCCATGTCCTCAAATGTCACCCAGTTTTGTGGTTTCTCGTCGGTGATCCTCGACAATCCCAAGGATGGCGTCCTGGGGCCGTTGTCCCCCCAGTGCCATGGTCCTATCATCATCCTCTTGTCCATGCCATGGCCCTGCTTACCAAAAGGGGAAGCCATTGCTTGGATTACCCCAGCTCTGTTACTCGTTGTGTAAGCACTATGGATATTTTTGACTGTCCTTTTCAATTGCAGCTGAAGTTGGTGCCACAGGCAGCTCTCTTAGTAGATTGCTTTTGTGATTTATGCAGGTCCAGAAGAGTCCAAGGATCATTTATCTTCAAACCAGGAGAGAGATGAAAGAGTCATGGTAGTAAAATTTCCTGCAGAGCTAGATCTGAGCATCAAAGAGGGGAAAATGTCATTGTTTTACTGAGACAAGACGACGTGAGACAAGTTTTAATGCTGGGGGATTTTTTTAACTGAATAATTTTAACTGAATAATTTGCCTTAAAAAGAAAAAGAAGTTTTGGAAAATGAAAAGAGGGAATATGAGCTTGGTGGGTACTGCTGGGAAGCTCTCTCTAGGGAGGGGCAGAAAAAGATGGGTGGAAGCAGAGCCCAAGGGGCACATACTCCTTCTGGGATTTGGGGCAGGACCAGGCTGCAGCTGCTGGGGGTCTCTGTTGCAAGAGGGCAGGCGGTACCCCACGTGGCCATGATGCCTGAGTGCAGATGAGTCAGGAGAAGGCATGCCATCAGCCCTGTCCCACCATGCCTGCACAAAACCACGCACTCGCACGACAGGAGGGTCAGCCCAAAATCATGATGGGTGCACTGTGGGTGCGCAGGTCTGCACAGCAGCATGACCACGTGTAGTGTAAAGAGAAAAATAAAGTTCCTAATCTCAGTAAGTCCAACTGCAAACAAGGGAAACACCACTTGACCACACTCCTCCTCCTGCACTGCCAAGGTTCGGCACAACTGCGCGTCTCCTCCAGCAGCCCCCAGGCTGGGGGTTTGATGGAGCGTCACCCAAGGACAGCAGCAGGACCTGTGGGGCCAGAAGGATCTCCTGCCCTCGCCCCGCCTCAGGGGCTGCAACTGAAATACAAATGTTGGGAAATTCGATCACGTCAGAGGGCTGGAAGGAAAGAGAGGGCTGGGAAAGGGTCCGTTTACATTTGCAGCAGATGCTATCTAGAGGAAGAAAATACTTTTATTTCCCCTGTGGACTGCCAGTTGATTTTCTTGCAGCAGGCACTAATGGAAAATAATAAAACCCATTTTAGTCAGGCTGTATCCAGAACACTTACAGGTCAAGCCAGTACTCAAAACAGACCGTTATGGAACATAACACATTAGTTTGTCACCAGCGTCTGCGGTGGCCAGGGGATTTTTACCATTTGAAATTGAATTTTATAGGTCAAGGCCTTTGGTGAGTCTTGAAAAACAGCGCGTCTCTGTAAAGTTAGCATGAACATGGAGGCAATTACTGGGTGTAAAGATACACAACCTTTGTGTTTGTTAACAGTGCAAAAAAAACCAACAAAGGGGAGCCATGGTGGGAACTGTGATACAGCTTTAAACCCCAGAATATAATCTAATTGTTGCGGCCTCAAATATTTCAATATCATCTTCCTGCTGTTAAATCAAACCCACAAAATGCATGGGAGGCATCTTTCACTGAAAATTATGTCCTCTCGGTTTATAATTTAAAATTCACTGATGACTGTAAAGGAAGCTTGGTCATAGAAGCCCAAGTTTCTTAGAAATGAGTCAGAAGTAGATCATCTGTTTAAGAGAGATTAACTTATTTCAACATTCAGATAACCTCAAACATCTTCCATGTGGTTTTATACTTCATGGAATACATAAAACAGGGACATGAGGCAGTGCCTGAAGTGCCAGACACACACATGCTCACACACTGAGGTCTCTGTTTCCTTCTCCATCCCCTCCCCTTGTGCAGCCCTAGCCCCGCAGCACTCCCACCCCCACTGACTCAGGAGGGCTGTATGAGGGCACCCAGCATGTGCTCTTTGATTGCCCAAATTAGAGATAAAGGCCACCAAAAGCCCAGCTTTGAGCATGCTGGAGGTTGAGGGTGGTTCATGTGCTACATGTCCTCACACCGTCCCCATCTCCAGCAGCCCTGGGGATGAGGGTCCCCTGTGCCCTAAAGCCTCCGTGGCATTCCTGTTAAGCAGCTGCCTGGCACCAGCGTCTTTCTTATGGTACCAAGGCTTTGGCACCATGCACAGGAGCTCCTCACAGGTCTTGCATATCAGAATAGCATTCTGTTAGTCCTTATCTCAACCATATTTGCTTTACTGCTTCTCCTTGTTGTATTTTCTCCCTTGCCTCACTGAGCAGCATCTTCCAGGAGGAGGGAGCAGAGCCACAGCCCCTTGCTGAGGGGCTGAACCAGATTGACCCTGATGCTTTGCCTTTGTTGCTGAGTCAGCAAGTGTGCCAATCAGCTACACACAAATAATCACTATGCTTTTCTTTCCTTCATCTATTTATTTTTAACCCAAAGCTAAGTGTGCATCTCAGGGCTGAAGTAACTGATAGTAGGTGGGAAGTTGTCTATGTTTAGCCAGTACCCAGGGTTAAACTGTAGCACTTGCTACCACCCGATGACCCCTCCCCAGCTGAGAAGGGGAATTGGGGAAAAAAAGGAGAAGCCCCGTGAAGTAGAAACAGATTAATGAAATAACAAAACTAATGCAATCATCCACATAAAGTATACAAGCTTATACTCAGCCTTGTCCTCAGGATCAGAAGCAGAAGACCAAGAGAGAGAAGCCCCAGGAAGAGGAACTCCACCCTCAGAGAGTTCCCTCCTTTTATAATGAGCATGAATAGGTGATGTGGGATACACCTGTGAGCCAGCTGCCTTGAGTGGATCTCCCAGCTGTCTCGGGGCTACTCATGGCTGCCTACATGGCTGGGCCTGGGTCTGTGCCTGGGGAACCAGAACAGAAGTCCATACAGCCACTCTTTCCCAGTAATATCTACTAAAGTCTGGAATCACTATCATTTCTGCAGGTTTTTCCTGTAATTCAGCTTCAGTAAAACCCCCTCTCAGAGAGGAATGGAGCACATGTCATGGCTGGACTAAGTATTGATTGACTTTTTTGTCTTCATATGCAAAGCTGCACAAGCTGTTGGACAAGAATCCGAGAACAACAAATATTAAATCTCTGAATGTTCAGATAATGACAAAGATCTTCAGTTCCTCACGCTCATAATTTAAATGCCTCTTTTGTGCTGTGTGAGATACTTTGATGGACAGCAAGTGCCTCTGCACAAAGGGCAGCAGCCTGAGCCCCTCCATGCAGGTGGAAGCAGAAGTGACAGAGGAAAAGATCTCAGGGCAGTGCAGCATCAGAGCTAGAAGTAGCACTTCTAGCCCCAAATTGCTGTTGTACAATGCTGCACAGTACCTGAAAACCTCATTGCATTTCTTTTTCCCAGTGCTTTTATTATTGTAAAGCTTCTAAAACCTTCCTTATCCATGGAGAGGAAAGATTACCGAGTAAAATTCAATGGTGTAAAACTTGGGGGAAGGAAAAAAAAAAGAGAACAATTTAAAGAGTGTATGAATGTAAGAAATAATACATCTCATGTCTGTATGCTGCTTTTGCCAACTCTGGCAAATGCACACTCATTTTAGGGACCTGTGGTCTCCTACGAGTCCACTGAGCACTCTGCAGTACTGCCAGACCACATTCTGCAGCTTTACCTGCAAGCAACGTTTTCAGAAGCCATTTCAGAAGCCAAAAAATTCTCATGGGCTGTTCAGACCTGGGTCCCTAGTTGATGATGGTTTTCATGTTGAATCAAGCACCGAGCTCCACGTTTTGGACAAGCTCACCATCCTGTCCAGCCGATCCACCCTGCTGAGCAGCAGCAGGCAGACTCTGAGCTGTCAGCACGAAGGGCTTGGAGGAAAGAGCCAACAATAAGATCCATTTGGCTGTTTGGTGCTCACGTTGGAGCCATGGAAAGGCTGAAGGAAAACATTCTCTAGGAGACGCAAAGAGTTATTGTGCAAGGAGAGATAAGCGGATACATGGAGGATTGTGACTTTTGTGCAGGATGGAGTGAATCTCCCTCCTGTAAAATGCAGTGACTACGGACGTCTCTGCGTGCTGGCCTACAACTCATAGCAAGTGCCAATGGGAACTACCTGGGGTGCGTGTTGGCTGCAACTCTTCACCTAGTTGGCAATTTCACCTGGGTTGCACAGTATCCAGCACAGGGATTTGACTCCCATGGAAATTAAATGTATGCAAGAGTTTCAGGATCAGAAGTGCTGATTTTTCCTCTGCTGCTACAAGTCTGTTGCACAACATGCCTTCAAGTGAAGAGCACGGACCTCTGCTTTCTGTGCAGCTTCTGGCCCCTGTGGAGCGTTCTTGCCTCCCATTTACCCACTCCAGGAGCTCTCCCACCCACAGTCTCCTTTGCAGCCACTGCAGAGATGAAGACAATTCTGTAAGGTGATTTAAATGTTAGGTTGGCTGAACTGTTTCTTTCTTCCCTGACAGTATGTGGAGTGTCCCAGTGCAGCAGCACAGTTTGGGTGCCAGAGGCAAGGTGGCTGGGTCCCCAGGACAGGCTGTCCCATGCAGGAGAACATGCAGGGCAGGCTGGCACGCAGTGCTCAGCTCCCACCCCCATTCCCAGCTCAGGTATTTCACATACCTCTGATTCCCTTCACCATTAACTTTTTTTTTTTTTTTTAAAGACTCTGCTATTGCTGACTCCACAAAGGTCTCTGCAACATAATGAGAGAACTTTTCTAATGACTCAGAGATTTCTAAATTAAATGTAAAATGTTTATTGCAGAGATGCATGGCCATACATTATGCATTACTGTTTTAATACAATAATGTAATTCTGGTAGAAATTATCCATGTGAGCTGCAATCAGTTTTAGCTACTAGTCTTTGCATGCCTGACAATCTGGTCATTCGGCTGTGGAAAAGTGCTTTTACATGATTAGTTACGCTGTTGATAATCGCTGTGGCTTCTGGCACTGCCAGGACATTATTTTGCTCCCCGAAATTGCCAACACCATTTGCGGAGGGACCGGGCGTAGCTGTGACCGCTCTGCCAAAGCCCTGCGGCTTCACCCGACACCGAGGAATGCGCAGACTCCAGTACAACCCTTGAAGACTTGTTTCAATGGCATGGGCTTTTATGGGCTACCACCAGCCTGCCTTGCATGGCCAGGCAAAATGCATTGTCCTCCCTCCAGCTCCTAGATCGCCCTTTGCAATGTCCCGTGGCTGTGGCCTCGGTTGGAGTGGTGGCAATCACCATTCTGCTGATGCACCCCCCAAATCCTTCCTTTGCTGGATGGGCTTGAACATTCACACGTGCCCTGTGGGTTTGGCTTTGCCTCCAAAGTGAGTGTGCCCAGGCAGCAATGGGGCGGTGGAGGTGTCTGCTGTGCAGGACTGGAAAAAAATAATGTTCTTTATTTTATGTGATAAGAAAAAATCCCAAAGGGGAGAGATGCTGAAATAATAAGCTTGCAGTAGGGACTTCAAGAATCAGAAGCAAGTGTTCCCTGTGACTACATTTGGGTGGTTATTGTACTACTGTCTTTCTTCCTGAGTTTCATCACCCTGTGTTTCAGTACCAGAGAAGGGCGCCTAAAATAACGTGAACCTAAAGGCTGAGTTAACCCCATGTGCTCATGTGTTCCCACACACTCGGCCAAGCAAAGTGGGGTCCCCTCCCCGGGCAGGACAGTGATGCCACTCCATCGTGCTCCTCACAGGAGCACTTTCTCACACTGCCACGGCACAGGGAAGCTCCAGCCCACGACTGGAGGTGCCAGGTAGAGCATCAGCCTGACCAAAAGTCTTGTTTCTCTGCCCAAAGAGCTTGCAGACCTCCCCAGCCATAGCCCACAGAGGAGGCAGGTCCCCACGCTGACCCCTGATGCCACCCTGCTCTCAGAGTCCCTCTGACGTTAACCCAAGGTCTCAACCAGGTAGGTGAGAGAGGAAGGTGGTTTCTGCCAGCATTTGGCCACCACTGACTTTAGCATAAGGACATATAAATCAGAGCGAGGGCTGACGCTCGTAGCTACCAGCTCTGGGCTGTGTTGGGCTGATTTATTTTGTGTGGGAGCAGCAGTAGCAGTTTACGCCTCCTCGTGCAGATTACAAGATAAATCTGGCTTTCAATGAGACCCACTGGTGACTGACACTGACAGAGCTTTTAAATCACTGCAGCTGCTTGGATATAGCCATGGGCCAGGTTTGGCCCTGCAGGTCAGGTCTCTTTTTGGCTGGTGTAAATCAGCACAGCTTGGATTGAGATGTGATGTCAGGTTCGAGCATCGGTCTCATTTTTATTTAAGTGTCTGTATGGTAATTCCAGCTCAGAGGGACACCTGAGGGCTGCAGCTCTTCCCTGCTTGAACTGCCAGCTTTTGCCACGCTAGGATCTACCTTTCACAGTGAAAGCTTTAAGTATCGACTTAAAGTCTCCTTGTGGGCACCACATGGATGCTCCATTTAAGACTCACCTCACTGCTGAGGTCCATCCATACAAAGATGAATATCCTCCTCAGCACTAATTTCAATTACTAATATGCTCCCAAAATTTTTCCACTGACTTTGAAGCTACAGACAGCTTGTCAGCCAGTAGAAGCTGGCCTGGGCTCCCTGAAACTGCCAGCAGTTCTTGCTCCTGGAGATAATCTGGTCTTGCCTGAATAAGATCTCCAGCACTAAGGTAGTGAGGACCTTCAGACAGGAGATAGAAGTCCACCATGCTCCAATAGGCACTGATCTCTTCTGACGTACATCCTGCTGCCATTAGCAGGGCTGGCATTGCTGCCAGGTGTGCACTGCCGTCACGGCCAGGGACTATCCTTGTGCTCTTGTTGGTGGGACTGATTTCACCTTCTTATTAGCATGCACCCTGAGCAGGATCAGACCTGCAGAGCAGTCAGGGGCACTTGCCTGCTTCATCCGTGGAGCTGATCCTTGGCCAGGCATCGCTGCTTGACATCATGGGAGCATATGTGTACCCTCTATCAGCATCATACCCAGACCATAAGGTCATTTCTAGACAGGTTTTATCTGGACAAATTACACCATGAGCGGAATAACCTCACCGAAGTACAGTATGTCATAAAAACAACCTCGTTTTGAAATTAATTGCATTTTCGTTTTCTTAGCTTTTTACATAGTCCAGGACATACCAGACTGTGTGGCAGCAATCCACAGTCTGGGACAGAGGAGGAAAAAGCAACACACCAGCGCATTTCTCTGCCTCTCACAGCCGCTGCTTGTCGTGCCTAGAGCCTGACACAAGCAGCCCCGACCACGCTTCCTCAGTTCACATTTCCATTTCTGTATGTTGCATGTGGCCAATTGGTTGCCATGATTTTCAGTTCCACACAGTGATGGCTCAGTGTGAACCAGGGAAAGGTACATGCTTGCTGTATCACTCAGTATCCACCTGCTTCCCAGTCTGCTGCCAGCCTGGCAGGATGTATGCTTGGTTGTGGCATGGACTTACATCATGGGTGCAGTCACCACGGATGGTCTGTAAAGTCACCGCCAGTAATATGGGTCCATGTAAGTTTGAAGACTATTGTATTTTCTATAAAAGTCCTGCAGTCCTGGAGACAACTGAGAATCAGGGGCCAGAGTACTCCAGTACCTCCATGATGGACCTGGCATGAAACCCAAGACAAATTGTCAGCAAGGGAGATATTTTTCACAGCCTCTTTATGTCTTCATGAAGCAAAAGCTAAAGCCAAAAAGTGCTGCTTTCCTTCTTGTTCCGTCCCTTGTCCGGAGAGGTTGGTGATCCTGAAGTGCCTTTACAAGTGGAAGGAAATATCCTGTGAGTTTGGGGTGCATTTATTTATTTATTTATTTAGCCTTCATCCTGAGGAATTCACTTTGCCATACTTCAGATAAACATCCATTTAAAGTGGAGGTTTCTACTGTTGCAAATTATCTTTGTGGCTTTTATTACCATCCTGATTAGACCCCTGAGGGCAGAGCATCAGCTGGTGCTACAGGACATCACGCCACTGATGGGCCTTATGGCAATTAGTGCTAGTTGCAAATTTATCTCTTCGTGTAACTTAGTAGCTAGATGGCACTGAAGGTATTTTGTGGCATCTACTGTCTCAGGTATGGCAAAGAGATGACTAATTTGCTTGTGAGTGGTAAATAATTGCAGAAATTAGTATTATTCATTTTTATTGCTGTTGGACCAAATTCTGACTGCTACTATCGCTGTCTCACGTAGGTGTTGTGCCTACAATAACATCTCAATGTGATAAGCAATTCAGACCCCTCACTATCCAGCCTGTCACACCCCGGCTCCGTAGGCACCCAGTGGGAGAACTGGTGCTAACACGTGTTAGTCACCTATTGCAGATGGTCTGAAGACAGCTAGAGACTCCGCCTGGAGACAAGATAAGGCAAACAGAAGATGTGGAGCAATTTAAGAAAAGAGTAAAGAGAAGATTGAAAAAGGCTGGGGGGAGAAGAAATCGCCATTTCTGGGATTGTTTATAATTTGTGACTGACTTGGCACAGGGCTTTCATTCCTCGCCACAGAAGGGAGTTGCCAAACTTGGGAGCAGCTCTGGATTTCAGAGTCTCATGATTTCATCCCCTTGGCTGCTGGTATGAAACCATGTTGCTCCAGGACCCTTATTTATTTTATGATTCAGGCAGAAAGTTCTCAGTCGGAATCACAAAATCATTGTAGCTCGAACAACGTGTTCAGTGTTTCAGACCATTTCTCACCCACATTCCCGTGCTGCTCCGCTGACTCCACCACAGTTCTCTGCAGAATTTCTCCGGCTTCAGAATTACCTTTTGGCACTGCTCCTGGTGAATGAAAATAGGAAGCTGGATTGCCTCAGTAATAATCTTATTTCCAGTTTGTTTCAATTATACTTCTTTTGCAGTGGGTGTTAAACAGTTGTTTTGGTCTCACTGGTTCCAGGCGTGTAAAACATGTATAGAAGTTCGTGTATAAGAGTGCTCTGCAGAGAAACAGTGGAGCCGTTGCCCTCCTCGCTGCAGACAAATCTGTGCTAAGAGGCCTAGCACTGATCTGGGGAAGGAAAACACACCCCAACAGCAGCAGGGCTGGGAGGCTGCAGGTCTCTGCAGTAACACGTGCTGCTGCTCAGGGATTGCTGCTGAGGGGTTGCTGGGGGCCACCAGAGCATCTCATTGCCATGCTGTGATGTCCCTTGCAAGCACATCCCATGGCAAAACCCTGCATAGAAGTGCAACTAATGGGATATTCAGAGTGAGACTTACCTGTAGTTAAGCCCAGACTGAGCTTTTTGTGGGGTGCTTTTGTCTCCCCTTCCTTAACCTCCACTTGAGAGCCCATTTCCACCTCAGACCAGTGCTCAGATGGGCAACCAGAGAGACTGCAGTGCGAGGAGGGAACAGGGATGCCTTTTCCTGATATCCTCCTGATTTAGAGAATATTTCAGAGCTACTTTGGTGGATCCAGCTGCCTGACAGGAGATACTTCTGACCTACTTGACTGTGCAGAAGAGTAGTAGGAAGGAGGAAGAGGGTTACATTGCTACATAAAAGGAGCTGTGCATCTAATTGACCTAATTTTGGTCTTTCTTACACTCTTTTAACTCCACTGGCTTCAGCAAAGGAGTGCTGATTTACACCAGAAGCAGCTGACCCCATTTCCATGGCCTGCTCTCACCGTGCACTGGGGCTGTGGAGACATTGCAGTCATCCGCTGCCCCATTTTCCCTCGGTTCAGGTTTCTGCGGGAGCACAGGAACATGACGGGTCCAAACATGGATGCAGCCAGGTTGGGGCACAGGGCGTTGCTCAAACCTGTGTTTTCCTATCTCCTTAAAAATTAACAGAGCCAAATCATAGCGAGAAATCCAACTGTGGGTTGTCTGGGCTGCACGTTAATGTAAGGGCAGGCTTGGCTGGGTGGGTGGGGGATGCCCAGCCCACTGCAGCTCCGTTCCCTCCCAGCACACCCCAGACCACCACCCTGGCTGCTGGTCCTGTAGCTGGATGCTGTATCTCCATGATGACAAAGGACCTAGAGACATGAACCTTCCTTACACCGCAGTCGCCGTTGCCTCCCTCCTCCTCCATGGCGGCTTCGAAACCCTGTCAGAGCTGTATCAGAGGAGCCTTGGTGCTGAAGTTTGTTAATTAATATGCTACAGTTAACTGTGTTAAAAGCTTTCTTCAGATCAAGCGAAACGGCTCCTCGTGTTTCCCTTTGATGGCAGGCAGCGAGGGTGTCGGCGGTGGGCGCTGGGAGCGTGGCAGTGTTAAACATGCCGGAGCGGGCGCTGCTCTCGGCGACAGCTGGCCGTGGACTGCCCTTTTTGTAATCACATATAAACCACAGGAGACAAACTGGTACTGCTCTGCTGTTGCTAATATCATCTGGCATCCTCTGATAAACGGGCAGGAGGAGTACAGCTAGGGCAGCTGCTAATTCTTTGGGACCATTTCCTATTATTTTCAGGGAATAGCAGCACAAGGTACACAGTGGGCATTGGCAAGCAGCAGCAAAACCAAGAATGTCTCCCTGCCTTTGCTTTTATCTAAAAACTGCCTAGTCAGATCAGTTAATTTGGGTTGGGTTTGTTGGATGGATTTGAATGAAAACATCTGTGAAAAATATTGGAAAGAAATAAATGGGCTTTATATTTGAATCTTAATAGTTTGAAACAATCAGAGGCAATTACAATAAAGTGATGTGGAGTCCCATGTTTCATGATTAAATGGAGCTTTAGTTGCCTCAGGGTCATTGAGCCCTGACCAAGTCAGACTGTCAGGGATGAGGTTTCTGACTTGGGGAGCCTCATCTTACAGCTCCCTGTGTTGGTTCTCTGTTTACAAAGCAGGTGAGCTTCGTTGTCTGCATTTTACATGGTCAGTCTGGGCCTGCAGCTGGAGGTGTGACCACTCACCAACTAAATCGGTGCTGGAACCAAGAGCAGAGTTTGGTGCCAGTCCAGCACTTTCCCATCTGGCCACACGACATTCCTCTGCATGTCCATGCAGGTATCACGAGTGCCTGAGGTTGGACCATCCTTCTGCTTCCGGGACATAAGTGCCCAGTTTTAGGAGTTTGAGCATGGGAAGAGAAATCCACTCCCTGCTGCTTCTACCGCAGCCTGAAACCATCCCCATTTGCCCATTGCCCGCACTCATGCCAGTCCCCCGAGGGAACGGCGATAAAATGAAGATTTAACAACAGTCCTGAATCGTTCATTTTCCATGCAGAACCTGACACTGGGAATGAAAATAAACAAAGGGAATATCTGCCCTCCGCACCTCACCCAGATAAAACAGACGGCTGGGGTTGGACATACGCGGAGATCAGATCGCAGGAGTTTATTACCGCTGGCAACAACCTCATCAGCCCCAGAGCCTGTGAATGCCTTAAAATATCTGCCTGGGGTTTCTGGAGCAGCTGTGCATCCTTTTGGGGTTGGGTGAATTTCATGGTTATAATCAGATGCCTCCATTACTCATTTCTGCTCTTTCTACCCAAAATGTCTGACAAGTTCAGCTGCTAAAGGCAATCTGTAAAAACCAGGGCCTGAACTGTCTGATCACCCAAGTACTGCCTCGTCTGCTGCCTCATTGCTAATGAGAGATGGGGTTGTGCTGACAGACGCTGACTGGCCAGGGAAGAGAGGGAAAAGAGAGCTGAAGTGATAAACTCAATTTAACGTGACGTTTTCTGTGTTTCCCACTGCTCTGGCTCTGACAGCCTTTGCAGAGTTAAAAGAGACACCGGGGGGGTGGGGGGTGGAAATAATAATCCTTCCCAAAGCCTGATTTTCAGACGGCTGGTCTATACCATTTATTTTTAATATCAATGTGACATGGTTTAGTGTTCTGCTGATTAAATTAAACTGCTGCGTCAACCTCCCGGCTCTCACGTCGTGACATGGGAGGGCTGAAGTGGCGATGGAAATATGTCATGTTATTGAGATGAAGCGTTTGAGCTGACCTGGAGTGGTTTTTCTCTCCTGTATGCAATTCCCCAGGGAATTTTGCAGGATTTCCTCAGGAAATTGGGGAATGGAAAACTTCCGTCAATAGCAGGAGAAAAAAAAAAGATTTGTTCCTACACAGGCCTAATTTTACTATTACTTTGAAAAATCAGAATCTGGCTCCCTGCAGCCCAGACAATGGGTGTTTCAGGTAGTCAGGCTCTACCTAACCGTGGTGGGTCTGTCCCGAAGGACCCTCATGGATGGGAGAGATCAAAAACCCGGTTCCCGTGGAGCATTTCTGAACCCCTCAACATGCTGAGGCTGCCCAGATCCTTGGGTGCTGGGGGGTGCAGACAGGTCAGGCACATCCAGCGAGGGCTGTATCTATATCTATCTCCACCGATTAAGAAAAACTGGTCTCCAGGGAGGCCAGATAGGCTTATTTCATAAGCACTAAATCAACACACAGGAAGCTCCTGCAGAACTGCCTCTATGGGAAAACATATAACCGTTGCAGAAGTAATCTTACTAATAGAATTAAAAAAACAAACACTTTGCACAAAAAAGGGCAAATGATCTACAAACAAATAACCTCTCAATATAAACACAGCAAGAAAAATTCATTAAGTGCCTTTTAAAAGCATTAGATTTGACTTAGCAGATCTTTTTCAGATGTTCCTCTCCAGCAAACCTAAACATCAAATAATAATTGTGTAAAGGCAAGTGCTATCATAGTAATAATAACGCTGAAAATGTGTTATGCATCTTGTGCTTTGATAAAGGTCTCTGTGCTTTTATGGAATGTTCATTATCAGTACTTTACCCCTGTATCTGAAGGAGAGAAACCAGCGCTTTAGAGTCTGAACACTTGAGCATGTGTGGCAGAGAACAGAGCCAACGGGGCATTATTTCTGACAGACCAATGTTATAAAGCTATCCTTCATGTTCCCAGAAAAAATTCTTTCTGTTATTTATTTGAAAATAAAACTAACTTGGAAGAAAATTCCTTTTTTAATAACAGATTCAGCTATTGTTCTGGTTTTTTTGTAATTTATATTAATATTGATTACACTAATATTTTAATGTATTTTAACAGTTTCAGCAGGTTTATGGGGTAAGATTGCTATTACTTACCTCAGTGACTGGTTTTATGGAATAATTGCAGCTTTTCCGTGGAGGCAGATCAAATGCTGAAATGAAGGAAAATAAAATACAGCACTGGTTCTCACCATTCCTGCAAGAAGCAAAAGAACAAGGAGGGCAAAAAGGACAGGATATGTATTTAAAACATTAATATTACCAGCCACTCTATTTAGACTGACTGGACTGGTGCTTTTTTATGTTATTTATAATGGATCTGGACAAAACATGGAGGAGGTCACATCAGGGAGTGACTCAGCATCAGTGTCTCAAGACAGGACCCTTCTCTTCTCTTTCCCTCCTTCCCCACCCCATGATTTTGAGGGTACTCTGGGATTTTTAGGTCTTACACCTCCTGACCAGGGCTGGCCAAAGCCTCCTCAGAGACTGGAAAATAGTACAGCAATCTTTTCTCCTATGAAATACCCAAACAACCCTATTCTGTTATAAAGACGTGCAGTTAGTGGGGCTGGCAGGCTGGTGCCAGGGACAGCCTTCCCACCCCAGGCACAGGGAGGACAGAGCCGTGGGTACCAGCCCCTGCTCTGAACCACCCCAGCACTGGAGATCCACAAAGAGTGGAGTCAAGAGGCTTCTCTTAGCTTCAAAGCCAGGAAATACATTCTTAAAAGTTGAAACCAGTTTTATAAACACTTAGACCTAAATCTGGAAACCTCTAAAAATGAATATTTTTTTTTTCTTATATGATAATTGGAAACATGTGTGCCCAGCTCTCGCTGTGTTTTGGAACCATCTGCCCTAGGACGAACAAGCCTTGCCGCTCGCCGGGCTGGAAACTCCCCAAATCTCCACAAATGTGCAAAAGCGAAGCATAAGAGCTCGCAGGACGAACATCGAGGGTTTCAGGAGGAGTGGGCCCCTGGGTTATGACTTTCAAGATGACAATTGCAAAGGCTTTCAGATTCCAAAGGATTTGGCAATGGGATTATTATGACACACCAAGAAACCATCATAGGAATGCAATCTCTTCTTTCACCGTTTGAAGATTTTCTGTGGGCAAAACATGATAGCTTTATTTATCCTCTGTCAGGGAAGAATTCCATTTTGTCTTGCAATAAAAAAGGTCTGCACTGATTTCTCAGATTATTTCAGATATGTGAGATGAGTCATGATGGGTCTGATATATCACATAATACTTGCCCTTCCTGAACAGCAGAATCAACGAGCACTACAGAGCACAGGCCATGGATAAACATGTTTGAACTTCTACATGTTACTGAGATTTTAAATTTAAAACACTATATTGGGAAAATGTGGAATAAACCAAGCAATTTTCCTCCCAAACAATGACCCTCATTTTTAAGACAACTTGAAAGCTGGCTGAAATTATTCAGTGTCAATTCTGAGGGAAAAATTCAGTGCTTCCTTTGCTCCTACCAGAAATATTTGTTTTGGTGCACCAAAATGCAGAAGTGTAAATGGAAATCAAATACACAAAGAATTCATTGAAAAAACCAAGCTGTGTACTTGCTCAACAGTTGCAATCATTTCCTGTGTTACCCTTGCAAAATGAAGAAACACTCAGAGCTAACCCTTTTGAGGGATTGCTACAGACACCACAAAGGAAATTTAACAGTAACTTGGAAGTTTATTTTGTTTATGATGTTATTCCTTAGACATGTTAAAAAAAAAAAAAAAAAGATATTTTTTCTTCTACAGAAGCACTAAGACAAAGATGAGATGCAAGTAATTTTGTATTCAGATGACTGTCGTGGTTTCCCCTCACACAGCTGTAAGATTTGTGCCTTTGGCACCTATTACCCTTGGTAACCGTACATTTCTGATGCTGTTTTTCAGGAGCAAGCTTATTGTCTTCAAAATTAGTCACTGCAGAAAAATCCATGTAGTGGTGGGGGTGATAAAATAAAATCATGATGAGAGGGGATGAAAAACCTGAATTCAGGTCAAGAGCAGCACTGAGTACTCTGAAAGAAGTCCTATGTTTATAAATCCTTGGCACTGCCATCAACTGATTCCATATCAGACAGTGAAACCAGGATTTTTCTCCTAGGTGAAACCCTGATCCTGAAGAAAAATGCTGGCCTGTAGATTCAGGGCATGTACATGCAGTGAGTCTGTGCACTCCTGTTGTAACTCAAGCAGCCCTTTGCAAAGTTGGCTTTTCCTGCCCCTGCTCTGCAAAACCTGGCTGCCAGTCATGTCGCTGCCTGTGCCAAGCCCTGCGGGGCAGGCTGCTTTGATGTGATCAGATAAATCAGAAGAGCCCGAGCACACCAGCTTTCCCCAGAGCTCTATTTCTCCACGCAGCGCATCCTCCTGGGGCCGCCCGCGGGCTCTGGCCAGCCCTGCTGTCATCGACCCAAACTCGGGGGTTTCCAGCACTTACCCCACAGGGAAGGTTTCACAACAGGTTGAAGTTCAGAGTGAGGAAAGGTTTCCTGGTGTGCTGCCACGTCAGCTTTTGCTTTGCTCAACAGCAGCCACCTCCATCCAACCACCCGCTTGCCCCTCGGATGTTTTACTCTTCCAATGCAGCCATGCAACCCTTGGTGCCTCCTCCCGCTGCAGCCAAGGCCCTCTGTCAACCACTTCAGCGGTTTTTTTGTTCTTCCCTAATTCTGTGTAGTTTGTCAGTACTTCTGAGCCATCCAGAAATACAAAGTTGATATTTTCAAAGCTGTCTGTGGGAATTGGATGCCTCATTTTTATTTTTTTTTTTTTTTTGCTGCTGGCATTAAAATCTCCAAGACAACTCTGAAAGCCTCATCCTGTGGATTTAGGGGACAGGAACGTGGGGGAAGGAAGCACCCAGCCCACACAAGGAAGGGGACACTGTCCAGACTCTGCTCAGCCCTCACAGTAGCCACGCTGTGCTGGGGTGCCTGGGAAACATTCCCTCAGGGCTGCACTCAGGTGCTTGCACTCCTGGGGATGAAAGCCAGAGAAGAGAGGGCATCACCATGCTTACCTCGTGTGCCACGTTCACATCCACCCTTCCTGTGTTCACACAGTGTGTATGGCATTTTTGCAGGTATTTGCTGGTAGTAAGGAGGGAGAGAAAACAAACAAAAAAATACCTTAAATCGAAGAGTTAACTTTGCTTAGAGAGATAGTGACAAATAACTTTTCTCCACACAGATCTGTGCAGAGCCAGCATCCTCCCCTCTGTAATTTCTGACTTCAATAGGCAAGGGCTGGTCATGAGCCATAATTAGAGTTGGCTGGGGAACAACGGGTTTGTTTCATGGCAACTTCTGAGGTTTCATAATCTGTTTAGGTTCTGCAGAGGAAGCAAAATCAAAACATTTCTCATGCGAGATGGGAGTATGTCAAAATGTCCATGTCCTGAGCAGAGAGATCCTCTTTTCACTGTGAGACTTCTCTTGTTCTCTTCACCACAGCCAGGGCATGGGGTATGTGTGCAGCCGGGAGCAATTACAGGGTGGATATGCCTGGGTGTCAAACACATCTGTGCTCAAAGCAAGCCACGTGTTTTGATAAAAATAGATGTAAGTTGAAAACACCATGACCTCCTGCCTGAAATGTTCAGCTTGTTTGGGACCATGCTGACCTGGTAAGGCATCACACCAGCACCCCGGCGGGGCAGAATCTGACCTAAACAGACACACTCATCTTCTGTTCAGTACATCTGTCTAGAAAGACCTTAAAAACCTGGGTTTTTTTCTAAGGTCTAGCAAAGACTTTAAAAATATCTGCTCTGCAGGGATATTAAAGACCCGATGGCATACTTGGCAGGAGCTGATGTCTGCCCGGGAATCGCTGGCATTTCCTCTCCTGCCCCACGTGTTTGCTGACCGTCTGTGCCTCCGTGGCCCTCGGTCCCAGAGCAGCTCAGTGCAGCTGCACAGTCAGTACGTAGCTCACAAAGTGCTTCACAATCCTCTCTGTGAAAGCTGCTAATCAATTATAGCTGGATAGCTTAGTCCTAACATCACTGTGTCAAAGAAGTATTCTTTGCCACTGAAAGAAGGACTTGAACAAGGTGATACTGCTAGTCCTTGACCTTGGAGCAGTTTGACAAATAGCACCTCTCTATTGCTACGGATGTAGAGAGAGTTATCAAAACCCCAACAGATCAAAGGACTGGGGTTTTCATGGGGTCTGTGCAGCTGGAATGATGCACAAGAGGGAATGCCAGACAAAATTTTTCACTAGTTGGGAATACCACTTTATATAACTTGCAAATTTGTAAAAGCTTTGGATAAATTTGTGATCTTCCAAATCAACCAAACCTTAAAAGCCTTTGAGGTAGCCATTATATTGAAATAAGAGGAGCCCACCTATGGAAATTGTCGGTCTTACCCAGCTGGATGTCAGCAACTCCCTTCAGCCCCCTGCACCCAAAGAAGTTTCCACCCTGACCTCAGATAACACGATCCATTGCCTTCAGTGAACAAGAACATGGTTTCAAGTGGAGTCCCACTTTCATGTACCAGCCCGTTGCTTGTACTAGTGATTGATGAAGACCACAGCAATGACATCTGAAATCTGGGCCCTTACATTGCCACTAAGCTGGGAAAAGTGAAGCTGCTGCAATGCAATATGTGCCCCAGAAGTTCAGCTTCTTTCTAAACGCTGTAGCTCCTTGCTTTGCAGCGGGACGGCCAGGAAGTTTACAATAAAGAACAGAGACCATTCCCCTCTGCCAGATTCACCATCATCACATGCTTAACCCCTTTGGGATGTGAAGGAAAACCCAAGGGCTGCCTTTCCCATGTGAGAATACTTTAGTTCATTAATAGACTCCAAAATACACAGGAAATGGGGAAATCACAGCACTACATGACTGCTTCCAGCTCTGCGGATGGCGGCGGCTGCTGCAGAGCGAGGGCTGCAGCCTGCTTTGGACCCCAAACCACAGCTTTCTTCTGAGCTGGGGCTGATTTCATTTGAGGAAAAGAAGTAATACCTGGCCAGTTAGAAAACTGCTTACCCCTCCATGGCCCTGGTCTCCAGACCTGCATGCAGACAGTGCCCGGCCACCGCAGGAGGTGACACAGGGCCGTCGGTGGCTCAGTGGCCCCGGGAGTGGGCTGAGTGGTGCAGGCATTTGGGGCCCTTGCAAAAATGTCACATCCCCACCAAAGTACTTTCTCCAGGCAATATTTTCAAGGGGAAAGGTTCAAATGAGGTGTTGAAAATGCCACTGCCTGGTTGTCCCACCGCAGCCTCACGGAGTCAAGGAACAGCCCTGCTTGATGGCCCACGTACTGGCATTTTTGCAAGAGAAACCTCTGTGCTTCATAGTTGTTCAGGTCCCCCCTTCATCAGTGAAAAAGGACCAGCCCCACAAGTGGGGTCTAAAGTCCTTTTAAATCGGAAACTTTCCAATTAGTAGATTTCAGTAGTTTCTGAACAAATTATATCCTCTGACTCTCCAGCATACACAGAGCAACACCAACATGTGAAGTTCAGTGATAATATTTGAGTGCTGCTGCTGTGAACTCCATGCCATTGCAGTGTGCAAACTGGTGTGTCCTCAGAGAGCCAGCTAAAACCATCACTGGCTGCTGGGGTGCTTCCATAAAATAAAATAATTCCTTCCACACTTAAAATAGTACAATCTAGATAAGGAAGATAGGAAAACTTCTCTGAAGTCATTTGTCTTCTTATCATGCCAGTCACTGCTTTCCCCAGGGATATACAAGAATTAATTCCCTTCACCCACATTTAGCAATTTTTATGACTAAAGTTTTTTTGGTTTGGTTTTTTTTTTTAAGAATATTTTGCACATGAAAACTCTGTTTAATTAATTTTCACAGGGTGGTGAGTCTGACACCAAAGTAAAGGAGTAAAGTGAGAAAGACAGTTGTACATAGTGCTGACTGTCTATGTTTAGCCAGTACCCAAGGCTAAACTGTACCCAGTGACCCCTCCCCAGCTGAGAAGGGGAACTGGGGAAAAAATGGAGAAGCCCTGTGGGTTGAAGTAGAAACAGATTTGATGAAATAACCAAACTAATACAATCACCAACATAAAGTATACAAGGTTCTACTCAACCTGGTCCTTAGGGTCAGCAGCAGGAGCAGAAGGGCAGGAGGGAGGAGCCCCAGGAAGAGGAACTCCACCCTCACTGAGCTCCCTCCTTTTATAATGAGCATGAATAGGTGGTATGGGATACACCTGTGAGCCAGCTGCCTTGATTGGATCTCCCAGCTGACTCGGGGCTACTCATGGCCTGCCTGCATGGCTGGCCCATGGGTCTCTTCTGTCCCTCCTCTGTCCCCTCTTCTCAGAGGAGTCAATGACTTCCAGCTCTGCTGTGTCAGTACCATCCCCCAGCAGTCCCGCTGACACCCGTGACACTTCTGCAGCAAAATGCTGTTCCAGGTGACGAAGGGACAAAAATCCCATCTCCGGCGTGTGTCCATACCAGCCGTTATTGCAGTGCTAATGGCAGCAGGTTAGCCTATTAAGAGAAAGGAGTGCAGTAACTTTTAACAAGGGCACTAGCTCCCTAATAGCCTGAGTGTGTTCCTTAGTACACTTCAGACTTAAAAAGCCTTTCTCCGAATAGCTCTCTGCTGGTTATATCATCCACAGAAAATAGCTTCGAGGGAAGATGGGTCTCTTTTGCATGCAGACACATGCCTGTCTATCGCCCCGAGTTTTTCATGCCCTGACTTTCTCTCAGCTGTCAGCCTGGCCGGCGCTGGGAGCAGCAGCTATTCCTGGGTACTTCCCCAGGCACTTCCCAACCAGAGGGACAAGTCACAGCACTGCGGGGTGGCAAAATAAGGAGGATGATCTGAGTGACTCTGAGCCCTGAGTTAGAGGAGATAGAGGAAAATGAAAGGTTGAGAGCAGGAAAACCTCTTTCCCCAAAGTGTGTGCATCTGATGCTGAAGAGCCTGAAAATTCCGTTCTGTTTGAACAGCCAAACACTTACAGACAACTCTGCCATCACAGGCAGACAGGTCTCAGCTCTGCCTTTTCACAAGTCCTCCCAGAATAAACCAGTGCATGCAGAACTGGGGACCACCCTCCCGTAACAACTGTGCACCGTCAGCGTGCTCCTTGCAGAAACAGGCTGCGAACAAGACCCAGTGAGTCCATGAAGGACTTGTGATTTATGGAAGAAGAATCCAAAGGTTAGCAGTATCTAATGGGCAGAGAGGACACGCAGCAACCGCCGGGCTATGGGACCTGTTGGAACTGTGATTAAGTCAACCAGAAATGTGGTGCTCATTTCATCTGGTAGCATTTGGTCCATTTATTTTAATTGCAAATAAATGCAAAGCAGAAAGACTGGGTTGCAGTTATTGTTGGAGCTAAAACATTTTGTCTGAAGAGAGGGTTGGTCTTCGACTATCCAAGTAAAACCCACTGCCTAAACAATAAAGCTTTAAAGATGAGCAAATTGCTGATTGTGGGCTGTTTCAGTTCCATACCACTCAGGATGAAGCAAGGGCTGAATACAACAGCAAATTTGCTGCCTAACCTATTAGAAAAACAAGCCTTGGGCAGGATTGGAGCCATTTTAAATCATTCACTCAGAGCACAGAGGGAAGGCCAGAGCAGCAGCAGCCGGAGCAATATTAGTGGGAGCGTTATTGGTGCAGATCTGCAAATGCTGGTGCAGGCAAAACACATGTGAAGGACACAGCGTGAATGTAGCCCGCTTGCAGTAGCCTGAAGAAATAATCCAGATAGTGCCATGTGCCAAGCAGCCCACCTCAGGCTGGGGAAGAGCAGTGTTTCCCTATGTTCTGATCCCTGGCCTGGCACGGAGGGCGATTGCTTGTCACCCTTCTGTGTGCTGAGCAGCTGGAGCGGATTTTACGGACTCAAGCTGGTTTGGGGAATGCAATGCCTCGTTGGCATGCGGCTATTCAAGCTGGTGCCTATTATGTCACTCATATTAAAATGCTATGAAAACAGGCATTGTACACTGAGAGGCTGAGCAAACCTTGTTATACAGTAATTATGCAATCAGGATATAATCTAATTTCGGTGGCGGGGGTGTGGAAGGGAAGTTTTCGTTCCTAGATGCTCGTAGGGGTCTCTACAATGAAATATGCATATAGACATATTTACAACCAGTGGCAATAGAAATTCTGAGCCATGTTAACTATATTGAGCTTCTGCGACACCAAAAGCAACTCACAAAAGCCCCGCACAGCTGGTTAGACTAAAAAAGACTCTTCTACTCAATAGTCAGACTTTCTGCAATTGAAATGCTCTACAATTAACATCTCCTTCTGGAACAGGGCAGGAAGGAGCATTCAAAACCCATGTAAATTTATTATTTATTTTTTTTTTTAGATTTTTGCAGCTCCTCCCCTGAATTTGAGAGGAAGCCAAAGCTTTTCAAAGCATTTATAAAACAAACAAGCAAAACCAAATCCCCTCTCCCCGCTCCCAGTGAGAGGAACACCCTGGACGAGCAAATCGCCCTTTACCAAGACACTTCCCTGGTGGTGCAAGTCCCACAGGCAGAGCGAGAGCTGGAACTTGAGTTCCTCGCCTCCCCATTTTTTGACAGCCCTGGTGCTCAGCAGGGTTTGAACTCAGCTACTTGCTGCGGCGAGAATTTTATGGTTCGAGCCTGCTGAGAAACTGTTTCCAAAGAAAGTTCAGTCAGGATGGTTGTGCTCCTATGAAAAGTTTGACTTTCCCTGTTACTGCAGTTTTTACAAAACAGTGTTGGTGAAAAAGCTCACTTACTCTTCCTTTCTATGGACAGGCAGTCCTGTGGCTCTACGGGGCAGAAACTTAGAGAGTCAAAGAGAAGTCCAGGATTTCTTCTATCTGATGGGCCAAATTCTTTGCTGGTATAAATAGATTGAACTCTGCTCAGTGGGACTGTGGCCATTTATGCCAACAGAGGACTTGGCCTGCAGTCACAGCCTGTTTCTTTTTTTAAACCACAAGAGACCTGACCTGAACCACACGCCGCCAGGTTCAGACCCCGGCTACCATCACTTTCTAGGCATGCAGAGCTATTTTGGCCAGCAGTCCTGCTTGCTGCTTCAGCCTGTGCCCAGGAGGGAACGGGGAGGATGAGGGGATGTGGAGTAGCCCCAGGTTTAGAGAGCCCACAAACATCCCAATTTTCTGCTGGCTCTCAGGAGAAGAGCTGTCAGATGTTGCTGCATCAGCCCAGCCAAGCCTGGAGGAGATTGAAGGTGGATTTATACAGGGTCTTTACCGCAGGGCTGTGGGCATAGAATCACAGAACAGCCTTGGTTGGAAAAAACCTCTAAGATCATCAAGTCCAACCATTAACCCAGCACTGCCCAGTCACCACTAAACCACTTCACACATCGCAGACGTTCACGAAACATCCCTAGAAAGGGCTTTCTCAGCAACTTCTCCTCCTGCCCCATCTGCCCCATGCTGCTGCATTTTTCAGCTCTCCATCCCTTCCCCGGCCACCCCATGGCCGCTCCCCTCTGCATGCACTTGCAGAAATTGCTGCCTGCTGCTTTTTCATAGTATCATAAAATGGTTTGGGGTGGAAGGGACTTTAAAGATCATCTAGTTCCAACCCCCCTGCCATGGGCAGGGACACCTCCCACCAGACTTTTTCTCCTCCTCTCCCAGAGATGCACATCTCTGGTCCCTTGGCAGAGAGTCCCTGGGGACCGAAAAACAGGGAGCTGTGATGTGTCCCCTCCCCACAGGCTGTGGCCAGGGGCTCCAGGCTGTGCCCCACCTTGTGCAGAGCTCCTACAGAGGGGGGTGAATTTCATGGGGGGAGCTTTGAAGGGATGAACACCTGTGTGGGGTGAGCATCGGGGCTGCGGATTTGGTTTGGCACCAGAGAGCCCATGGAGGCTGAGCAGGTTTTCTCCAACTCATAAAAATGTGCTTTAAAAGCTAATAGATTTACACATCTGTTTTTTACAGAGCATTTTAAAATGGCAGCTCCTGACCTTAAAAAAAAAGCAACCAACACACAAAAGAATTCAATAAATCACTAAAGTGCTGCATCCACAAGCACAGCCATGCCTAATCCTTCAGCTTCTGCATCTCTGGGAACGTGAAAGCCAGAGGTTTTCATTGCCAGCCAGCGAAACGCTGCAAACCATGGCCACCTCCAGCCAGTCCTTGTCCCTTTCAACCAGCACTACAGACTTTGCTCCCTGACTTCCACCTGCAGAAAACTGCTTTTTCTGCTGCCCCTACGAAGGTGTGCAGGGGGCTGCCGGCCGAGGGGTGCCCCCCTTCACCATCCTCCACCTATTTTTAGGTCATTTTTCTGGTAAAATAAAACTTGTGCAATCGTGCTGGCTGTGTGGATGTATTTGTGGCCGCCTGTCCATCCACCCTTGAATGATTTATGCTTCCCCCAGCCAAATTCAGTGATGCTGATGCTGGCAGGATGAAGGCAGACTCCTCTTCATCCCTCCTCCTCGCAGCCCAGGGCAGCACTCACTCTGAGTGTTGCTTTCCATAGAGGAGATGCAGCCTGGCAAAGGAAGAGATTTCCACTCTCATTCTCCTCCTTTTTCCTTGTGTGACATTTTTATTTCCTACAAGATTGTGTATGCCCTCCTGACAAGTGATTAAATTAGAAGACCAACAATACATGAAGAAGGAGTGGGATCAATTCACAGAGAAGCCACTGAAAATGCTTTATTACATCTTTTATCTTTTTTGTTGGGAGATCATTTGCCAAATCATTAAAAGAAAAATCAAATGACTGGGATGACCACCAGCTAAAAATTGCCTTTTTCTTCACAAATTGATGTGATGACAATATTATTTTGAATAAAATAATTTTTAAAATAGATTAGTTAAGACTCCTTTTGAGGTCAGACTCTGATCTCAGTTACTCCAATGTCTCACTAATTTATTGTAGCAATTCAAGCCATCATGTTCACATTTACCACCAAATAAGTGGACAGGGCTCCCATGGCAGCTCATCTGATGACTGACTATATATGTGCACTCAGTGCCTGCTTGCCAAAATACAAACCTCCAGATCAAGACTCCTAAAGAATATTATCCATCGACATGCAGGCAGTGTTACAGTGCTTCTTGCACCTTGCATTTACACCCACTTTCACCTCCTTTTACACCAGCAGAAGCCCAGAAGGCAAGTAAGAAGAAAGCCCCATTTCCAAAACCACCTTCCAAAATGGGAGAAGTTGCCAGTTTTTATCAAATAATAATTTCCAGGTGCAGTGAGCTGTCAAAGCACAAGATGTGCTGAACTGGGCTGGGAATAACATTGCTGAAATCACAAAAAAATACTGCAAATCCCCGTGGAAGAAACCCTTAGAGCTGCAGGAGGGACATCAGGCTTGTTGCCTTTTCCTGATTTTCTCTTCCTCTTTTTTAACCTTATTTGAGCTGTTTGCGAGTGGCAAGAGCATCATTTTCTGCCTGAATCTATCTGGATTCGGGATATACAAGCCAGAGAAAGATCCAAAGCCTGTCAATTATCAGCAGACAGGAGATGATAATGCACTTGAAATGGGTCCAACGTTTTAAAACCCTTGCTATTAAAAGGCAAAAGATTATTCAATCATGGAAAACAACGGTGCGAGACCTATTAGATCTGGGTCACCATGTTTTCATTGAGAGCTGTATCTTCTGTTTTTCCTCCATCATCTGCTATTCACATGACTCCACTTAGCAACCGTATCTGATTAGGCTTGTTTGTGTGCCGGGTGCTATTACTTTTTGTTTGAATTAGTGCCTCCTGTTTGGTTTTTTTTCTCTGTTTCCCAAAATATAGCTGAATTATCTCCTTTCACCCAGAGCTTGGGTGCCTGGTTATTCTCCTTTCTACATGGTAAAGCCAAGCATCCTCACTGTTGTCATTTTATGGCTGGGATGGGAGAAAACAAAACTCATTTTCATGCAAATCCCCACTGTTTATCAGACATCATAGTTGTCAAGCAGGTCATTAGAGGCCTACTGTGTAAAATGAAGATTACTAATTAGAGCTGAAGAAATAATTTGCAACAAATAATTTATCCAATGAATTTAGATTTTTTTTCTCCTTGTGGAGTCTCTGCGAGCAGGTTGTTACTTCACCAGAGTTGGCCATTGTTTGAAATGTTTTTAATTCATTACACTCGTCATGATTGATTCGGATTTTTCAGTATTACTTTTCTGAGCTAAATGGCTAGTTGGTGTTGATCACACAATATGGGATTTATCTCCTGGCTCAGGTGTCAAAATACAGCTGAAACGAATGAACGCCAGTATATGCTTAAAAAGTGCATTCCCTGAACACTGATTTGTGCTTCTGTGAACATCACAACACAGGAGTAGTTTGGGAATTTTCCATTAAAATACATTTATCTAGCAAAAAATGGAACTGAAAAATCTAAAATTTTACTCTGAGTAAATCTCATACAAGGCAAAAAGAGCCTCCAGCCTGTGATGTATTATGCAAGTCTTGTGAATGAGCATCACCCAAAATAGGAAAAACAAGGAGTTTATCCTGCAGGGAAAAAGGGAACAAATGCATCTGGCTGCTAACGTCCCCAAAGGCCCTGTGGGACCCTACACACATCCATTAAATATAGAAGTAACTGAAAATGAAAACTTATGTGTCATGATTCCTAGTCACAGGAAATGGGATTTAGCAAAATCTGATCAGTTCACTACAATGGAGAATGTCAAAACATGGATTTTGGATAATTTTGATTGACCGTTTCTCTTCAACCTGTGACACATTCTGTTACTCCAGGTCAAAATGTTCACCTGATTCAGCTTGAAAAGAGAAACTGACATTTTCTATTGATTTTCATTCTGTTACAAAAGTCAATTTCTACAGACATTAATTCCAGTATGATGCACTCTATGAACATTCAAAGAACGATGGAACACAAAGAAAGGAGCAAAATTCACCCTGTGAATTAATTCCAGCATCCAAGCACCTATTCACAGGAAACAATTTGCAATATTCACCATCTTTATTAATAACACAGTTCAAATTCACACCTATGGCTGATACTACAAAATCCTGGAGTGCAAAGGAGCAGCTTCATTTTCAGCCCTGCTAATGAAGAATACAGAGAGCAGTCTTGGGGGGGCTTAAGAGAGTTTCAATGAATTAAAATAAAAGACAATTTGTACCAGACTCCTCAATCCCATCTGCTTCATATCTGGAGCACTCGGTGTTCCCTGTGCTGACTCACTCGCCTTTGTGTTTGCAGGCAGGAGAGGCAGCGTCGCTGCAGAGGAGGGATGGGAGATGGAGAGATAATCAGCAAGAAAGGGGGGAAAAAAAAGCAGTGGGCACTCAAAGCTTGCTTGTCTAGTCCAAACATCTCCCAGGGCAAAGCTGGCAAGGCTGATAAAGCTGCCAAGAAGGGAAAGCTGGTTGGAGAGAAGCAGTAAAGGTTTTTTGCTTTGTAGCTCCTCCACAGACCTTCCACCCTTCCACCACAAACCTTGGGGAAGTCAGGGGAAGGTTGTGGGAACCAGGAATTTTCTCCCAGAAATCAGGGGGTTTGGGGCATGGCTGCTGGGCGTCAGGTGCTGGGGCTTTTTACGCCTTCCTCCCCTACAGTCTTGGCTAAGAGCAGCCAAATCTTTCTTTGCTGTCACCAAAACCAAAGGTGACTTCATGACAACCACAGGAGTCAATGGAAAGGGAGATGGTCTGGGATAAAAGGAGGTCTGAGGTTCAGCAGCATTTATGCTGACTGAATAGCACCCGTGACGAGGGGCCTGGAGGGAGGGAGGGAAGGAGGGAGGGAGAACCAAGCAGAGGGAGAACCAAGCAGCGTTAAGGGACACGGGCTCCATTCCCAGCTCGGCCCCCAGTGCGTTGTGCAACCTGGGTAAGTCTTATTTCCATCTGTAAACTGGGAATAACTGCTCTTCTATCAAGAGGTGCTTCTTGTTCCCTGGATAAGGCATTTTGTATAAGACCTAACTGACTACTTCAGTACACAGATAAAAAACACGCACGGAAAGGGGCTCAGATCAACCCCCAAACCAAGGAAAATCTTACCCCAGGCATGCCAGCCCACCTCTTTCAATGACTGTCTCTCTGTCGTGCAAAATGAGTGCAGCCTAAGCAATATTTGACTCCATGTCAGCCCAGTTGGTCCCACAATGTCTGCGTGGGGCGAGGCGGCATGCGCTTGACCACCGTTGCAGTGGAGGCCATCCCCTCTAACCACCTCCCTGTGGGAACGAAACCTTTCACGGAGCCACATCGCCACTGGGGAGACAATAGCAGCGTATCTGCAAACGCAGCACTTCTACATTTTCCCCTCGAGTGAGCATAGGTTTGAAAAAAAAAAAACTCCACCAAAAAAAAAAACCCACTGAAGAGAAAAACGACCTTATTCAAAGCTGGCTGAACTCAATAGGAAGATTCCCCCTGAATTTCAATGAGCTTCAGCAGGCCCGTGGGGCTGGATTAACATAAGTGCTGGGAGGAAGATTTCCAGGTGCTCCTCACACCCAGGGCCAGGTTTTCCAAGAAGACTCAGCACCGGCGTGTTTTACCCTCCAGCCCTGTAATATGTTTACAGCCAGGCAGCCCAGCAATGGCAAGGGGAGTTTCTGCACTGCATAGGAAACCCTGGCTGCCCAAGATATACATACATATTTCTAAAGAAGACTATCTAACTTTCCATCCATGGCCAAAGAGGTGCACCACAACCCACCCCAGATGTGCCTGGCTGGCTGAGATGCACTCGCGCTGCCCGAGCGGCCGCTGGCACAGGGTTCATCTCCCCACCCAGGCTTGTGATGTCTTGTGGTCTCCCTGATGTGGCTGGGAGAGCCCAGATTGCACCACCACCATCAGCTGGGGATGGGGTTGGGGACAGGATGGGGATGGGGTGAGCAGCAGCTCTGGGAGAGACCAGCTCTCCTTTGCAGGCATGCAGACAGGTGGATGTGCTTCAGCCCACAAAGATGCAGCCCCTTTTTGGTGCAGGCAGCTCAGCTCTTGTGCTGGGCAAAAATTCCTCCCTGACCCCTGTGTCTTCCTCCAGAGTCTGGACCAGGAGGAGGGACCCGGCGGTACATCCCTGAGCTGCAAAGATTTCCCATTTCAGGAGCATCAGCGCGATATTCCTGGTCTCATGTGGCCAGCCCCCGAGCAGCAGTTACGCTCGTTACTGTGGTGGATGGGGTTTCATTGTCATGTCTGGTTCCAGCCAGCAGAAAAACAGGAGCGAATCCCACCAAAATCTGACAAAACCAGTTCCAGGTCTGTCAGCAGGCAGCCAGCACGGCTGGGAAGGCAGTGACATTTCTGGGAGGTTTTATACAGCTGGGAGGTATTTAACCCTTTCGCCCACCAAGTTATTAAAAAAAAGTGTCTTTGAGAGAGCTGAGAGAGCGGAAAAACAAATCAGGCTTGATTGCGCTAATTACCAAAAGCACAATAACTCAGTTAAGGTCTCTGAAGGAAGGGGTTTCATCTGCAGCTCCCAGAGACATGCCTGTGTGCATGCAATAGCGCTCATTATTTTAATGGAGATCTGAATTTGAATTGCAATCCAGTTCCCCGTGCTGCTTTGGGTTGAACACAGCTGGTACCTGGTGGCAGCTGCTGCCATGGGAATCTCGCTAATGAGAGCAGGATCCGTCTCTGACTCCGAATCTAACACCTAACCAGGAGCCAGCCTGACCACGTGAGCCCCGGCACCCTCTCGTTGAAGACCCAAATGCTGCCTTTGCAGCCTCTCCCTGTGCTTTTATCCTTCAGTTGAAATTTGTAATGAACCCCTAGAATTAGCCCACCCAAATCATTTATTTATGAGTTTATTGCGATGACCTGGTAAGACTCGAGATCGCTGCAAAGGCACCAGTGTAACACAAGGCACAGCCAGTCCAGGTCCTGCACTGGGTCTTAAATACCTAAAGATATTCTTGCCAGCATTATTTCTGTATTATTTTTTTTTAAATGCTGAACTGTATGTTTTAGAATACACAGCTGTCTTTGTTCAGAATAAACCAAAAATAGCAGATTTTCCTCTGCTTAGCTGGGTGTTAAATTATTTACATTTCAAAACCCATAAGTAGAAACAATGACTGCATTTCCAGAGCCTGCTCCTGCTGTCAAATATCCTTTTCTCTTCTCCAACCTAATTTAGACTTCCTTTTTGGAGTTGCAGTTTAGCTCCATTTTCAATTATATTAGAGGAACCAAGATTTCAGGCCATTATCTCATCATTTCCATGAATAGTGACAAGAGATGTTCTCTGTGAAGGCAATGATAGCCCTCATGGTGCCCACACAGGCCTGTGGCCAGAGATGCTTGGACATGGGAGCAGGAGAGAAGGATTCAGCCCCCACAGTCCCTTTGGGTTTGGGCCACATGAAGGTGCTTTGTATCACACATACAATCCATGTGAGGATGTCCTTGTCCCCTCCAGAGGCAGTGGAGAGGCTCTCCAGGGAGATGTGGTGGCAGAGGGCAATGTCCATGGTGGCTTGTCCTCCCTATGTCCCCTTTCTGGGGTCACCAAAGTGGGTAGTGCTCCCTGGGGTGCTTGTGCTGTTGGGACACCAAGCCTGGCTGGGAGGACATGGCCACTAAAGCAAACCCATAAGAAACCGTGCTGCCACAGAGGGCACTGAAAGCCCAAGGAGAAACCCCAAGTCATGGATGCATCCTGAGATACTGCTTGTGGTCAGGGCTGTGACATTAGACCCAATGCCTGGAGACCAGCCCAGGTCAACAAAGCTGCTTTGATAGGGGTGCAAGCTGGGACCTGAACAAGAAAGGTCTCAGATATCACGTAATTTCACCGGGCTGCTTCTCTGAAGGGCTGGCTGAGCCTCGGCATTTCTTTACTAAACCCCAAACTCCCCTTGGCACCTTCCCACTTCCCCTTGCCAGGTGCTTTGCTCTGCCCTTACCAAAACCTTTGCACAAGTGCCAGCCACCTCTGCCCCATTCCCAGTGAAAACCCTGTGTGCATTACCACTGACACGGTGACTGCCTGTCCAAAGGCAGGGGGAGCTGAACAGCAGTGTGAACACCCTGGCCAAGGAACAGAGACTTTAGGTCTTTTTCTGTGTCAGTTCACCAAAAATCATTATATTTGTTACTCTTGCAGCAGACCAGCATCCCAGGGGTGCATACTCTTCTTGGATGCTTATAAAAGGAATATCCTGCATCTAACTGGAGCCTCAGCATTGCCAGCCGCTGTGATTTTATTACAAATCTTCTGATATTTGGAATTTTTCATAAAGCTGCGGCTCTTGGATGCAAGTAATTAAGTGAGACTCTCAGCTTTCACTGAGAAATGAAAGGAAGTTTCTAGTCCTTGTCTTTCAGAAAAGCTGGAAAATGTGCCTAAAGGCACAGACTCCAAAAGGCAAATTAAAAGAACCAATATGTTTTATTTCTTTTTTAAAACAATTGTGATTTAGGGATGGGATTGGGGGGCTTGATTCATGAATTATAGATTCTGCACTTGGCAGCTCTCCAGTCTCAATCATGGCTCCATGCAGAGGGAGCTGGGGCTTTTTGAGAGCTGCTCAGGAGTTTTCACCTGGTTCCACACAGCTCTGTTAAACAAAACTCCCAGAAAAATCTATACAAGACTTATTCTACACTAAGCACAATTTAAAAACTCAGTATGTGCCATCTTATAACGTGGTTAGATCCAAAATCTCTTGTAGTTACATTCAAATGGGACACATCACCACTCTGCTGGCACACTGAATGACACGTTTTACTGGGGTGGGTGGCAATGGAGGTCTGAAGAAATGTGTTTCTGTGTGTGTTTTGGAGGGCTAGGAGCTGGGACTGGCCCTTTTTTAAAATCTGGGTGGTATTTGCATCACCCTGTATGTTATTTCTTAACCTCACTGTGCTGCTGCTCCCTACCAGATCATGAAAAGCACTCTGTGCTGTGACTTCCCTCCATGGGGGCTGTCCCAGGGGTCTGGCTGATCTGAGGCAGCCAAAATCCATGCAGACTCTGATTCCAGAGAGCCCCAGCTCCAGCTCAGGCTGTAGCTCCCTCATCCAAGCAATTGTGGACGATGACACATGAATAGGCATTAAGAGCTTTATTGCCCCATAATACCTAATGCACAGTAAATACACTAATAAAAAGTTGCACCTCAGGAAGGCAACGCCTTGTCAATCTTACTGATGCGCCCGTTAGACACGTGCTGCGTGCATTTGGGTTTGTTTTGGGGAGAAACACCCAAGCTGCCTTTCCCACTTTATGAGCTAAAAGGCTGTGAAATGCCATCACACTGCACTGGCCCTGAGTTCCAGGAGCACAAATAGGTGTCAGTAAATGTTGGTGAACTACAAACACCCATATCAGGGAGACTGGGAGTGAGATTTGTCTAGCAGACAACCAAATTGGAGATGTTTTTCTTGCAGGGTGTGGGGTTTGGTTAGGGATGCAGCTGTGGTGCCAGGTGGCTGTGGCTGAGCCTTCCCCCAAAACTGCAGCTGAATTATCTTTGGAGAGTGGTCCATGTGGTTTTGGGGTGAGGCTCTCCAGTGCTCCATCCCTGGCTGGGCAAGGATGGGGCTTTTGGCAGGGATAAAACATTTCTGATGGGCATCAAACTCATCACCTTATGCTGAGGCATCCCCTTATGTGGCAAAAGGACATTGAGCAGACATTGTAGCTTCAATGCCAGGAGCTGGGACTGATCTCAGCATGGATTGCCTGTGCTGGTCCTGGTTTCTGAAAAACCCTTTGTTATGGGGCTGTGCCCACTTTCCAGGTCAGGGGCTGTCTGGCTGCACCCCTTTCCTGCTCCTTGTCCAGTCCCAGTGCCAGCACAGCCTCACGCCTGTCCACGAGCCACAGTCACTTCTCCAGGTGATTCTCAGGGTGTTTGTGCCGTAGCACCGATTGCATCTCTGGGGAGCAGCAGGAGCACACTGGGTGTTTGCAGACCCTTGGGGAAAGCAGGGATGTCAGATTCCAGCATGGACAAAGCTCCTACAGGGTTTGGTCCCGAATCATGGGGCTGCAAGTAAACCCCCACACCAGGGCATTGCTCAGCAGGAGCATCCCAACCACGTCTCCCCAGCAATGGGGCAGGACATACTGACACACCCCTTCCCTCTCACCTCGCATTTTATTTCATTTTTTTAGTGGAAAATCTGTTGGAGGCAGCTGGAAACAAAACAAACCCCCAGCAAGACTCATCTGACTCTGCCCATCGGGTGGTGTAAACCAGAGCCCTGGCACGGCCCGGGTGCAACTGGTGTAAACAGGAGGATGCTGCTGCATGGCCAGACCTAGGGCTGCTGGGGAAGGCAATGTAAACAGCTCCACCTTAAACTGCAGAGAGCACCTTAAGCTTTCTTCTGGCCTCCTGCCATCGAAACTGCTCCAGGCTGAGCTTTAATCAGAAGGAAGCCTGTGCATTGCACAGTGGGGGAAGGGGCAGCCAGAAGGACATTTCTCCATTGATTTTTTAATTTTAAAAGTTTATTTCTTGGGTGGTGGTTTGGTTGGTTTTTTTTTTTCCCCCTTGACACAATAAATTTCAAATTGATTTTGCAATCCTCTCCCCCATCCTTGTGCTCTCCCTCTCAAAGGTAATTGGGCTGAGAGGTTTCATTTGTCCCCCTGGCATCCCCTGCTCCCCTGTGATGCTCTCTGAAGAGGGTTTTCACAGCTAGACCCTGGGCAGGGACACACTGGCCAGGGGGCAGCTCCATCTGAGGACCCCCAGGGAGGAGGGACATCCTCAATGGGCAGTCTTGGGCTCAAGGATCTCTCTCCTCCCTGGGGATCTTCAAATGGAGCCTGGTTGCCCTTTGCAAAACACCATCAGCTCCCCCAGCCCAGAGCTGTGTCCCCAATCTGTGGCTTTCCCTCCAGCCCAGCTGACAAGACAGTCTATTTTTCACCAGGCATTTCCTACTAATCAGACCATTAGTCCTTGTGCTGATTAACCAGCTAGTTCTCAATTTAATTAAAACATAGGCTTTTTTTTTTTTTTTTGAAGAGCCAGAGGTTTCAATCATACTTTATTCTTATCATTCCAGATCTGATTGGCATTAGCCATAAGTATCAGGGGGGAACCAAAGCAATTAACCCTTTCCTTTGCTGAGAAAGGCATAAAACCTATCATCAGCTGTTTTCCCAGGGAGCCTGGAGATTTTTATAACAATGCTTTGCACCAGAGCCTGAAGATCTCAAAACATTTATCCTTACTTTCACAGGGTTTCATTAAAATACAATGCAAAAAATATGCTAGCAAGGAAGCCTAGCACAAAACTGCTATCATTATGCTGAGAAAGTGATGCAGGGCCAGACCCTGATCACAGAGTAAAGTGGATTGGGGGGCTTTGGTTGGGTTTCTCTGCCTGAGCAGGGTCTGCTCCGTCCTACCAGTCCCTGCTGATGCCATGGGCAGTGCTCCTGTGTGCACCCCACGAGCAAGCACGGGAGTGGGTCTGTGCGCTGCTGCAGCCTGGAGGAGCCTTTGCAGGTCACACCATGTTTTTAAGCTGTTGGAAAGTGGGAGACTTCAGCAACTAAGCAGGAATTTAGGGTGGGGAGAGACATGATCTGTCGCAATTAACCCTGAGCAGCGGGCGTATGACGACAGAAATGTTCAAATGTTTGTTTTACAGAGAAAAGAGTGAGCACTTGGCTCACCTATGGTGGTGTGGCCGTACCCAGCCGTGCTCACAAGATACAGGAAGAGGGTGCTGAGCACGGGCTGGCCAACAGCACCACGAGCCCACACCCGGCTCTGCTGCACCCATGGAGCATCGGCCCCGCACACTGCAGGGAAATTTGGGACAGGGCTCTTTTTCAAGTAAGGCTTTGGTATCTCATTACCAACCTCAAAAATATTTGGCTATATCTTACTTTTGAGGTTTGGGTTAAGTCCAGGAACTCCAGCAAAAGAAAAGTCAAAGCTAAATAAACGAGTTCAAGTTCAAACCTCTCCAGCCCGGGCCACAGGGCGTTCCCCTGCTGCCGCCCGGGGTGCTGGGAGAGCCCTTCTGCAGAGAAACTGCTGCACAAAAGGGTTTGGAAAGTATTTTCCAGAGGCAGCTAATGGCCTGTCTTTCATCTTGCAGGAAAAAAAGCTGATAATTTGCTCCTCTGCATTTCCCTGTGATGGCAAGCTGTGCCTCTTGGGATTTATTTCTTTCCTTCCCACCTGATGGTGTTTCCCACGGGGGCACAGCCCTCTCCTCACCACATGTTTTATCCCTCCGCTAGCCTGGAGTAAACGGGCACTTTGTAAAAGATCTTCCACTTCGCTTCTGCTTTGTTTCCTGTTCAAGGGCCACAGCAGTTTGTGTCAGAGGCAGCCCTGCCCTGCTCCTCTCCTCACACCTGAGGTTAAACCTTCCCTGTGCACCACCCTGAACGCAGAGATGCTCTTGAAGAGATGTGAGCTAAACCCTCCATCACCCCCACACACCATCGGGACATTTGCTCTCTGCTTTGTACACTGCAGAGAGGGTCCCCTTCAGCAGGGCTCCTCCTGCACCTGTTTCACCCATCATCGTGGTGGTTACAAACAGATCCCCTCGAGTTTAAGGAATTACACAGCCTACTGCTTTTTGTTTCATGCATTGCTTTCATCAGGAATGGTTTCCTATCCACCCTCCCAAACACATATGGCCAAATGGAATTAAACAAACACAGATTCACATGCTGGAAAAGGTCTGTCTGAAATCTCTTGCATGGGATTGTGTTTGGTCCTGTGGGAATATCCATGGGGCAGCAGTGAGCAGTCTCTCACCCTGGCACTGGGGATGCTGGTGTTGGAGATGGCATGCCCTGGCTCTCTATTTGCCTTTCATACATCCCCTGGCAGCTCTGATGGGATGAGGACAGTCAGGGTGGTCCAGGTCTGGCAAGTTCTGGGTAAAATTTCCTCACCTTTTTCCTGCAGACAATTGCATCATGGTATGTGCATGTATTTGTGTGTGCAACAGCAGAGTGTGCTCATGTAGTCACACACCACTGTTTCTGCCCCCACAGCAATGGCTGCTCCATAACCAGGGTTATAGAGAGGGATAACCAACCATCCCATCTCTCTCTGCATGGGGACATGACACTGCTGCCCGGACTTTGGGACAGCCCCCAGACTGGTGCCTGGGACCTGCTGCTGGAGAGGTTAGCTCACACCAAGGTGCGCCTGGGTGTGCTTGCACCAGCGGGCTGCAGGCAAGCGAGCCACTTTGAAGAGTTATCTACAAGGCAGACGGCTCTCTGTGCTGGTAGCACTTTTTTCTGCTTGAACGGCTGTAACATCAGCCAAATAAGGAGGGATTGCAAATGATCACAAAAGCAAGGGAACTCCTAGGGTTCAACATGCCGGGAATATCAAGCTACTGTCTGGAAAAATACAAAAAAAATGCTGTTGATTCATTCCTGCAGCCCCTGACATATAAATTAGGTAACTAACCTGACCTGTGACTGTTTCTCCGAGAGACTGGCTGAGACATGACAAATATGCCTTTCAACATACCAGGGCTGATTACTAAGAGCACTATGGGAATAGCTCAGAGCCTCACGTTTGCATTATGAAAAGCAAGACGCCACTTAAGGCAGACCACGCCGTCGGAGAGCCCTCAGGTCCTGCCCACCTGACTGCCAGGAGCCCTTGGCACAGTGGGATGGGTGATATTTGAGTGAGTTTAAGGAAAATGCTCACTCTCACTCCAAGTAAAGGACTTTGGACTGATTTTCGTTTGAAGGATGGGCTTCAGATTTGTGGGGTGTCTTTGCTGGTCATTGATGTGGGCACAGGGTGCCCCTCCAGCTCCTGGCATAGACAAAACAGAATTCCCCCTCTCCAGGGCCAGGAGTTGCTGCAGCCAGGAGTCAAAGCTCTCCACCCCCTGAAGCCATGCCATCAGTATTGCCACTGATAAAAGCAGCTTTCCAAATATGCAAAAAAAAATAATTCCATTGCAGTCACACCGGATTTATTGCGTGTTGACAGACCTCAGAGCAGGGCAGCCCCCGCTCTCCCCGCCGCTGCTGAATCACTCATGGGAAATGTTGGGTTCAGCACTCACTGGGGAGGGGCTGGGCAGAAAATACTTGTTTGAACTATTCCCTATTTGTGTTAAAGCCATAAAACCTCTACGTGTGTCCCAAATGCTGAACTATAACGTGGCCAAGCCCAAGCCAAGGAGGTGGTTGTGGTTGCTGGTGCTGGGAGTGGGGTGGCACGTGGTAGCCCTCTGGAAAGCAGTAGGGCTAGGGTGGTGAATTAAACCAATGCTTCAAGGCCAATGCAATACCTTGCACCACACTTATTCCCCATTAAAACAAGGACAGAAGCATGGCACTGGTGGCACAGCTTAGCTGAGACCCTGCAGGCGAGTGTGGCCGCAGTCAGGGCTGGTGGAGATTTTGCAGCAGTCATGGCCCAGGAGTCAGAGATTTGGCGGGGCAGATTTTCACCCAGCACCTGTTCACACCTATGGACATCTCAGACATTTGAAGCTGGCATCACTTGTGTTTGCATCCCCCTGCTCACCTTTGCTCCCTGCCCTGCTACCCCAAGGGCACCTGCTGTGCAAAACATCCCATAGCCTGGGTAAAACATGCCATCACCTGCCCGGTCCCCTCCACAGCCACATCCTCCCCTTGCCAATTTTGTCTGGATGGAAAAGGTCTGAGCCAGCCTCCAGGCATCCTGCACCAGCATCTCCCATCCTGCTCCAGGATGCAGAGACAAGGCAGTTGTCCCAACACTGCATGTTTCTAGGATGAATTTTTCCCAGCAGGATTACCCAGGCTCACTTCAGGCTTCACTAATGACTCCTATTCCTCTCCCATCTGCCTGAGCCATTTCAATCCTTGAGTTTCAACATGCAATTTCACAACGTGTGGCTTTGTTTCAAAGGGTGACCAAACTGCAAGTCAGCCCCTTCAAATCCCCAGTCATGCGCTTTACATTAAGCAATTAAACTGAGCAATAAATATCACTTTGTTGTGAATGAGCCTCCATTTCCTTTTCTATTTTAATAACAATAATGGTCAAACTTCTGTTTAAGAAGCAGCTTCTGGTTCTATTAGGAAATGTGCCAACCTATTCAAAGAGACACAGGATTTGTATGGAGAGGTAATAGCTTTTATTAAGCCAAATTATATAATTAGTAAAAAAACCATCCAAGCTTTCAGGCACACAAGCCCTTCCTCAGGTCTGGGGAGAGGCAATAGCTCCTGGCAGCTGCAAAACAGCTGTATGTCAGGTATTGCTCCAGACCAGCTCTCTTTGGTCGACACTGCTCTGCCTGGGGCATGGTGTCAGCACAGGGAATGGGTACCAGCTCCCACACTGGCCTGGGCTGGGTTTAAGGGGGGCAGCTCCAGTTTGGGCAATGTGTGTCCTCAGGTTACACTAGATATAATTTCAGGGTTAGGTGTATTCATTTTTTTTTTTTTTTCCCAAGTTTGAGTTTATATTATGAGCTCTCATGTGAACAAAAATCTGTGTTAAATACACAGATTGTATACAAAAAGATCACAGTTTGTTTTTTTTAAATAAATGTAATTTTCTGAACAGATTTTCTGTCAGATCTGGACACACGGGATTCCCACAACTTCTTCTGGCACAGCCTTTGCCTCATTTTTCAGACTGGAAACCTCTTGGGGCAGGGACCATGGTTTTAATTATACACAGCTCCCAGAGCTGAGCAAAACCATCAGTCCCTATTAAGTGAATAAATAATTACTTCAGTGAAGCACAACTCATTCCTGGCTCAAACCCATTACTGAAGTGTTCATAGGTCATGGTGTATTTGTAAGCGTAACTTAAATAAGATGTGTGGATTGGGCAACCCATCAACAAAGACGTCAAATTAACCTCCAAATCCTGTAACATATTGTGGTGGCAGACGCTTCAATTTATTAGTGACTCACAACCATTGTTATCAGCCACTGCAGGAGCACAGGACCTTCTCACCTGGACTCCACGTGAGGATGTCCCAGTATGTTCTCCAAAGACTGGGGGAGAAGAGACATGTGAAGCTGCTGACATCTCGCAGCACAGCTGCCCTGGGCCAGTACTCCTCAGCAAAGGTGAAATGCAGGATCAACCCCTCTTCATCAAGGGATCATATCCCACAAAAAGACACTGTGGTCCTGAACTGCTCCCAGCAGCAGCAGCATGCTGGTTCAATGCCTAAGCTGGCCAGGCACTGGGGAGAGGATCCCTATGCCCACATCCTATCACAGACCCATTAATCTACAGAGGAGTCTTTAAAGTTGAATCACTAGCAAAGGTTGTTTGGGGTGTCTCTGTCACATCCCCTTTTTATGCCAGTCACTAATTGACAGAAGATCAAGAGCAAGATGGAAAGTGGATAATTAAAGGGAAAAAAACCCAAACTATTCCTAGTAGAAAGATATAGATGGCAAGGTAGAAGGCAGGATTCCCACTTGTTTTACTTTGTGCCTGCAAGCTCCTGAACTGTGTTTACCCATCCTTTATTTGTGATCAGACCTGGGAGTAACAAATGGACCAATTGCCTTGCTCCCACAGGGACTTTTGCCCTATGCCATAAAGGTTTTTTCACCTCTCACATCCAGCTCTAGAGAACAACCGACACTTTTGGCGTACGGCCGCTGCGTGGTGTTGGATGCTCACTCTGGCTGGGTCCCAGATCATCATCTTCCATGATGATGTCTCCTGCCACAGCTCAGCCTCCTGCTTTGCTGGCAATAGCTTTCCATGAGGCACGGGAGCTGCCAGCCCCATCCTCTGCAAACTGCAATTCCCTATTTTACATTCTTCCAAAGCTTTTAAGCAGCTGTTTCAGCTCACCTCCAGCCAAAGCCTCCATGCCCAGCCATGCTGGCCATTACTCCATGTGCTTCTGGGCTACTCTGCCATCTCAGTCACACTTGCCTCTCTCAGGGTTTTGTCCCCACAAATTCCCAAAAAGTTCCTGTTGCCTTTCTGAGGTGCTGTGCATGCTCAGACACCGCTGATTAAACAGCAAAGTCCCTAAATGCTCTCATCACCCCATCAGTCACTGTTGACATTGCCATACATTGCCCATGTGCCACATCACCAGGGCAGCTTCTCTCTAGTTCGTGCTTCTCCCTGGCAGTGGCCAGAGTGGTGATCACAAGATTATAGACAGATATCACCTCACAGATATTTTATCTAGGAGGTTACACAGAATATCCACTTCTTACCCTCCAATGCCACCAAATGCCACATGCTAGGTATTCGGCACAGTATTGTTCAAAGAAGAAAAAAAGGGTAAGAATGACAAACACTACAAATATACAGCAGGCAGACATTAGAAAAGTCTCAGGACCCACACAGTCAGGAATCTTTTGGGGTAAAAAGGCAGAGATTATTGCAGGAAGTCTGAGAACAATGCTTGACTATTTAAGGACAACAGCACTTCCTTTCTAAACATCAGCATCATTTATTTGTTTTGGATTCCAGCCAGATACCATTTGATGTCTGCTGTCCTGTTAAGGTGGAAAAGTATTTGCAAGAACTTGCTCAATGTTACCAAAACAAAATTGACCTATATCTCTATTCATGTGCATTAATGCTTCGTAACCCATCCATGATTGCCCAAGATGTTATGGATTCCAGAAATATAAGTTCAACAAGCGATAGAATTCTTGGAAAAAAGGTCCACTGAGGAATATTAAAATCAAATGTTGAAGATTACTGGTAGTTGGGAAGATACTGCCTGACCACTGTTGCCTTGTCCTAACACTCTTCCCAAGCCACCTGGTACTGGCCATTAAATAAAGACAGGATATAAATGGGCTTTTGCAATGATCCAGTGTGATGTCTTTACGCTCACCTATGGAAAAGCAGGATTTTCTGGCCCCAGCCTTTCCTGAGCAGAGCTGCAATCAGCCTCTGTGACTACCCCACCACCGATTCCTGATTTTCTTTACCACAACATTAGATTTCAAAGCCATACTCAGAGCTAACCACATACTGGCTTTGAAGGCTTCATTACCATCATATACTACAATGAATACTGAAGTCTGAAGAGTTACCAGGCTCGCTGGCAAACTGAGGAAGAGAGGGGGAATATGGTGGTCCTGTTGTTCTTCCAAATAAGGAGTTGTCTTTCAGTCTCTGTCAGTGCTATGGAAAGATTTAACTGACCTCTGACTCTCCCTTTCCATCTTGCAGCTTTCTGTATCTTCCAAGACTGTTTTGGGAAGGGCTTAAAAACAGCTTTCCAATACCTATTGTTGAGAATGGCACTGTTTCAGCTGGAAAGTGTGGTATAGGATGACCTGAAATGGGAATGTTACCTCTCAAAGCATGCTAAAACCAGCAGTTGCTTTCCAAGTCCTTTACCTGAGTATGTAGGAATTTTTCACCCAGTCTCTGTATCCTACCAACCAGAAAGGGACCTTTCCTGCACCTCAGCAAGGCAATGCAATGCTGCCCTATAGCCTACTGCGTTATTTACAACATGACAAGATCCCCGGTCTCTGTGCAAAGCACTGACATGCCTCCAAAGAAAATTACAATGAATGCATGGGAAAAAAGATCTCTTGTCACTACCACTTGCTCACAGGTTGGCATCACCACTTCCATGGGGGAATAACAAACACAACCAGACGAGCAGTTGCGTTTCCACACTTTGATGTGGTCAAAGCACTTCGCTCCTAGATGGGAACAGGAATCTCATTCCTGTGTTGGTGAGTTAAGACTGCTCCTCCCTTATTTTTGAAAAGGTCTGCAAGTCCCCACAGACTGAGGAATGAGAAATAATTTCATACCAGCACCACGGCATTTCTTATGCTTTATCTCCAACCTCACCCGCCATGTAAAAAAACTTTCCACCACCCCATCACAACAGCAGAGCAAGAAGCCTGAGATGCAGATGGTGAGTCACAGGTCAGTTGTCAGGGTTTAGTTACACAGACTTCAGTAATTCACAAGAAAGGACAGAGCAAGCTCCATAAAACAGTTAAAGATTATTCCCAAATATTAACCACAGTAGCAGAAATCACGATTGCTTTGCCAGTCACACGGAACACATAGAAGTCCAAGCTTTTTTCTGCAAACCAATTTCCAGTATAAGAAACAATTTAACCCTTGCCATCAAACAAAAGTCAAGAAGCCATAACAATTAGGCTAGAAAGGGGGAAAGAAATGGATGAAGCTGAAACAACAATAGCACATTTGGACAGCACTGCAGAAACGACAGAAAACTGGCTGGATTTCAGTGTCTGGTTGCTTTGCAGCTCTAGGGCAGGTCTGGCTGTACAATCTTTACATAGGAACTGGACTCTACCCACTCATCCCTTCAGCTTTTCCTACAGCAGACAGCAGTAGCAGGGGGAGATCAGCTTCCCCTGCGGCGCCCTCCCCAGTCCGTGGGCCAGATAAAGCTGCCTTGGCACTTATTCCTTTAGAGGCAAGATGCTTTTCTCTAGGTTTTAACTGAAAAACTCTCTGCCTCGACCCAAACACACTTCTCCTGCCCTTGCTCTAAATAGCTTGGTTTCTCCTCCACTTATACTGCCCTGCAACTACTTCTATTTGTTATGTCGTCAGCGATGACATAGCTTGCTCAAGGCTCTTGGTAATGAAGTGCAAAAAAGGTATTAAAAATACAGGCCACTTCTCTGACTGGCTGAGGGTCAGTTTTACTGGAAGTGAGGGGAGAAGGGGGTGTTTCTTTCTTCTGCCTAAACAACGAAAGGACTCCACAGGGCAGCCCGCAGCATCGGCCGTGACCGCTTCCTCCAGACAGCCCCCACAACCCCCAGTCTGGGGAACTTGTTGGCTTTGGCTTCATTTCCAGCTGGCCTGATCTGGGAACAGATATCCCACAGACTGCACTGCTCTGATCTCGATTTACAAGGGCCTGAGATCCCCAATTATAAAATCATAAGTCCTGAAGCAATACTAGTGTTTCTTTAGAACAAACTTCCTTTGTCATCCATTAGGGACTGCAAACTGTTAATGAGTCACCTGCTGCTTTTCCATACTGCTTTGTGGTCAGAGCCCTTACATTCAGGTTGAGTTTGCAACCTCATTTGGTTTATTTTCTTATTTCTCCTCATTTCTGATCTTTTGAGGCAGGTTTTTGTTCTGAAGTTTAGTCCCAATTTGATACATTAACCTCACTGAGGACACAGCTGTGTCTGAAAACGACATTTCTTCCTCATCACTGCATTGCTCAGGGAAGTGCTTTAGGTGTTAGAGGGGATCTAGAAGCTCAGAGTCCTTAGAAGCTTACCTGTTTGTAAAGAGCACGTCGTGTCTCTGAAGAGCATTGTTCCTCCTTCTCCTCCAGTTCGTGCCCATGTTGGAATAACTAGTAGTATCTCCATAAACAAAAGCTGGAAGAGCCCTAATGCTGCTGGAAGACTAGGAGACGAGAGAAAAAGTGGAAAAGCTCCCTAGTAGGGGCCCTCAGTCCCTTTATAGAAGTCTCTAATTCTCTCCAGCTGAGCTTGAGGCTGCAACCCATCTGCACCTGGTGAAACCAGGGCCCTCTGCACTTCCCCGCTCAGGAGACTGTGGACTTATGGTGATGGGGGGATTGCTGTGTGTCTGATGTCTCTGTAGCTCTGGTGAATTACAAATTGCAAGATGGGAATTGGTTTTTTTTCTGTTTATTCCTGTTGTTCTAGTGAGCTGCAGTTGCATTCCTGGGGCAGTCTGCTCTTCAGACTGGCAAACTGTAGGTTAGGCTTTCAATTGATTTATGGCTTGTTTTCCTAGGGTGGTTAGCTAACTAACACAGAAAAGAGAAAAAGGATCTAGACAACATATATTATCTTGTTTCAAGACCTTTCCATGAATTTTGGCTCAGGGACTAAGGGAAGGCCCCTCTTCCATGTAGGAAAAACATGAAGCAGCAATAAAAGTGCAGTTGTACTCCTTGGGAGTTGAGGACTGGAGGTATTTTAAGTTATTTTGGGGAAACTTTAGATGTTGTTATACACTGAGTACATCATAGGCTTGTGTTTACCCTCACAACAGCCTTAAGAAATAAAGAAATACTGATTCCACCTTTCACTCAGAGGACTGAGACACAGAAAGAGATGTGTGAGGGCTTGCTAATGGGAAATGCAGAGCACTGACCTGCCTGTGGTGGGGCATCCTGCAGGAGAGCCACAAATGACTGTGGTCCTCTAGGCACCGCTGTAGCACCCTGTCTGATGCTTGGCTAATATGCAGCTCTTCTCCCAGTAACCAGGGCTCTGTAGCACTGGCCCAAGCCACAGCTTTAAACCAGACCTTCAGACCTGTCCCGTGAAAGGCTGAGCCTCTCTGAGAAGGTGCACCAGGCCCTCTGTTTCCCCCACATTCACGTGGGACAGCCCGCTGCCTACAGAAATGCTGTTTTTGCAAATACCTTTTAGCTAGATCCCAAGCAGCTTTGGGGTGACCTGTCTCCTTGAGTTGTTGTCCTCTGCTTGGGGAAGACGCTCAGAATTGTCTTCAGGAACACTAAAACAAAAACAAACCTAAATGCAGTAGATGTCTCCTGAGAAATACCATGATGCAGGTTGCAATCATCCAGCCTCTGCCACGCTGCGCTCTCGATGTTTGAATAAAGAGCAGAGCAAGAGCACTCCTGTGGCGCAGCAGTTGTTGGCCTCTGTACAAAGCCTGATGGCAGCCCAGTTGCCACCCCGGGCCCTCAAGGATGCCCTAAGATGCTGCAAGGGCTCGGGGATGCCCATATTCCCCTTGCAGCCAGCTCCACACCGGAGCTGAGCACCCCCACCAGTGAGCCCACTGCTGGTGTTACCCCTCGTCATTGCAAACAGACTGAGGTGGATCGCCCTTACCTGGTGGTGACATAGAGTGTGCAAAGCCTGTGTGATGCCTGAACTAAACCTCCACCCTCAACAAACCTCATCTTTTCTTTAAGAAATGGGGCAAGCATGACAATGCATAATCCTTTTCTAGACCTCTGTGATATAATTATTGTGGCCAAAGATCCTGCTTGCTTAATAGCTCAGTAATAGGTGAGGTCCAACAGATCTTGGAGCAAATGAATGTATTTAACTGGGAAGTTAGAAAATGGAAGAAAGGAGAAGAAAAAAAAATAAAAAGGATCCTATCACATGGCTTTTAGCTTTCAACTTGGCCCCCCTGAATGTTTCCAAAACAGCAGGAGTACAACTTGGCTGTACGTCTGTATTATGTAATAGCAATTTCTTTGTTTCCTCTCACTTTAAGGTTTAGCAACAGGAAAGAAAAAAAACCCTCACATACAGAAACGTGGCGAGGCGGGGGGGATGTTAAGACGAGGCTGAATCCCTTTGAGCTATTAATGGAGAATTGCATAACCGCTGCCGCGGGGTTGCTAGGTTTTACCACGTCCCTGCGCCGCGTTAAATATTAACGGGACTTGTCCTTTCGGTGGTATGGCTGCTGCCGAGCCTGGATACGGCCCCGCCAATCCCAGCCGCTGGCTGGGTTTCCATGGAGCCCATAGCACCCCTTCTCTTCATTCACAATGAAATCCTCCCAGCGCTTGGCTAAATCCATCTCCGAAAACGAGGCGTGTACAAACGAAGCAGAGCGGTTTTTCGGCGCTTGCTTCATGCCTCGTGGATGTGCGGGGGTGTGCTCGCTTCGTCGGAAAAAAAAAGCAAGGTTTAGAAATTACGCCTATTTTGTCTTGCCTGGCAGCTCTGCAGAGCCGCATGGTGCTTTTAACCCTCCTGTCACCAGCTCTGAAATAGCTACCTGTGCTGCTGGGCTCCTTTCCGTACTTAGAGGGCCTACGGGAAACATGGGGACAGGCTTTTTAGCATGGGGACAGGCTTTTTAGCAGGGCTTGTTGTGACAGGGCAAGGGGTAATGGTTTGGAACTAAAAGAGGGGAGATTTAGACTAGACATAAAGAAGATATTTTTTACAACGAAGGTGGTAGAACACTGGCCCAGGTTGCCCAGAGAGGTGGTAGGTGCCCCATCCCTGGAAACATTCCAGGTCAGGTCAGGCGGGGCCCTGAGCAACCTGATCTAGTTGAAGATGTCTCTGCTCACTGCAGGGGGGTTGGACTAGATGACCTTTAAAGGTCCCTTCCAGCCCAAACTATGATTCTGTGATTCTCCCTCCTATTCCTCCTTCTCATCTACTTTTCCTCTGTTTCCTGTCTTAAATCAGACTGTAAAATCTTTTGGATTAGATATGCAAAAAGTACAGTATCTCCTAAACCGTGGGTTCGCCTTCTTTTCCCCCAGTAACACAACTCTCATCAAAACCTTTCAGATTTACATTTAAAGCATCTTAATGGAGTTAATGGTGCAGATTTTCAAACATTGGCTTCAGGGTACCAGTTTACGTCCATGCTGGGACCAGTTTTCATCCATGCTGCATGCTGAGAGGCTTTGCTTGCTGTTGCTCTTTGGAGAAGGGCAGCAGTAGATCTGCATATTCAATATGCATGTGAGCTCAAACAGCTTTTTGTTATGTCTCTAATTAGGCTAAGTAGGGTGTTAGATTCAAGTGCTAATTAGAAATGACCACTCTAAAATACAGTAGGATACTTAGGGCTGTGTGCTGTTTGCATATCCAGGCTCCAGCTCTGGCTGATGGGTTTGTGTGAGTAATGAGAGGAGTCCATCCACCTAATCCCTTTTAACCTGTGACATTATTTATTTCTTTTTTGTTGACAGATGCACCGTGCCTAAGAAAATGGGTTTCTAGCAACGGGAATAAGCACACATAGAGCATGGCGTTATCCCTGGCCAAAGGGGGAAGGGAGTTTGGCAGTGAGAAGCAGGGCCTGGCAGTCAGGACTTTAAAATAATGATGTGATTATCCCGTGTTTACCCAGCACTGAGGAGGGGGTCCCCGGGAGGAGTTTAGGCTTGCAAGGTCACAGAGTGGAATGGGGCCTCAGAGGTCTGTAGCCTTGTTTGAAGCAGAGTCAGTGAGGAGAGCAGACCAGGCTTTACCCAGCTGGGTCCTGCAACCCTCTGAGGACAGGGACAGCCCAGCCTCTCTGGGTAAATGTCACACTACTCCTGACCAGCTGCTTCACTGCAATTTTGGATGTGTACAACAAAGAACCTGATGCTCTCCTGGCATATACTGCCCCTGTCCTATTGTGAGTGCAACCTGTAAGCCTACAGGCAGGCTTGAAAGGAGCCACAGGTCTTTCCTATAATTGCTCTGCTTCAGTGAGGACTTCAGGTCCGATGGAAATGGGAATGGTAGCTCAGATGGCCAGTGCTGAGGAAGGGTATTACCAAAATCAGCTGTGAGTGTCAATGGAGAAGGTCTCTGTTCTCCTCCTCTTCCACTGCAGCCATCAAATAGTAATGTTCATTGGCAAATCTGAATTTCCAATGAAGTGGTTTGGTAGGAATAAATTTAACAAAAATACCTGCTCCAAGAGCTTGACTTGAGTGATACTGAGAATATGACAACTACAGATCAGCTAAGGACTGTCGTATTTCAAAATGTGTTAGCTATTACACGTGCTACGTGCCAGACTGCTCCAGGATTACCAAAAGCATTCGCATGCACGACTGTCCTCGCACACCACAGGGACAATGTCTTCCTGACCCGTTCCAGCTCTGCAGGTGTGGCACATCCCCGTACCCACAGCTGTGTGTCCCCACAGCCCGACCAGGGTCACCATCCCTTTTCTTCCATCAGTGGACATGTTGCCCCAGGATATCCAGAGCCCCCTTAAATTGAACAGGAGCTGTGTTACGGCAAAGCATGGCTGTAATATCTGAACAAAGTGGTTGAAAGTGGGGATGAGGGGGAACAAGGGGGCACAGAGCTCCTGGACAAGGTGCAGGGCAGGATGCAGTCGGTGTCAGTGCCTCACACGGGAGCTCAGCCTGCCAGAGCCTGGGGCTGACCTCCCCTGCACACAAGCTTTCCATGGAGACCCATATGTGCAAACAAACACATGCCAGCTCAGCACTTTTGGAAGCTGTTGAGAGACTCTTTTCAAGCACAGGGCTCAGCACATACTGTCACACTGTCCTTTTCTTTCTTTCTTCTTTTTTTTTTTTTTTGAACAGACCCTTGGGAATAATTAAACTTGCCTGTGGGGGCAGGGAGGCCAGGCTGGCTGCATCCCTGGCAGACAGGGGGACTCAGAGCCCTAAAGATGTGTCCCTGCTGCAGCTGCCTCTCACACACCCCAAGTGCTGCTCAGACGCTTGACCACCTGGAAAAATAGCCATGAAAAATATAGCCCCACTTGCTAGCCTGTGGCTGAGAGGGGGAAAACCAGGCACTCCCAGCTCCTGTGAAGGCAGCAGCAGAATCTGACCCCATCCTGCTCCACGTGAGTCTGCCTGCCCTGAGATACCCAGCCACTGGTCACCCCTCTGCCGGGCAGGAGGCTTTAATCTCCCTGCTCTCCACGTCAGTCTTACAGTGAGGACATGGTCCCACTGCACCCACTGCCCATGATCACCCTGCAGATATCCTTCTGTTTGCTTTTGCATGGTATTGAAAGCAACATATAATTTACTACCTGCTTTCATATCCAGGGTCCTCCTCACATGCTACTCACAGCTGGTTGTATTTTCCCAGGCAGGGGGTTGTCAGTACTGCAGCCGGCCACAGCCTGAGCTGGCAGTGGGTATTGTATTCACCACTCCAGGTTCTGAGACCTTCTTGAGTCACAGCCTCTCCCCCTGGATCCAGCCTGACCAACTGCTAGCTGAGATGGATGCTTCTGACCTGCACTGGTCTCTTCTCAGCATACAAATGATGTTGTTCAGGTGTTTAATGATGCCTTAATAAACATCCCAGCTATAGCTACTCCCTCTCCAGACTGATTACTCTCAGCTTGGTCTAGTTACCATGTTACAACATTGAGTTAAGAGCTTTCACCAAAAATCTGTAGACGTTTGGGCAACCCTGGCTTGTGTGAAGTCCAGATCGAAACACAAACAGGCTGCACCTTGCCTGAAGTCCCAAAGCAAAAGAGTTGTTATAAAGCTGGTGTTAACCCAAGCTGGTCTAGATCCAGTGTTGGCTTGCTTCTGGTTCAGATTCGTTCCTTAAGTCAAACTGATGAACCTCCAGCCCTCAGGTGCATTTACAGGGGATGAACATGGACATATCTATGGCTTAACAGAGCCATAATTTCTCCCTGAATGCTTTATTATTTGAAAATCATAAATAAGGTGAAGTGAAAAGGACAAGCCCCTTTAATCTGAGAGTGGTGTGCTAAATGATGGTGGTAAATCTTTGCTGGCTCCATGACAGTTATAGCTGATTTGCACTGCCAAAATGGCAGTGATTTTATCCCACAAACCACATTGAAGGTGTGGAGATCAGCTTTGTGAGAAAAAAAAGCCCTGCTCTTGACCAGGCTTGGGTGGGAATAGTCAGCAAGGCACTGCAAAGAGACTGGGTGTATTCTGTCTGTCTGGTGAAGGAAATGCCCACCCTGTGCTGGACGTGAACTTTGTCAGGCTCCCCTCTTATCTCCTCTTCCACATTTCTTACCACTCCTGATCTATGTATTGCACTGCTTTGCATGCTTTTCTAGCCCAGCAGACAAGGCAGTCTCCAGGCCGGTGTGTTCAGGTGTCCCCGAAAAGCTCCCACCTCCATCAGCATGCAATCTGTCTGTGCCAACAGCCCCACGGGCAGCCCCACGGGCAGCCCCACTCCCCTCCAACGCAGCGATGCACGAGAGTTGTTTTGATGACTTTTATGCAGTGAGGTACAATCTTGAAACCCACCCATCTATGCAAGATGCTCACGCTGCTGCCAGAGTGCAGTCATTGCTTGAAACTATCCACGTCGTGTGTGTGTGTGTCTAACTAAAGAGTGGTCTACAGGCTGGTGGACACCCTATTGGTGACAGGGATGTTCTTTCAACCTGGATTTCAACCACAGTCAGGACAGAATAAAAAATGATAAATACATACAGGTTCAAGCATAAATACCCTTTCTGTTTCAGGCTTAATGTTTATCGTTTGGTGGAGAGCAGACCTTGTGCATGGCATTTGAGTGTGCTTTATTTGCAAAGCACCTTAGGGTAGTTTTACACGAAAGGCTTTATACTGAATTTTCTCATGGTGCTGCATTATTTTGTACAAACTGCAAATTGCTGCTGATCTCCTTGTCTCTGATGTGCACATACGTTCAAAGTTTAATTTGTACACAGCCTGGACCCCTGAGAGCTTTGGTGCTGGGAAAAGCAAGGGGAGCCTCTGGGAACTGTCAATCAAAAAAAGATCTTCTGAAAAGGTTTTTTTCCTTCTGTCCATCTCTTAATGGCTCTAGCTGAGATGTCAGAGCTAAGGAAAACTCCACCCCTGCAGCTTCTACTTGGAAAGCGCAGAAAAATCCAACTAAATCTCCTTAAAAAAAAAAAAAAAAAAAGGAATTCATATTATTCAGAAAGAATTTCTGTCCTCCCTGCAGTCCCACTGGAGTTTTCTGTAAGGCAATCAATGAGTAATAACCAAGAAAAGATTTAAAAAAAAAAAAAAAGTCCGTTGTTGCTGTCATATTTACTGCATTGTGCATCCCAGCCTCAAATCGGGTGACCTAAGAAGCTGAGGAAAAACAGAAGAATGAACAAATATTGATAACTCTGATGAGGATGTTCATGCACTTGCCTTCAATCATGTTCCCTGCAGGGGGGCTGCTGGGGTGATGTGTTTGTGGGATATAGCACCATCGTGTCTCTGCTAGAAACCCACATCCTCAGAGTACAACGGGGACCATCAGCACTGCAGGCCCTTGCTGCTGAGGGACCTGATGGCCACGGAGGTGTCTTTCACCGTGGGACTCAATGGGGGGCACATCGGCATCCAGAGAAAAAGATCCTTTAAAGAACTGCAAGAAGTTTAACAGAAATAATAAATTTGGGATTCTTCCTTAATCTTTGCAATTTTCTTCATGAATGTGAGGACTGGAGAGCTCTTTCTGAAGGAGACTGATGGTTTATTGGGAAAAAATTCTGGTCTCCTGAGAGAGAGATAAAATAGGTAGTTGACAGTGTGATATTCAGCACATGGTTGTAGATCTCCTCTCCTGTTCTGCTAGGGCTGCAGGCATGTGTGGGCTCAGAGAAAAGGGCTGGGAGAACGGAAGCCTCAAAGACAGACTTTTTGAGGTGGCCAAGGCACACGCTCCTCATTGCAGAGCTGAAAACACAAGTGTTGGAATTACTCAAGGAGTCACAGCATTTATAAATATTTTCCAAAACTTTAGAAAACTCAGACTAAGCTGTATTTTGCTCCATAAATTTGCTCCCAAAGTTTGCGTTTTCTGTTTCCAGCCACTTTGTAAAAACCATCTTGGACTGAGCTGGTGGCTCAGATATTTATTTCCAGTTAATTGCTGGCCAGTAAGGGTGACAAATTGAGTGTGTTTGGACGGGTGGAAAACCCACTTTGTGGTTATTGAGGGCCAGAATTGGAGACCAGCTTCCAATTGTACAGAAGCAATATTTGCAGCTGTTTGTACATGACATTATTTCCTGGGTACTTGGCTTGTAGGTACAATTGAGGACTTGTAAATCTGAGGAAATCTTAAATTAAGGTACCAAAAAGCGCCTGCAAACATTTGTGCCTTCCATTTTTCATCTGTAATAATGGAAGTCCTGTTAAAGTGAGGATGAAAAATTGGTCCTGTGTCAATAACCTGTATGAATGATGGTAGAGAGAACTGGCAAATCATCAAAAGACCCTGTTCTCTATTTAATTCTCTTCCCAGCTCATTATGGGTTATCACGTTTTGTCTAGTTAGTGGCATGATTATGGAAATAGAAAAACCATTTCTCTCTGCTTCTTATCTAAAAGATGAATGAGGCACATATAATTGGCTTAAGTTATCATTTAGAAGTGAGCTCTGGTGATGTAGGGATTTTTTTTTTTTGTCCTCAACTTGAGACACAGTAAACTGCTGGCATACTCCTCTGGTTGTTTTCTGTCCCCAACACCCATATGCTTAGCCAAAAGCAATATGCCTATTAAGGGCTGAAGTACTTTTTTTTCCAGAAAGAACACTCGTAAATAACCCAGCCGGCTGAGATGGTCACCAGGACATAAATCATCACCAATACAAACAGCAGCTGAATGGCCCGAGAACGCCCAGGGAGCCGCATCCGTCCTCGCCTTGGATGCAGACCTCACCCCTCCGCCCTTAAACCGTCTGAGCTGTAGCTGCAAATCCCAGAAATACCGTAGGAGCTCCAGGCAACCTGGACTCCTACCTCCCAAAGTGTGCTGGGAAAAGATGGGGGATTTTGAAATGAACATTTTTGTTTTTAATAATAAGAGAGAATAAAAATAGCAAGGGCCAGGGTTTTTCTTTCCCCAAGTTAAGCTCTGAAGTGTTGGAGATGCTCTAAAAGATGCACTTTCCTTTGGGATGCTGAGCCAGAATTCTGGCCCTGGTTACAGCTGCATCAGCTCAGGGGGACCACTCAGTTTGAATGCATTTGGGCCCATGAAACCTGTGTTCTTGTGCTTAAAAGCATCTGCCAGGGTCCAGCAGCTGTGAAGATGGGGTCATCGGTCCTGCTTGTGCTGTCACTGCGTTCCCTCAAGCCTCAGAAGACACTGTCCAATGATGTTAACTGGAAACTGTGAAACACTGGAAAAAGCCTCAGCAATTTGGAAAGGAACCCTTTTTCCCTCCTGTGTTCTCTTATATCTTTACTCAAAGAGAAAATGGTGTCTGAGAAAAAAGAGGAAAGTGTATTGATTAATCTTGATTTTCACAGCGGAAAAAAAGAGCAGTGGGAAGGAAACAGGATGCTTTCCCTCTGGTGTATATTACTGGAGCTTAATTCTTCTTTAAGTATTTTGTTCAAAGTCTATTTTTAAAAACTCCAAAATAATAATTGCTGAAATTCCATTTTTTACACGCAAAGCATCATTGGCAACATCTTTTTCGCAGCTTTCCTTGGCAGTCAGTCAGAGCAGCAGAATTTGATGGACCTCAATGATTCAGAGGACAAAGATGGCTTGAGAGGACATAAAACTGTCTGGGCAACAATTCTCTTGGCCCAAATTGCCTCTCTTGAGTTCCTCTGTTGCCTAACAATTTGCTCTCAAGAAAACACAAAATGCTATTCTCTTTGTAAGATTTCTTGTGTAGGTTCCCTAAAATAAACAAAAGAGCCAAAAAGGAAGAAGGAAAAAAACCCAGAAAAAACAGAACTTTCATCTCCAAATTACCTCTGTGGTGAAAAATGTCTCAGAATACTTTACACTCCAAAAATATCAGACAGCTCCGTGAGCTGTGAGTGCATGTAGACCCAAGTGAGATGAGGGTCAGGCCTAATTTGCTCATGATTAAGTTGAATTCATAAAAATAATTTGCAATTTTTCTGGAAACCAAGCCCCAAATTATACTTTGAACGTGTAGAAATACACCAGCGAACAATCCATTATATTGTCCTCCCACAATTATTATTTTTCACAGTGACAGGATGATGACAGGAGACTGTGGCTCCAGGTTGTGAATGAGCAGCAGGAACAGATGGGTTTGCGAGAAGCAGCAATCCTGCTCTCCTGCTAAAGATGCTACAAACAGGAACCCCCTACTAACATGCCCTGAAAATATAGATCAGTGGAATTGTCCCTAAACAGAGGATTTCACAACAGTTTCCAGGAAGCATCAATATCTATGTAATAAGGAAATGGAGCTGCAGATGCTAAAGTACTTACTGCATTTTTTTTAAATACAGGGACAGCTTCAATTATCCCACTATCATGTACTAAATAAGGTTGATTAATCAAGGTTTAAGATAACAGAAGGAGTTTTCAATGCCATTAATGTGTCTCATGGGATTCGCCCTTCTTTTGGGTAATGGGAAGCTTCTGGTTGTGAAGACAGAGATAATAAGGATTTATAGCTCTGTAATGTGCAGTGTTTTTCATAAGGGACACTATGAAAACATGGGAACTTGACAGCAAATACTGTTTCAATTATTTAGTTGCCTACCAGCACGCCAGGATGGGGCTGTCTCTGGTGCTTCACCTCCACCTCAGCCCTTTGCTTTCTCTCTTTGCCTTTATTTCCCAGCAGCGCCAGTGTTTCTGCTTGCACGTCCCCTTCTTCTTGCCAAAGAACTGTCTTAAAAAAAAAAGGAGAAAAATCATATGAGGGGCTTTTTTCCATTCCCAAATTTTCCAGCAGTTACAAGACCAGAAGTGGACTTCACGTGGGCAGGGTCCAGAGCAAAGGGTCTGCTGGTTTGAGCTGCAGTGTCAAAAGGAATAACTCAGGCAATGATGGTCTCAGTATGAATTTTCACAAAGGGTTTTCCTGTAGCCCTGCTGGGGTCTCTGGGTGAAACCTGAACAGAAAGGGCTGGTGTGAAACCTATGAGAGTTTTTGGATAAAACATTAATGAATCAATAGTTGAGCTCTCCACCTCCTTTCTAACCAATTTCTCCATCACTCTCCATCTGCCTCTGTCTTCTGGGCAATTTCACAAGCAATTTGCCATCTCATGTTCTGGGCTCTGCAGCTTCCTCGTTCATTATGTTTGTTCTCTTACTATTTCTCTCTGCTGCAGCAGTTTTCTGGAACCTCAAGCATAAATATAAGACCCTGCAGTGGTCAGCTCCTAACCGAGGATGGTGTGAGCTGTACCACTGCTCACCCCTCAATGCCAGACCAGCCTGCCAGACCATGGAAATATGCTTGGCAATGCCATAAGCCCATCCTGCCTATGTGAGATAGAATAAACACAAAAACTAACTGACAACTGGACTGGAATAAAATATGTGCACTGAAAAGTGCAAGGATGACTCAAGAGCTGCAGCCAGGCACTTCCCAGCATCTGGCAGCATCCCAGCGACTTTTTTCTCTGTCTCTAATTGCCACATCCAGGCTGATATATTGCATTTACGTTTTTGACAGGTTATGATGTAAAGAAGGCCACTTCATCAGCCAGGGAGGGTGCAGGGCTGAGAGAGCCTGGCTGACCTTTTCATTAAGCTCTAATCTTTCTCCTCTGCCACTTCCCACACACTCCCCTCCTGATGCTGCTCTGGAGCAAGCGCCAGAGCACTTGTCCTGAATCCCACAGCATCCTGACCCCTTCTTCACACTTTATTTTTAAGGCGATAGGGAAGTGAATGCTCGGTCCCTTTATATGAAAAATAAACACCTCACAGCTCCACATTTTAAAAGAAGCATGCTGTTACATGTTGCTGGTACACATGGGTATGGTTTTCCAGTGGGACAGAACATGCTGGGAAGAGAGTGAGGTTTGACCCCGGGCACAGCAGTGACAGCCCCTGAGCTCCCCCAGGCACCCAGATCCTGTCTGGAGTAGGGGGGAAGCACCAAGCAGCAATCATTGCACCCACAGGCAGTGAGCAATGGCTGGGGTAGGAGTGTTGCTGTTCTGTTAAATGGGAGTTTTACTATTATCCGTAGTGAGAACTGAATTATTTCCTTCAGCAGGCACAGAGTTAGATTGCTGCTTTTGAAAAATGTAGCCTGAATAAATACTGTATGCATCCCAGATGAAGTTTTCTCCTCACTATATTCTCTAATTTCCTTCATACCAGAGAATTACTTGTATTTGTTACTTTCCTTCATTAAGCATTTGCTACTAAGGCTTTCAAGCCCAAATGCCTTCACTTTGAATAGAAATGCAGCTTCTGGTGTTTCCTCTATTTAAGCAAGAAAAGCAGAGTGACTGGAGAATGCATTGCTCCATCTCTGACCTATTTCTGTGCTCAGCACATTTTCCCTGTCCCCAGACAGGAGAAACTGTCCCAAGCCCTGGGGCTCCCTTTTGCTGCCAGTTCCCTCAAATGCCTCTCGTGACGGGGCTGGCTTGCCACCGGGGGAGCAGAACTTCCAGGGGGGGTAGTGGCATGGTTTGACTCTTTCCCTCATGTTTCTGTCTCTTTAGGATAAGTTTTACTCGCGTGAACTGTAAGAAAGACATCACTTCTCAGGGAAGGTGCTCCATATGTATTTAACACTGAAAGGAAATCTCAGGAGTGGACATGTAAGGCAATTACATGTGTGTTTTTCAGTCCTAATTAGACTGAACTCTTTAATTGTGGGATGCATTTCTGACCCTTTTTTCCATTAAAGAAATAACCCCTCTTTTAGCAGGGCTGAGCTAAACCCCAAGTGGAAAGGTGAGGGAAGGAGGAATAATTAATGATGATGAAGATGCTGCCTGCCTGGGAGCACTGCTGCATCTCCCATTAAAATGTTTTCCTCCGGCACTGGAGCCCATCCATGGTGCTCCTGGGACTGGAGACTCAGTGGTCAGGGCTGGGTTGTCCCCAGCGTGTGGGGGATAAAGGGACTGAAGTGCCAGCAGCAGTTGTCACTTCAGTACCAAGGGCTGCATTTAGCTTCATGGACTCTTCATGGACCTTCACAGGTGTTAAATGTATAACAAAGGTCTGTGGGGATGGACATTCCATTTTATTAGTCTTAATATTTATTTATATGATAGCAGGACCACAGAAGGGCCGAGGTGTGCATGGAAAAGAGGGGTCTGATGACAACCAACCTCTCCAGCAGAAGTAAATATTTAGCAGAACCAGACACCCAGTTTGGGAAGATTGTGGCCAGCAAAATATCTGGGGGTTGGGTGAAATCTTGTCTGGACTTCAAGCAGCATTTGTGGCCATGAGGAGCAGGCACCAGTGTGGGTGTTACAGCTTTGACAGGGCTCCAACTGGGGCAGCTCAGAAATCCAGTGGCAATTTGTGGACGAGAATAAAATATTTAAAAGCAGAGATTTATACAATTTTAAGGCAGCACACCTTCCTTCTGCCCAGCACAGGCAGTGTGGTGCCTCAGCACTGCCCAGCACCACACCACATCGCCCAGGCACACAGAGTACTCAGGAGCCCAGGGGTGACATCAGTAACATCACGAGTGGGCACGACGTGCCACCGCAGCAGCATGTGGGGTTGGCTCAGCTCCCTTTGCCCATCCTCACTGGGTACAGATGGTTCTCACTGCACAACAGCACGACAAAGGCACCTCTTGGGAGCTGAGCCAGTCTATGCAGGGGGGTGGTGTGGGTATTTAGAATGGGGAGGTGTGGGGGTGTGTGCGATGCAGCTTTATTATGCCTCATAAAAATAAAGTCAGGAGAGATAAAAACACCACTTCCATTTAAAAAGAGGGAGGAATAAGCCAGATAAAAGATATGAATTTTTCCTCCAAGACAGACTACTAAATAGGCTCTTCTTGTTCACTGAGGTTCAGTAATGCAAGTTGACAGGATATTAAGGTTATTTCAGGTTCTTCTGTCTCCCAGGGTCATAAGCCTTCTGCTATGCATGTTAATCCATCTTAGCATTCCTCTGAGTAGCTACATAAGTAGGGCAATCGGTTTAGTATGTACTCTTTCCATTTACAGCCTAGTTGGGAGGAGAAACCTACTAATTAACAGCATACCCCTAGAAAATCAGGAGAGATTTTAATATTACAGAGACACCGCACAATGTTCTGTGATTAAGGAAAGATAAACCTTCCTCGGAAATATTTCAGGGGTGAGAGGAGGAGGCGATCCATGAGAGAAGGAACCAGGAGGCATTTATCCCACAGCCCTTCCCTCTGTCCCTCTCTTGCCCTGGACGGCTGGGTGATGCCACGCACGGCTGGCTGAGCCACATCTCTGTACCACTGAAGAGAACACAAGAGACTAACTCTCACTGCATCCTCCTGCAAGCATGGGCTTCCCTCCTGAATGGTTACTGAACAGCTGAACAGTTACTGTCCATGCTGTGCCAAAGGATGCTCCTGCACCGTTCATCATGCTGTGGACCAGTTACCTTTCTTGTGCTGCAGCAGTGTCTGACCAAATTGTTTGTCCCCCACCCTCGGTGTGCCACACACCTGAATATATCCACCTTTTATGCAGGTTGTTTAAAACCTACCAGCTTTCAAGCAGATGCTACGGTGACATCAGCGAATAATGGTAAAAATAATAGCTCTCATTTTGAGCCTGATGTGTTGAAAAGCCAAATAAGCACTTTGAAATTCTCTACTCTCTCACCTTGTTCAGCGTGACTCACTCCGAGTTCCTGAGCACTTTCCAAGTTATCTAACACCACCTGCAAACCGTTCCTCTGTTTTAATAACTGTGTTTGTTGTGAGGAGTGCCAAAGCACAGAGCAGAGGGCAAGTGGGGCTGGGGGTACCTCTGCTCCCTTCTAGGCTGCTGCTGCACTGGGTCCACTGAGACTAAATGTACCAGCATTCAATTAAAATGAATTGGTAAAAAAAATTTAAACTAGCTAAATATTTTGCTTTGAGCTCGCTTTTAACAAAATGTTTTCCCATTTTTGTTTCCTTTTTTCATTTCTCTAGTTTAGCTGGAGATTTTGAGCAGGCAGCTGCTCAGACACTTCTGTTCTTAACTCTTCCATTAGCAATGGGAATGCACTTCTGCTCTGCAGCTGGCAGATGGGTTTTTGCCTAACCCTGGATAATCTGTAGTTTCTGCAGAGACCGGTTGCACATGAAAATAATAGATGCAGGGTTTTTTTGAAGGCTGACACACACAGTGAGTGAAGTAATTCCACCTTTTAGGATGGGATTATTTTTCTGAAAGACAGGAGACATTTCAAAGCTAATACCCCACTCCCGGGGAAAGGCTTGCTCTAGATCAAAAAGCCTCCTGATCCACAGCCTGTGGGGGTTGATGGGAATAACCCCCTGGCTTTAATGGACTTCAGATCAAGTCTTAATGTGTGAACGTCCTGGCACAACTACGAGGTGTGATAGCTTTCCCAAACCATTTGTTGTCAGAGATATTATGGGCAAATTCCATTTCAAAGGCAACAGCTTCCTAAGGATGAGAAAGAATGGGGAAAAGAGTGGTAACCAGGTCTGGAGATCTCCGAACATCACTAAGATCAGCAGCAGTGTGGGGCTGCTCCTGGCTGTCCCGAGCACAGCACAGCCACAGACTGCCTGACCCCAGGAGGGTTTTATTCCTGAACAGATGATGAAGAATCCTAGAATTTTCTACATCTTCACTGGCAGAAGCTGGAGTACAGCATGGGCTGCGTAATACACTGGAGTGGGCAGGTGGAAATTCAGTTAGTGTATATATAGATAAGAAGCAAGATTTTTTGTCATTTAGTGAGATGAAAACCTTTCTTTTTTCTCATCAGTTTCCAGCCTTGAGTTAGGAATCACAGACTGTAACCTCACTCTGCAAAGTGTTGTGGCTCCACTGGCACTGGGGCTGCCACCATGGAGCTGCCATCAGCCAGGGATGCAGCCCAAGCGATTACAGAGAAAACATCCTTAGGAAAAAACAAGATAAAAAATATTATGGTGCAACTGCTGAGCGAAGTAAGTAGTATTTTACTTACAGGTGAAATATCTGAAATTCAGAGACTGAGTATATGTGATGCGCTAGACAACCTGGATGTCCAAATGATGTAACTCAGCCTTTGTGGGGAGGACCAGAGATCTGCTTTCCACCAGGTCTTTCTTGAGGACTTCTGAACCACTCAGAACAGGAGATGGTCCTGTCCTGCTTCAAACACACAGAGCGGGATATCTCCCCAGCATGGCACGGCATGGCACGACAGGAGCATCCCCTGTGCCAGCCCTTCCCACTCTGCTGGCTGGCTGGGCTGGGTTTGCAGCAGGGACTTGCTGACTGTGACTTCTCACCACTCAGCCAAGAAGACTGGAAAATACAGATGGTCTTGCTTAGGAAAGCCTGGTTAATATTTCATCTCCTTTTCTATTCTGGGGGAACTAAATGAAACAATATTGCATATAAAAGATGGCTTTATTCTATTTTATTAACAAGATTTAATGAATCTGTGAATTCATGGAATAACTCTGGTGATTTTGAACCAATGAGCAAAGGATAAGTTGGTCTCAAAAACCAAAATGCCATTCAGCCAACGAAGTAAGCAAAATAATAAATGATTGCAAATTTAGAACGATCAATAAGGCGGTTACACAAAATATTACATGATCCAAGATTAATTAGGGATGAGAAATTCCGCAAGAGGATAAATCATAGGACAAATATAAAATCTAAATGAGAATCAAGTTAACAACTTGCGAGAGGAGCTGTTAGCACTTGGTGCTCCAACATCCTGTGTTGTTTCAATCAAAGATCACAGCAACAATCTGAGCATCTCCAAGATGGATATGTGTATCATGCAATACATGATACAAAAATCGATGGATATCTGTCAGGGGGTTGAGAGACAAAGAGAAAGCAAAGAAGCAGAAGCCTGCCTGGGTGATGGGGTTTTGCTGTCTCTCACAGCAGAGCTGTGTGTTGGGGTTGCAGGTGCCTGCAACCGTCTGCCTCCAGCAACGTCCTCAGCAGAGCTCAGAAGCTGAACAACACCAGGGGAAACCTCACGGAAACACAGGGCATGAAGAGGTTAATTCTGCTGATGCAGACTGAGGTTTTCCTTAGCAGCAAACTGCTCTGTCCTCCGGGAGCCTAAACTGGCCTGAAATGCCAGGGCTTATCTGACGTGAAGCTCCAACTGTATCTCATTATATCTCAACAGAGAATGAGATGCCATCATGTTACATGTAGTAAATCACTTTAGAATAGCACATCTTAAAGCCAGGTTGTGGTATTCTTATTTTATGAGAAGTACCACCCCCTTTTAAACCAACATCAGCATTTCCACCATATCATTCAAGGACCAAAGTGCATCAGCTCGACTTGGCCAGGAACCCCCCAGCCCCGTGCACAACACATTGTGCTCTGCAGCAGCCTGCACAGCTCCCAAAGCAGGTTATTCCCAGAGCTTCGTTCCCCCAGAGCTTTAAATTCACATTCTCCATGCAGCTGTGAGTGGTGCCAGCCCCCCCACCCCCACTGCAGCCTGAGAGCTGCCATCCCCGACTGTCTGTCCCAGATGCGGTAACTACAACGTGGGTGGCTGCTGCTTCTTGCACCAGAGAGCTGATTTAAATCATCCTGAGCTTGCATGTGAGTCTATTTATTTTAACGCTGTGAAGCTTGTTCTTTCTCTAGACAGTATGCAAGGGCTAAGGGCCAAAATCTGTGCTGATGTATAGCTTTCACCGTCAGTTCTATAATTTAGTGCAAGAGGGCTGGAGAAGGGTAAATCAGGGCAGAAGACTGTGAAGAAGCTGCACCATCCTCCCATCTTAAACTGCATTTAATTTACCAAGTAGATTAAAATCATGGAACATGTTTGACCTCATTTTGTTTGGTTTTCCTGCAGCATTTAGTCTTTGTTTCATCTTTTTGCTCCTGGGGACCGTGTGGCCAAAGGGGGATCCATAACAGGAGCAGAGCCTGCAGTTTCTGTCCTTCTGTTGAAAGACGTGACGTTGCAAAATGGGAATTAAACCTTTTTCTCAGTGCAGCCAGATCAAAGTCGAACTGAAGGAGATGCCAGCTCTCCTCATTGACTTCAGCTTTGCTCCCCTGAGACCAGCAGTGCAAGAAGGTCACACGTGCAAGAAACTGGTGCATCAGACCAGAATTTCTTGAGCCAGTATTTTTCTTGCAGCCAGGTCCCACAGGACACCCTTTCTTCTCAGCTTTTGCTTGAGTTCATCACCAACTTCCCAAGGAAATTGAATCCAGTGTGCAGCGTGCTCTGAGTGTGCTGCTGAAGATGCAGCCGTGCCTCTGGCTGCAAACAGCCCTTCAAACGCAGGGGGAGGTGGGGGCTCCTCACACCCTGTGCCAGCCACATGCGTGTAAATCATTTATGCTGTCACAGCAATTAGCTGCCATAACCCAGAACAGGAGCTCAAAGTGGGACAGCTCTTCTCCAGGTTTTCTGCTTACTTATTCACCAACGACATGCCCCAGTTCCTCATCACCGCCTGGTCACACCATGGTCCTTTGGTCTCATGTCTGCAGCAGACGGAGTCAGATTTTCCTGGCACAGGGCTGAGTTATGGTTATTAATTGGCCTTTCTCTTCTCCAGCCACTCTCTCTGACGTTTAAGAGAGCCAGGAGGGCTGGAACCTCTCTGTGCTGCAGCATTTCTTTGAGTTCATGGCTGCCACTGACGTGCAGACAGGATGGCACGCAGCCTGTGGGGGAGCACGCAGACACTCCCAGAGCTCAAGGTGAAGCTGGTGGGGTCATTTTGATAGCCCAGGACTTTTTTTTTAGCATAAACCAAACCAAGCAGTGCAAAGCTGACCAAAGGGTAGCGAGGTGTAAGCTAGAGCAGCTGCAGGATAACCCTAACCCACACTCCAGTCTGAGCAGGGCAGTGCTGTGCCGACCACCGTATTTTGAGCTCTCCTTGAAGGGCATTAATCCTCTTCTTCCCACACCTCTTAATAGTTTTCAGTCTTGGGACAAAAGTCATCATTCAAAATAAGCTTTTAAATCTGGTTGTGGTGGTTGGTGAAACATGCTTTAAAGCATTTACTGCACTGGAGAGCTCTATGTGAAGGATGCTCTAACTAGCCTCAACACCGGTTAAAACGCTTCCAAGTGCAGGAGTAAATTCACACACACAAAATCAGTTTTCAGATACAGTAGGGAACCCATTAAGCTTTGTGTGGTTATGCAAGCTGATACAAATGCTTTATTAATTAGAAAATCAATCATGCTGTCCAGCTGATTGATGTTAATCCTACATGGAAAGGGGGAACAATAGTATAATCAAGACTAGATCATTTCTTCCCATTACAGGGAAGGGGACAAGGCTGCATTTTGGAGTCATTCTACTGTAATGAGCTGCAAGGATATATGCCATGTGGTAAGGGCTCTTTTAAGATGTGGCACATTATTTTGATCAATAATACTCAAATTCTGGATCTTGAATCTAAGGAAATTTCATATGGAGATTAAAGAAAATTATAATATGATCAGAGGCAACTGCAGAGGAAGAGAGATGTAATTATCCAAGGGGTGGCATTAATAAATAGGAAAGAGCCCAAACCCTGTGAAATCAGAAGACCTGAAGAATATGCTATGGGTGGTTAAAGTGTTTCATGGCATACGGCTAATGCTTCAAAACTATGAAATAATCTATTTTTAAAAAATTATAACAGTTCAAAAGCCTAATGATAGGCAATCATAGAACAATAATTAAAGGATCTGACTGATTCTTCACCTGTTCCACATTATTTGCAGTCAGCCCTGCCAGCTTGAGGACTGGTAGCAAACAGCCCTAGCAGCCATATTCATACCATCCCAAAGCAACGTGCCTGGCCAAAACCTTTTGAAAAATACATGCAAGTATCACAGTAAATGACTGGAAGATGACTGGAATACAATCCTTTCAGCACGAGTCAGGCTTTGCAAGAAGAAAATAGCTCATTACCATGCAAACGCATGTTGTCTTGGTTCCAGGCTAATTGTTGTATAGCATATCCTATGTAACATAAGACAAAGCCCCAAGGCTTGTAAGCCAAGTAAAATGCAAATTATACCATTAACACAGCTGAAGGCTCTATGCAACTTTAATAAAGAGGGGGTGCAATGTATTTGTGAGACAAATGAGCAGGGTAGTTATATCAGAAAGACAGAGCTCTCTAATACTCAACCTGACTAATAGGGTAGAACATGGGTAAGAAAATGTTTACCTTGACCACCAAAGTCTAAGGATATTCATGCTTGCAAAAAGCATTCATAATCATACTGTGCCAATGTTATTTAGCATTTCTGTTACAGTTCATGGAAATACTCCACACTTCAGTGGCCGTTCCCTTTCTTTCCCCATTGTTTGCTGTATAGGATGAAAATTCAACAAGGATTTGGGCCCCTCTGAAACACTCACAAAGGTAATTCTTTCCCTGAAGAATGAGCAGTTTTAAATAGACATAGTGGACACTAGGCTGCTATACACTAATACCAGTGGCTGGGAATTATTTGATCAAGGGCCCTTGTTAACCTGAAGTGCTGCTCTCCAAAGCAGGGGGTTCAAGCCCATGGTCAGTAGGTGGGAGCCACCTCTGGGCTGCCCAGAACAATCTGCAAAGCTCCTGAGCTGCTGTGCCATCTGGGCTGCTGGCCTTTGTTGATGGATGCCCTTTCTGCCTCGAGATACAAGCATCCCTCCAAAACATTTCAAGGAGGTTGGACGTGAAAAAGTCACCCTCTCAGTGTGAGGAACAGGCATTGAGAGAAGGAGAAGAGGTGTGAGGTGAACCACTGAAAGAGAACAGAAGAACTTAAAATTAGGACCATACAGACAGGCTGCTGGCTGATGCAAATCTGAGTGATTCATAATCAGAAAGCCAGCTGATTTTTGGGGAAAAGTCACTGGAAATGCCTGATACATAATATGGGAAACTGGCTCGTCAAGTAGTTGTTACTTTTCCATAGCGAGCCCTGGTGAGTTCTCTGAAAGAGCTTTGCAAAGGCCCCAGGAGACACAGAAGTTTTGCAATGGTTCCTGCTGGCTGCCACGGTCTTGCCTCATTTAGTTTCAATATGAGTAGGCGCTCCACGTGTCCTGGGATCAAGCGCAGAGTGGATCTCCATGCTGTTTCATGTACTGTGCACACTGCAGCTGAGGCATTTCCAGTTTCATAACTCAAGAATTCAGAAATAGATATAAATTTACACATTCCGCCACAAACAGATGGTGTCTTTGGCTGGCTTTCGCGGCGTTCCTCGAAGGTAGCACTGGGTTGCAGAAGTCAATCATTCTACAACAATCTCTGCTTGCAGGAGTTTTTGGGTTTGTTTTGGTTTCCCATTCATACTGCACACTGGCAGGGGCTCAATGAACACAGGAGGACTTACCAACCTATTTCCCATGCCAGCAGATGTGATATCAGCTAGAGATGGCCACAAAACTGAATTCTGGTTCTCACTTCTCCATGGCACCCAGCAGGACTGGTGTGAGGAAAGAAGACACCAACTGATATCCAGAGTTTAGGGCTAACCTGAAGTTCTCGGGATGAGGAACTGGGAGATTCCTCCAAAGTCACCTCTTCCTACAGACCTAGGGAAAAACTGTCTGAATTAAAACAGCCACTACTCCTGCTGATGCTCAGGAGGTGACTGTGATACAGGAATATTTGGGTGGGTTGCGTGGGGGCTTTCTCAGTCCCCAGTGGTCATTGGCTGAGAGAACATAATGCCTCTGGATGAGGACAGCTCAGGGGAATGGTCCTTCCTGCAGACCACATTTAAGTCCAATTCCAGCAAAAAAAGGTCATTCTAAGGAAATAGTATGAGGTAACGTGCCACAAGGGAGAACTTGCAGCAGTTTTCCATCTCAAGTGCAGCTGCTCCAAGGGCCAGGGGAAGCTCAACTGCTTGCTGCGAGTCTGCTCAACAGCCTTCATGAACAACTTCTGCTTCCTCCTGCCTTCTGCAGCTGAAAAACAATTTCACACAAGTGAAACAACTCCAAACCTCACAAAGAAGGACCATGCCCAGGGGCTGGGGGGTTAAGGGATCACCCAACACTCAGGTGAAGATCTCACACCCCAGCTCAGCTTTGTGCCTCCAGTGTCACCGATGCTTCCTAGGAAACTCATCCTGATCAAAATCTGTATCTTTTCTGATTCCCTTCGCATCCCCTCGCCATTTATCCTGTGTGGGCTAAGCCAAAGCACAGATGCCATGGAGAGGCTGGGACCAGTGAAAGCTTTTGGGAGACAGAGTTGGCTGAGATTTTGGGGCTGGTTATGTAAAGGGAGTACGTGTCATTTGGACCACCCAGATAAATGCTTCCCAATGGTGAGAAACTCGAGCGAGGATTACATGTCACAAATGTGAATTCCTTCAGCTTTTGAGCTGCTGCAGAACTTAATTGGGAGGAAATGAAGGAGAGATGTCAAGAAACAAGAACGACCAAGCAACAAATACGCCAGGAGAAGCAGCTCTGATTATTTCTCAGTCAGTCACTCAGAGAGTGCAGATATGCAGCTCTTCAAGCAGCCTATTTAACACTGGCACAGTACAGTAAAGGGAAGCTTGCCAGCATATTTCATTAAAATACCTTTCCATCAGTTAATAATCATTCCCTGTGCTTTAACAGCACTTCTCCTCCAAGGTTTCCAAGCAAACCCATAAATGTCAGCTCAACTGTGGCAGAGAAGTATTCTTAGAGCTATTTTATATGTGGGTAAATGGACAGACAGAGAGATGTTCCCCCAAAATCCTGTATCATTGCCCCAGCCCCACACAATAGCAAGTGTTTATGAATGAAGCCAGATAACCAAGTGGCTGTTTGCATAACGATGGCCTGAGTTAGTGGCCAAGCCAGGAATCAAATCCAGGGCTGGTGACTCTTATTCACTGCTTTTCCCCTTCTAATAAAACTTTCCACAGACACTGTGGATGAGACGTTATATGCCAAATTCCAGGAAAAAGTAAATTGGAAACAAATGCACTGTGTGACCTAGTAAAGTGTGTTTACAAGAGGAATACTGCTGCCATTGCTGTAACACCCATCTGATGCATGAAGAGATTTGAAACCAGATGAGCAGCAACTTGGTTCCCTATCTTCCCCACTGATGCCTTGTGCAGCTCAAAGGTGGCTTCCAGTTGGAGGCCCGTATCTAGTGGAGTCCCTCAAGGGTCAGTACTGGGACCAGTACTATTCAATATATTCATCAACAACTTGGATGAGGGAATAGAGTGCTCTGTCAGCAAGTTTGCTGATGACACAAAACTGGGAGGAGTGGCTGACACACCAGAAGGCTGTGCTGCCATTCAGAGAGACCTGGACAGGCTGGGGAGTTGGGCGGGGAGAAATTTAATGAAATATAACAAGGGCAAGTGTAGAGTCCTGCATCTGGGTAAGAACAACCCCATGTGCCAGTATAAGTTGGGGACTGACCTGTTGGAGAGCAGTGTAGGGGAAAGGGACCTGGGGGTCCTGGTGGACAGGAGGATGACCATGAGCCAGCAATGTGCCCTTGTGGCCAAGAAGGCCAATGGCATCCTGGGGTGTATTAGAAAGGGGGTGGTTAGTAGGTCAAGAGAGGTTCTCCTTCCCCTCTACTCTGCCCTGGTGAGGCCGCATCTGGAATATTGTGTCCAGTTCTGGGCCCCCCAGTTCAAGAAGGACAGGGAACTGCTTGAGAGAGTCCAGTGCAGAGCCACAAAGATGATGGAGTGAAACATCTCCCTTATGAGGAAAGGCTGAGGGAGCTGGGTCTCTTTAGCTTGGAGAAGAAGAGACTGAGGGGTGACCTTATTAATGTTTATAAATATGTAAAGGGTGAGTGTCATGAGGATGGAGCCAGGCTCTTCTCAGTGACATCCAATGATAGGACAAGGGGCAACAGATGCAAGCTGGAACATAGGAGGTGGCATGTGCCACCCTTTGTTTTTTCTAAGGTGTGACCATATAACAGGTCGCTTCTTTACAGTGGGCCACACTCTGATCTTCTTAAGAAGTGAAGGCCCTGGAACTCCCCAAGTGCACATGGAAACAGATGACAGTAATAAAACCAATAATAATAATAATGGCATTATGTTGAGGATCAAAATATAGATCCTAAAGGGTAATGATATGAAGTATATGTGGACTTTTCAAAGGCAGATTTCAAGGCATGCAAAGCCATAGTGCAGGGAGGAGAAATTCCTCCACAGAAATATTCCAATCACTGTGAAAAAAAACCCTTGCATTTATTCCAGGAACTCGGAGCCTTCGTTCTCACATACTACTATTGCAAAACAGCCATGAGCCCAGCTGACAGCAGTGGAAACTCCCTCTCACATGGGAATGGAGACGTGTTTGCTAAGGAACAAGGACCCAGCTTAGAGAGAAGGTGCTCTCCTGCCACAGAGTTACACCAGCCGAGGAGCCGGGCAGCACGGAGGCCTGAAAAGGTGCCACCACCTTAAAGGCTGTTCAGGTTAGGTGTTGTGGGGAGTCCAGTGGTTTGGATTCATATCAGCTGCTGAAGCAAGCTCCTAATGCCATCAGTGAAACCCAAAGAGCCTGCATGCTCTGAGCCCAAAGCGTTTCACAATTACATTATCTGATGTTCCCGTCCCAGCCTCTCTGGAGACACTGATGTCCGCCTTCCACCCTCAGAGGCAGATAAGTAGGAAACCACACATATTTCTGGTAAAGCTGGATGTAATCCTATATCAGAGAAAGCTTCTGATGTTTTAATATTTAGCTTTTTCTTTTTTTTTTTTCCGACTTAAAAAAACCCCAAAGCCACAAATGCATAGAGATGTTTTTACAAGGGAATTCCTTCTTGGGGAGCTGCCTCGGTTTGCAAAAGGAAGGCCAGAGGGGATCCCAAGGCCACTGAAAGGAGCTTAATTATATCATTAAGCCGCTATAAGGTGCCTGGTCTTTGCCTAATAGCAATATGACTGGAACAAAGTGTCTCTGAGGTCATGCTTTCAGGAGACTGTGAGCCAAGTTTTGAGGGCAGTAGGTGAAAATGTTGTGGGTACAAGTGCTAAAGAACAGTTTCTTTGTATCCTTGATGTGACAGGGCTGCAACCTGAAGAGATAAGAAGAGCCAGAACAGCACAGAGCATCTTATCTGGTCAGGGTAGAACTGGCTGGAGAGGACACAGTCAGTGTCAGAACAGTATCCCGCGTGCTCGCTGCCTGGTGACATGCACAAAGATCATTTTTTATCAGTACTGATGTCCAACCCATTTTTTAATCTGCCGCTCAACCTGGCTGGCAGCCCATGGCAGGGAGTTCCCTGGCCCCACTGCCCTTCTCCCTGCCTGCGCTCCTTTTTCTCAACCAGACAGAGAAAGGACAGGAGAGGAAATGATAATGTGTTTTTCCTTCTATCAGGACTAACGACCAGAGGAAGCATCACCTTTTAAATTAGCTGTCATTTGGAAAGCAGTCACAGGATACCTGGCAGAGCGACTCTCTGCCCTAGATCTACTCCAGCATTACAAGTACGACCAAGGCCACCCGGACGCCCGACGCAATGTGATGCACAGATGTTGATAAATTCTCCCATGTGAAAAAAATATTAAGTCGTTACAAATAAAACAGCCTCATAAACAGAGCTTAGGAAACTATGATAAATCAAGTTAGGCGGTAGTGTTGGTATAAGCTGCTGTCTCAGCTAATGCAGATTGAGAGTTCAAGGCATGGTGCGTAGATCAGCATTTTAAACACATACCGTTTACCGGCCTTAATGAATACTAAAAGCCCAATAAGCAGGAGCCAGAGCCACTCAGACACCGCTTCATACAGATGTCAGCAGCATTGTCTTTCAGTTTATTTGCTAACGAGTTATCAATAGTGGTAATTTGCTGCTGGTAATGCTGGAGGTTATAAAAGAGAAAAATTAACAAGTTCTGTTAAGTGAGGAAATGGGCTCTACACCCTGCTCCGTCCTACCACATGAGCTGATGCCCGTTGGGGTCCCTGGTTGAGGCAGAGCCGTGGTGGTGCTCACCACAGCCAACCATCCCCAGGATGCTCAGCCATGGCCCCAGGCAGAGCTGCTCCCCGCCAGCTGGGTGGGACTGATGAACCAACTGCTATTAGCACAGCTCTGAGTACTACCCAAAGGGATGGAAAGAAGGGAAAAGAGCAAAACAACACAGTCTGGGCATAATAAAGCCACAGGCTGAGTTCACCTTGCCGCAGCATTCAATGGGACTCCTCGTCCCAAGTTACACCCTCATGACTGGACTTTGCAGAAAGCCGAGAGCAGGATTTAAGCTGGGGACTCTGGTAACCCTGTGCTCTGGTCCTGACACAGCCCTAGGTCTTGGCTGACTTCTCAGTTGCACCACTGTAAATCCTGAACAGCATCCTCAGCCATTTGTGGGAATATATACACATTAATATAGGCACTGACCTGTCCAGCTCACTGTGAGAACTGATTTCATCCTGTTTGTAAAGAGCTGCGAGGAGGAAACCTCAGGCACATGCAAAATATTATTAGTTTTACCTATTGCAGTTAATAGGTGGTATTTTTTATGTTAAATAAATAAATGTAGAAGGCAAAATAATCCCAGAGAGCAGCTCCTAGCCACCGAGGGAAAGTGTTAGGAAGGCAGCAGTAGCCTTTGCCTGGGCAGGGCAGGGAGGGGACAGCTGGGGACAAGGCATGGCCTGGAGGTTGGTGCCTTTGGCAGCTCTTTCCTGACACCCAGGCTCACACGCACAGTGATTTTTAGCAAATCTGCATCCATTCCCCAGTCTCTGGGGTAAGTGCTATAAAACGTACTGTATTTTGTAGGTCAGATGAAGTTCAGTCGTTTGCTAAAGCACCTTGAGCTCCTGGGATGAAAGCAGCGTTGATCAGTTCCCGAAGTCCTGGCTCAAACTTACACTTGGCGCCGAGCTGGGCAAACCTCCAGCTGCACACAAAGTCAACAGGGTGCTGCCTGAAGAAAAACACTCAGGAACCTCAGGACTGGGTGCTGGCAAAATAAAATATTATCATAACGGTTGCTATCGCTAATGAGGGTCCAACCCTTTCAATCCCTCAGATAAAAGGCAGGGAGTGTGTGCACAGTGTTAGTGCTGATGTTTTGGTAATGTAATAGATAAGCCATGTGTCCCTGAACTAGCACTGCAGGGTACAGCAAACACTGATGTAATGGTCGCCATGGGGGAGGTGAGGGGACACTGGGGACGTGCTGGAGACCTCTTCCACTACATTGGTCACTCAGAGTACCCTGAGCCCCTGAGATCTAGTATTTTAGCCATTTACATGTGCAGAGGACAGTGTGGCTTTTATTTACCGTAGTGTTAGTGCACTCATCCCCTCTGTCGATGCAGGTCCCATGTCCTTCTTGGAAAAGCAGGAAAAGCATCGTCGAGCTGTCCTGTTTTACAGTTATTTTTCTATAAAAGGCAGTCACACTCATCCACTTTTTCTCCTCTGAAAGTGAATGGGCATCCCCAGCTCTCAGCTGGAAAAAGCCTAAGGCAAAATAGGATCAGAATGTTTTGCAGTTTGCAGCTGATGGTCTTCAGGTCCAGCACTTGGCCGTGTAGAACAGCTTGGCACCAGATAGGCTCGTGCCTCTTTGAGGACCCAAAAGGGTGATCACTGTGACACACAATAAAAAGGAAAATACCATTGTAGATGTAATCTAGGGAGAAGAGCAGGTTACAGGAGGTTTTCCAGCCTGGTCAATGGCTCTCTGCCTGGCTGGCCTGCAAGCTGCTCCTTGCCCATTTCCCTGCTTTGTTCCTCATTTCCTCCCAGCAGGATGAGCTATGTCTCAGGATAGTTGATGGAGAGGCTCCCATGGCTGTGCCAGAGCTGGGGCCAACTCTGTTTGCCACCTTCTGCCTTCAAACCGTGTCCAGATCGTGGCTGAAACATCGGAAGAAAAAAAAAAGCAACCTCTCCATGCGTGTTCGGATTTCACCTTCAGTTGTCTTCTTTTACAGTTTTTAATTTTATAGCTGTGGATTTATATGTTTAGGTGCCACTAGTAAAGCCCTGGCACTATGAACTTCATAGAGGACTACAGCCAGACTGCCCCTTGCACGTCTGCCACCACGGGCGAGTTAAGGGACATAGGGAGTCTGGATCGTAACTAACAGGCAAGAGACATCTCCCAAGTACTAATTTAACTGTAAAATCTTTGGTTTTCCCTCTCTTATTTGCTGCTTGTGGTGCTTATGGAAATTAATTTAAAAGTATTGTGCAATTAAAAAAATTAATGATTTCCTTCCTCTGGAATTGAGAGCTTTCTTCTGAGCAGGAGGGAGGGGTTTATGAACATATCTTTCCCTTTTAGGGGGCTGAATAGAGGCTGCTATCCTCTCATGTTTTAATTAATTTTTATATAGTTGCTTCATTAATTGATATTTATGTATTGCTTGTTGTGCATAAATTCTGGAAATAGCACGTAAGAGGATGTTCTCATTACAGCTCTACAAGTGCTTGGCCAATACTGGAATATTAATAATTGGAGTCACATGGAAAAGTACAATGTGTTTCCCTTTCTCTGGGGTTTCTGTCCTGTATGGTGCCTTGATGGAATAAACAGTTGCCTCAAGAAAGATATTTTGTTGTGTGCCTCAAGAATACTATGGCTATGGAGATAAATGCCAAACTGATGGGGATGCAGCTGAAGTACAGCCTGTGTAGCACTGAGTTTTGTAGGTCCTATAAAAATAAATATGGACAGAAAGCACCCTCCTGTGCACACCTTTCCCAGTCCTGCTGGCTGGTGGTCCAGCCTCTGGGCAGCTTCCCTCTGGAAGGTCAAGTGGTGATGCAGACAAGGCATTTCTGAGGGGTGACGTACTGCCACCAGACAGTCATTCTGCTGCAGAAATGTCTGAGGAAGAGGGGACTGCTTTTATCACTCCATGTTAAAACCTCATCCCCTCTGAAATCTGCTGAGATTGTGCTTCAGTATAGCGGCCCTTTCCACCCGTTGTGGCTAATTTAACCCTACCAAGAGTAAGTTTTCTTGTTTAAAAAGAAAAATTTTTAAAAATGGGGATTTACAGGGGCAGTTGTTCAGGGACTCTGGGATCATGGCTGCAGTTTAGCAGAGCATCCCCCCATGCTCACACGTGCCCCCCTGCCCAGAAGATGAAGCACATGCTCCTCAGTGGCCATGTGCTCAGCAAGTCAGTGCCCCAGCTCCAGATGGGACTGCAGCACAGTGCCTGCCTGCGGGACTCCAGGTCATGTCGAAATCACTCAGCACAGTGGGTGTTCCCTACGGCAGAAAAGCCAGGTCTGATGTATATCTTGTCAGTGCTCACTAGCTGTCCCTAGGTTGGCAATTCTCTGTTGACTCATGGCTAAAAAAATCTCCCCCACAGAGCAATCAGCCAGTGTCCTCTAAAGGCATGCAGTCTGCTCAGGGTGGCAAGTTATGATCTGCCCATGGAGCTATTGTTATTTGAGATTTTATTAATCATTTACTACATTTTATGAGGTTAGTCACCTGCATCGTCTCTGTGCTGACACAATAATTTACCACTACAAGGATGAAAAATAAAATAAAAGCTCATTTACTGGCAACTCACAATGCTCTTACCAGGTTACAAAGGCAGCTGGTGGAGAGGGATTTCTGCTGGGGAATGAAAATAAAACAAAAAGGGATGATGAGGCACAGCCAAAAGGGTATCACTGAAGATCAGTTTTATACTGAAGCGTGTGATAATCAATTATTCAGAAACATGGCGTTGAATTATCTCTCCCCATGGGTTTATAAAACTCTCACTCTGGTAACAGAGATGTGTAAGGGTATCACTGGAAGCCACAAGAGAACTGATATTAGGCATATAGTGCAGATAAGAAGGATATTCGAAAGCACAGAACTAGCTCATCTCCTGCTGTAAACATATATTACTCCATCAAGGTCAATGGTACCTCTGCCAGCTCTCACCAGCTGTGGGTTGTACCCACAAGCTATCACACAGGACTCAGAAAGGAGAGAGCCCCATCAGGCAGAGGCAGCCAGAGCTGGGTCCATGATGCTCGCTTTCAAGCTGGGAGCAACCAATAGGGCTAAGCTACAGACACACAGCAACCTTTCTCACAGCTTGGCATCTCGTAGCAGGACACGGGGAAATGCAGGACAATGTCTCACTTGAGCATGGGCAGGACATGGACACAGCTGGCCGTGGTGGGCGAGCAGGGTGCTGTGCCATGCACCAGGGGAGCAGAGCTGGGCAGGAGGCTCGAGTCTTCATAAAAGCATTTTTCAAAATAACTGATAAATTATTTATCAACTATAAATGGCCAGGATAAATCTGTTAGTAAGCAGCAGCACAGCACAGTTAGTTTTGATAGCTATAACCAACAATTCACAGGCGCTGGTAGACCATTGTTAAGGATATTACTCACTTAGTCTCCTAATATAACACAAGAACAACAAACAATCCCCCAACCTCTCCCTGTTCAGAAAGTCATCTCCTCCTGGCTCCCCATGACTTTGCTCTCTAACTTCTCCAGCAAGGTGTGGTGTTGAGCCCTGCCATCGCTTGCTGCTCTGGGTGTTTCCCAGGCAATAGACATTCGCAGCCCCTGGCTCATCACTGATGTGGCAATGAAGCACAGGATTTCTCCCTGGCTGCGGCTGCTGAGGTCTTGCCAGCAGTGGTAGCCTCTTGAAAGAGTGATGGGAGATGTACAGCAGCCATGGCGATGCATGGTGCAGATCTCTGTCCTACTGACCAGCAAAATACAGCTCCTCCTTACTGCTGCATGTCAGGAGAAGTGAAAATTTATTTTCCAGACCTGCTCCAGGGGCTCCTCCTGACAAGGGGGCAGAACATCTCAGATGCTGATGGTGAGGGGGACGTCTGTCCTGCCTGCGGGCAGGGGTAAAGCTGGGTGTTACAGGGACAGAAATGTGCTACAACAGACAAACAGCCCTTCCCCCACTTAAAGCACTGATGTAACAAATATGCAAAATTCACGTATTTTGCAAGTGTAGAGCCTTCCTAGCAATAATTAGCTTCTAAACATTCCCCTGTCCTGTATAATAAATGAACGGCATAGTAAATGTTATGAGAATAATTCATTATTCATCACAAATAACAAATGAAGGGAATAATTTACCATCTGCTAATCTCTAAAAGGGCCCTGCTTCTTTTTCAATCATGTAGGGATGCTGAGTGCTGAGGAAGAGGTCCGTGTTCAGTGACACAGACCCTGTGGCTGTGGCTGGGCTGGTGCCATGGCCTCAGGGCTGCCATGCTGCTGCTGTATGCCAATGGTACATGACACAGCCTGTGCAGGTGTCACCTTTTGCATGGATAAGGACAGTGGCGCATCTCTGATGTCCTTTCCACCTCCACGCTCTTTCCTGAGTCTGTCTCCACGCATGACTGTCACATACCTGGTCACGTCACATTCCTGCAGCCCTGGCCAAGCATCCAGCATGCTGCTGTACTTTCACCATGACAAACAGCAACTAAAGGCATGGTCACACGGGTAAAAAGGAAGGATATTTTTTGGCCTCGCCAGCTTTGTGGCACACACAACATCTGCTCTACCTGCCTGGTTGGGCAGGAGGATATAATTCTCCCTCTGTATTCAGCGTTGTGGACCAAATCCAGCCTCACTCCCCACACCGCCTATCTTCCAGCATTCCCCCTCTTCAGCTCCCTAGGAGCAGCTCTCCTCTTCCTGTTTCCCAATATCAGATTTCTTTTTCCTTGTCCATGACCAGTCTGTTCTGTTGCCCGTGTCCTTCGAAGATCATAGTGCTGGACCACTCCTCCATGGGATGTAACCCCTTGCCAAAGCCTCCCTCTTTTGCCCTTCTCCTGGACACTTGAGAGTCCTCCCTAACCCCTTTCCTTGGGATCTCAATACTGCTGCCTGCTTGAGGGTAGCATTTGTGGACTCATTTCTCTGTTATCACTGCTGATTATTATTTGTTTATTGCTCTTCCTTCTCTTGTGTTCCCTGAGTGCTCCAGATGACAGGCAGCACATAAATCACTGTAATGGAGCACAGCAAACACAGATGAAGGTATACAAATTGTCTGTGTGTATGCTGGCAGATAAGGAGTGTTGGTGGATCTTTTTGATGCCTTTCACAGCCAGGAGTCACATTGCACAGAGAGCGCAAGGAAGCTGTGCTCCCAGCCCAGGCATCTCCTGCATCCCTGACTGCTAAGAACGACTGAGAAAATACCCTTGGGAAAAGGGTCCCCAAAAAACCACTCCATCTACCGTGCTTGCCAACTTCCCTGGGACACCAGCAACCCCTGCAGATTGTTTTCACACGTGATTTGTTTAAAAAATCCAAAATGTGCATCTGCAGCTGACAGACCTAAATATAAAACCTAAAATTCTTCATGATGATTTGAGGAAGCTGTTATTTTTTATTCTAACCTTTCACCTATATTATTGCTCCTGGATATGAGTAAGCACCAAAACATAAAAAGGTAGTTAAAAGCATCTGCCTATTACACAGTAACTGCCCTCATGTGAATTTAGCTTGGTGAGTTTGTTTAATGTTTTCCAATGATTTCAGCTCCAAGTTTTGCTAAACTTGCATTTTTGGAGACTATTTTTGAGTAAAGACTTCCATAGGATAATCAAGATAATGCCAGCAAACTGACTTATGACCTCCAATATCTCAAAATATTCACAAACCTGCTGACTAACTGGGTATATTTTCAGCTCTGTGGACTTCCCATCCTGAATGAAGCGATTAGCGACGAGGGAGGATTTATATTTAAATCAGTGTGAGCTAATTAAACTCTTCTATGTGCCAACAGTGGCCTCAGAAGAATACGCCGTGGTGCTGTGCTGAGGGCTGTTTGATACCTTGCTGGCTGCCACTCTCCATAAAACCCTATCACCCCAGCAAGGCCTGGACTTCTCTCACCCACCCAGGTACCAGGAATAGGAACATCAAAATCATATAACATCTACAGTCGGATAATATTTAACTAGGTGTCTGAGATGATCAGACCCCCAGAAGTCTAGGAGATGCTTTCTGAAGACAAGTAAGACAAGAAAAGTCAACCAAGCACTGTAGCTACCTACCAGCCTTTCTGGGCTGGTCTTTCCCTTGAGACAGTGCAGAGGGATGTTTCAGTCTCATCATTTCTATACGTACCTTCTGGCTCTGGAGGACTGCCAGATTTTCATGTGCGTGCATGAATTTATGGCTAGATCCCACACAACCTACCTACAAGAAGCCTGCAAAGAGCTTCCTTAGATATTCACAGAGACCTGCAGTTCAACACGGTCCCTAAGATGATCCATAAAATGGTGCATTTCCCAGGAAGCCTTGATTTAGACAGGCTGCTTTAAAAAGAATTAAAGCACTAACCTGAACACATGTGGAGGGCATGAGGGTTTGACCCTCCGCGTATGTGCCTTTCAGATGCAATGAGATGACCCACCTAATCCTGGCTCATAGCATTGAGCTGCAGCGTGGGACCTTGGTGCAGGTTAAAGGAAAGTTTACTAACAATTTGACCCTTTTAATTGTCATTTTGCTGTCTCAGAATTTATCGGTCAGCTTTGAAGTCTAACCAGCTCCCTTGTGAGGAATTCATATTTGGCATGCTTGCATGAGACATAATGTGGTAACAGAGGTAGCTCTATACGTATGGTAATTTTTAGAGCTGAGTGACATTTCTCAAATGGATAAGTTCACTGAAAAAATGCAAGAACCAACATTATTTGTGAAAAAAATTAGAAAGTGTACAAATGTTTCATTTTGACGTGTGAAAAGAAGTGGTTTGGAGATACGGAGACATTTTGTTTCAACATCATCAAAACAAAATATTTTGACTTTTTGTTTTGAAACAAGCTTTGTTGTTTTAAAACTGACTTAAATTTTAGGGAAGTATATTTTTTTAAACCAGCATTATATAATGAAAAAGAGCATTTCTTTTCTTGTTGAGGAAAATGCTTGGTTTTACTCATTTTCCCCCTGTTTCTGGATTTGACAATGAAACTGAAAAATCCATATTCATCTGCCTCTCTCACTGTTAACACTCATGGCACATCTCCAGCTGCTAAAAGAAAGCAACGTCTTCATCCAGCAATGCATCACTGCTGTTACTCAACATCTCTGCTTTCACTGTGCAAAAAGGTGGCTGCTAAGACAGAGTTGTGTCCATGCCCCGAAGCATGGCAGCATCCTGGGTATGTGTGACCATGGCACAGGACGCAGACATTCCTGCCCATCCCATGGCCACGGCTGCACCTGGGCTTGCCTTGCCAGGCACTCTGCCCTTATCAGTTCTTTATTTAGCCAAGTGGGTTAATGAATAACTCTGTGTTTCGCCAGTGAAACGAACCTTCACTTGCATCTTTTCTCTCGATCACGTGCAGCGAGAGAGCAGAAGAACAAAGACACATTTGTCGTGTCCTCTATTACTCACCACCTGAAATGGCTGATAGGGCTCAGCAATGCGGCCGCACTGCTTTTTAATGGCTAATTTATCTGCTTTCTGCTTCCCTTCCCACCTGTGAGTTTCGATTCCAAAAATAGCTTTAATCAGTCGCTGTGGAGACGGCTCTGTTTATGGCCAACTCGGTTTCTGTGCTGGCTCTGGTGCTCTCAAACATCTGTTTTGCTGGTGTTTAAGCTCACCATCCTCCCCAGCAGCACTTGCTGCAGAGCGGAGACCCTCTGAAGCCATCAGGCACTTTCTTACGTTCAGGATGGTGTGGACAGTGAGCCCCATTGCCCTGCACTGTGAAGCCGAAGGGCCACGTGGACATCTCATGGTGGGGAGGCTCTTCAGATGCTGCAGCTCCCTGAGATGACTGAAACCACCCAAGCCCTTGAGGGTCTCCTTACACACTGTAAAATATTTCATTAATAGCAGGTGAGTTTTGGGGTTTGATATGCCCACAGACAGGTTAGTTGACCTGTGTGTGAGAGCAGGCTGTGAGCTGCCTGCAATACTCACACGTCCCTGCTGTGGTGGTGTCTGAGCACTGATGGAATCACCTCCCATTAAATGCAGTGGAGCCAGGATTTCAGCCCGTACTTCATCAACAGCTCTTGACACACCTAGTCTTCAATCTCACTGCTTTCTGGGCCTTGGACTCCCATCTAGTATGAGTAAAAGCTCTTCTGCCCAGGATCTATCTGGAAACTAGCCATTATAACATTTTCATGATGGGATAGCTGGACCTCATTGCCACAGAAGCACATCCAGTACTTTTTCCCTTCCTCTCTCCATCCCTTTGGGAGTTTGCTGCAAGATTCAAGATTGTGAGGAATTCCTAATAAACTGCAATTTCCTATAGGTTGTTCTCATGCCCTTCATGACCCAAAAGCCTTCAGCCATATATTTCTAGGCTGTGCAGGAAAAAAGGGATGCTTTAGTTACATCAGTGAGTAGAACATGGAAATGCATTTCAGCGCCCTGCACAGCACTGCTAGTGCCATTATCTGCTATTTTAGTTTATTCCCTTTTCCTCCTACCCCTCTCTGTTCCCTGTAAAACCCCTGGGTGCAGACTGACACTGGTGACTGGGACGGAGCAGTGGCATATCTGCCACGGAGGGCTCAGTGGTCAGCTGTGGTGACTCAGAGCCTGCATAGCTGCTTTAAAAAAAGCTTTCTCCAGGACATCCCAATTCAAAAATCGTTTCCAGTTCTATTATTATTCTCAGCCCAGGGCAGTCATACTATGGTCTCCAGTGCAGTCAGCTCTGACAGCCACTCCTCTGAAATACACAGAATTTTCCTTCCAGTTTAGGGTTAACAAAAATTAAATCTGTGTGGCCAAATATAGGCAGAGATTTCATTCCCATGAGGACCTGTCTGCATATTGAATCCCAGTCTTTTTCATGTGAAACAAAAATATACCAGTTGTAATTTTTTAATAAAATAATATCTTACTGAATTATAATAAAGAGCAGGAGGCTTTTGGTTCAATTTGTGGAATTTTTCACTTTCCCCTTCCCATGTGAGTCTCAGGATCATCCACTTGTGATCATCCACTCAAAAATATTGTTGGATGGTTTTATATGTGACTAAATTTTTTTTTTGTTGAGAAGAAACAACCACATTAGGTTCTCAGGAGAGTTATGGCTATGGAGGGAGCGAGCTAGCTGAAATTCAGGCTTTCTGCCTTATCAGACTTATTTAAATGGCTTTTCTTCAAAATTACATGGAGTTTTGGAATTTCCCCTCCAAATTCTCTGTCTGCACTTTTGGCACTTGCTGTACCTATGTGGTTTCATCCCAGAAGGGTGCTGCAGACAAGTGTTGAATCTGCCCAAATGTTTCCAAATCAAAACAGTCAAAGTGCTACTCATTTTCCCTGGTTCTCTGATGTTTAGAAGTAAACATTGGCAGTGCTTATTTAGGGCATTTTGGAGCATTTCTGAGCACGTCAGCAGCACATTCTCTCCCAATCTGACAGAGCTTGCAATTTTATTTGGTGACTGAAAAGTGAAGGCTTGGAAACATTATTTTTAAAAAAATAGGAAAAAGAGGGAACTAAAGTCCTGCATGGAACACCTGCAGCAGTTATAGGTTTAAGCCATGGCACCCCAACAGTCCTTGGGGACAGCCAGGAGCAGAGGTGCCCCATGGCCTGGAGTCAACCTGTACCAACCCGCATCTCGGCCACCAGACGAGTACTGTCTTACTCGTGCCCTCAGCTCTCTCTCTGTTTCTTTTCCCAGCTTTCCCAAATCTTCAGCCTCTTCCTCACACATCTTAGTGTCTCCTATGTCCCTCACTGGGAGATATCATTTCCACACCCCACCTAATTCTATGTGTAAAAAATCCTTGATCTTCTTGCTCTTTGATGGCATGGTTTGCTCTCACCCAGAGAACAAATTCTAGTGTCTAAATTTTCAGAATCATTTTGTTTAATCATTATCTACTTCTTATCTTTCCTGTCTTGACTTCCTTCTTATAAGCCTTGATTTGTTACTTTTAAGATCTACTGCAACATACAAATTGTTTCTATTTGTATCTGCACGTGAAATCAGTTGTGAGGTGTCTTGGGAAAATTCGCTTTAAAAACGTAGTATGAAAATAAACACCATCAGTGAAAGCTAAGCTGGCTTATTGCCAATACATTTTCCATCTGAGGAGTTTTTGTTGTGGGTTTGGTTTTTTTTTTCCCCTTTCTTATCTGTACATCATTTACATTATTGCCTTTTCTGGGAATCACTCCAATGGTGGGACTAAAGGGTCATAATTTGATGGAATACAGCGCCAGTGATGCTGGATAAAATGTGCACACGTTGTTCCTTTCAGTTAATGTTACTGAGATAGCAGGATGTTGGAGAAAATGGATGACCTACTTTTATCCTCTGCATTAGAAATACGTTTTAGAAGGTGGTAAGACTGTTTTGAAAATATATGTAAAGTCCAAATGCCTTCCATCTATACTGGTGTAAGTAAAGCCAGAATTACAGAGTAAAGATAAGGGGAAAAGTACAAATATTTTTGTGTCTGCAGCATAGCTCCACCCTGCTATTCTTGTCAAACTTCATGTCCAACTCTGCTATGAAAGTGCATTCAATCATCCTCAACTGCTTTTAATTATATTAGCGGTGTTATTGTAGCTGTTATCATCTAAGGATATGAAGCAATATTTATACAGAGAAGCAATATCATTTGTTGGACCAGCTGATACACTGACAAGCTTTTTGGCATACAAGCCTGAAAAAGAGTTTGTGTGCTTGAAAAAGTATCTGCTTTTTTTCCCCCTAAACTATCAGTTTGTTCTAATAAAAGGTATTACCTCTCCCTGTAGACTTGGTCTCATTTAATTATACTAGTATTAAAAATAGGTGAATCAAATTGCATAAGATAATTTGTTTTGTCCCCAAACCATTCTACTAGCTCTAGCTGGGGCCCTCTGTTTCCAAACTGCTTGAAAAGATATAGAGCACCAGGCTGCAATTACTACCATATAGGTATTAACTCATTTTAATGAAAAATATCAGAAATAGCATAAAGCATCAGATTTTGGGCTTTGAAACAGTCTTTGTCTTTGAGAGAGAGGGCTGAGGCTCACAAGGGTTCTGTCTCCATCTACTTGTGCAGGAGTTGCCCTTCCTTGAGGTGTGCAAAGTGACTACTGTTGGTGCCAACATTGGGTCTGGATGAGTCTCAGGTCTGATGCACTGTGGCAGCTTCTGTATCTCCACCTTGCTGTATAATTATTTTCACACTGACCCATTTCTCTGTCTGGAAGAAACCCAAAGCAGAAGCCCCCAAACACTTGAACTCATTGCATTTCAGCTCAACACAAGAGAGAAGCATCCAAAATCTTTAGCCAAAATAATTTCTTACCAAGTTTCCAGCCAAATTTGCAGGCTCAAGAGAGTCCATGAATCACAGAAAAGCAGCCAGCCACTTGCTGCATAACTTTGCTTCTAATTACAAATGGGCAAACATAATATATGAAGTCATTAATTGGTCAAAAATAACACTGGGAATTCGATGTAATAAGACTGATGCTTAGATATGATGATGAGAAATAAAAGAATTCAGTGCATGGGCAAAACATAAGCTGCTTGGCTAGTGAAAATAAAACCACTTTTAATGCTTCCTTGTACCTTCACAGTGTTTAACTTCATGTTTGATTTTAAACACTACAGAATGGCTTTGTTGTGGTCACGTGCACAGTGGCCTCCTCTGAACATTTATTCCTCAGGAGTAAGGATTTTATTTAATGCAGAACTTGCAGACTGAAAGGATTAATCTTTTGTATGCCTTCTACCTCAGAGAGTTTTTTAGAAGGAAAATATTTGTTTCATAGCTTTCTGAGTGTATCTTTTGATATGAATGCTTGCTCCCTCTCTTTCCTCCCCAGCTTGTTTACTCAGGGAATAAAAACTTGACCTTGACTTTAAGGTCTTTAGTGTTTCAGACTGTACAGTCAGCAGAGAGTAAGGGGAAAAATCGATGTGAACTGTATTAGACAAGTAGAAGAGTAATGCATAAGTGCTGGGAAGTCATCCTGGAAATGGAAACAACTGAGGTAATTCTTAAAGGAGAGCGCATCTCACTGATGCATTTTGTGTGGTTAAAACCCCACATCCCACCTTCTCCTTTCTGCACCCTTTTTCTCCCCAGCTGTCTCACACACCCTTGGGGCCATAAGAAGACAGGAATGCACCAGAGCCCTCCTGAGGGACCCACCTCAGCTGGGTGGGAGTTGGAACCAGGGGACAAAGCAGTGGCCCGTATCTTCACCTCCCTCCAGCTCTGTCTCCACATCTGTGACTCTGGATATTACAGGGGTCCTGTTAGCACCTCCAATTAAAAAAATGCATCAAAAGAATCAACAAGATAGGCGAGAAAGGGCAGCTCAGCAGATAAGAGACGTGACGGTGTTAATGAGGATGTCAGCGATTGATAAGATTGCATTTGTCACCCGTGGACTCACAAAGTGCCCTGTCTGTACTGTGTTTTGGGAGAAACTCTGCTGTTTCCTTGCCATTTCTCAACTTATGGAGTGAAAGTCTAGCTGGGCTGCCTCAGCATACTGTCAGGACATCACGGTCAGGGAGGCAAAGTCAGACTTCACCTACCAGATGTGCCTTTCCAGGAAGCTGTACAGATTGCTGCCGTTTAAATGCAAATCATGTTTGGTTCAATATATTTAAATACTAGCAAAATGTCCTCAGCAATAATAGCAGACTGTTAATATATATGTGTATGAAATTCTTAATTAATTAGATGGCATTAGAGTGCCAGTTGTGAACTCAAAACAGCTCAAAAGTACTCTTTAAAAGGGAATTAATATTTAATAGGAAAAAAAATGCAATAGCTTCCCAAAGTCTTAATTAAATGTTTACACCTTTATGGCTTTTACAAGTGCTTTACTCATAATTTAGTCTGCCAGGGAATTGCATCACTGGTGCTTTCTGCAACAGGGGGAGTGCCCTGGGAAGTGCACCATCCATCAGGCTTTTTTCCTTCAGAGCCCTATTCCCCTTCTTAAACAAGGAATTGCTGAAAAACTTTGGGAAAAATGTCTGTCTTTCCCTTGAAAACAGCCCTATGGAGGAAGGAGGAGGTGTAGCACCAGGTGTTCTGGCCCCCAGGCCACTGTGGGCTCCATTGGAGCTGCAGGCAGTGCTGGGAGCCAGCAGCACACACACATCAAGATTTTCTCCCCCTGATGGGAACCAAGTACCACATTTACCCATTTCATGGGATTATCAGGTTAATATTCCTACAGCTGGAGCATTTGGGGTCACCTCCTAAATATTGTGAATGATGGACCTGACCAGGGAATGGCTCCGTGTGAAGAACCTGCAACATTAATGCCCAGTATGTGAAAATAGCTGACTTGGAGCAGCAGTAATGGCCATTCTTCATATAAATTAGACTCACACATGTATACCTTATTTGCCAATAATCCATAGGTCTCATCAAATAATTTCCATTTTCCTTTTATGCAATGGAAAATTAAGCAGAAGATAGCTAAGGTGAACTTCAAGCTGAAGCCCTCTAAAAAACCCTGCTGTTGTGAAAAACATTGTTCAGGGTAACTTGAGAAGCCAGCTGGTAAAATTAAGTCACTTTTTCCAGGGCAGAAGAATTTATAGACCCTATCTTCAGCACAAATAATCTCTATTAGCTTCCCCTGCTTTTAAAATTGGGTTCCACTAACCTTTATTTATCATGTTTTCTCAGGACCACATAAATTAGACAAAAATAGCATAGTAGTCTATTTTCTGTTTAAGCATGTAAAGCAAGTATGTATAATGTCTAGCATTAAGAGTTTCAGCCGTGGTTTTATTTCCATAACTGTTTCAGAGCCCCAGATGTTAAGGCTTAAAGCCACCCTCTATACCAGCAGGGCTTCTTCAGTACTACTGTGTTATAAATAACACTAATAGCAGTAATAATAGAGAGTAGTTCTTAAGTTATCTCATATCTTTCTTCAATTTTGTTCTTGCAATGCCATGTCAGGCCATTTTGTCTGAGCTGATTGGAAGAAGAGGTATTGATTTTCTCAAGATTGCTGGCTTTTTCTCATCCTATTTAGTGCCAAGGGCTGGTATAAATTGTGCTGGGAGCACGGCACAGTGCAGGCACGGTCAGTCTGCACCGCGCCAGGGCTGGGCTGCAGCAACGCCTGCTTGCTCAGACGGTTCACAGCAGGGACCTTGCTTGAAATCTCAGTATATTTTTAGTTGAGCTATGTGAGGGATAAAAGTAGGGCATCGGCACTCAGCAGAACTATACAGACAGGTTTTGCATACGGAGCAAAACTGGAAAATGTGTGTGGGGGTTGGGCTTTTTCTTCCTTTTCTGCTGACTTTGCACAAAAGTTGAAAATCAGGTTTTACCCAGTGAACTTACATGAGTTTGTTTGTACAATAGATGTGCGAGAGAAAAGCAGCCTGTTCAGAGCCAGAGAGGAGCGAGCAGTCCCGCACCGCCCAGGTCTGCATCACCACCAGTGTGGGCAGGACCTATGGTCCCACTGGGGGAGATGGAGAGAGCCGGGATGGAAAGAGGCTTCGGCAGCTTCCTCAAGATGTCCCCTTAGTGTTCCTGGCTGGGAAACCGAGCAGGCAAATCAGCATCGCTCGAGGCGCTTCTCTCTAGCCTTATTCTGTGGTTTGGAGAGCAATTTGAATGGAAAATGAAGAGAGTTTAAGGTCAAATCAGAGAAGGAAAATGAGACCAATACAAGAGGAGAAGAAATTAAAGGAGTGGAGTCTGGGCTTGAAAAACTCTTCAGTATCGACATTTCTCCCCACCAAAAGGAAGCATTTTATTTTCCCTGGAAGGAGACAAAATGAACAGCAGGGACTATTGTTGTGGCAAGAACACCTGGAGATGTGTTAGCTGCAGCGAGAGCTCGCTGGCAGGGATAGCAATGGCATAATTTGCAGCAACATCTGCAGTTGGCCCAGCAACCATCTCTCCTCATTAATTAACAGAAGCAGTAGGCTTGCCAGACAGTCCCATTGGCTTCTGCCTTATTACTGTACCCCTTAGCTAATGAGCCATCCTCTTCCCTTCCTGCTGAGTGAGGTATATCCAGTCTAACGGCAGAACAGGCACAGAAATCCAATGTGTATCAAAGGGGGTGACAGTGCTCACCATCATTTCATGTAGATACTCCGTGGGTTATATTTGCTACAACCACATGATTCAACAGCAGTGGGCTATAGGCCTATGGAGATAATAGCAGAGGTTCATCAATGACTCCCCTGTCTCTCCCTGTGAGCCTAATTTTATGCTGCAAGGCATGCAACCATGTATGTACAATTCTGTCTTTTACTCTCTGAAATTACTTTGGATTATATGTAGTTTATTCACAACTCTGCCTTGTCCTCCAAGCTGACAAACACGTCCTTTCACCTTGCCTCATTTTCTCTGCCTGAAAATAACAACCCTAACACTGTCTTTCAGGAGTGTTTTGGTTTCCACCAGTGAGACAATATCATAACCCAGCTCTGCTTAACCCCCAGTTCCACAATATAGTCCAGCTACACAAGAAAGCAACATCTGGATCAGTACACAGGGACCCCCAGGCACCTTTGCCTGGTCATTGCATGCCCTCTCCATTCACCACCGTCCTTAATACAATTAATACAAGGCAGAGGAAGGGAAGAACCATTAGCAAGTCTCTGAAAAGCTCAGCTTTCTTTTCCAGGGTTGCACTTAAGATCAAATCTCAACTCCTGGACATGGCTAAGGGACTGTTACCTGAGGAGCTCCAGATCTTGGCCCAAGAGAGCTTCTGTGAAGTGGTGGCTGCCTAGCCCTGTTGGTCGTGCAGGCAGGATCCCGTTTGCCTGCACACAGTGCCCAGCCTCAGGCAGTCTTGCTCAAGTAATTTCATGCACAGTTTAATTCTTTCCATAATGGGGAGGGGGACTTATTCCAAGAAAACCCGATCCAAAACGATCAAGGTGGCTCAGTAACACACGGCAAACGGCAGTGCTGTGGCCCTGCTAGACAATAGCAAAACACATTCGGATCCGCAGCTCAGACCTTGCTGCATTACACATGTAATTAGGTTGTTTCCATGGTAATGATCTAATTATGGTCTTCTTGGCTTTGTGTAATCACATTTGCTGCATTTTGGCAGAGCTGTTTTCCTTATTTTTGAACTGCAACACTTGGCAAGATGTTCTTTCTAAAGCTGAATAATAATTTTGCCTGATGGAAATCGACAAGTCTGTGAGATTTTATTTAAAGCAGGGTTGAAGATACAAGACAAGAAAAAACTATATGTATATATAGCATATATCTATAATATATATGTATATATAAAGAAGGATTTTTATCCCTGTAATTTCTATTCCTCCTTCCTTTCTACCTCTTTTTTTTTGCAAGTGCTTAAAATAATGAATTGTAGCAGTGACTCCCACATGGGAAGGAAAACTCCAGAGCCCTCTCTTCTGTTCCCAGGGTTAGTGATGGGCTGACCTTAGGGCATGAGATTTCACCTCTCCTTGCCTTATTTTCCCTGTCTTGGGATAATGATATTGACTTCAGATGAGATGTATACGCAAAATGTGTATTATTTCTACTAAGCTATTTCAGCTCCTGGTAAGCATGATACCTTAGAGACAGCTGGTGAAATCCTGGTCCTGTAGAAGGCCAAGAGCAAAACTCTGATTCATTTCCATAGTGCTGAGGTTTCCCATGTGGTTTTTTAAACACCTTAGAAAAAATTCAGATACGAAAAGCCAAATCTAGCTGCCTTGACCAATATGGATTGTCCACCCTGCTGCCCCAGAGCTGAGTGAGGAAGGTGGTATTAGACTTTGGTGATACGTGCAGTCTCTCTTACCTGCCACAGCACTGTGGGGGGAACTGGCCACAGGGTTGTTGTTCACAAATGGGATGCCCTTTACCAAACCCACCCCTCCCTACAGCTCATCTTATTCCTCTGTGTTATAAGGTGGTTTTAGGGAGGTGCAGAGTTTAAGGCTCTGCTAGAGCCAATGCTCATAAGGATTTATCGTGGTCTGGGGTCTGTGGTGCAGGAGAGGCGCTTACTATAGCCCGTAATCTCTCCTAAGGAACTCTCTCCTTGAAGTCAGCTGCAAGATCTGGCTGTTAGTTATCACTTTTAAAGATTTTTAAAGCTTTCTTGCAAAACAAAAGATATATTTCTAGTTTGAGCAATAAGGGATCTGGGGAACGACTGGAAATGAAAGGTCATGCAAGAGAAGCTTGTGAAATCACACTGGAGCAGAACTGCAGGCTACAGTCAGCCAGGAGCTTGTATTGCAATTGACAAGGCTATTCATGGAAAGGTTTTTGATCAGAGTTGCCATGACAATAGGAAACACCTAAAAAAGATCTATGAAATGCTATTTCGGCATCAAGCCAAGAAGTTAAGCCAAATCCTTCACTCTGGTTATTCCTATGAGTCAGTAGATTTCAGAGTAGAATTGCTAAAGGAAGGATTTGGTCCTCTGACTTTGAAGATTTAGGAAAACAGGTATGAAATGTAAATTATGATAGAAAAGATTTGTGCCGCAAAGAATTCGCTGTGGAAGGATGTTGGAAATCTTGCAAATACTGTTTACAGCTCTTGCATACTGAATATACACTCAAGACAACGGAGTCCTCTGATTTTGATGGACAGGTGGGTATGGCTGCTTTCTGAGTGAATACAATATAACACCCACTCTGCACATCCTCTAGGGTCTAGGGATTGAAATTTCCATTGCTAAACCTTTACAGAGATTTCAAATCCAAAATGAGTGGCACTGAATTTCAAGGACCCAGCAAAAATAATTCACTTTTGAAAGCAGTGTTTTCTCAAGATATCAGAGGTGGTTTTGCCATTTTTTGGAATGAATAATGATGTGAGGGTGGGTGTTTTTTCTTCATTCGATGCATCTCTGAGTACAAGATTTCCAGAGCTTACAGCAAGGACCGGACTGTATCCTTTCCTGGGTTTGTTTGTTCTTTTTTTTATTTGCAGAACTGCCCATGCTGTTAGCTCAGAGAAAGGAAGTTATGCTATTGAGCCATATGCTTTCATGTTATGTTCTGCAGCGAATAAAACTAACTGTGATTAGCTATTGCTGCTTAAGTTTTAGCAGATTGACACCTCTCAAATGCCAAGATATACCCAAATAAGCCCACAACAAATGCTTGTGAATGGACAGGCAACTGCACAGCAGTCATGGTGAAAGCCAAATAACAGCAGGGGTGTCGGGTGGGATTCCAGGTCTGCTCTGTTGCTGCTCCTAGTGAAGTGGGATGCCTTTCCTGAGGACCTTTCAGCAAGTCACAGCTAATTGACTTCCAACATCTTCCCTGCAGAGCAGGTAGATATGAAACATGTACCCTGCTGGAACATTGTTCTCCACTGATATACAGCCACCTCCTGGATGGGATGATACAGCAGCTGGCAAACAGTGCACAGTTCTAGTAAGACATTTTGTGCCTCAGGTACCCTTCCCCTTCCTCCTCCCCTCTCTTTTCAGCCAGCCAGAGGGAGGAAGAGGAGAGTGACGATCAGCCAGAGCCTGGTGGCCCCAAGTTTGAGAGAGGAGAGCAAGCACTGGAGGTAGTGGGGACCAAGGTGCAGCAACCCTGCTTGCTCAAGACTGTGGCTTCCCAGAAACTTCACAGCACCAGGCCCTCACTGGAAAGTCTACAGGAAAGCCTTCAGCTGAGGGGCAGCCTAGCTCTTCTGGTGAGTGCCTGGGGAGAGGGGTGAGCTGCCTGAACAGGATGGGTTGGGTCCTCTCTGTATTTGGTCCCTGCAGTATAGCAGTGCACTATCAGATACACAACATAACCATGAGGGGTGTCATCTCCTGCTTCTTTTCCGGTCTCCTCCCTATCTTACAGCTCAGCAGCAGAAGGGACGGGCTTGTCTCCAGAGAGAATAATGGTATGTTAATGAGAGCCCTGCTCACTAAAACTGCTGGTTCTTGTACTTTGGCTCTGGTTGTGGTATTGGAGAACATGGAACAGCATGTTTTACTGTGCAGGCTGCATAGATGCCCCTGCTGTGCAAAGCCTCACATGCGAACCACAGTAATCACTATCTCTTGCCTGCAAGGTATTGCACACTTGTAGGACTAAAATCAGAGCTGAGGAGCCTGTCCTCCTTTCCACAAGTCTGCGAATTTCATTAATGCCACCAAGGGTTTTATGTGTGCCTGCAGAAGAGACAAGACCCCTCAATTTATTCTGCCCTTTTTTCCTTCTTTCATAACCCAGATATTTGCATAATACAGAGCAGCAATGCCAAGTGCCGGGTGCCTCTGTTCCTGCTGCACAGGCTCCATATGCTGCCTATCTGTGTCAATCCCAGGGAGCTCTGCAGTTGCAGGAGGACAATTTTCAAACTGTATGCATGTAAATTAGAGCTGACACTCTGCAGCTTTAATTCACAGACTGAACCTGATCCTTGCTCACACCCTACCCATCGGATAACCTTGACACCACGATCAATACAGCCAGATAATTACAACTAGTAGGAAAGCTAAGTGTATGTTTCCAGTTTTTTCCATCAAAACAAAGTCCTAGTGATATGTTCCTGCCAAGGCTTATACAATTCTCCTTTATTGCACTGGGAGCTCACACAAGCCTAATACTGTATAATACTTTTTACGTGAATGCTCTCAACCAGAAATTCCCTCTCATCTAAATCTAGCTCATCTATCTTGGTATGAATCTCTAATTCTTCATGTGTAGGGGGGAAACTGTCCCTCTGTTTCCCTGCTGGTCTAGTGCCAAATCCACTGACATCAACAACTCGAATCAGAATGACTGAGAAAAATGAAAAACCAGTCCCTGAAACTTCAGAGATTTCACCTTTGGGTTTCACTAGCTAAAGCTGGTTGCTATAATTTCCCACTTTCTCCTGGTCACCCCAGATCTTGTTTCTCAAATGTATGCTGCCCTTTTGCTCTTTACATATTTGCTTTGCCTACGATTGAGAGAAGCTCGTCCTTTGCAGACATTGCCTTAGGAAGAGATACTGGCAAGCAGAAAGCCATTTCACACCACCTCGGGAAGCACAAGTCAACTTACAGACATCCTGATTTTGTGTGTCTGGTGAGGCACCAAGGAGGATGCTGTTTCTGACCACAAAACATTGATGCCCAAGCCAAAAGGATATGAGACCACTCAATGCACGATGTCAAGTGAAACATAGTCATTTTTACCCATTTTCACTTTAAATTATACAGAATCAACAAAATCCACAATGCATAGGTCAGGGTACCTTGATCAGGACTTAAGCAACAGCTCAGTGACAAATAAATCTCACCTTTGTGCATCGGAGCAACGCGAGTAGGTGAACCCTCTTCCTCTGAAGTGTAATGTCCAGCTCTGACTTCTAGGACATCTGGAGTTAAACAGCAGTAGTAAGCCTGTGGTGGTGAAGAAACAAAATGGCTGCAATCATTAATTGCACTGCTATAAATTCTGTGGTATGAGAAACTTTCATCTGTGCACACAGTTGTGAAGAAGCTGTCATGAACATGGGCTGTAGCACACATGCACACACAGAGCATACATACATACAGAGAGATCAATAGATTACATATGGTGCACATGGCATAATTCATGACTTTTTTTGAAGGCTGTCACAAATCTGAGATGGATTGGGTGAGAAGAGTACTGGGGGAGTCTTTTAATTAGTCCACAGCTCAGCTGTGTTGTAAAATTTACTCTCTGACATTGCATCCAAAATTTATAACCTTTTAAATCAGAGGAACATCTCAGACTCCGAGTTTTTGCTAATCAGAAGTGTTAATGATAAAAGCACAAGCCTGGAAAAGGGACATGTTAGACAGTTATTCACAATATTCAGAGCTGTTTCTCAGGCCAATGTTCTACCCTATAAAAATTAATCTGGAAAATATATGGGGCTCCCAGCTGTCTCACTCATATCTGTATATTATCTGCTTGGTGCTGCAGGAGGTGATGTGATGGGAAAGCTGAACTTTGCCCATCTGTGGTGACTGCTTCCCAGGACTGCTTGTTAAATGAGCAAGGCATGGATGCTATATGGCCTTCAGCTCAAGCACATCCATACTGGAGAGGAACACGTCTTGTTGAACACACTCAGGACTCAGCAACTTTAGTGAGCCCTAGATCTAGACCCTAGGAGGACAGGTATGGTAGAGGATTTGGGGTGGTGTAGTAGATGACTATGACTCTTGGCCACATGGAAATTTTGCTTCAATAAGACACACACTACTGTCTCTTGGCTTCTTGGCAGCTGTTGCCAAGATGAGACCTACCTTTTGGTAGGATAGGAAGGAGAAAGACATGATCTCCAAATCTGGTTTCAAGAGTTACTGAGTGCTTTCTTTAGAAACAACTGTTCTCTGCAAAAGTTAATGTTGTGCAGTTGTTCCTTACTGCAGGACAGTTATATTCTATTGCTTTTTCATACATCAAATTACTACTGAAACTGATGGCAAAAGCATAGTCAGACAATCTTGTGTCACTGTCAGGAGCATGGGCCATCATGGGGGTGCTGTAGCAAGTGGTGTTGCTACCTGGTAAGTAATTAATGCAAAAGAGAGAGCCAATATGTGATTGACTGGCAGGCAGCTGTTGGAAAAATTTATAAAAATTTAACCTTCCTTCTTCCCCCAAATCAACTTGTTTTCAGTTATTATGAAAACTTTATTTTTAGTTTTGCCCAATTACAGGCTCCCTTGCAATGAGATTTCCTTTCAAGCCACATGGTTCTTTCATATTGAAATTTGTCATTTGGAAAACGTCTCAAGGTGCATTTCAATCATTGAAAACCCTTTTCCTTCAAAAAATATTGAAAAAAATTGCTTCAAACAGCCACTAAATGTTTCAGTACCTGCTATTCAGTGATTTCTAAGCACAACTGTTGAGTCTTAACTACCACTGCAGTGAATTAACCTGGAAAATCCTTTGCTTTCTAGGATAGTTCCCAGGATAAGTATCTAAAGAGAAAGGCGTGAACACAAGAGACTGACTTTTGACACTGGGTATACTCTTTTTTGTGTTTATTACATCTGTATTCGTAGTGTAAATAGTAGATTAGCATTTCCCAAATAAACAGACTCCAAATAGTTTGCAGGTTCTAAGTGGCCACTGTGTTTGGTTTGTTCAGTTGCATTCTAAGTAGCCCCAGATGGAAAGGCTACTCCCTGTCATGCCAAGGAAATTGAGGCAACTGCACTGCACATTGTGGCCACTGTGGGCAAATATGGCTTTGTTTGCAAAAAGTAGTGAAACTCCCTTGTTACATTTGGTGATGGCTTTTCTTTGTGGTTAAAAGATTTTTCAATATCGCCAAAGAAGAGGAAAACAAAGATGTTTGGTGGATATTTTTCTGTATTGCCAATGACCCTTTTCATTTTCAGAAAACAGTTTTAGGAAAAACAGATGCAATGCTTTGATATTTCGAGGTGCTGGTTGCAAAGGTTGCATTGGCCCTGCTCCTGCAGGTCTGTATGTTCTGGGAAATGCCAGCTGCCTCCAGGGTATCTCAGCCCACCCTGCCTGAAGGTGATGGAGCAGGAGATGGTCACAGGCTCCCAAGACCACAGCCCGTCCAGAAAGCCCAATCTGCGTTCCCTGAAACACCCCTGCCCGGGAAGGATTTTGCATCTGTGAAGAGAGACCAGCATAGGTGTGGGGTTTGGATGCTGTTGGCTGTGGGTAAAAGCACAGCAGTAGAGGAGAGCCTGGGGGAAGCCCATCAGTTAAGAGCTGAGGCACCCGATGCCGTTATCGCTAATGCCTTCAGCACAGGACAGAGCTGCAATCAATTTCATAATAAATCAACCCCATTTTCTAATATGAACCAATTTATCTGCCAGGCTGACTTGCCAAACACTATTAGAGACTGAGGTCAAACTGAAAAAGACATATCGCGTTTTCAGCTTCACCTCCTAACTTTGCATCTCAGAGGCACACTCTGCAGTCACTGGTTTGCAGCTCTTTACCCTCCCTGGAGACTTTGCCTTCAGGAGACTTTCATTTATAGATGATTCAGACACAGCAGGAATTATATATTTAATGCTAGACACTAACACAACAGCTTTAAGTCTGAAACTAGCACCTGTCTTTTGTCATCACTGTACAGTATTTATAGAGACTGGATTATTTGAAAAGCTTGATTTCCAGCAGAAGCAAGAAAATCCTGGTTTGCTACAATCAAGCCTATGTTATGATTTTTATCTCTGTTCATTTAGGATACATTTCTGGTGGAGACACCCAACTTAAAGCATTAGCTATGGTAGACAAGATAGGAGAGAGATTTGAGATTGCTATTTATAGAAGGAATCATGCAGAGATGACTATAAAGATGATTGATACATAACAAATACAGATAGCATTAGTTTAAGGATACACAGAAGAAACAAAGGAATCTCTGCCTTGAATGGCCATTGCACAGCACGGGCTTGTGAAAAATTCACATATATGTGGGCAAGGAGCTGAGAGCTGCTGGCAGCTGGGAGCCTTGGTCTGCACCAGATGAAAACACAGTGATGTTTAACTATTCATCTGATGTTACAGAGCAGCACAGTCAGTCATTACCATTTTCAGACGAGCAGAGAATATTGATTATCTCATTCAGAAGAGTTAAGGTGTTGCTTAAAGGAAGAATAATAATAATTGCATCAGCAGTGAGCATCCTGGGGGGGTATGCACATGGGTCTGCATGTAAATAAAGGGTGAGAGGTGTCTTCTAGGCGAGGAGCAGCGAAAGATGGAATAAATAGGCTTAGTCTAAAGAAAACCTTGGGGACAGGATAACGTAACCAAAACCGCAGGACAGAAAGGCATGGAGTTCACTTGCAGCAAGGCAGATACAAATCAGACACGAGTGAAGCACGAGTAATAAATTCTCTAACAACACAGCAACTACCATGGCAGCAATACAAATGCCACCAATGCCACCAGCACCCAACCCGAATCCAATGACATCCCTGGCACCAGTGACAATTGTTCAGCTTTTTCCATACTCGTCTCCATGTAAGTCTATACTTGCACCAGTATTTCCATTAAACTAATGGAAATAAATTCCAGATTGCAATAGGTGTATAAGGAAAGGCTTCACAATTTACAACAATGCCAACAAACCAGATAGTAATAAACAACATTGCAAGTGGTGTCGCCTTTGTTATAAATCTAGGGACATTAATATTAAATTTGACACTTAGTATTCCTGAAACTTTGGTCCAGAGGGCTCTCTATAGTTAGCTATGAAAATAAATACAATGAGAAAAAACAGTGGGAAAGTGGGCAAATCGTGAAAGTCTATTACCCACATTTTGAATGGAAGAGCAATGAAAGGAATAGGTTCCACAGAGCAACCACAAATTGCTTCACTATGGCTTCACAGATCATAAGTTGTTTGTGCTGATGTCTTGGCTATCAACAGCCAAGAAGACACAGTATTGTTAGTCAGAAATTTGACCCATGTGATTTTTACATAACGTTAAAATTGAAAAATTGAATTAAAAATGTTTTTGGGTTGTCACAAAGTTGTTTCTTTTTCCAAAAAAAAAAATAATCCCCAAAACTTTAAAAACTAATAGTCAGTTGACTTATGGCTGTTTCATCCCATCTTCAGATTAACCTTTTGATGGAATTAAAAATGGAAGTTTTTAAACCAACTAATTTAAAATATTGAAAGTAAGAGTGAAATTTTCATGTCTGAATGCCAAAACTAATAATTTAAACTTTAGAAGCTAAATTTCATACATAGATTCTGTTGAGTCAAAATGCATTTTCTAGGAACTTCCTTTTTTTCATGCAAATGTCAGTTGGGCAATGGATTTATGCACTATAACATATCTGGATGAGGGCAGTGCTGTCTCCGCATCAGCAGAGCAGGACAGGAGACACAGAGGATGCAAACAAAGGCATGGCTGGTGGCTGGGGATGTCACCTGCTCTCTGAGCTGTGTCCCTGAGCAGAGAGGTTGGTTTCACCCCTGGAGCTATGAGAAGCCTTGTTGACCCTTCAGCTACATTGGCCTCGTCTCATCCTGGCACGGGTGCAGGGCTTGGGGCACCCATCACACAGCTGGATAGCCACAGTGACCCGCTGTCCCACTGACTTCCATGTGATGTTTGAGAAGTTTTTCCTTACGAATAAGCACATCTGAAAACTCTGCAATAACAGTAAAATACCTGCTATGGAGCGAGTTGTAATTTCTTTCCCGATATAAACCTATCTGTAGAAAGCGATCCCACAGCCACTTACATTAAACTGTCAGTGAGCACATCCCTTAAGAGCTCTTTATTCTGTTTTTAATTTACGGCATTTGACAAGGAAGAGAATTGAATATCACTGGTGCCGATTCCAGCGCAGCTCAGCCAATTTGCTCCGGCCGAGCACTGGGCCAAGTGCCCAACAACCCAAACAGTATATCCTCTTTTTTCATTAACAGATATTGTCACTCTACCACCTCTGCGCTCTGTTTTTATCCAGCTGCTGAGCTCTGGAAACCATTAGGCGGCTTTCTCCACTAAGCATTAAGAAGATGTACATGTATTTGAATAAGAAGTTTTCTCTGGTTGCATGACATTTCCTCTCCTTTTTCCCAAAATGTTCTCATTTATCCCACAGTTTTTTAGACACTGTGGTGTGGATGATGCACCAGGAGCACCTGTGTCATGGCAGCTGGGAAGTACATGGCCCTAGTAGGACCATGGACCACCCTCACCCAGAGCAGCTCACAGCCCACGACCCATTAGGCTCCAATGACTGCTTTGGGGACATTTGTAAAAGACAACTAAGAAAGAAATTCTGCTCTCAGTTGGCTTCAATTTACTGCAACTGTAGCCACAGCTCTACTGGAAATCGGTGGCTGCAATCAATAAAACTCAGAACCCAGGATCACCTTTAAATTTAAGGAGAAAAAGCTCAAATCTTGTGACTCCGAAGGTGAGCCTGTGAGCAGCTGCTGACAAATCCTGCCTTTTGCAGGGGAAAATGTCTGCATGTTTTTAAGAGCTTGGTATGGGGGCAAACCAGCAGCATCTCTGCAGGGTCCCAGACCTTCCCTGCTATATGACCACTGCTGCATCAGATGCTTCAAGGTCATAGCATCAGCTCGTTACTAAGGGGAAAGAGTTTCCCTTGATTAGTATTGCTTTCTGCTCAGTAGGTATTTAAGGAAGCAGTTTCTGAGTTCTGTCTTCTGTGGAATGCATTAGAACAGCCGAAGGTTTCTGCCCCAAGAGGCATGCTCATGGTCAGACACAGATGGGGTGTGGGACAGTGAATCTCAGCTCTGTCTCCTGAACTCGGTCCAGGAGCAAACACACAGATTTACTTTCAGTGCACTCAAATGATGGCAGAAGACAAGCAAGGAAATCCTCCTCCTCTGGGCAGTCAGGGAGTCAAAGCAGACCACCCTAGTCTGTTTGCTAAGGAAAGGACATGTCAAAGCTCCCCACCTGCAGCTATACCTGCCTGCCATGGTGTGATGGACACCACACCTGTACGCTAAGGGAGTGTTGTTGGAAATGAAAGGTTCAAACACTTTAGTGGGACAGTATATCGGGGCCTTCCCTTGCATCTCTTCATTCAGTGTCAGGAGAGACTGTGCCTGAGCTAGTTTTATTTATAAACCCATAGCGAGTAATGTGAGTGTTGCAATCAGCTCCCTGCGCTGAATGTGGATTTGGCAGATACTCTTGAGCTTCACTAAATCCCCTTTGGTTAAGGAAGGAGAGCGTCTCAGACTGTCTGCTACTCCATTTGCTCTGCCCAGCCTCGGCACATGGCAGTGTCCACCATCCCCAAAGGGAGAATGGTTTGGGTTGGAAGGGACCTTTAAAGATCATCTAGTCCAACCCCTGACACGAGCAAGGCAGGAGAAAGCTAGAAACAAAATTACTATGCAAAGAGCAGCTCAAAAAAAAGGAGGTCAATCCCTGATAAAGCCACCTGACTTTTACTCTCTTTTATTCTTATTTATGCCCTGGGAGGGCAAGGCTGGTTGCTGCTCACAGCTTTGGGCATCTCATTCAGCTGGCCTGCCTGGGGCAGCACTTGCTGGACTGTCTGGGCTGGACATGGCTTTCAGAAGATGGTGGTCTCCAAAAATCAGGCAGAGACGTTGGGAAACACCTCAGGGAAACCTCAGAAAAGCAACAGGGCTGGGCTTAGAGACCTGGAAAACTTTTGAGGCCCCAAAGACAGCAGTGAAATCACCGCTCCCATTGCACATTTTTGAGCGTCTGCCAGGGGAAAACTTCTGAGGTTAAACAAATGAAGGCATTTTTCTGCCACAAAGAAGCTCTCTTTTGGGTCTGGGTAACCTAATCCACTTGCGGTGCCAATGGCAGCTCATGGAAATGTTTGACGGATGGAAGGGGAGGAAGGCAGGGGAGAGTGCCAGGGATGTGGTGGACTGGAGATGTCTCACCTGGCAAGTCATGTTTCCACCCCACTTGGTCTCCTTTCAATAGAGGCACAAGGACCTACCAGTGCAGATGCACCTTGTGGGATGTCCCTTATGGGGCTTGTTTGAGAGTACTAAAACCCAGTGAATAAGAAATTGCATCTTCTCCCCACAAGCCTCTCTAAATAGCTGATGCTGTCTCTCTGTGACTCAATTTCCTCTGCAGGTCATGGGCAAATGTCTTCTCTCCCAGATGTGCTACAAGAATAAATACATTAAAAATTGCAAGATACCCAGAAACAGTCATGTGTCATATATGTCCTAGAGAGAGGAGGAAAAAAAGTCTCTAAAGTAAAACTTGGTGTATTTGCAGATGCTCATGAGCTCAACATCTGAATGCCTCACAGCAGATCAACAGTGCACTCATTTCTGCAATAGCAGGGAATGCCAGCACCTCTGTCCTGGTGACAAATATAGTTCAAAGTCAGCAGCACATCTATGTGAGACATCATGTTTTGTAGCATTACTTCATTATTCTTGAGTACCAAGTAGAGCTAAAACCAAGAAGGGTTTTTCCTGTCTTTATTTTCCCTGCCTATACATTAATTAGCAACAGAAATATATTAATTCTTTCCAGCAAAAAGGAGACGTCTGTCCTCCCCAATATTTGTTGGCTTCCAATCTCACCCTCACTTTCCTATTCTCTTTTACTGCTCTCTCTTGAAAATACTGCATTTCTCAACAGCTTTCTCATGCAGGCAAGGAAACATTGAACTTCCTACGGAAGTAGGAAGCTCCTGGTGACTGAGACATTGCAAGGAGCAGCTCATGGGTCACATTTTCTCCAGCCAGGAGCCACTTGCTGCCCATGCCTTGCTTACTTGGTGGTGAGAAAAGGGGGGAAGATAGGTTGTCCCAGTGCCTGAATGACTTTAAAATTAAAATTGCTGAATTCATAAAAGCCTACGTGTTTACATTGCTATTGTCAGAGGAGAGGATTGCAGGATCACCCTGGGGTTGAAATCCAGCCCTCTGCTGCACCCAGACCTTAATATCTGAACAGCATAGGCAAGTGAAGGGCACGGTTTGGCGCCAGGACTGGATATAATTTCATGTGTTATGTCCCCTTGATTGCCTACTTAGAAATTATAAAAATGTACTGTATTTTAAAGCTGCAGTCATAAGACAGCAGTTTCCGACTGAATGATAATGAAACATACTCCAAGGTTATGCCAGGACTTCACTGGCGCTATTAGAGATCAGTTCAAAGCTACAGAAGAAAAAATATATTGCATTAATAAGTGGTCCTCATTTATAAGTTCCCCTTCAGGAGTAATTAAATGTGACATTTATTTTTTTTCCTTTAGATGGCTGATTTGTGGGATAGCTGTCATATTTTTGTCTGAGTTGTGAAAAAGAGAACTTGAAGATCTGAGATATTTAAAGTGAGTAACAAGACACCCTGGGGAGAGTTCCATTCCCACCTGGCCACAGCAGGAGCTGCCACTTGGGAAATGCACTGCCAGGTCTGTGAGTGAGGGTCCAAGGGTGAATTTCAAAGCACTGCAGAGAAACAGTGCACAGGCCTGAACCTGCACCCTGTTCCTCGTGGAGCACAGCTCAGAGGCTCCTTCAGCTCTCATGTCTGTACTTCCCACGGAAATGCTTCCAGAAATGGGAAGTGCAACCTCTTGGGGTGTCAGAAAGTTTCTGAATTGCTGGGAGGCAGCACCCTGTGCTCTCATGTGGCCTTGCAGATGAACCCAGTTGTGCACCCAGGGGATGCACCCAGGAATGGACCTGAGGGTGCACTGGGGATAAACCTGGGGGGTCTGCCTGGGAAAGCACCAGGGATGCACCCAGTGGATGCACCTGGAGGATGCACCCACTGGGTGGTGGAGAGCATAGAGCTTGGGCAGAAGCGCCTCGGGGTGTCCTGTGACCCCAGCAGCTGTAGAGATTTGTCTGGGGGTGGGAATTTAACACCTCTAGCATAGAAACATCCTGCCTCTTTTTACCTTGGTTGAACAGATGCCTTTTAACCTAGCAACGTGGAGTCCTACAAAAACATTGAGCATTCCTAAGGGTGATTTTTCAAACATGATAAATTACAAAACAACTGCATGAAACCCACTATAAATACACATTTGTGGCTCAGCAAACTACATCCAGCCTCTCCAACTTCCCCACAGCCATTCCACATTGATGAAGGTTATACGTGCTAGCAAGGGAAAACTCATCATCAGCAATACACAATCATCACCAGCTGCTCTTTCCAAGTCAGGAGACTCCAGACATCTGCACTAGAAGTTAGGTGAGAACTGGGAGAAGAGCCCAGGACTGGGGGGTTGAACCTGTGGGTCTCCTCTGCAGAGGAACAATGACAGGTTTGATCTCCTAGCTGCTGGCATGGGTAGGGAGGAGATGGAGGGACCAGACAGAGTTCCTGAGGATTTTATGCCACCAAGGCCAAAGGAATTAGTGTGAGGGCTGGGAGGGGAAGCTTGATTCTGGCTTTCAGAGACATATATCCACACAATTAAGGTCAAGGCTTATCGCAGTCAGTTTTATATCTATTTGTTTATTTATTTGTTTTCTTAATGGATCAGCTTCAGGGACTGGATGGCTACATTCAAGCCCTGCAAGTTGCTGATTTTGCAATCTTCTCGCTCTGGTGTATTTTGTTTATATTTCCAGGCATGTGTTATTTCAATTTTTGTTTATCTCCTGTATCAATCAGTGAAACAGTCTCAAGAAACAAGGCCAGACCAATGAAAAAACACGCAGGTTTTGTTTGGACCAAGACATAGCATTCCTGAAAGTTGGCTGCACCTCAGAAAGACTCTGCAAATGATGCTGTTTACTGCTCTCCACCTTGCAAACAGAGCAGAAACCCAGGCTTTTCCCACCAGCTGCTGTTAAACTTGATGGGGAGGGTGGAGGTGATTAACCCCTGCCTTCCCTCACTTTACTAGCTATTTAAATGGTAAAAAAATTCCTTCTCTGGGCCAAGTCTCAGAATGGACTTGGGTGACCAGTCACCCTTTTACTCTCTTTCATTCGTGTGAGGGCTGGTGTTCGGTACCACGCTAACAGGACAGGAGTATTTGTGGATTAAACTAGGTCTTTGCTGTGAATAGATCCATGTACATCTGGTTTTCCCTCCCTCTCCCTCCGTAACACAAGAAAAAAGTACAGTCTGCTCAGTCTCATTGCCAGGTGCCCTGCACAAGCAATGGGATCAGACTGCCTGCACATTAGCTGCTCAGTCCCAGCACCCGAATGCCTGGTCAGCACCAGGATGGAGGGGCCACCAAGTCTGGAAGATGGGCTTGGTACCCTCAGCTGTGTTCGGCTGCTGCTGAAGAGCACAGAGTTAATTTTCTACATGCTTGGCTCCAAGCAGCACCATTCACATTGGCAGTGCTGGGAAAAAACCTCTGCACTTGCAGCCTCTGCTAAAGCTCTCCCCAGCTGCCAAAGGGGATCTGATTTGCAGACAGCGAGGGGGAGAAGCAGGGAGCAGGATGACTGCTGCTGGTGCTCAGGGAGCGGGACAGGACCCAAGCTATATTTTCTTCTTGGACTTGAGATTTTTGTCTCCTTGAATTAAAATAAGAGGTCTTCCAAAAAACAAAGATGGAGAAGGGGAAAAGAGTGCCAGCCTACAATTGCTGGAGAGGTCAAAGAAATGGGTTTCCTAATAGGAATGTAACAGCTCAAGGTTTTACAGTGGAAAGCTTAAGGACACGTGTACATTGGTGTTTGAGATGGATGTAAAAGGACATAAATACCAGTTAAAATGTACTCCAAGAAAAAAAACATGCATACTTGAATCTTTACAATTCAAACAAAGCAATCATCAATTCCCTGGCAATTTACATTTAAATGCATAATATAATTCTCGTGCTACGTTATCTATTTCCAGTGTAGTCCTTACTCGGAGTGTCTGTGAGGAGGGAGGAGAGGCATAGTACGGCTTCACTTGCGGACAGTCGCAGGTCTGGGAGAGCTATGCTGTATGGTCAAGCTGAGTGACCTATATTTTGGGTTTCCCTCAAACAAATGGGGACAGCCACACTTTCAGCAGCAAAACACAGAAACATTTTTACCTCCCAAGCCCAGAGGACACGGGCAGATCTAGAAAAAAGAGGATCAAGATCTAAATGTTCAGGGGTACCAAGGCATCTAATAATATAACATTTTTAGACACAGGCAGGCCCCTCATCAGATAGAAAAGACTTCTCCTATTCCATGCTCAAAACCAACCTCTCTCCCAGAACTCTGCTTATTGAAACATATTTTTGCTAACAAGACAAGACTTGCTGTAACATCAGCCCTGCCTACACGTCATCCACTGCCTGCTTCCCATCTGTTAGTCTTGATATTTCCTTAATCTCTTTCTCTCACACAGCTCCATGAATAGTTCCCGTCCGTAGCACAGGGAGTGAAATTGGAGAATGCAACACTGCTCTCTGGGAAAGGCATATATTGCTTTGAAATGAGAAGCTTAAAGGCCCAGGCAGGATGGTTGTTCCCAAAGACAGCACAGAGAAATGCACTGAGAAAATGGAGAGAGAGCTGAATTTGAAGTGTCTGTTCTTTAATTATAAATGTTCTTCCTCCAAACAGCTTTTCTTAACAGCTGGTCATCAATTTCACAGAGTTACTGAGGTTTTCAGACAGGAGATCAATAAATAGGATTTTTTTCTTGGCCAGGAGAAGCCATTACATAATGGCTGTGCTTCTTCCCTCTGCTTGCCAAGCTATCAAAAACTGGCAAGCGTTCAAAACAGTGAGACTATTCTTAGACAAGGGACACAGCATCAAGCTCGGCAGCAGCAGTGTGGCCTCCAACAACCAGACCCCAGGAGGGCAGCCAGAGAGGGACAGTGCAGTACAGGGTGTCTCAGCCCCCCTGGGAAGGGCACAGAGCTGGATGCAGCTTCAGGAGGATGTATGTTAATGAAATAACAGCCTCACTGCAGTGATACGTCCGAGTGGCATTTAAAAATATGCCAGATCTGAATGAAAACAAACCAGACAGTCACAGAAAGATGAACAGCCTTCCAGAGCTACCTGCTGTTCCACATAGGAAACCTCACAGTGGGTGAGGGAAGAGGTGACCGTAGCGTAACGGCATGAGAACTGTCCACCTTTGCAGTATGATTTGAACGGATTTTTTGCAGTGAAATTGACAATCTCTGCAGAGAAATTGAGAATCTCTTTTTCACAGACTGCAACCTTTCCTGTGTGTTCCATATAAATCAGGCTGCTGCTGTATGTTTGAAACGGAGAATCACATCCGCATCTTTGCAGATGACCTATCTCACACAGACATGACATATAAGCATTTCTAGAGACATTTCAGTGACCCACTAACATGCCATAAACCATCTGGCTACCTCTATAGTAGCAGAGCTTAAAAATAAAGCCACTCCCTTTACAATCTGTGGCTTATAAAAAAATATACAAAATTCTGTAGATGGGTTGTGCTGCCACAACCTTGAGTTGTCACGCGCCAGCCCGGAGCCGCAGCAGCGTGTTCCTGTCGCAGCCAGCGCTACGGGGGATAATGGATTTGTCAGCTCCTCGTGACACAGCGCTGCCGTGCGGGATGGTGTGCTCTCACCCACGCACGTCTATCAGCCCTTCATCGGGTGAGAACAAGCAGGATCAGGCTCATTAGTTTGTGCTTGGTAGAAACATGAACCTAAGAAATAGCAAATTTCCCCCTGCCAGGTGCTGAGCGGGGGAAATGCACCTATTGCACTTGGGCCAGACATCAGCAGTATCGAGCAAGAAGGGCAGGTCTGGGGTGGGCTGAAATCCCAGCCTGAAACCACTCATGTGAGTGTCACCTATGTGAGCACTGCTAAATAGACCCCGAGCAGGGTGGTCCTCAAAGGCATTCAGCAAAGAAATGCAAAAACCAGAAAAAAAAACCCAAAATATTTTCATGGCCCAAACACTACAGGAGACAGAGTCTGAGCTGCCAGAAAGGCTGAGTGCTCCAGGGAGAAATGAAAAGATGTGTTTCAAAGCACAGCAATAAAAGCACATTACAGCACCTGAGCCAAAACGTGCTCTCAGTTCACCTTCCAGTGTAAGATCCAGAGCAACGCTTGGACGACATCCACACGTATAAAGGTCTGGTTTCAGAAACATGGACTTTCAAGGCTCTTCCCACTACAACAAGCTGGGGCACAACGGCCTTTGTGGTGTTGACTTTCCCCAAGCCCCAGGGGTCTCGCTGTGATAGTCCCAGGCATTATGTAGCCAGGAATTTTCTTGTCTGACCCATGAACACAGCAACTATAATTCAGTCATCTTCTATCTGACAGCTATTCTACCTGTCTGTGCAGCCAATTTTCCTTAAAATAAGTATGGTATCCACTGCTAGGTAGTCAGTGAATCCTGCTTGCAAACAAGATAATTAACAACACAGCCCCTTGAAGGAAACTAGCCAAAAGTTAGAAACAGCCCCTCCTCGAGCAAAGGCTTCACAAAGGAAGTGAACATCACAAGAACGGCAGTGGCCTCTGTGATAACATTTCCAAGATTAATTCATGACGAATAAATCACACAATAAACCAGGTAGGTAGCAATGCTCTTATCCAGGCCAAAGTCATGCTTATTGCCGTTATCATATCTGGAAAATACGCAGAAAGGAACACACAGTGGTGTTGGTCTGAATAGGCAGATTACACTTTATAGGTGAGACTAAAGGAAGGGACAGAGGCATCTGGAGAAGGGGAAACATATTAACCTGAAGTGGTCCTGAGGTCATGCCAGATCTGGTTTTTAGAAGAGCTCAAGAAAAGCCTTTTTCGTAAAGGGGAAGAGGTAGATCCTCTTCCTTGTGGTACCCACAAGAGTGACCCTGACTGTAGCAGCTCATCCCAGCCTGAGGGGGTCCCAACAGCCCCCCAGGACCCTTTGGCACCAGTCTCACTGTAGCCCTACACCCCTTTAGCCCAGCAGCAGAAGCAGCTGACCCAGACTCATCGTACGTTTCTCGGGCTCCTTCCCAGTCTGTGACGCACACGCATTTTTCAGTCTGCTCTGGGTCACCCACATTTACTTTTTCCTCGAAGAGGTGGAAAAATAAATTAATGAAACAGTGCAGCACGCAAGACACCCTCCCCCTCACTGCCTGGCTTCTCCTGTGAAGACTGCCAGTGCTTCACCTCCTATTTGATGTATATTCAGCAGAAGATAGGGAGGTGCGGTAGTTTCTGTGGGCAGCAGAAATGAAAGGGAATGGCACAGAAGCAGGAAAAAAGGAGAAAAAAAAAGATCTTACAGCTCTTTGATTGTGCTGGCTCTTTGTCTGAGGTATACAAAAAGAGAGCCCAACCTGCTGAAGGATTTGTCTGCTCGAGATAATAACCTTTTCAGGAGACTTGTCTCACCTTTCAAGCACGAAATTCCTCAGAAGGTATCCCACCTCTCACGCAGCCCCTAAACAACAGGGTTATTTTTGGTCAAGACTGAGATTCTCTTCTGAGTCCTTTTCCTCCCACTTTTGACCTGTGGCCATCGCTCACCTACTGGGAGGCAGCCACCCTCATCCAGCTGAATGTGGTGGTGGGCTGGAGAAGGGACCTTCTGCCCTAAGCATGGTTGAAGGCATCTGTGGGAAGCAACCTTGGGAGGGCGGGATGAGTCATCCCCACTGCAGAGCCCAGGCATCTGTGTGCAAGAAGAGACAAGAAGCAAGCGGGCAAGCAGATGGACATATTACAGGCCAGATACTCATGGGGTGTAAATCTGGACATCATCCTCAGACTTAGGCCCTGCAAGGGCATGGGTGTGCGCTGCCCTGCAGGATGCCAAGAAAGAGTTAAATTCAGTGATTCAGCAGACATCTGCTTGGCTCAGGAAAGCTCCTTTGCTCAGAAGATTTATGTCAGCTTTGAAAGAAGAGGACTAGAACAAAATAAAGCCAACCAGCAGCATTTTGGGAAAAATTCTTCTCCCTGAACTTGTGAGAATTTCCTCATTACATCTGCTACTTTTTTTTCTTATTGTGACACAATCCTGCAAACTCCTAATCCTGGGAATAACTTCAAAACATTTAAATCATTCTCTCTTCTTCAACATTTGGATGTTAAAGTACTTTACAAGCTTTCATGGGTGTAGGCCAAGATTTCTGAAAGCAACTATTGATTCTAGGTGCCTGCATTGCTGGATGCTTCCTTTCACATCAAATTTCGGTAACAGGGCTTCATTTTCAGAGATGCTGGAGCACCCAACCTCCATAGATTAACTCAGAGAAACAAAACCACTCATCACTTTTGAAAGCTTGACCTTTAATCTGGCAATAGCTCTGCAGAGCCTGATTACTGGAGAATCATCAGGAGTTGGGGGATATCTCCAAGGTCACGCGAGAGGTCTGAGGCAGGCCAGGTGCAGAATAAACTTTCTTCAAAATCACCCTAATTGCAAGACCATTCTTCTTGTGTTAGCTCCAGTAGAAAAAAAAATATGTTCTTTGCAGAAAAAAAGGTCATTATTTTCATGACCAGAAGAGTTTTTAAGGAGGAAAAAAGGCACTGTTGGCACCTAAAAATAAGTCAGCTAGCTTTTGATTGTTCTTTGGTTTTATATTAGCTTTTTGGGAAAACAACAAAGATACCGAGGTAAAAGCTGAAAACAAATTGAGGATCAAACTGCGTTTTGCCAGAAGGGCAAGTCCCAAGTCCTGACAGAGTTTGGCAAATAAAGACAACTTGGCTAATACAAATGGCCCAGCAGATGAAACATATGAAGAAAAATTGTAGCAATCAAAAGTCTCCTCTAGTCTCATTTATTTATTTTTCTGAACATATGACAATGACACAAAGGTAGAAAGACGATATGACATTTAAGCTTTAAAATCATCAATACTGTTCTGGAAAGGGACTGACTGATGGATCAGGTTAATTAACAATCCATTACTGGTACATCCAGCACAACGCATGCCAGCTCAGCTGCTGGCTGATGCCACACGCAGTGCTGGAAGGATTTCATACAAAGAGGTTTGGAGCAGGGAAAGCGGTTCCTGCTTAAATAACTCCTAATGGAGGACTGTGTTTGAACAGTGATGAGAGGCTTTTATGCTCCTTCAGTATGGTGAAAGAGCTTAAAACGTGAACTCTCAGTTCTCTCGTGGCCAGAAGAGATGAATGAAGGTTGTCATTGTTCAAGGCATCATCACCATCAGAAGAAATTTTAGACACTGCCAGGAAGGGGAAGCAGTTTTTCATCTGAGAAGCCTTATCTATTGTGCAGAGCTCTATTCACAATGAAGATTTTCTTCTGGAGAGAGACAGTGAAGCTCATTCTTGCCCTGTTTGTGCTCTGCCTGCTGTTCTCGTGGCATAGGAGGGCTCTGCAGGACACCTGAAGGACATGGTGGCGACATGCCTGCAGTGGGGGAACAGAGACAGCACTGGTGGTCCTAGGTTACCCCTTTTAGCTGTGGGCTGCAGGGTGGTGCAAGGACAGGAGAAAGCAATAGACCCTCCGCATGCAGGGCTGTGCAACTTCATGGCAGCCCTGAGAATGCTTCTGTGAGTTAGAGCAGCTGCAAAGGCTGTGCTAACACATATCACATGTTGCTTTGGCCTTCCCATAAGCCAGAATCTAGAAGGACCAAAGTTATTATAAAATTACTTTTGCTTTTCCCTTCCTTGGATGAAGTTTCTATGCTACATCCCTTAGGGAACACAGCATAAAGTGAGATACAAAGGCAGGATTTAGTTCATTGCAGTGCAGTGGTCAGGAAGAACAGATTTAGAGACTAGTGATGCTGCTTTGGTTCAGTTTATCCTTCAGTGTTTTGTTTTACATGTCTGCCTCTAAGGTGAACTGCTGGTATGAAAAGAAACGTGATATGACACAGACTAGTTCTTGGAGGACTTCTGCAGTCCTGACAGCTCAGGGAACTCTTTTCTTGTCTATTCATTGTCACTTAATACCCCACAGAGTGTGATGGCCTCACCCGGACCTCTGTACCTGGGTGTAAGCTAACATGGCTGTCCGTCTTCCCTAGTGAAAGAGATTCCTAGGGTGAGGGAGGCCAGTCATTGTTAACTCTCCTCCTAAACAAATTGACTGTTAAAAGATTTGATCACAGGTGCATTTTTAGTAGATCGAGACCCGTGCTTTCAGATCCAGATACCTTTGCATATTCAGTCCAGCTACAGGCTCACACCAAAGTATTTTGTAGCCATTTCTCAGATACAGGTTCCACATCCCTATTAAAAAAAATCAGGATTAACACTGGCCATGTATAGAAACGTAGTGGAACGAATGAAGGGGACTGATGGGCTCTGAATTCCCCATCTGCTGGCTGTTAGTTTCTGACAGGATGATCTGAAAGTTGTTCCAAGGGAGGAGTGCACAGCACAGAGTATTTCCAAGAATATGGCTAGTCTTCCAGGAATGAATTTTAATTTTTGACCATTTCAAACTAACCTGCCATGAGGCCCCCACAGTGTGCACTCACAAACAGGAAGATCTTTGCTCATGGGAAAAAACACAGGCTTTTGAATTTTTGCATTTGACTGGCATATCTGACATGTTTAATTCTTCTGCTAAGCTTAGGAATATGTGGCAGCAGCACAGGAGACCAGCAGAAGCTGCAAAACCTTTTGCAGAAACACACAAGGCAGCCTGAATATTAACCAAAACAGTGCACGCTTCTCAGCAAACGAAGCAATTATTCATACAAAGGAAAGACATTTGGTAGTGGAAGAGCAAATAGTTTTGCATAGCTAATGAGCCTGAAATCACACAGGAAAAAGCACAGAGGAACTTGTTTCTATGTGTTATTATTTGTGCAGCACTGGTGCAGGCCCTTGCAAAGTGACTTGCTTTGAACCCTCTGACTGCAGAGGCCCAAGAAGCTGCAAGGAAGCCACATGAGCCTTGATCCTCCAGAAAAGCCTGAGATGCTCCAGGGACTGAAAATATTGAATCTTATTGGTATCTTCAATCCCATAAGGAAATAGCCCGAGCAGGGAAGGTACCACCTGAGGAGCCTGCACTGCTCATCTCCACTCCACCCAGAGCAAACCATCTTAAGTGCCAAGGAGTATTTTCACATCTATCACCCCACAACTCCCCCAAGTCAGTCAATAAAGCCAAAGAAAAGATGAAGCATCAGGAGTGGGGTGTGGGTTGTATCAGCCCTGAACTGTCAGGGCTGCGCTGGCCCAGGAAGGTCAGGCATGTGAGAGAGGTGAGCAGGGGACTAATCGCTCTCCGAAACCCACCTCCACCTCACATGGTGATGGAGCACAAGGAGTCTGCCTCGGTGGCACCCTGCTCCAAGCCCTGTGCCCAGCTGCATGGTGCTATGACATCAGCTCCCAGGAGGTACAGCAGATCTGGCCTCACTGTTTTTACAGAGGAGGCTAAAGGTAATTGAACAAAATCTGTTTCTGATTAAAGAGATTATATCTCACAGAGCGTTTTTTAAAATCGCACTTAGATGGCTTTTATGTAGCTTGTTATTTTGCAATAAGATTAACACCAAGGTGGATTGAATTACCTGTTAATTCAACACATAATTTGCTGGTACCTCCATGTGCCATCAAGGATATATTTACAGGCGTCTTGACAACGGATCCATAGAGCACACAATAAGGACATCATTACTTAAGAAGATACATCCCCGAAGAGACGCATGACATTAACCCCATCTGTAGATGAGTAATCAGAGCTAAATCAGGAATGTTCCCTTTCAATCTAAAAGAAATGGTGCCCTATAAATTCCACATACAAAAATCCTAGCAATTTACCACATGATTAAACTGTAGTGATTTTTTTATACAGCAGTTTTGCTGCAATATTTTATCTTAAGATCCTAAAAAAAAAAAGATTTACAGCTCTGAATGCAGTGTTCCTGCTTGGAATAATCAATGCTGATTTTAATATACTTTTTAAAAAGATTTATTTCCTTGTTGTGGGTTTAAATTGCAGCAGATTTAAATTGCAGGGTGCCAACAACTGATGAATTATGATTTAGGGCCAAATTTGTTTCTCTTGGAAGAATGGTGATTTTAAATTCAATGAAGTTCCTCTGATGAGAAGAACGAGGAAGTTTTGGCCCATATTTTTGTTGAAACCTCACCAATAAAATAATTATCTTGTCACACTGACAGCCACGTGTATTTATGGCTGGAAAGCATCACACCCTGGAGACATGTGACAAACACGCACTTTCTCTGCAGCTCTTCTCCAAATGCTGCTTTGTGCTTTGACTGAGCAAGGATGGAAGAAGCACTCTGGAATGTGGTCATCAAGTCACAACAAGTGAGCGTTTAGCTCCATAGCCCAAGGGTGTTTACTTTACATACCTCAAGAATATCTTCGAAGATTTTTATTTTAAACGCTCTGTAAAGAGGAAAATGGTGTCACTTTCCTCGCTGCTGTGCTTGGGCACTCGCACAGAGATCGGGCAAGATCCTAGCCAGGGGACACCAGCATCTCCTCACTTCAGTGCCCTGCTCTTACCCAAGCGATTAATACTTTATATCCACAGAACAATAGTTGGATAAAAACCTCATATTTAATCTTGTCCATCCCCAAGCAGTTTGTGATTGCTCCCGAGAGTCTATTCATGAATGCTTTGTTCAGTCGAGTTTTAAATGACTCAAGAACTGATAGGGACTCCACCACCTCCCATAGGAGATAAATCAGTACACTTAAATAAAAGACAAGATGGTATCTAAGCATGCTGTTTCTACAACATTTGCCATTAGTTCTAACCCTAAGGCAAACATGAAATAAACATTCCCTGCTCCCAGGTTAACTGCCTGCCTTTCGTTTGGTACGGTGTGGTACGGATTATGCTATCATCAACACAGAAAATTAACTTCTACCCAATGCTGACAGAGACACATTTAACATACATAGTTTGGCACCACATCCAGCATTAATTTCCCAGTCCCAGACACGAGGAACGGAAAAGCTTTATTAGATCACTCGGTCCTGCTCACTGTTAGGCAAATGATTTGCTCCTTAGTGACAGCCTCTGGAGTTTTCTCCAGCCTGATTTGCAAAATCCTGTAGCATGAGGATCACCTCCCTGTGGACTGCACATTTTTCTTCACATTTATATTTACATTTGTATTTTCTGCATCTTTCTTTAAATCATCCTTATTTTTTTTCTAGCTGCACTTCAAGGATTCCCTCTCATTAATTCCTCCCCCACTCTTTTTTGTGCTCTGCTATACAATTTTCCACAAGTTAACCCATCCAACTCCCCATAATGACTGTGAGCTTCTCAGATTTTACTTCAATTCATTAATATCTTTCTTATGCAAAAACCTGAAGGTGGTATCTCTAGGAGATTCCCCATGGCCAGTGGGGCAGGAGACCTGCCCCTGTGATAATGCCTTTGTTACATCCTTCCTCCACCAGGGCCAGATCCCAAAGGTATGCCGAGCTACCTGTTTCCACCAACTCCCTTCCAGCACCCTTGCTTCTTTCTGTGATGAGATGGAGTATTTCTCTTCACATGGATTAACTGCAATTTTCCTATTTCTAACATTAATGTTATTTTACTCTAACCATACTTCCCTTCCTATCTAGGCAATTACAAGACAATTCACAGCAAATTTTCATGGGGATAGTTCATTACGTGCTAGAAAATGTACAATAATGAAGCGTGAAAAACATGGCAGCGTGCAACGGCGTTTGCTTTTCAGACAGTGAATAAAAGTGAGGAAATAGTGTTCTGTAGAGCCTGGAAAGTACTTGAACTAGGAAAGATCAAGATTATTTAAAATAGTACAGAGACTTCCCAAATAAACTATGGCGTGACTAATAATGTATTGATCCTACTCCTCCTAAAGTATTTCAATTACCTTTTAATTTTTATGATGGTACAGTCACCAAAAAATGAGGATCTAGCACATGGCTAGAAATTCACGGCTTCACGATATATGTATTTTAAGGGTTTGCTTGGTGCAAAGGAAAACCAAAATTCAGTACCTCAAGGGTTAAATCAAGTTCTTAAATACTGATTCTGCTATCTGAATAAGCACCTTGTGCTGAAATTGTCCTTCCTCATAGAGGATGATTGAACATCATGGTGACAAATTGGTTTATCTCAGGCCAGGTGCTCAAGTCAAAAGATGCTTTCAGAAGGACAAATCTCAAGGAGTAAAGAAATGGCTCTAATCACATTGGGCTCTCCTACATGAGCGAGCTCTTCAGCACATACAGAGAGAGCAGGCACTGTTACAAGAAATTGCGCAGCGAGCTTGCCTCAAGCATTCCTCTCTCCCATAGGCTGTATAATAAATGCAAGAAATGATTCAAAAGGACCATTCTTGCTTCCTTCAGACATATTTTGCTAAACCGTAGCAATAAAGATCAACTCTACCAAACAGTTTCTTTTTCTCCTGCCTCATGTCTTTCTGTATCTGTCAATATTAGACTGTATCTAAAGAGTGGGCTGTGTATTTTTACAGCTCCTTACAATAAGGCAGGCAAGCGATGGATTGTGCACCAGGCACAGATTTACTGGGTAGGGGTAGGGGTGGGAAAAGGGAGTCCTAAAGGTTTTGGAAACCCTTCTTCGTCATTGCTAGCACTTGATGCAGACATATACATGTAGTATTTCATTACATCAGGTCTGCATCTGCTCTTCCCTCCACTGGAGGGAATTAGAATAATTTGCTGGTTGCTGCTCTTTTGCTATCAAAGCCAGCACTTGGAATAGGAACAAAATATGTAGTGGTTTCAGAAAAACTTGCTTTTCACAGATCCCTAAAAATGGAAACAGTTTTAGTAGTAGTCTCTGAAGATGAGGTGGACTGAGGATTCTATGGAAGAAGAGGAGCCTGCAGACTGCTCACACTGCTCACTTTTAACAGAATCATAGGATAGCCTTGGTTGGAAGAGACCTCTAGGATCATTTAATGCCAGAGTTCATCCCCTGAAGCCTGGGGATAGCAAAAGAAGTTGTTGGGAGGCAATGTGTTAAACACCCCAGGCTTTTGACCAAGACCTGCAAGACATCAAAGTGTTTCTGCAGGCTGCCCAGAAACATGCTATTTGTGACACAAGGGGGCTACCCATTGCTGGGGCACATCTTTGCACACACCCACTTCTCCAAGGAGACAGTAGCACTACCTCCTAGTGAAAGTTGTCCTCCAGGTCTTGGCACTTGACCTCTACCAGCCCAAAGCTAATTCTTTTACAGCTGCAGGAAAAAATCTCCAATTCCCTACATCCCCCCAGATCTTCCCTTGAACAGAGGCTCCCTGAGGATCTGCCTGCAGTGTTGCTCATAGATTTTCCTGCATACCCTCTGGAGAGTAAAGCTATTTGAGATGTCAGATTTACCTCTGTGCACACCACCACCAACTTGGAAAGGAAAATATCTCATTATTTCAGTGGAGCAAAGGGTTAAGTTCTCAATTGTAAAATTGAGAGAAGAGTTCCTATGGAGTGAAATGAAGTAATAAAATGTAGTTACACGTTATATTTAACTGAGCTGTTTCATAGCCTCAGCTAAAGCAGTAGCTGGGATTCAGATTGGGGCTGGTTGCTCTGGGGTTCTTGTCCCCAGCCAAGGGTGCTGCTGTGTCCCTCCCCTAGGATAGTCCTTTTAACTTAAAATAGCCTCTTGCTGCTCACAATGTTTTTAAAACTGTCACAAATGTTCTCCAAGCCACTGATCACAAGTATTCCCTGTGTGTTTCTCTTAGTAAATGAACAGCATTTGCTTTGAGTTCTTCATAAAACCCAAATCTGTATTCTTCTTAGGGAATACATATTTCCCATTTGGGTGTCTTCAATGACCTTGCTACCTTCTTCTTCCTCCCAAGCCCACACCTAGTGTTGACGTGGGGTGGCCATATACAAATCTTTATGAAACAACTGATGAAAACAGGAAGGACACAGGCCATCACTGGGAAAAAGATGGATAGGCACTAGAGAAACTCCAGCAACACATAGAGGGAGGTGAGGCAGGTTGCAGGACTCCAATAAAAGAAACAGACATAAAAAAAGAGAGGACTAAGATATTTGTAAGTTATTAATTTACGGCATAATTTTAACTAATTCTTCACCAACCACAGGCAGCGGTTTCATGTAACCCTAATAATTTATCATCCTATATGCAACATCCTAGTGCTGAACTCAAGAGCTTTTTGAGGTGAGTGAGGATTGACTGGCATAGAATGGGTGCACTGGAAGGTATGCAGATGGACTGTATTTCCAAGAGGCTCCTAACCCGACTTTCAAAAGTACAGAGAACTAGAGCTGCCCAGAGACCACAGCCCAAGTCAAAGAGAGACTGAATGGCAAGGTGAAAGAAGTCAGGAGTTTCCAGCTCCACCTCTCCAGCTATCGTTAGCAAATTCCCCTCTCCTACGTTCTAGCTATCAATGGGTTTTTGTTAGAGTGTCCTGGGTTGCAATGTATTCTATTACCATGAGCCGTTGAGGCCTGGCGCCGGTGTTCCTTGCCTCGCCCCTCGGGACTATTCTTCTGTTAATGCGCCCATCAGTGCCTTGCCCCAGCACTCACCATCTCTTTGTGAGATGCCCCGGCCAGGGGGGGAGGGGTGGAGCCAAGCATTTCCCGCCGGAGATAACTTTGGGGGTTTGGAGCAGCGCGAGGGGCCTTTCCCCGCTGGGATCCCAGAGGACAGGGACTGCACCGCGGCCGGATTTTCGGAGGAGGACCAGTTTGCTTTTCTACAAGATCACCGCTTCAACGGGATCATCTAAAGGAGAACTGCAGCTGCCACCGAAATCGGATTGCTCAGACTTTGTTTTCTTTTCCTACGGACCACCGCTTTAACCGGACCATTTCGGAGAGAACTGCAGCTGCCCCTGGATCGGACTGGTACCAGCACCCTGCCCGGCAGGGGGCCAGGTTGTATCCCTGACTCTGTCAGGCCTGTAACCAGTTTCTCTGTATTATAGTTTTGTTGTATATATTAGTAAAAACTGTTATTTCCCATTTTCCTCATATCTTTGCCTGAAAGCCCCTTAATTTCAATTCTATAACAATTCGGAGGGGAGGGGGTTGTATTTTTCTGTTCCAAGGGGGGCTCCTGCCTTCCTTAGCACACACCTGTCTTTCAAACCGGGACATAGAGTTAACATCTTTTGATGGCCACTGCCTGGCTCAGGGGCCCTGTCCAGCCCTGCCCTTGCATGGCACTGACCGCTCAGCCAGTATCTCAGAGATTGCAGCTCAGCTGAATTCCTGCAGCAGCAATGAGACGTTCTGACATTTTCATTTCTCCTGAAAACATGTGTCCGGGGATGCCCAGGGAGTCTTATTTAGCAGAGCATTGAAACACAGGCCCATTACTCTGCCTGTCAAGTTACTTATATGGTTCTCCATCACTGCAGTGCCTACTGTCTTTATATTGTTGTAGATGAAAGGAGTTTATCCCCCAAGGTAAGGAAATGTTAGCCCTAGTCTATGAACCATGAGCTAGGGGCTAAGACCACACAGGGAAGTTTGTGGCTCACTGGGGAAATTCACTGTTCTCTAAACCAACTTCCAAATCTTGCTTTCCTCATCAGCTCTTCTCCATTTCATTACAGCACTTCCCATCAAACAAGGCTTTTGCATCTATTTTTCTTTTATGCTCCAAAAAGAAACTTCTGACAGTTTTTCTTAAATTTAATATTTTCCTGAAAAACAGTATTTTCATAATAATCTCTAATGAGATTCCACAGCCAACCCCGTAAATAGATGCCGTATTTCCAATTCTTGCATGAAGCAAGGAAAGGGAGCAAGAAACGGTATCGTTTATTTTCCTAAGGATGGAAAAATACAATCAAAACAATCTGCTTGTAACCTTGTGAGAGCACAGCTCCATTTGGTCATGACAAACCCTCCTAGGCTGCACACTCTCCCAGAAAAGCTTAACATTGTCTCTCTGAAAACAAACACACTGAAATGGAGGATTTTCCAATGGGCTCTACCTGTGGAAAAATTTGCATGTACCTCAGAGGGGCAAAATCAGGTCTGGTGTGGAGTGATGCTGCAAATACTCTCCTAACAAGCTTTTTCTGCTGGAGTGTGTTTATGTGACAAAGACCACACAGACAGCGGGGTGCTTTCTCTCATGGAGAATTTTGTGCAAAATTGTTTCATTTCATGAGATCTGGTCCATGCCCAAAGCCAAACATTTGCTTCTCAGGCATGTTCCTACACTCCCTCCAGATAAATCATGCTGGCAGGGGGGAACTTAGCAGGGGGCAAATTTCATCAGAGGCCAGGATATCACCTCAGACTTCCTTTCAACATAACAGTAGGTTTTTAATCAGGAACTCCTTCTGATTACTCCCGTGTGCCATAAACAACCAGGATTTGTTATCATGCTTTTGGATTATTACCAAAATCATAGTGATATAATACACACCGTGCAAAAAATTATTACTGCTGCATGCAGATAAAATGCTTGCAATTAAAGAGCACTAACTTCCATGCTGGCTGCTTTAAACAACTCCTGCTATTATCACATTTGCTAATAATTAATCCCTGTTCTTTTACACAATCCAGAGCTGCTTTGGCAGTTTTCGACACATCCCATCTGGGTTTGTCTATCTAGCTATTTATTTATTTATTTTAAGAAGCATTGTCATCAAGAAAACTGGAAGACCCAAGAAAGAGTTGATTGATCACAAGGTCCTATCAAATGTCAAAGCTGGCCCTTGCTGACCTCCCATCCATTCAGAACTGCTTTGATTTAATCTACAAACTGGCTGCCTCTCCTGCCTGTGAGTTCTGTCTGTAACCCATGTGTCAATGTTTTGAGGTATGACCTGCTTCACGCTCCATTCATCTCATCTGAAGGACGGAAATTAAACTGGAGGGTCAGCAAGGGCCACATCTCAAAATACACACACATTAAACTAGAGTCTTTTGTTTGAGCCCATCAGAAGAGTTAGAGCAACCATCCAAAATGATATTCAAGTGGAATTGATTTTCTTTTTCCTATTGAAATCTGTAGTATTAATAATATATGTGGAAGGGTAGCAAGCCTTGCCACAGCAGAAGGAAAAATAATCATGGTGCATTCCCAGAGAAGTGCTTGTGATGCCTTTTAATTCTATAAGTATATGAGTGTGTTGACACCTCCAGGTATAGTAGTGTGCACAAGGCAGTATTTCCACTGTAAATCCAGTATTTCAAGTCTTATGATGCTGATCATAATATTACAGCTTGAACTGAAACACAGTGGAAAGTTCACAGCATGAATCATAATGTTTTAAACCTCATCTGTCTTACTTGGGTTTTATTATAATTTGGAAAATGCTTAGGTCCAGTTCTTGCCCTGTGGAACACAGCCAGCAGCTCAGATGGATAACTCTCAAGGGTGACCACAGCTTTGCAGAGCAATTTTCATATTGGCTTTTACTTGGTGAGGAGAATGAGCATGAAGCATGAACCCTCAATGGCCATGCCAGCCTTTATGCACTCCTACAGCTCTGGCATGAGCTGCACCAGCTCAGAGACATATTCCTTGCAGGAACTGCAGAGCGAGCCAAGGCTCCTGTAGGCTGGCTGCAGGTGGACCTGTCATTCCCTGTGAATAAGCCAGGCTGCTCCACCCATTACACAAAGTTCCTTGTGATAGGTAGCTACAAAACAGATTTGCATTTGTAGAGGCAAGGTAGAAGGCCAGCGTTCAGCTAGGAATCCTCTTGTACCTCCCTTCCACCATGTCTGGGTTTGATACAAGAGCCACTACCATCACTTTGAGACACCAGAGGAGCATATTTACTCATGGCTAAATGACTTGTTTTCTCATTCTTCTATTTTTATTGATCTTCCTTTTGCTGTTTTCCCTACCCTTCATCTCCTTACCTCAGCCTGAAGCACCTACAGTTAGTAGGGTGCACCTTGAGATGCTCAGATACAAACCACATGCACCCTAGACACACAGTGAGTGGGACATGCATCTAGGACAACAAGTGTTTCTCCTTGCAATCTCTTCTTTTTCACAGGTCTGTAAAAATTCCCAAGCTGTGTCTGCTCAGAGATCATAAATGTCTAATGCACCAACCCATTGGGTATGTAGATTACTACTAAGTGATGACAGTTAACTAAAGTAGCACCATCTCCACTAACAAAAAGAGCAAATAAAGAGCTCCTGTTAGAACACTGGCGATCATCACCATTTTGTAACTTTTTGTCAATTCAGTAATAGGAAAAAGCCCAAATCCCATTGTTCCATATCTTTCTTCAGCCTAGTATCCTTAATAAATTAGTTAAATTAAAAACCCTAACAATTTAAACTTAAAAGCTAAAGGAGACATAATTTCTGATGGTATGATGCTGTTTGCAAATCTACCTGCCAATCAACAGCAGAAAATAAGGTAGTGATTTGTAAAGAGGTTTCTTTGGAAGAAAAAATAGGATGATATTTATCAAAGGCACATTTTCCCTTAAGTCTGAAAAAAAGAAAGCATGAAAATGCCTTCAAATTCTTCTTAGTTCTAAGGCATGTCTTTTTGTTCATGCTTAACTGCAGAAGAAATATTAGGAACAAGTGTGTGCATATCAGTGCATGTGTTAGCATAGGCTTTAATTGGTTAGGAGTAAATTAATGGCTGCTTGCAATATTTCTGGCAATCTGTTATAAGCTATGTAAATTTTTAAAAGAGGTTTCTTGAAAAGGCTGGCTGAAATCCTGTAATTCATATTCTGCTGGGGGAATTGATTCGAGAAATAATAATGAAATGTTTTACCTCAGTGATGAATCTCAGCTTTGTAGCACTGCAATTTTTTAAAGATTCTTGTAAATAATGCTATGAGTGTTTCTAAGAATAATCTACTCGAAATAAATATATCTGTCTCTGAATTAATAGCATTTTTTCCCTGTTCTTTTTCACCTCTTTCTTATTCCACCATTCCAGGGGTTCACTGCCAAGCCAGCATTAGCTTTGATATTATTATAATAAATTAAAATCCATCATTTGTTACCATGTGGCCTACTCCAGTAGGTTTTAATAGCAGCTTTGCTATTGAATTCAGTAGGAACTTAATCAAATCCTTAAGAGGCAGGTCCAGTTTTAGAGGCGAGCTGGAAATGGCCCAACACACCACTGACTCTTCAAGGTGAGCCTGCCTCGGTCATTTCAGTGGGAGCTGTTAAACATTGATTGGGACAGAGGAAAAACATCTAACTTCACTTCCCAGGGCACTCATTGAGGCTGCAGAAGAATTAAAGCCTCACATGAGGTAGATGAAGGACATGGACCTGAGCCTCCCACAATCACTCCTTCAGCACACCCAGGGAAAGGGAAAAGCTCCCATGGCAATGAAACTACTGCTGAATGACCACATCTCCTCACTCCACTCATCATTTCAATAGCTACTCACTATTCACACAGAGCATCCACACTCTAGGTGGTTGGTGACCAACTCTCAAGATCGAAACATAGGTATTTAAAAGGCTCACAACTGAATACACAATGTTTTCCTCTGGATTACAGGGAATTTGCAGTTATTAAACTTCAGCTGAACACATATCATATGCCCAAGCAAGTTTTAATTGCTGTTGGCCTGGGGGGTGAAAACAGACAGAAAGACACATTTCCACTTGTCTGGGGAACAACCCCAGCAGCAGGAAACTCAGGTCAAAGAAGCCCACTCCAGAAATACAGCCCAATGAAGAAAAATCAGAATGTTTTATTGCTTGTCCTAGGCAGGTAATACTGAATGCCTTTGGAGGAAAGCCCCAAGACAGGAACTAACCCAAAGAAAATTACTGGTGTAGCTTTTTTTCATGGCTGTATGTATAGCTCCTGCAATGTACCTAGCTGCTTTAGCTCTACTTTTCTCATATCTTGTATCATATCTTGACACTTTCCTTTTTAATGCTTAGCAGTATGCAAGGATGTATCTTGTGCTGTCAATAATGCTTTTATCCTTTAATAAAAAATTAGAAGCTATGAAAAAAAAGAGAGGGAGGGAAGGAGAAAGGCTATGAAAGAATATGGCTTGATGCCTAGAAACCTTCAATATGTTGTAAAAGGAAAAGATTGCTAATTAGGCTCTTGCGTAGTCTATTCTAGTCCCCTCTGTGCTGCAAGAAATTCAACCCATCTCACTTGGCGGATGGTTGGAGAAGTGGGAATAGAGTGTGGGAGCTCTGGAATCAGATTATTGAGATGATCTATGAAGTAATGAGGCAGTGAAATGCAGCTGGATGCAGGGATTTCACTGTTGGGCTCACAGCATAGGGAAAATGTTCTTAAATTAAACAGAAGGCTGGTCCATCCCACAGCTCGTCATTACACTTGGCTGTACTAAAGCCTCCCACCAAACTGGCCCCACATTGCTTATGTGCTGAGTGATGCAAGGCAGGGAAAAGAGACTTTGGAAAAGCTGACTGCTACTCCAGATGCTCTGAGAGATCAGCCATACTGTTTTGGAAAAGAGGAAGAAAATTATTCAGAGAGAACCATGAGAGCTCTGCAGGCCAGGAGAAGATCCTACGGATGCACACCTTGAACTCCCAGTCTTTAACATCTGCAGCCAAACTCCATGGCTTTGTGGGATAAATAGGGTGAAAACTCACATGGAGAACATGATCTGGAGTTCGGGAAAGACAAGTGGGATGGAAATGCACCTGTCAGCAGAGGTTTCAGGTCTACCCCCTGCACCTCCTACCACACAGGCCAGCCTTCCCAGGAGCCACCAGCTGAGTCTGGCCCCTGCTTGTCCCAGAGAAACCACGAAGAAAGCAGTTCTCATGCAGGATGTCCAGCACAGCTGCTCATGTTGTCCCCACTGTTATTCATCAACCTGCTGATTCAGGAACAGCTGCTCCCGAATAATTTTAGGTTTGCTAACATTGGGATTTTTTTTCCTGCACTTACAAATGACCTGCCTGCAGGTTCCACTGCTACTATTATAATGACCTGGGTAAAATCTGTCATCTCTCAGAGATTTTTGTGACTTGAACTTGGTAAATGGTGTCCCACTAGTAATTTCAGTTGGAAAAGGAGATATTTTGAAGTCTAATTACATGATCTTAGCTGGAGATCAGCACCTCAGTTACAAACATTTACAGGCCTGAAAAATTATTTTGAAAAAATATGGAAGATCCTTCAAACTCTCAACATTGTATCTGTGGGCAGAGTCAGATGAAATAACATGCACGCCAGAGAGAGCTTCACTGTTACCATGGAGTAATACATACAGGTTCATAAACACACAAGTTACCTGGTGGCCCATCCAGGCAGTAAGCTTGGAAAGGTATATGTATACACTAATAACACACAGCTTAATTTGCATACTAATTAATCTGAAATATCTTATTTGTTAATCTGAAGGTGCTATATAAAATACTTGCTTTTAAGGCTTACTAGTGTATACTTGACAGACAGTCATGATAAACTTCATTGTAGGTTAAAAAATGAATTAATAATTACTTTGGTTAATATTAAAGAGCAAGTTCAGAAAGAGAAATGGAAAACATTTGCAGCCTCGAGTCATTAGGGTAAACTCCACTGAGGCTGATGTATTTGTTCAGCCTTTGCAGTTCAGCAAGGTGACTCAGAGCTTCCTCCTGCCAAGTCAGAAGTGCTCGTTGTGGCCCTGTCTTCCCTTGGGCAGGTCACTCATGCTATCAGACACAAAACTATGCCATGAATATGGGCAATTCACCCTCAATTTAATGTTGTCTTTCCTCTTGGAAACTGCAGCAGCCATTACAGGCAGAGCTGCAGACAAGCGTGGAGGGAGGAGATATTGTTTCAGCTAAGTCAAAGCAAGGAAGAGATGATGGGAAAGGTTGAGGTGGTTCTGCTCAGCTCACAGCCTGCATGGGGCCCGAGATGGGCAAGGTGGAAGTGTGAGGAGGCTACAGACCATTTCCCCAGCCTGGCTGAGTGTTCACACTGAAACAACACGAACCAGATGTGCTGCTTCATCAGTAAAGTAACATTTTGTGGAGTTACGGCCAGTCTGAGAACAGTTCCTTCAGGAAAGCTTCTGGAACCCTAGGCTCCCAGAGCACTTTGGACCACATGTGAAGCCGGACACAAACTCTTGGGTTTCTGACCTGCATGCCTGGGGATGAGTTTTTGTTATGGGGAAGAGAATTCTCAATGAAAAGGACTTAAAAAAATGCCTAAACTTGTTGAAAAATTATTTAGTGGCACTGGTCTGCTAAATCAATGACCTCAGGCATAGACAACTTATGCTCACATTACTGCGAGGGTGCAAGTGGGCATCTGCTGCTTGTCCTGAGCAGCACATACGAATAGGAGAGGGCTCTGCAGAGGATACAGTGGCTCAAGAGGGACCCTAGCTGCAAGGACTGTCATTGCCTTGCCTTTTGGGCAGTGTTTCTATTCACAGAAGTAAGTTTGCTGAACAGAAGCAATGTGATTTTAAGACAACTATTATTTACCGTGCAAGATGCCATTGCAAACTGTGATTAAAGGTGCTCTTTTTTTGCTAAAACAGAACTCTTTTTTACTGTAAGTGCTGCCTTTAAATACTGCTGATATTCTGAAAAGGACAGGAGCAGAGGGAGGGCAGTGGGGGCAGGAAAGCACCTCCAGGCAGGCCAGGTTTAACTGGATGCAAGCAAGGTGCACTCTTCTCCTTGGGGTGAAGGTGACAACTGTGGTGGCCAAAGGGACTGATATGGCTGTGGATTTTTGGAAGAAGCCTGTAGCGTTTTCATTTCACAGAGGTGAAAGATTATGTACTGAGTGATATGTTCCCAGCTGGTGTTATAGGCCCATTTAATCCAAAAAGTATTTAACAAATCTACACTGACATCAGCTCCTGGTAGGCTCATACATTATGGTGATGTGGAGATAAAATTAACCCCGTGTGATTCCTGTCCTCCTCAATGGGGTGACTTCAGGACTCAGGTTATGAGACCTGGCAGCTGGGGGTCACTTTTGGGGAACTTGGCCTGCATTTTACTGCAAGAGGAGGGGAGAGGAGAGATGAACACCAGCCTGCTTAGTGCTCTGGCTCTGGGAGACCTTGTCCTGGGGGATAACCTTGCAAATCCTGCAGCTTGCAGAGCCAAGCCAGCATCTTGCATACAAGCAGGCTTACGTGGAGGCAGCTGCCTTCCTCAGTCCTGCCCGGCCACAGCTGCGCTGGCGGTTCAGCCGGGGCCAGGGGGAATCCTCCACATGGAGGGCTGCTTCCTTCTCCTCTCTGCAGCTGGTCCCTCCAACTGCCATCTGGAAATACCTTTCCACCCGCTTCAGTGCCAAGGAACAGCTTGCTTACACCTTGCTTCTGCGCTACCCTCCATAGCCCTCCCTCTTGCCAAATTCCTCCCTGCAGTCCCCAGCGAACAGCACAACTCCCTCTTCACTTATTTGTTTTTACTGCCTGTCTATGAGCTTTCCAAAAAGCGCTTCATCCTTAGAAAAATATCCTTCCCTTTAGCAGTTTGGACGCTGTTTGCCCAGCAAAAGCCTTCCAGGGATATGGATCCTGGACCGTCACAATTTTAAAGAGAGCCTAGAGAGATCATAGTGCTAATTTTAAACAGATGGGCCTTGACACTAAAAGATACCTTGATTAAATTAAATCTGTGCTCAGCAAAGCTCTGACATAACTACAGTGACCCTATTTATAGGAGATGTCATTGTACTGATAATCTGTAACACACGCACTCTGCTTGGTTCGGTTTGGTATTGCCCAAAGGAAATGAACAGCACTGTGAAAATATAAAATCTTTTTTTTTTTTTTCATTTTTTTAAAGTGAGTTAAGCAGCAGGTAAGGGTTTCTCTGCAAGGAAGGAATTACACCCACGTAGCAAATGCCATGGGAACGGCAGTGCTCCAAGCACCCATTCCCAGCTGCCTCTGCGGGGAGCTCCCCAGGGAGGCCCGGTTGTGCTGGCTCCTGTGCCTTGGAAAGTGCTGTAACACTGGAGAGAGCTGAGAGCAAAAAATGCAAAATATGCATTTAAACTTTAAAAATTAATGTTGACATTTATTTAAAAATGTGAGTTGGCAGCTCTCCAGTGGTTCACTGAGTACATTAATTTAGTCAAACGCCCATTACTTCCTCCCCTTCCTACTAACAAGAATGTTTTGAAAAGGCGAGTTTGCAAGCTCTGCAGCAAAGCATATACCTCTTTTTTTTTTTTTTTTTTTCTCATCTAAGCTGCTGAATGCAAAGACTATTTATAGAGAGTGGATCAGAGACAGGCTTGAAGAAAATCTGGATCAGGGTGCTCTAAAATTTAGAAGCGAGAAAGGATCAGGGCCAAGATTTAAAAAACAGGGATGTGGGCTCAGTCCTGACTCTCCTCTGCCTCTGTGCATCTCAGCAAGTCACCCATCCCCCACACACTGCTTCACACCAGCTCTCCCTGCAATGCTGGGAAGACTTGATATGCTTCTCCATTCAGTGGGCTCTGATTTTCTCTAGCATCTGTGAGAGTCACAGTAACACAATTTCCTAGGGAAGTTCATACCTAACATTGTCCCTAGATGCTATCCCAGCACAGCACTGACCCTTGGGTCTCCAGCCAGGGCTGTCCCTCCCCTATGCAATCCCCAGCCTCCAATCTGTTTGTGTCAACAAACACCAAGCCCCATGCTTTTGCAGTATCATCTGTGATATTTGGAGTGCAATAGTTCTTTGAACACAACTGTGCAGTAATGAGCACGTTTCGCAGCTGTCTTTTGGACGTGGGAGATGTAACTACGGAGCTGCTTGGGGAATTTCTAGTGCATCCTCTGTTATAATATCACAGCATTCAGACGTAGGAGCTGACAAATTTTGTGGCTGTAAACAGCAGAGGCTTGCTGAGAATCTGGACTCTAGTGTATAAAATGGGAATACTTTCCTAACATGAAGACAAGCGAAATCCGTATGGTCTTTTCAGGCAGTGTCTCATCCCACTGGAAAGCCTACAGCTGCTATACAGGAATAGTGTAATTCCAGTATTTCCAGCTCCCATACGGACTTAGCACTGAACAGTGCATAAGGTATTGGTTTCAGAAGTGAGCTGTGTAAGCCTATGGAAACAGGTTTTAGGCTACGCTGCTGCTACTGCTGTAGTGAAATGAGAAAGGAATACTCTTAGATAAATCTTTTAGGATTACAGGTATGTTGTCAATAGACCTCTGATTTTCAGACCTGCTCTGAGCAAAGAAGTCAATTAATCTCCAGAAAGAGAAGACAAAATCACCTCCAACGGTGTACTTCTATGTAGATAACAGGCCAGGTTCTGTGCTCTTTACTACCAAGAAAAGGCAGAAAAACTGGAATCCTTGCCTTCAGTCCCACAAAGTTACTTCAGGGTCAAGCCAAATCAACGGAGATCAGATTTTGACCCAATCACACCTTTTAATTGTTTTCCCCCTCAACATATGTTTTGTAAAATTTTCTTCTAAAAAAAAAAGGGTGTGGTTTCATTTTCGAGAAAATTATGCTGAAGTGCATAAGGAACCAAATCCTGTTGTGCTGGTGATAAAGCAGTGGGGAACCACCCAGGTTCCGGAGGAAGGGACAGAACGATGTGATGCTGTATGCACCGTGCATCCAGCCTACCTCTGCTGCAAGGGCTATGTGTGGCCAAAGAATGCAAAATCCATTGACAACCGGTCCTTCTACACATTGTTACTGCTCCCTTAGGTTATATTCATATTACTAAACTAATTAAACCCAAGCAGGCAAAGCCCAGTGCCTTCTGCATGATGCTCAGCACAAGGAGGCAATCTGTGTTGCAGTGAGGCTGTCTCACTTGGGGACCTCTCCTTCCTCCTCCTCCAACTACAGCAGCAACCTCAAGGCTGATCTGAGATGAAACTCCTGCTTTACTGACATTGCTTTGGAGAGAACGGGATGGATTTTACCCAGATGGCTGGAAAATAACATTGCAGATAACTGCCATTGAAAGCCTTGCTAGACTCCTTTGCTGTGCAATCTCTGCCGTATATTTTAGCAAAATACCCAGTCTCCACTCCAAAATCTCATTAAAAAGCAAAATTAAACTGGAAACATTCACCCTTCCTATCTCATAAGCTTATTGCATGTGTTACGTGTGGGTGGTGAACATGTTAGGTACAATTTAGAGCATAATTTCCTGAGAATTGAAATGTCACCAAGAAAAGGATTGTAAATAATGAAACTCTGAAAGGAATCTGTGATCTTCGTAACAGATAATCACATTTTAATTCTGACTTATGGCACATCCAATTGCCTACAGTTAGAGAAAAACAATTCTTTTTCTTATTATATGGAAATCAGATCAATCAGATGAAAAACCATCAACATCACAGCTTGGAAAACATACACCAGTGTTCAGTGATGTGAGCAAAACCCATGAATCTGCTTCAGTTCGTGGCTCTTTTTATTGGTTTTCCTCGAATATTTATAAGAGATCTCTGTTCATAAAAATGTTGGTTGAAAAGTTTTCTAGAGATACCATAGATCACAGACTTGTTGAGATTGGAAAAGCAAGTTCATGGAAAAACTACTGAGTTAGGCTAGTAAAAGAAGCTAGAAATCTCTTTTCCTCTCTGTTTTTCAGAGAGCTAGCCAAATACCAAAATTAGTATTACATCACACGGCTGCTCAATCATGGAGTTGGAAGAATGACTACTGAATAGTAAATAGTCAGAGCAAATAGTTTATCCATAGCCTCAACAGGCAGGAATAGGCTGGCATAATGCTCCAGATCTGATTTGAATATCAAAAAAAAATAAAATACAGAGACATAAAGCACTGCTTTAGGATAATTAGGAAGAGTAAAAATGGGCAAAATTTATCAAATAAATTAGTGTAAATGCTTTGCCTAATGACTGATACCACAAAGACATGCTGTGGTGTTCATTAAAAACAAGGCCAGAGCATTTCAATGCCTAGATGTGTTCTGATTTTGGTTTAAGTCCATCTCTCTCTCTTTTGTTTCCAAAAGTCTTGAAGCTTTATACTAAGGAATTGCCAATAGCTGGGGCTTTGTACAGCTAGAGAGCCAGATCAGTGAGAATTTCTGATGTGAGCATGATTTCAGCCCACCACCAACAAGCCAACAAGGTAAGACAAGCCATAAAGGTACAATTTTGTGTAAAGTCCATCACCACTGCAAAGCAAAGCTCTATCCCAGAATGTCCACCAGCACATGGGCAGGGAGGGAGGCAGGACCTCAGGACACATTTGCCTCCCCTCCTAACTTCTCGCCTTCTGCCAGAACTTTTTGAATTTCCCAGTTCCTCTTGCCTACAGCTGCTGAACTATACACTCGCTGTTGCACATACACACACATAATTCAAAGGAGAAAAAAATAGATGCAGAACAACTTCTAAATAAGTCATTTCATTCATTATGTACTCTGGGACTCATTTCTGGTCCTCCACCATCCTGCTTTTTGCTAAACAATATCAAGATCAGTGCTTTATAATTCTTTTCCTTAGAGGGACTGTACAACTCTACAGCAAGAGCCTTAATTTATTTACCCAGGAACACTCCACAAACATAGACGACACTACAGGAATGCAGAGCAAGACCTCATTGCTCCTAAAGGCTGCATCCCAGTTTGCATTGGCCTTGCACCAGGGTCCCTTGTTCACCCCAAGAGCAGCTGTGCAAACACTGCTAGGTAAGCGTGTGCGTCCCCAGGTAGCAGGCGCTGGGGAGTGCCCAAAACGCACCACAGCCCTGCAAATAACTATTTTTTGCTATTCAGTGTCTAACCCAAAATTTAGGGAAAATAAATAAATAAATACAAGAAAACACTTCGTATTGATGCAAAGCAGCATTTTTCCACGTTTCCTTGGCAAGAAATAATTAGCAAGCCAAAAAGAGAAAAGTATCTGTTTAAGATTTAAACAGTCCATTTGTGTGTTTGTTAACCCTTCCCCTGATCAAAGCTGGGCTACTCTGTATATAAGAATACCATTCTGAAAATTAAAAGAAAGGGTTGATTTTTCCCCCCCTTCTCTTCCCTTCTTCTCCACAAGCCAAAGTCCTGAACAGTTCACTGCCAGCCACCCTATACATCTCTGTGACCTCCCTTCCAGCCCATCTCTTCTTTTTTCCAAGCTCCACTTTTGGCTGAGAACCCATCCCTTTTGGGGGAGGTGTTTTGCCATAAAGACACGATTGTTTAAGATTTCAGTATTGGCCTAGTTTAGCATTTGATGTCATTCCTTCAATTACTGACACTGAATCGTCTTTGTATTAAACAGGACAAAAATAAGGAAACAAATAAAAAAATCCCATCTATGCTGATACAAGACCCAACCAGGAACCATCAGACGTACTAGCTTCATTCCATATCCTCCAGAAAAAATAACCTTTCCACAGATTTAGACCCCTAATGGTGACCACAGACTCCCCCAGGTAAATAAACACAAGGAGCCAGAGCAAAGTGCTGTTTTAGGGCTGTCTCATGTGCCAGCACGTGAGACAGTTTTATTGTCCATTTGTGTGAAAATGGAACATTTCCAAACAAGAGAGAAAGTGGATTTCTCACACACTGCAAAACTGACTGGTAAATTATTTAAATAACTACATATGTTTTATTATCTTGGACTTTTTAATGCCTCACATCTCTAATTGTAGTAGTAATTATTAGCTCAGTTAATGAAAGCTTTGGAAATAAGATTGTGTGGGAGTATTTCAAGTCATGAGTTAAGTCTTTTAACTCAGTAATTGCCAATGATTAATTCCTTTTTCCATTTAAGTCCTGAAAAGCTGAAATATTATTTCCTTGAACTGTATTTGCGCTTGGCTGTTCTTAGTTAATTACTACTCTGAGTACCTTTAAATCAAATTCAGAGGTTTCCAGGTGTATGTATCACGAGGCTCTGGTAAATCCTTCAACATCTGCTTGGAAAAGGATTACTGAACTTGACTGATGATGTTGTTCTGAAGGTCTACCCGTTATGTACCTACAGCCATTAAAGGCACTACAAGTGTAATGGCAGTAAAGAGCTTAGGCTTGTGGAAGTTCCCACATAAATAAGGATTATACTCATGAATGTCTGGTTTGGAAATCATCCACCCTAATTTTTCTGGATGGAGACAAGGTCTTGGTCAAAGCCCTGGAAAAATACACGTATGTGCATAAATCACTGGTTCACCGGCTACGACTGCTGGAAGAAGCCACACATCCATAAGCTCACCAGTGCGCTAACCCAGCCTGGCATTGGGGCTAATTTGGCCTGTTTCTGTAATTTCAGCTCCAGATGTGGTTTTCTTACCTGAGCAGTGGGGACTGAAACAATGCACAAAGAAAGGGACACAAGAAGGTCCAAGGAGGTGCAAAGGGCACACTGCACTGCTGCAGCTCCAGCTCCTGATGCGTCCTCAGTGCCACAGAAATAGGGGCTCAGGGCAGCCCAGCACACAGGCAAGCAGTTCAGCTGCTCCCCTAAATCATGCTGTTCCCACAGTACTCCTGGGTAAGAACAACTCCATGTGCCAGTATAAGTTGGGGGCTGACCTGTTGGAGAGCAGCTCTGGGGAAAGGGACCTGGGGGTCCTGGTGGACAGGAGGATGACAATGAGCCAGCGACGTGCCCTTGTGGCCAAGAAGGCCAATGGCATCCTGGGGTGTATTAGAAAGGGGGTGGTTAGTAGGTCGAGAGAGGTTCTCCTCCCCCTCTACTCTGCCCTGGTGAGGCCACATCTGGAGTATTGTGTCCAGTTCTGGGCCCCCCAGTTCAAGAAGGACAGGGAACTGCTTGAGAGAGTCCAGTGCAGAGCCACAAAGATGATGAAGGGAGTGAAACATCTCCCTTATGAGGAAAGGCTAAGGGAGCTGGCTCTCTTTAGCTTGGAGGAGGCTGAGGGGTGACCTCATTAATGTTTATAAATATGTAAAGGGTGAGTGTCATGAGGACGGAGCCAGGCTCTTCTCAGTGACATTCAACAACAGGACAAGGGGCAATGGTTGCAAGCTGGAACATAGGAGGTTCTGCATAAATATGAGGAAGAACTTCTTCACAGTGAGGGTAACAGAGCACTGGAACAGGCTGCCCAGAGAGCTGGAGAGGGATTTTGCAGGGGTAGGGTATTTTTCCCAATGGCAAGAAACAGTTTTTTCAAAGTGAGAGAGAGAATCTCTATCAGAGTGCTGATCCTCCTGCTTTGTGTCATCACGGATCTTTATCTCTCCTAGCAGCTGATTTCCTCTTCCTTAAGGATGCTCCCAAGCACTAATAAGTCCCCAAGCTGCTTCCTGGCCCATATTAACCCTTGCTTTCCTGGTTCAGGGCTTGGAGACCTGTTTAACCCAGCATCTTCCTTGCCCCAAGGGGGACAGTGGCATTTGCCAGTGCAGCACTCTGCTGTGACGGTCACAGAGGAGGAGTACCATCACAGGGAAGGAAGCAGCTGTGTCAGTAAAGAGACTAACATATGTTCTGGGCCTCTAACAACACATCTTACAATTTCTGTAGTGCACTGAAGCCCACTCCTGGGTGCTGATCCTTGCTTCCAGCACAATTTCTAGATTTTCTCCACTGAGCCTCAAATATAAAAGACATAAAAAGCCCTAAGAGCAGAACTAGGACCAACACTGCCATTTCCACAAGCAGAAACAAGAACTCTAGCTTTCCCTGCTCACACTGAACAACCCCAATCTAGGTGAGCAAGCCAATATTCAGGGGCACAGTCCTGTACTAGGTATCTCCTGCGGCTCACTCCATGCTGGGGATGTTGCCTAGATCTCCAGTCCACCCTGTGCAGGGGAGAAGCCAGCTAGCCCTGGATCCTTGATATCATTCTGGGTCTTACCTAGAAAGTAGATGGTGGCAGCTGCCTTGAAAATGCCCAAACCACTGAGCTGATCTAAAACTCTGCCTTTAGCAAAGCCTGGCAAGGAGATGTGAGACCTTCCAAGCTGGACAACTGTTGGAGTAACCTGCTCAGATATGAACCTACTCAGCTAGAAGCTGGATTGAGGCCAAAAAGACCTCCTCTCATTGAGTTCTCTATCTCAACTAGAACACTGTACTCCCTTATTTGTTGTGGTCTATTACTCCCTATTGGTAATCCAAAATTTATTAAAAATTATCATCTGTTAACCAGAGACACTAATCTCATCCAGACTTTTAAAGTTCTTGGGTGCAAATTATCCTGAACTGCTAAATCAAAAAGATGTTACTCTATTAAATCTTGTTGAGCATTTTCTTCAGTTGTTACTATACTGAAAATTATTTCCTTTTCCTCATCTAGGATGAGAACAGCTCCCTGCTTCTATTCAAAAAAAGCACAGAAAATTTTAATCAAACTTGTTTGTTTTTTCTCTGCATCATTACGCTAAATTAAATCAATAACTTCCAGGTGGGAGGGAGAAATACATGATTTTCTTGTTAGCTCTTTATGCAATCATCTTTCTTCATTAGAGACACCTGAGACCCATGGCAGAATATATGTTAATATATAGGCCAACTTTTAAGCTGGTTTATTTATTATTCATGTTTTTTGAGTGCTGGTGCTAACTGTCACGTCAGAGGGCTGGTGAGTTATAAGTGGAATCATTAAAAATAATTCATTTTACTAATAACATAGCACTATTCATATCTTATTCAGTAGTTAACAGTCTACAGGAGACTCATGTTTTCTTATTTGCCAGATTGTCTCTTCTAAATGTCATTGTCAACCACTCACATCCAGTTCATCCTCATGAGTAAAATGGGTTTTATAAAGCCTACCATAACCAAAGAAGTTAAATAGGTAGTACACTGCATCCCTGCAATTTCCTCAGGCTTGAGTTTCATCCCTTTAAAATAATAGTTCCCCTTGAAGCAAGCATGTTGGTTTATATTAAAACAAGAAATATAATAATTACAGAGACTATGAAACAATTCACTCAGTCATTGAACGTGCAAGATAAATAAATGCAGAAGCAGGTAACTGGACTGAAGAGAGAATTGCAGGTTTTCTGCTAGCATGTATAGTGTCAGTTTGTTAGAAGAGCATGAAGGGTCTCAGCCTTGCGGGTTGGCCTTTGAAAGTATCACCTCTGAGACAAGCTCACAGCTTTTCCAGCTTTCTGTCCTCAGCTATATTTTCCTTGTCCTGGAGAAAAATAATGTGCCATCCCCCTGTTCTATCTCATAGTCCAGCATTTAGCCTAAACTGATGCCAAAGATGACTCTGTGTCTAACGCCACACCATGAACGGCCACCTACTGTACCACTTACAGCTACGTGCTCCATTTCCCTTGGCCTAGCTGTAAGGACCATTAACAATCACCAGGTAACTGGTGTTTTAAACTATTGCAGCCCTGGCTTGTGTGACTGCTTGGCATAAAGGCAGAGTTCTAAGATGCCCTTGATATGGTTTGCAGACCATGTCAGCTGTGTCTGGGTGCATGATACCCCCATGTGCTCCTCGCTGGGCAGGATGGTGCCTGCAGATGGCCATGCAAATGGTGCCTTAGGATCCTCCTACACACTAAACACAGAGTTGACTCAAGGTGGTCTAGGCTATATACTGAGAACTAGACTCAAATTTAAGTGCCTGAGTTTAGATTCTCTGGAGCAGCACTTGTCTGAAGCTCATCAACTCCACATGGCAATTCCTTATCACACAGAAAAAAAGAGAGCAAACACTTAAATACAAGATTTGTAGAAAGTAGCAATCACACCTATTTGCACCACAGCCTATGGACAGTGGTCACGGCTGTTGCAGGGTGCTGTAGATGCTTGTAGCACAGAACTTCTGTTATCTGCTAGCATGGCCCTTGTGCTTCACTCCCACCATGCGTCAAAATCTTAACCTGTTCACCACAATTCACAGCAGTGAGGCATTGTTAGACATACAGGAAATAAACCAAGAAAAGTGAGGAAAAATATGAGAAGAGTCATGAGCCCAAGGGAAAATTAAACTGCAGTCCACATCCTCTTGTCAGAGTTATAAAAAAATAAATAATTGGGGTCCTGCAGTCGGGGCGCAGGAAGCCTCACACAAACAAAACTGCATCAGCTTCATCCTCAGCAGGACCAGACCTGCTCTGCCTTCCTTGCCCATCATCTGGGTAGCCTCTGCTGTCCCACTTTTCCATATGTTTGGAAGAAAAACAGAGGACACTGAGTGTCCCTCTGCTGTGACCTTTGCACCCCAGCAGTGTACGACATAGTCCCCTTACAGAGTGGAGCATTTAAATACTCCCACTGGAAAAAACATCTCGAAGCATGGATGCCGAAACAGAGACCAACAAAGCCATATTTGATCATCTCAACAGATGCTGTAGTTTAAGCACTAACTTACAAGAGTTCAGCACCTCTGAAAATTCAGGCCATTTCAGGGATGTTTGTACGATGTCAAGCTCCCGAGCTAGTGCCAAGTAAGTGGCATGTCTATATGGCACGGCCACTGCTGCCCCAGGCAAGACTTGGGCAGCCATGTCCAGCTGGATGGAGAACTGTTGGTCTTCCCAACAGTACCACCAGAGCACTCAAAAAGTCCTGCGCATCAGCCTCTGTCCACTCCACTGCCTCTCCAGGAGCAGCTCTCCAGGAAAATTCAACTCAATCAACACGCCACTTCTGCTCTTTGAGAAGTCCCAACCATGAAAAGCTGCCTGTGGGTATTTTGCGAGCTGGCTACCCTGAAGCCTGGATTACAGAGGTAAATAAAAAATGTTGGTCCATGCAACCATAGCTTCTAGTTTGGGATGAACATTTCTTCTATTTTCATCTCCTTGCCTATTTGATTTATTTGGATTATAAACTCCAACCCTTACTACAGTTTATACAGTTCTTAGTGTAAGGAGATGATAATTTCTGTGTTGGTAACTGTAATATAAATGAGAGTAAATCAACATCACAAGAATATATCAAACTTTCATTCAAAGAGATTAAGAGAAGGAGATTGTACCAGTATTAAACTTTAAAAAGTTCCATAAATGCAACCTACTTGCTTGCTCCTTTTTCCAGGGAGAATATATTGTTGCAGGTTTATGGAGTGCCCTTGCAATAAGCCTCAAAGCTCTTCCAAGGGATCCCTCTTCTCTGGTACAGCCATCTCTGGGGCTGGCCTATGACAGCTGTTCAGCATCACATTGGGACACTAGTAATAATAGTACTTGCAGCACTTACATAGCATTTTATACTTTTAAAGCTCTTAATTTAATTAGTTTCAGGGCTAGAGTATGGATTCAGGCAGGATGTGAAAAAGAAAACTGTATCCAGTGGAAACTACAGGGGGAATTTGGGGAAATGTAATGTAATTACCCAATTTGGAATCTGGCCAGAGCACCGCTGCTAGAAACGCCATGGGACCTCTAATGACCACACGCGGTCAGGACCTCAGCTTCATGTCTGCTCCAAAAGATGAGGAAAGCCCTAACAAATTGTGCTCACTCATCAGGTACAGGAAAGGGATGATTATACAAAATCCGGTTTCCCCCCTAGATGCCTCACAGCTACAGGCACTGATCTGGGCTCGGTGACACCACGGGAGCTCGTGTCGACCCAGACCTCGGGGAACTTCAAAATTCTTTTCAATTAAACAGTTCTAACTTTTGGTGATATTTACAAACGATCCACTTCATAAGTCCATTAACTGGTGTTAATTGGGTTAAAATCCCCAAGCAATTAGTCATCTCAGCCATTCCCCTTTGAAGCCCCCCAGCGCACACACGTGTACCCTAGTTTTAGCTAAAACAAGCACACCAGGTGGCTGCGTTGCTGAGCTAAAGCACTGCTCTGTGCCAATTTGGAAATGTTAATGCCGTGTCGACATGAAATGTCACAAGGGGCCAATTTTAGGATGCACAAAAGAGGGACAACTAATTGGAAGGAAGAGGGAGAAAGTGATTACAATTCCCACTCACCTCAGTGGTCCTGCAGGAGAGAAAGCAAAATGCTGACAAAAAAAAAGTCAGTCTTGCCGACAGCGCTTGATGTATTGGGCTGGTGGGAAAAGGGACATTTCAGCTTCACAAAATGCGTAGGGTGGGAAGACCCACGTGCTGGTTTGGGGCAGAACACCCACAGCCTGGTGGTTTTTCACACAGCTGGATTTCTGCAATGTTCAATTTCTCAGCAACACCAGAACATTGATGCTGAGGGATCTTTGGCTGATTTTGAAACACAACATGCAAGGAGGAGCTGCTGGCAGCTGCCTGCCTGAGCATCCTGGGAATTTGACTTAGTCCAGAGAGCCCTGGAGCAGCTCAGGGATGGTCTGGGGAAAAAAGGAGGAATCGGGCAGCCTGCCTGGCAGACCGAGGACTAAGGAGCCTTTTGTGCCTGTAAAGGAACTTGGATGCTCAGGCCTCATCATCAGCTTTCACGCTAACTGCTGAGTGCTGAAGGTGCAAGGAATAAGGAGATGCTCTTTTACAAACATTAAAAAAAAAAGAAAAAAAAATGGCAAAATTGGTTTCTTTTTCTCAAAAAATGTTACATTTTGTAAACAGAGTTCTCCAACATGTTGGCAGAGAGTTTTTCATGCGCTCTTCTGGCAAGTTGATGCATCCCTCAGCTCACCAAGCATTACTCAGCCCTCCATGGCTACAGTGAAGAATGAGTCATGGCACAACTCACTGCTCAGCCACGTGTATGGCTCCAGCCACCAACAGGCAGCTCCCAGCGTGGGAGATGGAAGCAGCCTCTGCGTGCACAACCCGCTGCCAAAACAGGCCAGGTTTGCCCCTGGAGCTCAGTGGAGCCACTCCACTGCTGCCAACTGCACTGTGCTGCAGCCCTACACCTGGGCTCACCCACCTTGTGCTGTACCCAACACATCATCTCCTTCCTTCTCCTTGTCACAGCAGTACCCAGGAGCTTTCCAGGAAAGCCTCAAGAGGCCTGAGCAAAGAGGACATATGTTCTCCAGCCCCACCTCTTCCTTAGGGGAAATTTATAGTGCTGTTCCCATATGTGGACAGCTCTTCCCGTGCACTACCAATGGCTGTTAATTACATTCCCAGTCTTTGCATCCCACTTTGACATGTGAGATGCACAAGAGCTTTATTTTTTCTAGTGAACATTGGTAGATAAGCAATAAAAAGCACATAACAGACAGCTCTTGATAATGCCACACATAAGCATCACTCCACCAGGTTCTGTGGGTTTACTCTTGATTCTTGCTGGCATAAGTAAAACCAAGCTCAGACTTTTGCCTCCAACTCTGGAGAATTCTCATCTCTTGCAGTCCTTTTCAATCTGTAACTGAGCATGTCTGGGGTTTATTTACCCAGTATATTAATTCTGATTGCATTTACAAAACAGTATCACTGGTGGGGAATTCTCTCTGTGCCTGAACCACTGCATTTGCCACGCAAATGAGTCCCAAGCCCAGATTGCCCCATGTACACATTTTCACTCAGCACCACAGTCTCTTTTTAAGCAACAGTCCTCTGCTTACTAGTCTATTCAGCCAGCTACAATTATGTTGTTAACTCAGTACCCAGCTTTGACACGCCTTTGGCAATAATCACATTGGCATGTCTCTGCTGTGGTTTTCCATGCCTTGCTTAAGCAATAGGGGTGCGACAGGGACCCTCTTACCCCCGGCACTAGTGCACCCACAATAGTCTCCTCCACGCAAAACAACCACATCACAGAAAGCAGTGTTTGACGTGTGACCTCCAAGACATCTTCTGTGAAATTAGGATGTGGCAGCTGGTTTTGCATAGTTTAGAGAGCCCTTTTGTTGGATTAAAACTCGTGGCTCACCGGGCTATAACTTGGAAGTGACCAAACAGAAGGGAACTGGGGGAGGAAAGGGACATTTTCTCATTAGAGGCTGATGCTTGTTGGGTGAAAACAGCAAGTCTGAACCTAAACAACTCTGGGTGACACAGTGAAGATGTGGGATCCAATCTCAGCATGATGGATGCACTCAGCTCTGCCATCCCTATGCTGTAATGAGCTGCCAGGTCACAAGGGCATCAGCAGTGCTGCTAGTTTGCTTTTACTGAAAGGGGCTCAGTGCTCTGGTTTGGGTAATGAGCTCCCTTTCACACACAGAAACAAGCACAAGAAACTGCAGTGAGTGTCTACAGCAGCACAGGCTACTGCAAACACATCACATCTGACCTCCTGTCACTTTACCAGTCTTCCTCAAAACCTGGAGTCATATTCAAGATCTCAGTTCTCAACTCAATAACCTGACCATAGGACACCCATGCGGACATTTAAAGCTCCCAGGTACAAGGTGTTTCCCTTATCACTGCTGCTTTGGCAGGCTGCAGCTCTCCCTGAGCAGCAGGTTTGTCTCTGTGACACCAAATTCTTTGTTTGAGGCAGCTGGATGTGGAGGTACAGACAAACTGAAGAAACAAGCAGTATGACACTTCCAGCACAAGGCTTCTCATCCTGAATTATCTATTGCTAATGTAAACAAGCATACACATATATTCTTAAAACTCTTCCAAAACCAGGGCATTACTGAGCACTGTCTCCTGAAAGCGGTTAGAGAAGGACTGAGGCACAGGCAGGCGCACTGTGGGAGCTGTGCAGTCACTGCCCAGAGGAGCAGGGCACAGCAGCCCTCAGGGAAAATCATTTCACAGCAAAAACTCAAGGGAAGAATAATATGAGGGAATTCAGCTGTCTCAGTCAATTCTGTGACTTTGTCTGGGCTCCTTTTAATGAGGCCCAACAGTTCACCACTGCCCTACCTCTCTCCTTACAGGGAAAGCTTTGCAAGCCTGTGTGTCTCTCCCAATCCTCTGATTTCCCTCTTGCAGAAGCCAGAGTCTCATTCCAGTGGAAGGCTGGTGGGGAGAGAATGGTGTACAGAGTCCTGGGCTCTTCAGGGGGAGTAGAGCATAAGAAAATGAGTTGTGGTGGACAACGAGGGAAAAATGCAAGCCAACTACAAAAGCTAACAAGGTCCATGACATCTCTCTGGGAGGGTCAGACGCAAAGGTGAGGGACAGAGACTTCAATGGTGCCTGTTAATGGGGTGCACATAGAGGCACACTGAGTCCGTCTGCACAGACAGCTTTGCCCCCAGGGATGCTGCCCTAAACTCCCTGCAGCCATGCTGGTGACTCAGGGCATGAACCAGTGGTTTTTGACTCTGTCTGATAGCACCAAAACTGGGATTCATCTTCTGTGGATGTTTTCATTTTTTGCAGTTTTTGTCGATGGATTCACTGGTTAGATCTGAGGCACTCCCAAGAGAGCGGATACATTTCATATGTTTTCTTGTAAGCAGATACTTCAAGGACAGCCTTTATGTTATGCCTAGTCAGGAACTGACTGCAAAAGAAATTAGGGCACAATGTTGGTATACTGATTTCAGCAGATCTCACAGCAACTTTAGTGGGAGTTGTGCCATGGACAGAGCTCTCCCTCAAGTGAGCAGAGGGAGAAAGGGCTGCGTGTGCACAGCCTGCCCTTGGGAGGGGCTGAAGCACCATAAGTCCATCCCTAGTCCTGCTTTACCCCCTTTCTGTCTGTATATAGCAGTAAATAATCACAGTCTTATATCGGTGCAGCTTATTCCCATGGCCTTCCACAATTCCTAGAGAAATAAGCCAGTTTTTACACTCACCCCAGATCAGGGTAAGCCAAGGGAAGACCAGAGGAGGTCTGACTTCCCAAATCAGCAGACAACAATAACAGCACCTGGCTTTGTTTCAGCACTGTTTTGCTATGTACCTAAACCTGTCTTGTGACACTGAAATTGGGCAGAAAACAGGTTGTCATCTCCTTGGGAGGCATCACCATTACCAGTGGTACTGGGGAGCTGTGCCACCCCACTCTGGCCTACAACCTGCTCCACACTTCCACGTGATCTTCTGTTACATCAACCCATTTTACTTTGCTAGATAAGTTATCTTTTAGTGAAAGGAAGGGAATTAGGTTTCATCAAGGAACTTTTCAACAAGTTGTCACCATCTCAATGATTTAGGGTAGGCAGAACACCTCATATTCCCAGTTGCCCTCATGGCACCGCAAGCTGCCAGTCAGTGTGAAAGCGCAGCCCACTATAGCATCTGGAAAGGTCAGAGTTGAAGTGTTTTCACAGAAAGATAATCAAGCCATAAGATAAATGCCTCATCAGGAGGAAATGTCAGCTCCTGAATGAGGACAGTTATTGCATAAGACATTTCTTTACCTAAAGGAAGCAGGTTAATATACCTCCAAATTACTATTTATCACACCATAAGATGTTCAATTTCCACTGTAATTTCCACCATGCTTTCTATAGCATGTGTGGAAATCAGTTCAGAGATGAGTGAATCCCTACTTCTGATTTTTTACAGCAGCAAGTCAAAAACTAATAATAAAAGCCACAGCAAAGCAAAAGACAAGGAAAAATAATATTTTGAGATGGGCATTGAAAAAAATATCAGTCCTATGCAAAACTTTGTCAGTTCAAATTTAACATATCATCTTTTGCAGCTTGAATGGGAAAGACTTGATAGGGAGTGTGCTTTGGGTTCCAGCAGGGAAGGCAGAGGGTGACGGCGGAGAGGGGCTTAGAGTGAAGAGCTTGCAAGAAGCACAAAAGACATCAGCAGTCACTAGGTATAAAAGCTTGAGAGAGTTCACACAGAAGCCCTAGGAGAAGAGTCAGAGAGGCAGCTCGTTGTGAAGGAGGCCAACAATGGTGCAAGAACTGGAGAGAGCTGGAAAAAAACCCACAAAAGCACTGTGAGAAAATAGGGCGATGCTGCTCAGAAGAGTTGAAAAGTTATAGCCAAGTGTGTTTAAGAGTGCCACACATCAGGAAAGTCATGGAGTGACAGTGAACTTGAGACTCTCAGAATGAGGAGTAATTTCCTTTCGGGAAATATGTGACCTTTAAAAAGAATAAATCCATTGATGAACACTTTCCATTGGGCTCTCAAAAAATAAGCAACTCCTCAAGCTTTTAAATGACTTGCAAAGCAGCCTAGATTATTTTTACTGCAATGTCCTTTTCCTTCCTTTCCTGGGCTAAAGGTCCTCCTTCTCGGGTCCTGCTGCATGAGATGACGGGAGCCTGCTCACAGGGTCTACTGAGGCTGGTCACCTTCAAAAGCCCCTCCTGTACAGCCTCTGCCCTGGGATACATGGGAATAAACTTCCATCAGCTTAACCACTTCTTCAGTAATTAAAGAGAAAACAAATGATTCTCAGAGGCATTGCTTAGAGCCCCACAGCACTAACACTGTAATATTGCTGAGTTCTCTCCCGATTTCACACTAATATTTACAGCCTAGCCCTGCAGTTTTACATTTCCAAAGGTCATTCTGTAACCGGCTCCCAAGCATCTCACACCTGATCAGGAGATTCAAACCAGCTATATTTCCTCCTCAGCAACTCTCAAGTCATTCAAGGTGTATATATATTAGCCTTGCTGACAAGATCTTCTTTGGGCCACGTTGTTTCTCACCCACCACCTTGCTCTAATAACAGTTACATTTTACAATTTTCAAAAGCTGTCAACATCATCGATCTTCCAGACTGCATGTACTTGTCTTCTATTATGTGTGTTGGATTACTCATGCCACAATTAAGTCTTTATTTAGCTGAAGGCAGCTTACCTCCATGGCAGTGTGTCATTTGCTCCCTAGCAGAATAGCAATCTAATCAAATAATGGTGTAGGTCTCAAAAATATATATGTACATTTATTTCTTTTATTTTAAAAAAAAATACCTCAGCAGTGTCTTGTAAGACAGACACACTCCACATGGTAAACTCTCACTCTGGTGGGATAATTGGTTTGGTTTGATCAAAACTGAATGCTCTTACAGAACTGAGCGTCTGGCAGTGCTCACAGCTCAGCATTAAAAGAGAAGATTGTCAGATCTGTCATGAAATCTGAAAAAGGAGAGACTGGACTATACTGAGCAAAAATGAAGGGATGCCCTCTAAATCCAAAAGACTGTGTGTCTTATTTATCCTGGTGCTACACATTTAGTCTCCACTCTAAGTTCTCTATGATCTCGTTTGATGTCTTCTATTAAAGAGAAGAAAAGCTGCTAGCAAAGACTTCCCACAGAAGTCCTATCTATTTCTTCCTGCCTCTTTAGAAAGACCACGATGACCTGAGCAGTGTTACATCATGTGGGCCCAGAAAAATGAAATAATGCTGGCTGCACCATTAATTAGAAAATGCATATCATTTTATTGCCACCTACACTTGAGGTCTACAGCTGATACACTCCAGGTTTGCAGATAGGAAAGGAGGCAGAGCCCATGGCAGTTGGCTGCCATGACAGGCTCGTCTCACAGCCACAGCACTACCGAGCAATGGGTCCTGCTTGGGCTGTGACATCTCCTCCAGAAAACACCCCACCTCGGTGGAAATCCTGGAAATGCACAGCTCACCACTGCCCTGTGCACTCCCTGAGACCACCCTGCCTAGCAGCACGTTTCACTGATTATTCATCATGTCTCCCAGACTCTCTGCACCTGGATCCTTTGTGGTGATGCTCAAACACTCCTGCCATTTAAGAAGATACATGTCTCAATGGCAGACATTTGTAAAAGATGCTGTGTTTTGATTTACAGAATAAAAACAAATTTAGTCTAGAATCCTGCCATCTGGTGACTCTAAATAATTCTTGCATATGGTTACAAAGGCTTGTATCTTTTAGTTTGCTTTGCTGTACAACTCATCCACTTGTGACTTACCTGCAGTCTGCAGATAAGTCTGCACAGCCCTTTACTCTGTGTATTACAAAGCAGTTTGAATAAAAAAAGGTCCTTTCAGCTGAACACAGCACTTTTGTCTCTGTTTTACAAGCAGAAATAAGATGATGCAGAAGAGCAAGAGACTTGGTCAAAATGACTTAGCATGCCAGAAAAAAAATGATGTGATCCAACTCTCTGAATCTTGTGCATCCACCTTGAAACAACACTACCACCAGCTCACTGACAGAGTTGTTTTGTTTTTATAAGGTAAACCCCCACTCCATTAAAAAACAGAGAGAGACAAAGCGGACTAGTGCCTTCACAACATTAGACAGAATACATACAAACATTTTGATGTGCAGAGTTTTGTGCCCCATTGCTCTGTGCAGAGCAATCGAAGTGGGCATGGAAAAGAGCCGGTACAAACCCTGTCCCAGCCTGCCCTCACCTCTGGGCACATTCACAGCTGTCAGCAAAGCAAGGTGTTTTTAACTAAGACCAGGGGACCATAATATAAACCTTGAGAGACCCTCCAATGTCCTTGTGAAAAAAATTGATCTCAGAAGCAGATAACAAGTGGGGGGTCAAAACACAGAAAATTATTTTCAGAGGAAAAGGATGTCAGCCACCTTTGTTAATCACAAGCTTGCCAACAGCTATCCAGCTTTGCTGCCTTTCCTGCAGGATTTGTGGTTACAGGAAGAACCCATTGCCACGTCAGTGAACTTCACAAAAGCACAGCACTGTTCACAAGCACTGACACAATTGCCTCATCTCCTTAGCAGAGGGAAGAAGCCCCTGCTTGGAAAGCACAAGTGAGCCAGCCCTATTTTCCACATGGTGTGCCATTTGGGATGTCCCTTCACTGCACAAACCAGGCCACCACCTGCCTCCCTCCTGCGAGTACTGCATGGACTACAACAGCCCCAGCATACAAACATGGCACTTTGGGTGACTAACTCTGTACCCAGGGAAAACTCCAGCTCAGGCCTGCCCTGCTCCCTAGCACAACCTCAGACATGCAGGCTGGACATCTCTACATGCCTCTCTTGCAAGGTGGGAAAAGTTTCTCCTTGAAGGCACTCTGATATTATCTGCTTTTAAAAAGAGAAATGAGTTTTCTATGCAGCCAGAACCTGATTTGCTGATAAAACAGCCAACATGACAGCCAGCCTGCAGGTATGGAAACAGGGGGCTCAGCTCTGCCCCCACCCTGACCCTGTGGCTGGAGCAGACACAGCCTGCCCCAGCACCCTGTCTGTACCACTGGAGTGGGTCCCAAACCCGGGTCTGCCAGGTGAGAGCCCTCCTTCCACACCACTCTTTGCTTTCCTTTGTGTATGTCAGAAGGAGAGAAGCTGCCTACTGTCCCAGCCCACCCAAAGCCAGCACACCTTCAGATTTCAGTCCTGGAAACAAGAGGAAAATCCAGCCCAGAGGCTGAGCCAGAATTATCAAGTGATACAAACAAGATTTGATTAAAATTCAAATCACATAATTGGTGCAGCACGTGCTCTTTTGCAGCTAGAACAAGGGCCAGCTCTGCAGCTAGCAGCTCCTCCCACTGCCTTCAGGGCAACTAAACTAGTTACACCTCCTGAGGATACATGCCATGATTTTTTTACTTGCAAAGTCCAGCATGTGCCACAATGACTTGAGCAGCAGGGCACAGGATCCTTTCTGCAGCGGAGATGTCAGTCTCAGGCCTTCTCACAAATGGGGGAAAACACGATCCTACAGAGTGACAGCCACCTTGAAAGCAACACAAACCACTCCCTGCCTCTTCCCTTGTCTGTCCAGTGAGTGTGAAGAAAGGAGGAGATAGTTACAGCTTGCCAGGGCATGTGAAATTGTGTGCTCTTTCCTTCTCCTTTCCCCCTTCTTGGAAAGGTCCTGGAGTGTGACATGCCCCCATAGATGCAAACATGTATGCTGGAGGTGTCCAGCTTGTTATCCTACAAGGAAACTATTATTAGCAAAGAAGTGGTTAAACAACAAAACCATCTCTTGGAAGCCTCCTTTCACACAAAACTTAATTCGCTAATATTTTCTTTCCTAGCAAAGGGCTTGTGTGAACAGAGACTGATGATGATGAAGGAGGAGGGAAACCAAGCTAAACTGCACTTACTGCTTCTGTCACTAAGAGTCAAAACACAAAAGTAGTGTAAAAATAACAGGCTGGCCTCAATGTACTATCCTCGAGATCCTTGGATGTAAAAAGAAGTATTATCATCATCATCATTATTATCTTCACATTATTTCCTAACAGAGCTGAAGCAAACAACATCTGAATGCCACCAGCTCCCTTCAGGTCAGTGCCCCAAATCCTGAAGTCCCAACTGAGCTCTACCTCAGGTCCTTCTCAGCCCTTCATTGCCTTCCAGATGCACTGCTCGGATCCAGCCCCAGCACTGCAGAGAATAGCGGGCAGCACTCTGCATCTCGCAGTGTGTGTCCATGAAAAGGCAAAGAGTCTGTGTGCTCAAACACCCACACTTTCTTGGGCTGCCCAGCTTCAGACCGCTCATATGTTGAGACAAGGTTAGAGAATGTGTGGGAAGCCTGAGCTCCAGTAGAGGGATGCACGTTCAACCATCCTGAAAAACTGAAAGTCTGTGGGTCTGAGGTTTTGGTCCCAGTCCCATACTGGGTGTAGCTGTGAAAGTAAAACAATGTTCCTGAAGTAAGCATGTTTGAGCTTTCTCCATAAACGTTATTTATGGAGGGCAGGGCTGTGTGAGTGAAAAGCTGGAGAGAATTTCCATTCTGCCTGAACAACTCACAAACCATAGATTAGGTGATGAAGTTTAGTGACTGGGAATCCTGCCCAGACTCAGTCTTAGTGAAGGAATTAGCAGACTGGTTTAATGGATCAATCTTTTAACTCCACGCCACAACACAACGGCAGAGATGTGAAGTTTGGAAGTGGCTGTGTACATCTCACAGATATTTTCTACAGATTTGTGTCTGACTTGTGCACACTCACGTGAAAGCGAGCTACATTCCCCCACCCACAGCAACCTGGCTGAATATCATATCAGAGTAATCCAACATGTGAAAAATAATCGATCCTGCTTCCTAAATCTCTACCATTTTCTCACTCCAAGAAGTATATCTTTGCAATTATCACATTGCTGTGTTGAGCAGCTAAACAAGGATGCAAGTTCAGTTTTATCCCAGTTCACTGCTTAATAGCTGTAGCAATTTTTATATATATATATATATTACAGTGTTCCCAAATGGTTTCTCCTGAGGGGGCAGGCAATAGCTGGTGTATACACTTTTCTTTAGATGGATTTTTTTTTTTCCCCACTATTTGCAGAAAACAATATTACAGAACAGACTGAAAAAAAAATGAAATAAAGAAACCAGGGAAAAATAGCAATTGTTCTGGAGGGGATGAAAGCAAGCCATTGATCTGATATGCTTTGCCATTTGGTACCCAAAATGCTCATGATCAATGCTCCGAGACCCCTCAGCACAGCTCCCACACACCGTGCACCGGGTGATTACCCAAAGCTCATGTAGGTCTGTGGGAATGGACCTACCAACCTGACTGGCTTTGGTTCAGCCTTTAGTCATGCATGTCAATGACTGAAAGTTTGAAGAAAAATATTCACACTAAAGAAAGAGTGTGAAAAGCGTGAGGGGGAGGAATGTTTCTTGCATTAACATTTCTGAAAAACCATTTCTCCTGCAGCTCCCACTATAACCAGGGCAGCAAGAGCTGGTTTAGGGAAGGCTCTCCTCAGGGTGGGCACTGAAGCATGTTTGTTCACTTGTAATTGAGCATGTCTTTAAATATATCCATTAATTAGAGACAAAATGCTTAAAGCAGTTTGGATCCTACAGTTGCCTGGGGTGATGTGGAGAGGGGGAGTGACAACTTCTGAGAGTCCACGTGCAGCTGAGCTTTATCTTATGGTGAATTCTTATCATGGGAATATCTGGGAGTAAACATGAACAGCAACTGAGATAAAGCACCTTTGATCCTCCCTGAGAGCAAAAGAGCACACAGAGGCTCCAGCTGTGACTTGCTGCAGCCAGCTCCTGCCGACGTCTGTCGGGGAAGCCAACGCTAGGTATCATCTAGGTCACTTTGGAGACCTGGAGAGAGATTTACCAATTTGTGGTAATAAATTTACTGCCACTGGGTGGCTGTAATTCTGACACCAACTCTGTGGTCACCATAGGGTGTGGTGTACATACAATGTACAGTAAGGCAGGCACCAAAATTTTCATTTAGGGATCACGCTCTACCAGCAGCAAAAGCCCTAAAAAATGACTTTAAGAGCCATGGTGGTGAACATTAGGTGCTGCCTGACCTCTGCATTGAGAACCTTGTTCATGGTGCTCTACCCTAGGCTCCAGGGAGGCTGGAGCCCCCATGACCCCAGATCCACAAGTGTTGCTGGAGCTGCCTGGGGCTCCCAGGGCAGAGAGCATCTCACTGATCGACCCATCAAAAAAATCTGATTTTGAAAATGAGCCCTGTAGTGTTGTGTTTAATGCAGGAGTGATATCCAGCAGCAGACCGCCTGAGAAAAGCTGTGGAGGTGAAGGGAAATTACAGTCCTTCATTTACACAATTTTCTAGCATTTGATTAGCGCGGGGGTAGCGAAAAGCAGAGATAAATGCTCCTGCTGTCTCCCCCACGCACCCGCCCCAATCACCCCTGGCTCGTTATGAACTGCATCCTTGTAAGCGCTGCTTAAGCAAAACCGTGTTCCCATGGTTACGGTGAGGATTCTCTGCTGAGGGCTGCACATGATGCAAGCGGCGCGAGTGACTAGGCTGATATGTTAAACACAAAGCGGAGTCCCCTTCCAGACCCAGGAACTCACTGGCTGTGTGCTAGCAGTGTGCACTCCCGGGGATCTAAGCCCTGGGTGCACTCGGGGCGCTGAGTGGCTACAGTGGCTGGGCAGGGATCATGTATTTTGAGAGACCATTTCAACGGCGTGGATAAAGGCATTATCTTCCTCCACACCACCACAGGTTTCACCTGCAGGTTTCTATGGCACCAAGCACCCTCTGCTCACTCCTTCCAGGGTGGCTACAGCCCCAATTTTAAAATGACACACAGTGAGAAAACAGATAAAATATTTCTCTCAAAAAAAAAACCCCAAAAAACCAGCCAGAGCTGGTGCTGTGAGTTATGGTATGTACTGAGCACCCTGGTGGGCCCAGCAAATTCAATAATGTGAGAAATGCAAGCAGGGCAGGCATCTTGCCAAATGGGAAAGAGATACTGTCTGTTATGAAACATGAGCAGAAACCCAAGTCGAGACCTAAGAAGGATATTCCTGGTTCATATCATGGCTGCTGGAAGGAGGGAGGAATTTCAAGTCCCACATGAAAGGTGGCTTCTCAGTACGGTGGGGCAGCAGGTAATGCTGCCCCCTAAGCAACTCCCAGTGAGGGAGTAATGCAACCCATGCAACTCCCTGCTCCTAAAGCCAGGATGTATCCACATAGAATATATTCTGCATGTTGAACTACTTAAGAAATTATTATTTCCCTATAAAAGAATCTGGAATAACATGTTTATATAAAAATAATTCGGAGTTTTGCTTTTCCTGGGTATCTTTGGCAAGAATAATAGCACTAGTTAGAAATAGGTCTGGAAAGAAACTCAAGGAATTACTTAGTCCACTCTTCTTCCAAAAGCAGACCCAACCTAATGTACATACTTCTTTTGTCAAAGGTCCCTACATGTTTTTAAGGGCCTCCAGTGGTGGATACACACGATGGTCCACAGAAAATCTATTCCATTCTTTTTTTCAATTCAACTTAATCTTTTTTTGAAAGGCTTTTGTCTCACATTGGTCACCAAATCACAATTACACACAGAAGTTGTCCTCCTACTCCTGGAACATTAAAACCTTCTCCAATGTCATCTGGTGGCAGGCAGTGTGGGAAGCAGCTCGTATTTGCTGCATACTAAATCTTGTTTCTCAGCCTTCACTCTCCCTGACAGAAATGCTACAGAGAGCCTGCTCTGGGAATGATAATTAGTTTGTTGATTAATCATCAATGCTCAATGACACAGTGTCATTCCTTGTTCTTTTAGGTTTGGAGAGAGCTATCCCCCTCAACAGAAGGAGGCTCAGAACGGTGTTGCATCAACTGAGCACCTGGAGAAAGGCTCCAGACACAGGCAGGTCTGCAGGTGCACTGTGAGACCATCACCCACCCACGCTGGCTCTCACCAAAACAAGGGCAGAACCACCAGCCAGCTCTGCACAGTGAGCCCACAGTCCTCACTTGGCTCTACCCCTCACACCAGTGAAGCTTTTTATGATTTCCAGGGAAATTTTGTTGGTTTCCAGCCCCTTGCAAACACTCTCTGTGTTAATACAAGCTGTGAATTTATTTCATTTTCTCCAGGAGCTCCCACACCATCAAGATCAAATTTTAGGTGTCAATTAAATCACATGTGTAATACTTTACAGCCCAATAATTTGGGCTAATGGCAATGGGTCTCTACCATTGGTCACAGCCACAGGCATGGAAGGCTCCAACTGCTCCCTGTTAGCCTCCCACTAACCAATATCCCTGTTTTCCAATATATTCTCCCACTCCCTGGATTTCAATAATTATTTGACTAAACCTCACTGACAGCACATATTCAGTATAAGGCTTTACTTGTCAGCTTATACATGCTTATCTACAAAAATAATTTTCTACATTTACGGTTTTCAGCCCCTCAGCCTCCCAGATGTCTTTAATTTTGACTTTATTTTGCCATCATCTTAATTCAACAGCTGCAGAGGAAGACACAGCAACTTGCAGGTTAACTAGTTGGTGGGTTTTAGCCAAACATTGTAATGAGTTCACGGTCAACCATAAACTCATTCGAGGCGACAGCGAGCGCACCAGGTCAGAGTCTCTGCACAACAACAATCTGTCTGCAGCAAAATCCAACTGCAAACACCCACCAGAAAAAACCCAGAGCACCCCTGCATTAACCTGGACTGTGCACTTTCTATGCTAATATAAAGGAGTATTGGCATACAGGAATTCTTTTGTAATAGTGGATAACAGAGTCCTCCTTATAATTGGACAGCTTCTATTTTCTGTAAGTTTGTATTAAAAATTGAGCTGATTGATCAGACAGAATAAGATCTCTTCTAGGTATGAACTGTCCAAAAGCAGCATCAGATTTTCCAAACTGACTTACCATTAGCCTGAATATTTTTCATGGCAGTTGAAATGCAGACCTTGTTTATTAATTTGGACAAGATATATATATATATAGAAGGTGGTACCTTATTTTGGCCACTCTTCTTGAAAAATTTTCCAGTGTATGTATTTATATGTAAAAGTTCAAAATGTCTTCCTAGGCACGTTCTTTACCATCAGCCTCTAATTCTCTGCTTATGCAAAAGTCATTGCAAATAAACTGATCTGTTACAACCTCCTCGTAACAAAATACAAGGTGGGTGCAAACACCAAACACAAGGTGGGTGCTAACACCAGCAAAGCCAATTCAGAGTTTTATTTACTTATTTACAGATAACCTGTTGAGAGATTTTCTGTACTTCAGCTCACAGCTGCTTTGCTTTTTCTGTGGCAAACTCATCAATCCATCTCAGCTTCTGTCATGGTGGAATGGCAAAGCCAGCAGTGAAATGGGGAATAAAGTCAAGCAAATACATTAACATAGTGCACACTGTTTGCTCCCTAAAGCTACACAGTCCAATCAACATTCAGTTTTAGCTACACTGCTCTACTAAAATCAAATGATAAATGGTAAAATCATTTTCATCAGTGTCCATCTTTTCATCCTGGAAACTGCATCATAGTCCCTCACTGTGTCATCATACTCCTGCGATCACCAGCATCCCACATGGAATAGAACAGGTTAATTTTTCCAAGGCTGAATCATCGCAGAATTAATCGATAATAGCCCATGCAGAATAAAAAGCTAGAGATGCATTTAAATACCCCCAAAGTAATTTGGTTAGTCAATGAACCACAGTATCTTCTCCCCACTCACTGGTTCACTTGGCATCCATCACTTTTATTTTGTATCAGATACTCATTGTCTGGAGCGATAACAGATAGATGATCCAAAGAAAGGAGCATCCCACTGAATTGTTGGCACACAGCATAACACTCTCATTATGCAGCATTGTGGCACAAGCCAAAATACCTGTTTTTAATGGGTTCTCTGCAAAAAATGATGGCACCCACAACTCTGCTACATAACCTCAGCAAGTTATTAAAACCAGTAACACTGTTGATTTGGCTTCATCCTGAGCAAGCGAACATGGATTGATTTTAGTTTTAAACACCTCATTCTACAGATACAGATGATGTTGAGACTACTTTGGGTTTTTTTTCTTTTCTTGCAGAATAACATTTCTAAAGGTGAAATCAAGTTTTCAGAGTTTCACAGCACAGAAGCTGTGAGCACAGTCCTTACTCCTGGAAATGCATACTGTAAAGCTGACAGTTTAAGAAGTGAAAATTGGATAAAATACCAGGAAAGCGAGCACAAATGTAACAGAACACCTTTCTGCTTGCAGCTGTGGGCACCAAATGTACACAGGGAATTCTGTTTCCTATACTGTCATGGCCATAGCTCTTTCCTGTGGCTCCAAGCTGAATTACATTTCCTTCCCATCTCCTTCCAGCAGCTGCCTCACTCCTCTCTGCTCATCCTTAAATATCTACAAATATTTCTGCCATGTTTTTCCTAGCAAAAACTCACAGTCTACCTGACACTTGCTTACTCCACAGTTTGGTGACTCTATCCCACCACTGTGTCCCTTTTGGCACAACCATCCAGGGAGCCCCAAGAGAGGGGAATTAAATTTATTCCACCATACACTCCAGATGTTCAGAGGAATTCAGAGCAGTATCTCAGCTCAGAAATAACAATTCAGCACCAAAACTTTGTTCAAAGGGAATTACCTGTCTCAGAACAAAGGCTGAAGTCACAGAGTCTTACAGCTTGCTTAACTCTCTCCACCCAGAAAATCTTTAAATCCAGCATTACTGAGCCAAGTCTATCACTGAGGACTTAAAACCTGGTCACAGGTAGGTCCAGGCAGTTAAAGCTGCCATGTAGAGTTGTATATATAGGATTTCTCATTTGTTTAGGTATTTCTGCAACCATTTGGTGAGAGTGAAACCTGTGAAAGGATTCAAATAATGCTCCTGGGGTAGAACACAGAGAAACCATAGTGGATGCCTAGACAAACCACCTTCGGAAGGGTAGGGCAAAAGGCTTGTAACAGCAAAATTGGTTTGGGGGACTATTGCACTTGCACAGTGAGGAGGTCACCAAGGTGAAAACAGTCTTTGTGGTGGAGGTCCTGCAGGTTGCATGGAAGGTGCCTGAACAGCCTTTGCTTCCCTTTCAGGACCTCTAGCACTTTCAGGAGAAAGGGAAAAAAAACAGCAATATCACAGCTTATTTTTCCACTCTGAGAACAACACAAGAAAACCACAGATGACTTAGCAAAAAATGCTTCTGTGAATGGCCAGTGGGGGCTGCCCTGGGATCCTGCAGCAAAGTGGTATCTCAGCAGGAACACTGAGCGCTGATCTTCTGCTGCAAACTTCTGAGCACCAAAACCAGACAGTGCTCCAGTGCAACGTACATCAAAGCTGAGGCTCAGGGTTTTGGCTTTCATTTAAACATGTCCAAACCATTTTGGTTTGCTGATTCTTGGCTTACCCAACAGGTAAAGTTCAAAGGTTAAGTGAAACAGCAACAAAACCAAAGCTAAGGAGGATTCTCATTGATTTTTGTGCAGGGTGAGGGAGCACTGCTTTGCACCAGCTCTCCAGAAAGGGAATAATTGTAAATAAACAGACTCCACATCTTCCTCCCACACACACAGGCAAACACACTCTAAGCCGCTATCTCATTTAATTCAGCTCCGGCAGCTCCCAGTATTAAAGATAATTAACCCCTTTTATTATTAGTTCCAATGTATGTGTGTTTGCATTTTGTTCTTTTATCCTGAGGCTTCTAACTCAGGCCAGTTAACCACGTAGGGAGAGGAGGGAAGCAGGATAGAATTTCATGGTCTAGTGGTTTAATGGTTAGGAATATGATGGGATAAAGGTTGGACTTGATGACCCTGGAGGTCCCTTCCAACCATAATTGTTCTGTGATTCTATGATTATTCTATGATTCTATGAATAGCTATCATTACAGAACTATACTCAGGCAGCCTATCGCACAGGGACATATGAGCTAAACTGGGGGACCAACACTGTCTCTTGCCTGCCGAACCAGCACCAATATGGTGTCCTCCTGCAGACATCAATCACTCCGGAGCAGCTGACCGACCTCCTACACACTTGGGTACCGTCATATTTACCCCTAGTGAGCACTGAACACTCCTGTTAATGCAACGTTCATTTGAACACAAAATACCCACTCCTGACAATCAACATTGCCTATTTAGGTTACTTTAGCCCCAGATAATCCCTGTGGCAATGACCTGCAGCTGCCTCATCATCCAAGCCAGTGTTCCTGCACAGGGCCTGACCCAGAAACAGTGTCACTGGCCTACAAGCTGCAAATCTCCCTGCACCACGCAGCTGTCCTCTTGCAGCAGAGAATTTCAGTGTATTTCTCATGTGGGTGTTTTTTCCAATTCTGCAGCCGCATCAAGGATGCTGACTGGGCTGCAGTGCTGCGGTGTGTGCGTGAGCACGGCTGGGAGCCGAGATGGGGCTGGGGACCACAAAGTGCTGAGCCAGGGTTTCGCCCCCTCGCTGCTGTGCACCACTGAGGCCAACCTCTCCACAGGGCAGGGGAAACGCTCGGCTGCTGTTATGAAACAGCATCTGAAAATGGGTTTGTTCCACAGTGAAATTATGACAGCCTTGACCTGCTTTGCAGGCATCCTGGCTCTCTGCCAGGCTGGTGAATCAAGTGATGCTGAACTGCCAAATCCACCAAAGATCAAAGGAAATGAAGCTGTTCCCATGGGACTCGTTTTGCTCTCTGGCCACAGAAACATTGCATCAGAACTTCTCTTTGAAGAGCCAGGCAGTGAGGTGCAGCAGGATCCCCAACAGCTCCTCAGCGGGGCCGGCTGCCTCAGCCAAACAGGACTTTATCATCTTTGTGGTACAAACCAACATGTCTCAAAATGATTGTGAAAAATCCCTTGCAAACAGAATAGGAATGAATAAAAGGAGAGGTAAAAATAGCTGAGAAAAGGAAAAAGGTAGTAAAAAGAATTAGGGCCCTTTGCAAAAGGTTTGGTTTGTATTTCCAAAGAAATTCCTTACTGGTTGCCAGCTGTCTGAGCCCTGAAACTTGGCATAACTACAACAGACGCTGAATTTGATACAGACATTTGGTTCTTCGCATTAATCATGTAGAACAGAAATGGAATACAACACTTACATGTTTGTCTCATCAGCTAAGGCTTTATCCCCATTAGACTTAATGGAAACATTCCCCTGACTTTCCTTGTGGCCAAGACTTCAGCTCCAAAGCTCACCTCCAAGGAGACACCACTGGGGGGAAAAACCCCATGCACCTGCATCCCACCACCCGACAGGGAAATCCAGACAGTGCAGGCTTATCTCTTGCATAGTCAGGACTAAAGTGGGCTGCTCTTTTATCCTTTACAGAGGACAGAAACCCCAAAAGACCGAATGAAAAGAACATTGGAATGAACAAGCTGCTTGTGTCGGAGGGAAGAGCAAGCAGGCGGAGGGAGAGCTCTGGAGCTAGGGAGCTGATGGACAGCTGGTGCATCCCAGGCAGTCAGGACACCCCTCTTCTCAGGCAGAGTTTGCTAGACTGAATTATGTCAAGTGAAGCAAAATGATGCCATGTGACCTCAACAGACATCAAAAGGTCAACTCACATCTTTGTGGTACAGTGAGAAAAAGCTTTGAAGTGCCACCAACCTTGCACGTGGTGCAAAATCCTGGAGGGGCAGAAGAGGTGATTCATTGCAGTATCTCTCCTTTCTCCTTCAAACACCAAACACCCACACAATTACTCTAAAACCATAACACACCGGGGGGTTAGTATTATAATACGTGCCTTATGCCAGTATTGTTCTAGAAATGTCTTTTTTTCTTTCTTTCAGCTACTCCCACAGGGCAGTAAGCACAATACATGTGCATGCATCTGGTGCGCCACAGACATTACAAAATGAGTCAGGTCCTCAACTGCTATTATTCAGCTTGGCTGTGCTGATGGTTTTATTTTTTTCTACTTTTTTTTTTTTATTTCTGTGCCTCCTTCCAAACATTCTTCCCTCTCACATTCTGTATGCAACAATAGCACCATAATACATAATTGTATCATAGGCATCTCTGCATCCCTCGCAAAAGAAGAATAGATGTGTAGACATTGCTGACAAAGCAGCTGTGTCTGGGTGGCATTTTGCTTAACAATTCCTGACATCAGATACCAAATCCTACCTTCGCTTTCCTATATAAAAGGAGTTTCCCCTTCAATCCTGATTATCTAATATACTAATCCTGAAAATATGCTTTTGAATATCTTTATGTTGGGAGTCGATTCCCAGGTTATTCATGGCTGATGCATGAATGCATGTCCCTTCCTCTGCACTCACAAGTCTCCACATCACATCATTCCCACTGCACCACTGATCATTTTGTCCCGTTATTGTTATATTGTTATTAGAGTTCTTTTGCCTGCTGGATAGAAACCCTCTTCTGATTTCCAAAAATGTAAAGCTTTTGCTAGAACTATTAATTCCACACATAAAAGAGGGTATTTTGCTTAAAGTTTTGTCATTGTTCTGGGGAGAAAAAGCAGTTACATTTTTTCCTCTCCTTATTTAAAAAGTCCACTGATGATCTAAGTGGTGGAATTGGTTTCATGCTGCATTTCCATACCTGGTGGTAGACATCACCTCTTTTTTCTAAGAACTGCATTACATATGGCTATGCTGCTGCAAAATCATCATGTGATTTCCAGGTCTGTGTCAATCACACTGAACAAACCCATGGGGATTCTTGCAAAATGTTATGTTTTGTTCCATTACAATGTGTCCTAACACAAGAATTATCATACCAAGTCAGATCAAAGTTCATTCTACCTCAAACCCAGTGCCTTAATGTGGCCCAGGAGAGAACAAAAGTACAAGGAATGCTTGTTTGCCTCAATAGGTTCCAAACATCTGCAATGCAGGGACTTTCTAGAGGTGATATGTGAAGAGTTAGCATCAAAAAATTCCTGTACAAGGAGTGCCACATTTCAACTGCATGGAAAGCTTTAATTTCATTTGATGCTCTCCAGTTCCTGCATTAGGTAAACCAGTAAATGATTATTTGCTGCTCACTTTCATACTGCTCCACAGCTTCCCTGCTACCAGAGTCTGCAAAGGAGTGCCAGAAGAGCAGTGATAAGAGATAGTCTTATGACAAAGTTGTCGTATAGCTTTATGACAAAGTCTTACGACAGAGCGTCTCATGACAAAGTTACGGTAACAATTTTCAATGTGGCCATTTGTCACCCTCTAGAGGTGGCCAAGCAATAAAAGGATTGATACAGACCAGCTGTCCCACTGCTCCCTTCCTCTCGCTGCTGAGGGAGACCTTGTACCTCCCAACGGCAGGATCTGATCATTTACAGCCAAGGATGCCAGGTTCAGTTTCCTAATCCTGCCACCCACATCATTGCCAGGCATCATACCAAAGATCTGCCTTCCAGACTCCACACAACAAATGCCTCAGAGACCTGAAACATGTTATTCTTGAAACTCCCATAAAACAAATTTGCTCTTACAACTACTCATTTATTTAAAGGGTTAAACAAATACCATAGTTCACACCCACTTTTTACCCCCGCAACAACTGAGCTCCCATAGTAATCATAAAACCATTTGGTGGTTGCCTGTTAATCTGCAATAGCAGATTTAATCTCTGTAAACAAATACTGGATATGGGGAGAAAAAAAGTGAAGCTTTGAACTTTTTGCTATGTATTACTCTACCAGCAGTGTGACAAATAGAAACAGAGCTGAAAAGCTATCTACATGGCTCATCTTACATATAACTCCATAAAAATAGGCCAGACTCTGCAGGAGAAGAAAGAAGCAAAATACATTCTTATCCATTTCTTACTTGTAATGTGGTGGTTTCTGAAAGCATACTCTACTGTGCTAGGACCTCTACAAACACAGAAGGAAAAGATGTGTGACAGCCCACATCATTGAGCTAAAGACTGTGATACTGCTTGCTGTGGATCAGCATAGCTCTCCTGCCTACCATGCAGCCACCTCCATTTGTGCCATCCAAATACATTTCTCCTGTTTCTTGCACTCAATATAATGGAAGAACCTAAACAAAACCAAAGATGTTCCAGTTCTTTGGCATCTCTTAGTCATAATGCAGCAAACACCTCTGCCTCTAAGGAAACTACCAGGTGAAGTGGACGGACTCAGCAGAGCCCCCAGCTTTTGCTCACACAGGCCATTTCCTCTGGTGCCAATGTGTGAAGTGGTGTTGGTCCATGGCCTGGATCTGCAAAGCCACCAGGATCCAATTTACCAAGGAGCAAAGCTCCCACAAAAGCTTTTTCTGTCAGTACCTGTGTTATGGAATTAAGTGCTTTCTAAAATAATGCTTAGAGCCCCTAGAAGTGCCACTGTGAGCTGGGACGTGGTTCTTCCTTGCCTGTGACCATACATTGCCATATGAGGGGAAGAAGACAGAGGATGGGTGACAGCAGAGTCATTCTCTTTATACCACTTGGCTTTGTCTCATGGAAACTCCACATCTGTGGGAGGAATACTGAAAAGCAACCTAGCAATGAGGCATGAGGAAGCAGTGCAGGTGTTGTCAGAGCAGTTTACATAAGACGACCATTGCATTACACAAGCTGAGCTGAAATACTGGTCAGAGGTCAACCTGACTGTCTCGCTGTCTTTCCTGATATTTCATAACAAGCTTTATTCTAGAGAAGACAGCCATGCAAACAGTTAGGACGGCCTTTGGAGTTGAGCAGAATTGCATAACTCCAGTTATCTCATGCATATATGTGCCTATATACATAAGAGTGGAGTCTGGTCCTCTGGTTTCAAATAAGCAATCAGTATCTCCTACTGAAAAGATTATCGCTTTATTCTTATTAATCTGAAGGGTCAGATAAAAAAACAAACATTGGAAACCAGGTTAACGTATTCTCTGCAAAACCTACAATACCTCCAACAGAAAAAAATGTACCACACAGCTCCAGATCTCACTTTCCCTGGGTCACCTAGTGATAGTAGCTTCATTAAATTCAGCAGCACTTTTCCACCAGTGAAGACCCTGGACTTACTACCCCATTTAAAGGGGTAGTAAAAGAAACATGCATTCCCAGTAAAGTTTGTACCTCTATTCCCCTCTTTTTACCCCATCAAAAGACACAGAACAAAAAGAAACTCTTAAGCTTTCATATCTGGTCTGAAGACAAGTATTAAGCAGGCATCAAGCATTTTTTTCTAATCTTCAAATGAGGAAGAGCCTGAACACTCAGCTGATTAGCCAGCCTGAATGCTGGCTGTTTCCCAGTGCACTTTCACCTAGTCCATTTAAATCTTCAAAACCTCTGAAGTGACAGGATCTGCCTGTCCTTCTGAAGGGATATTCTGAAGCACTGAAGAGCATGTTGGCTCCTCAGCGCTGTGGGAATCAGTTTAATATTTCAGTTGCATATACTTTCCCCCTCCACATTGTTATTTGGGACTTGCTTGTGAAGCTAACAAAGAGCACAACTTCAGTCAAACTCCTCTGGAATGATTCAGCCCATCCAGTCTGTCTGTGCAAAAGCCCATTTTGGCATCAGCAAAACAGGCTTCTTTCAGAGAAGGCTTTTACAAAAGCAGCATCTCTGACTGGGCTGTACTAGGAAGTTAAATATTTCCATTATTATGCTGTCAGATGCCTCCTTTAGACCAAGCATGTCAAACATTTTTGACATCGTGTATTTCTCTTGTACTGACAGTGCTTTGGATCTCTTGAATCTTGTAAAACCGTTGAGTTTGGTTTCAGCAGCAAACGGTGCACGTATGTAATTCCCCATCTGGACAGCTCTGTGGCTCACTAAGGCTCTCACTCTCCAACTCAGCTTTTCTCTGATCAGCTTTTTCTAACAGAGTTGACATGTTTGCATGTATATTATACTCGCGATAATCAAAATGCCACAATAGGAATCTCAATTCGTAACACGATGAAAAAGTCATAAAGAGAAGATACAGTAAAAATGGCACTTATCACAGACAGTTGTAGGACATGCACTCTCTAATGAACTGCCATCCAAGATTTGTTTGGGATGATTAATAAGACATAACGACAGATGATGAATATCTTAAGAGCAACTCCATTCCTCCTACTTACTCTGTGTCTAACAGAGCTGACCTTTTCATAATGCCTAGTAATTTTCACATTACATCCCGAAAACACAGCTAAAATAAGCATGCTAAATTGCAATATGGGACCACAAGGGACACACCAAGCAGAGGAAAGGTGTTAGCACAACGTGACAAATTACCTATCTGCAACTTCACAGACTGTACTTCAAGTGCAATTTGAGATTCTGAGTGATATACGCTTGATGGACCCAGCGTAGCTAGATCAGACAGACTGGCCTATAATCCACTTTATAACTGTCACCCATTAGTTGATAATGCTTAGGAGAGGATTGGCAGGACAGAATGACACGATAAGAGAATTACCTCCATCACCCACCTTACGCATACCATTTATTGAGCTCAGATCAGAGCTAGTGAGTCAGTGTTCAGGACCTCATCACAACACGGTCTGCTCAGAAATCACAACTCTCACACAGTTGCACAAATAACTTTTTCTTTTTTTCTGGCCTGCTCGGCATTTAGAAAAGGTTGAAATTAAAAATTTTAGGGGCATGAAAAAATGCATGATTCACTTTGAGCTTTCTGAAAAAAGGAGGAGGGAGGGCATACATTGCAAAATACAAAATGTTCACTTCAAATAAAAAAATCAAAACTTATTGTTTGACAAATATTGAAATGAAGCATTTCAGTCGTTCTGTCTTTTGTGACAGGTTGTTTGGCGCTTTTCTTTCTTACTGAAATATTAGCCAAGGCTTATATTAATTTGCAAAATATATTGGTTAAGGCAATTTTTCATTTTTCATCCAAAATTATCTTAAAATTACAACTGTATTTCATGTTCTTTTACTCCACAGACATCCTATCTTTCCATGAAGTGCACAGGATTGTCAGTGTTGAATGTGGACTGGAAATGATATCTTTCTATTAACTTCTGTAGCCCCTAGGTTTATGAGAAGGGAGTTGTAGCTCGTTTCCTTGCGCCCACAGAGAGCAGCTCCTTGCATGGGCAACTTATGTTTGCAAACAGCATTTGCTATATCCAACAAGGACAACTCGTACTACTCGAAAAGACTCATTGCCCTAGCTAAGTATTACTGTGGTCAAGAGCAATGAGTTGATCAGGTCTGTTTCCTTCAGCTTTGGGTTGCTGGATCACTTCCTTCTCATGTCTCTGCTTAAGACCTTTGTGAGCATCAGCTCCTTCACTCTGACTCCATTCACTCTCGTTAGGCCCATCACTGGGTTAAATGGGCAGACTGTCTCTAGAGGTTACCCTTCACCTGCTGCTCGGTGGGAATAGGACACAAGAAAGACTGTTGGCAAAATGCAGAGCATCATGGGGCAGGGGTCTGCAAAAAGCAAAAGAGTTTTCTGGAACTAATGTGATGTTCCTTAATCACAGCATTAATCACAGCCACACGGCTCATTTCTTCCCCCATTGCTCTCCTGGACTGTGCCTATTTAGACTGAGAGTTTTCCGAAGGATGGACTTTGTTCTGAGTTTGGCAGATGTAAATGCAGAATGGCCTCAATAAAATAGTGCCACAGCATCCCACCTCACGTCCTTTCTGCACATCTGTGAAGTGCCAAGAACGCTTTTTGGTGTCATACAAAAATAATAAAGATAGATGTAGTTAAAAAATAGGTAAGTACATTTTCAGCCCTCTGAGCTCCTCATTTTCTTTCAGCATAAGCCCATTTTTTACAGCTGACTGCTGTGATCTTCCAAGGGATGTGCTGATGTGGCTTGAACCAAGTTAATTTGCTTCCCTTTTTTTTTTTTCAGGATTGCAGATGTCATCAAAAATAAACAACACAAAGAGGGGGGAGAAAGAATAGGCAAAGCAGAAACTGATTCAGAAACTAATTAAAATAAGCATAGTTCTCAAAACCTCTTTAAATTATTCAGATGTCACAATCCAAGGAAAAGCTGCTTTTTTCTAAGCACTCTGCTTTTTTTCCTTCCTCCTCCCTGCCAAAATAACTAGTCTAATTAAAAGTTGAAAATATCTCCAAGTGAATTCAGGTTATCATAGACAGAGGTTTTGCAGGCATCCAAGGATGCCCAAGTTATGGTAGCTTTGAAGAGCTAAAAACATATTTTTTGCTAAAAGTGGTGAAATTCAGGACTTAGGAACTAAGGGGTGGGGGATGCTGTACAGCTGCCAGTAGTCCCTGTCTTTGGACAACGTTATAATTGGGCACTGTACAATGAAGGGAGCAGCTCCAGCACATTTGGAGACCTGAGAATGAGTTATGGCTCGAGGATTCACAGTCCCCTTCTCTCCACTTGCTCTGGGCACAGAGGGTAGAGAGGCAATGAATGGCTTCTGCTGCTGCATCACTCCAGCCCCATTTTGTCTATTTGCTTACAAAAAAAAAGCATCAGATGAAATGTGCAGTCATAACTGCCATCATCTTACAATGAAGGTACCAAGCAGAGGGATGCTTGCTCCACTTCAGACCATGATATTCAAACTTTTCTGTTGCCTCATTTGTGAGGCAAACACAAACTCCAAATACAAACTATGAAGCTCAACTTCAGATAGATAAAATAATAGTAGATTAGTGAGCTCTCTAGAGTCAATTTTTAACCCAATGGGTGTTTCCACCAAGAAGGCAACTTCCAAAGCCTTCTCTTCATTTCACATCTCCCGAGCAGGAAACGCAACAACTCCATGTGCAGCAGGACAGGTCAGCATTTACCCACCATGGCAGAACAACTCCTCCTGCTAAACCATGGAGATAGCTGAGCTCTGATCCTTTTCCACCCGAAAGAGGAAACAAGATCTCCAGTTTTGGGTGATGAGAAGAGGAAAAATTCCTCTAGAGTGACCTTTCTTCCTCATGTGAATGTTTCAGGGAAACGCACCAGGAAATAGCTATTTCAGGCTGGTTGCAGGGACATCTATGCTGGCTGAACATCCTAGCAATGCATTAAAAGACTGCAGCAGATCATAATTCTCAATGTACTTAATATCCCCAGCAATTGTCACTGCTGCTGGTGCACACCTTCCCTAACCTACAGAAAATACCTAGGCTCAGTCACTTTGCTGCTGCACCTCAGTCCCTTCAGTGCTAAGACATAACCTCCAGGCAGGGCTTCTCCCACTCTAGGAATCCCTTCTCACATCCATAAGTACTTTTCTTAATTTGTTCTCTGTGTTACTGATGTGCAGCCTTGCATAAATCCTCCACCCATCTTTGCCTTCAAATCCAGCCCCTGCCCACAGGCCTTCAGCTTCACTCGCTCTGGAGTGATTCTCAGAGCAGTCATCTCTCCTGCAGCTGTTAATCTGTCATTAGCGTGCCATAAGTCAACCAGATATACTGCGCCATTACGAAATCTCAACAGAGTGGAAAAAGTCATTTGCTTTACTGTCAACATAAAAACTTTTTGTCTTCATTGACAGTTTTATTTAGAAAAATCTCAGCTATATTTTAATATGGTTTTAATGATAGCTTTCAGAAAGCAGTGTCTGTATGTTAAAGTTTAGAGCAATTTACTGCTCGTTTTCTTTTTCCACTTTTTGGTTTTGTTTAACAGATATTTCTAAAGAAAGGATGTTTCTGTGGTTTTTTTGTTGTTACAAAAAAGCACTTATTCCTGATAACACTGCAAACTGGCTAATTACCAATGGCTGCTAAAACTCACTTCCTCCATGTTACTATCAGCACTGAAATGAGAAGGGACAGCTTTAAATCTTTATCTAGTAGGACACCTACAATTTAGTTCCCTGAGAGCATGCTACACATTTTAGTGAAATAGCATCCTGCCTTTGCTCTGTATCTATTTCCCACCACAATAATAAAACCCATGACTTGGAGCTGAGTCAAAATGCAGGGGCTAGTGAAATAGTTTTGTATCTTTAATTTCAGTGTCCAGGCTTGGTGCTAAGAAAGGAGGCAGCACTAACAGTTTGTGGCTCTGTTTTCTGCAAAATAAGCGAAAGAGATGAACGCATCATTACTCTATCCATACTTTTGAGCTCATTCTGTCTTCTACTGTGGCAGCATTAGACAGGTTTTCCTGGTTCAAGCCAGCAATTAATTCATGCATGGGGAGAGTACATAAAGCAGCAGCTGAGGTTCTCTACTTGGCCAAAATTACCCGTCTTCTATAAAATATTTCCTTTGGAAATGAAAGCACTTCTATAGAGCTCGTGACCTTCCAGCTCTGTGATTTTGTGAAGCAAAGTTCATAAAAACCTATAAGCCACATCCTCACTGGTAGAAAAAGGTTTGCAAAAGGCCAGTACTTTGGTTCTCCCTCCTGCTAGCCACACTGAACAGCAATAAACACAGTGCCAATACATTTGAAAGCTGGCATGGAGACATGGAAATGTTCAGCAGTTTTGGGGTAGTTCCTATCACACCAAGATCCGTGTAAGACCCTGAAGTGTGTCAAACCAAACCCACTGTGCTCCTCCTTTAAAAGTTAAGCATGGCACACAATTCTTGGTAACATTAGACAAAAAAAATGACTAGAGGCTGACTGTCAAATAAATAACTTTTGAAAGATGTTCCAGAGGGATCATGCTGGCTTTGACTGGACACAGACAGCAAGAATGGCAATTGGTTTGAATTTCTGCAGAATCTGGTTTTGTTTGGTTTCTTTTAAATTGTAACAATATTAAACTGATCTTCCAAAACACTTTCTTTTTTTCTTTCTAAAAGATAAAACCCCAGAGCAAGAATATTCGTGCTGAAAAAAAAAGTCTCTCAGATGAATAGTTTTATACATATGAGAATAAAATTGCCTGAAATAGCTTTGTTTTCAAACAATGCATCGTCTCACAGGAATTTTAGATGTTCTTTAGGAAGGCAGCAATTGGCATTATATTTCTTGCCTTTCAAAGTATCTATTTTCTTAGGAAATGAAGGAAATGGATGGGAGAGACATGTTTTTCACCAAACTGATTTTGTGGTTGCAAGGATCTCAAGCAGGAAGATGTGTAAGAATGGGCAGAAGAGAAAATATTCTATCCTATTCATCCTGAATGGCAACAGGAAAAATAAAGGAACACCCACTCCAGGTCATGTGCATGAAGAGAGACTTTCTTTGAAGAAAGTCTTCTCTTTAGTGCTAAAAACCTGTTTCAGCTTGACTGATGAATGCTGGATAATTGCATAGGTGAATTCAGGAGATCACAGCTGACAAATATCACATCAGGATAGATCATTCCATCAGCTCAAATATAGTCTCTGTGTTTTCTGAGCAGTTTATTTTCTCTTTCATTCATGCATGTTGTCTTTTTTTATTACAGCAATTATAATGTAATAATGTTTGGATATGAGCCCTATTTACAATGCCTCCAAAACCTGAAGGGTCTGATCTGGTGGTCTGGTTCATATCCATCCGTCTCAAAGGTCCAAGACACAAACTCCAACCCCTTTTCTACAGACCTGTGGACACAGCATTCTGGTCTGGATTCATCTTAGAAATCCCCTAGGACTCAGATTTCAGGTCTGGAGCATTGTGTCACTTTAGTTTCCTGGTGGCTCCATTAATTACAGGAAAGCACCACAGAGGAAAGAAAGAAAAAAAACCTAGCAGGCACACAGAAACTTTCTCTTTCCAAGCTCCAACTCACACAACTTCACCACCACCACCCCCCTCACACACACACACACAGTGTTATTTCACTTTGTGGTTTATGTCTGTTTGCTACCACATCTTGCCAGAGAGCTGGCTCGCACCTCAGCTTCCTGGCTTCATTTTCAGTTGGTAGTTAAATCCATCATTCAAATAATTTTTCATTTGCATACTTCTTCTGAAAAAGGTCCACGGTAGGCACATTATTACTCACTCTCTATTTCCAGTATAAATTTTAAGTCACCTCTTTGTCCCTTGTGCAGCCCACACACTGACGCAGCATCTTCTCACACTTCTCTCCCACACAGGCAGCTCATGAAATTACACTTCTAAACCATACAGGGGATGATGGATGGCTGGTATTTATCTATTCTGTGCAGGACTGGCTTACTCAGAGGCTGGTAATGGGTAAGAGAAGTGCTAGCTGGCCCAAGCACCATGCAAGATGCACTGATTGCCTACATATAGATCCTTAATTGCTTGAAGAGTTGACTTCACAAAACTTATTTCCATGATTGACAGGTCTACAGGCAGCCTCAGGCAAGAGGTCAAGGAGCAGAGGCAGCTTATTGCCAGCTGGAGCTGAACACTACCAATTCATCCATTGGTGACGTAGCTACCACAGAAGAGCATTGACTGGGGGGGTTGTGTGCAAAGTGGTCAGTAGAAGGTTGCTAAAAGGATGCAGCTGCTGGGGTAATTCCTGAAAAGGTGGAGAAGAGGTTTCACTGAGGAATGGGAAAGGTGGAGCTGAATATGGTATTTGTGCCTCTGTCAGATAACACGACCACCAGGAGTGAAAAACTACCCATATTAATCTGTTTTTCTACTTTACCCCTCACATCAGTAATTAATTGCAGGAAATCACCCCACTGCAAACGCTCTGGTAAAATACACTCGCAACCTGTCTCACTTTCACGCTGGGGCTTTGTTTTTCCTTGCCAAGGTGTTGAACACAAGGCCAATAAATTTGCCTCAGAAAAAAAATTTGCTTGGAGGAGCTGCTTCATCAGCTTCCTTCTGCTTTTCTATAACAGTAAGTGTGGTAACATCCGCTTAAGTTTTAAAAGCATATTGTTACAGGATGTGTGGGAACCACAAATACCATCTGAGGCCAAGTTACAGTAAATCCTATTCTTAGTATCATTAATGAGAGTGCTTCCTTCTTGTCACAAAAGCAAATGAAAGAACGTCCATTAATTTTTCACTCATGAAGCAGTGAGAAGGCACTTTAAAAACGGAGGAGGAAAGACTCTAGTCAGGTGCATGAGTGACTTCAGATCTTAGGATGCTGCTGAGCCCAGAGGTGGGAAATCAGTTCTGTCTGTGAATGGTCAATACCAGAGTTCTGCTTGTTGCTTTATAAATATCTTAAATATAAGCTCAATTTGAATATGTAATGATGTTTGGTTTAACATGATATCAGTTATTAAGGCCAAACACTGAAATAAACAGCTAATCATTACTTCTGCTGTTCCTGGCCCCTGCCTGCATTACAGTAGAATAGATCAGAAAAAATGCACTTTCTAGTACTTTGAATGTGATGAGACATGAGATAGTAAATATTTCACTTGTTCTTGGCGTTTACACTCTCTGTACTTGGTATTCCCCTGATTTATATCCAAGTGAAGTAGGAGCAAATCCACCAAAGTCCATGGAGTTAAGCTAGAGTAAATCGAGCCCTCTATTACCAAAAATCAATTTTCCATTTGTTTTAATAACATCAATTTAAATGAACTCGCTGGATATTCTCATACATCTGATATGTGCACATAATTTATGCCAGAGGTAATCCTGGGCAAACCTGGGTGCGTATGGCTTCTCAGCCCACTCAAATTTGAATGACTAGTTTAAATAAAGGTATTAATAGGATTTATTTTTTGCTCTTGTATACTGAAGCCACATACAGGGCATCCAGTTAAAAACATGTAGCAGACTTCAGCCAGTCAAGCATGTTGTTATTGCCCATTTCCTTTATCTTGGGGTTCATTTACATTTCCATTTGTAGCTACACACCTATTTGTATCATGGCTGTGAAGGCTGGAAGAACTGTCAATTAGAAGTGTGGGGTGCACACCCCACTTCTGAGCCTGCCTCCCTGCCAGTTTTGGGGGTTAAACTCCTCCTGCTCCCTTGGTCTGCCTTGCCAGAGTTCTTGCCTTAAGAAGTCACCAGAGCATCAGTCAACCAGTTCCCATATACCATGAAAGGGGGGAAAAAAAAAAAAATCTAGTTCTCATTTCCTAAAGTTTGACCCTGTGAAGACCCATGTCCACCAACAGTGCTGAACACGAAAATACACCTTGCTAATGCCACTGTAACAACAATGCACATGAAAGCATTACAGGAAGAGACAGGCCTAAACCACATCTACCTAGAGGTAACCAGTGGGAAGAAACCTCTGGAGAAAAAGCTAATGTTCTGAGCAGATGATGTTTGGGGTTTTTTTAATCCAAGAGTTGCAAGTGGGAGAAAAGACTGATCAGCTTCGTGGTTGTAAATCCTTTGTTCAGGGCTGGAGCGGAAGCAAACTGAAAGCTAAGTATGGTTACAAAACAATTACTCTAGGTTTGCTGGCCATGGGGGGCAGAGAGAGAAAGCAATGGGAAAGGTCATTTCTGCCTTGAGGACCTGGTCACAGTTGGGATGTTGGTGTCAGCTGTCATGAAGCCAAAAGACCCAAGTCATCCTGAATTTTTACCTCCCAGGAAATTTGAAAACTTAGTCCCCAGGCTCATCTCAGACATGCTCCCTTGAGCGCCAGGCCTGAGGGAAAGACTGTTTTGTGAATATTGCTCCATCACTGGCCCCAGGCAACTCTGTCTGTCCAGCTGTGCTTGGCTCTATAGCTCTTATGAAGGCATCAGCCACAGGCTGACTCATTCAATGATGAATATGTATAGGATCTAATGCAATCTCATCTGGAAAAGGGACAAAATCTTACGCCTAAATCCTGCAGGAAAACTATGTCACTCAATTGAGTTTCTTCAAAAAAGGTCTCCCAGTGCTGTGTACCAGGCTCTGACAGCATTGATATGAGGCATTGTCTTTAATAAATAGGACATCTAGCTCCTGAAAAAGTCCATTCCTTGTTGCTTCATAATATTACAGTGAAGATTAATGGTCATAATAAAAAAAATCTTAGCATGTCTGCATTTTCTTACATATATTAGGCAGATTAGCAGGATACTTCCAGCAGAAGTGCTATAAACAGAAATAAATTACGGTTTATGTATCTTGTGAGCTGCTAGTATTAAAAGTATAAATATTTCATCAGACACATACATCTTCACATTTCTTCTCCTCGACTGATAAGGCAAACAGGACTCAAAAGAAAAACAAAGACCCCTGTCTGCCAATAGAGCAGGTGCCTATAGAGAAAGGGGAAGGCTCTGAAAGGCCACGAGACCACTGCAAGACCTGAAAGGTCCCTCTCAGTGATCCACTATGAAATAAAATTCATATTGGCTTTGTGACCAACTAGCTAAGCAACCACATAATGAACAAGGAAGGGTGTTCTGAGGTACAGACCCAGTTCTTTAGGTTGTGTAGAAGAAATAATACTTTGAGCCTGCCTTGAGAGCCACCTGCAAAGCCCCTGCGATGTTTCGCCAGTATTAGGTCATGTTAGCGCATCACTACAAGGACAAAGACATGAGAACAGTGAAGGCAATGAGGTGAGGAGGGGACAGGAAAGTGAGTAGTGAGAGACAAGGGAAAAAGGAAGAATAAAGAGAAGAAAGTGAATGGGAAGGAGGGGAGTGGAATGAAAGCAAGTACAAGAAAGCTGCTGAAAATAATGAAGGAAGTCATCCCTGCACAACAGCACATTCATTTCCATCATTGTTCTGCTCTGAAGTCTTGGTTTCCAGATTCTGCATCACTTCTGACTGCCCAGAAACCCGGCCCCAGGAGAAACAATGCAGCTGCCTGGGCCAGCAGCCAGGATGCTGTCTGCCTAAGAACATTTTTATTCAACTTGAGGTTACAATTCTTTGTTTCCGAAAATGTAACATTTGATATAAACCCAGAGTGCTGACCTATTTCTTTTGAAAATGTAGAAGTCATTTGGGTTTTAGTTCCAGCTTTTCATTAAAAAGCTTTTAAGGGAAAACCTCAAAAAAATTCCTGTGAAAATTCCACGCCAAAATGACTTTCTGGCCTTTGATTTCCAATAACCAGGGAGAAAACAACCGTAAGTGGAGGGAACAGAGACACATATAAGTAACATTAAGGAAAATGAATAATCTCCTTGAAAAGGGTCTTTAACAGCATGATGACTAATGCCATATAGATAAGCAGAAACAAATAAATAAAGAAATTAAATAGAAATAAAAAACAAATTGAAAACTCAGAAGAAAAAGCACTTAATAAAAAGCTTGGGGAAGCAAATGAACTAGTTTCCCACCTAATATAATTGGCTGGGTTTTTCACCCTTCATGAGCCATGTCTTTTCCTATGACAGGAAAAGTCTTTGCGAGTTGGTAGAGCCCCCTCTCTTCCCACAGTGATGAAGCTGGTACAAGGAGGCCAGGTCCTTCCCATATCTCCTTCTACTACCTAACTACAGTCCCTTCATCACTCACCTGCCTGGTCTCTTAGAAGTAAAGTCCCTGGTAGAAACTGGCAAAGGAGTGTTGTGGGGACGCAGAATAGGTACCATCTTCTGCTATAAATATACTACAGAGATGGAAGAGAGATCACAGTAGAAAATGGCTATGTCTGGGGCCGATTCCATTGCATTTTAAAATTTGGATTTCAACTCCTCTCTGTCAGAGGTCCTGAGATGGACAAGCATCTGTATTTTTGGATTTTATGGTCCTCCAATCTTGGCAGATCTGTGCAGCACTACATTTAGACCTGCAATAAGGGATGGTGTGATTTGTACAGTTAAATCAAGTGCACCTTACAGTAATTTCACTTGTTATCTTCTTTGTATTTAACACCATTATTTTAGAATTTTAAAAATTATCAGAGCTAGGTGATACACCCAAAATAAACAATGGCTTAATTAAAGTACCACCTTTCTTTTGTCTTTCAACGTGAGAAAATGCTTCCACTCTTTAATGCACATCGTTCCTGTGTTTGCTGATGCTTTGTTTTAACGATGACAATCTGTTGCAGCTCAGACACAGAACTCACATTTTCCCCCCAGACACCCAGTCATTTGTTTCTTCGTGTGTACACTTTATTTTTTATGGGGCCAGCTGCTTTGTGATCAGTGAAATGTCAGAAAAATCATCTTACCATAACAAAGCTGAAAATAAAATATTCAAGGAAGCAAACTCCCATGGAAATCTTTAAAGCACTAACAAGGGAGAATTCTCATCTCTGTGCACATGGGTGACTCACTGAAGTAAATGGGAATTACGTGACTGCATCAAAGATTTCAGTATGAAGAGCACAGATTTTTCTTCAGCTTTGGCCTTTTGGAATGAACTCACAAATAAGTTTTGATGAAGATTCTAGATAGAGATAAACCTGCTTAGTGATATCAGCCATGACCAGAATACCAGAATGATTTGAGGGAGTTACTGTATTTTCCTATCAAGATTAACTGCATGTTTAACTTAATATGTCCTTAAATGTTTTTTTATAAACCAAGCACCCACATTGAATTGTCCAATTTGCAAATGGAATGAATGATACTTAAAGGTCAATACAGATGTGTCTTTGCAAATGTAGATGTTAATTGACAAAACTTGTTACAACTTGCAGTACAGAAAAAAAAGCTGTTTCTGTAAATATTGTAATTAAACCGACTGCTGTTTTTCTAATTGTTAGAAAAGAAAGCCCAAAATTACCGGGAGGAAAGAAATTAGAGCAAACAGATCTGCAGGAAAATATTCTCATTTTAAGTATCAGCTAAAATATAAACTGCCCATGAAAAATCCACAAAGATATGCTCATGATGCAGCAAATTATCCTCTCGGGTTTCATAATTCTGCGAGTGAGTGCAATTAGTTAACGGTGGTGTTGTTATAAAACTACATACTGTGGCTGGCGGGTTTTGAAACTACTCCAGAAACCCAAGTCTGATGCTAAACAACTATTGTGTTTGGGTATTAGGCAACAGGAAATCTGCCTGATGATAACTGAGTTATAGCAAGCCCCGCAGCAGCCACTGAGACACTATGTCCATTTAATCTGCAGATGGCAAAGTAGATATGCCATTCACAGCTGCATGCATGAGGATATGACATCTTTGTCTATATTAATCTCATGGCTGGCTTCACATGACTCATTCAACCTTTTCTTCTATTACATGAAAGAGAAGTTAACTAGCAAGACTTCTAGTGATTTTTAAATAGGTCCAGCCCTGCTGTGATGTACATTTCAAGCAACAGACTACAGAGCTACTCTCCGTGTTCCTAGAACTCTCATGCCATGCAGTTGTGTAAGTCCAGAGTATCCATGCAACTCCCTCAGGTGTGTCATTAGCTCATTTCCAAAGCAGTCTTGTTAAAACACACAGGCTGTGATGCCAAAAATACAACAAATGGGTCAAATGTATTAAAGTGTACACTGAGAGCGACAGCATCAACAGGCTTTGTTATCCCAGTTATCAGTAGGGAGATAGAAGACCTAAATATATGAACAACCTTAACTTTAAAATAAAAAAAGAAAAAAAAAAAAAAATCTGCAGTATCTCTGTTTCACACAGATAAGCTGACAGCTGAGGCAAAACACAGCTACGCCCAGAGGCAGCAGGAGTGTAACAGGTTTCCTGGTACACCTCATCCTCTGTGGCAAGGTTAAGAAAAACACCATGGGTTTAGCTCCAATGGTTCACAAGAGCTTTGCTGTTCAGAGGAGCTTGATTCTGATATCCTGTGCTCTGCTTTTCAATCAATATTCAGATAAATACACCTGCAAAGTGGAATATCACCAGGGGAAAAATATCAAGCTTTTCATCATCTTTTCTTGGAAAAATGCAAAGAACCCTCACAGGTTTGAGGACGTCCATGTAATAGTAGTATATTCAATTACAGTAGCTCCTTCAACCCTCAGAGGAGGCTCTGTTTTGAAGAGCAAGAGACATTCCCTTCCCCAGAGAAATAACTCCTAGAGTTAGACTAGATACTGAAAGTGAGGAAGAAATAGAAGCCAAGAGCTGTCATAGTTGGCAATGGTCAATATAGACCCCTCATGGCAGGGGTTAGCTGAGGATGCAAGAGGAAACTGAAAAACAATGAAAAAAAAATTCTTTCTTCAGGAATTTTTATGGGGAAAAACAAACGTTTGTCTGCTAAATTCCAATTTTGAAGTTCAGACCTTATGTTTTCCCATAATAATCCTACCCAGCCTTATGCAAAAACCCCCAATCCAACAAGAATGGAATAATTTCCTCATAAATACTTGTCTCATGTGGACAAGAATCTCCACTTGCTTGAAGAAAGATGAAGAATCAGGCTCCAGCCCTACTGACAAGGTTTTCAAAATTTTCTTGTTTGCATCCCTCTGCTCCATTAACAGTGTGTTGCCTGCTGAAAGCTAAGGCAAGTATAGTCAGAGAATAACAAGTTAATAGTAGAAAATAACTTGTGGAGAGAACACCCACTCCAGAGAAGTGGAACCAGAACCTAGTGAAATGTTTTAAACCTCCCAAATAAGTACTAAAAACCATGGGCTTCTGTAAAATACATATCGTCTCCACTTTTTCTGTATGCAATAAATAAATAGTTAATATACTTTAAAGTATTTTAAGATGTCTAGATTCTTTAGGAAGGCTAAATTAAGATCTTCAGAGGCTTTTTGATGATCAAGAGCCAGATCAGCGCTATGCTTGAAGCAAGTTCACCAACTGTGCTTGAGAAGACTTCTAAGTTCAAAGATTGATGTACTTGAGGGGCAGTGAAAAAAGCAATTTGTTAAAAAAAAAAAAAAAAAAATAATCTGAACACAATCATAAAGACTTTGATGCATACCTGTGTTGACCTGGGAGCTGAATCTCAGCAGCCACATTTGTAAGTTATAACATGTTTAGAACAGAAGGGAGTAACAAACTTCTTGCAGAACTGGGGAACCAGTAAATATCCCTGGACTTTGCAAAGCACATCCATATATGTGTCAGATCTTGGCAAGTCAAAAATCCATGGCTACCCAACACAGATTACTTGTAGGGAACATGTATGTGTATAGGTTAACACTTTTCTATTTTCTTATAAAAGAAGAGCAGAGATGCTATTGAGTATTCCTAAAACCCTCCAGTGACAAGAGTTGCAGTAGTGTCCCTAGGCAAACTGTGGTTACAATCTTACCTTTTCCAAAACCCCAGTGCATTGAGCTAAGAGGGCATTTCCTTTTTCTTTTCTTTTCCTTTTTTTCTTTCCAGATCAACACTTACGACACACAGATGAGCAGTTCTGCTTATTCCTTAATCCTACTATGCCGTTACCTCTTCATGTGCATGAGATGAAAAGATATTCATACCAGATTTGGAAACCATGAAAACATAAGAGGCTTAGAGTATGACAATAGAGACCACAGCAACAGAAGACGACCTTGTTCATGCTACTGATTTCTAGCATGAAATACCACAGTGTATCTGGATACAGAGATGGATGTTTACATTTCTGCTAAGCAATCTGCAGGGGCAAAGGTATTTCAGTCAAACTTGGAATTTAATGTCTAGCATGAAGGTAGCCCTAGATTAAATTCACCATTTGCAGTGCTGGCTAAAATTGTCACGTTACCACAAGATAAAGCAGTACTATTGCTACAAGATACCATGCAGTTACTCTTGTTTGCAAGGAGCTGCTGGTTGTTACCATACATCTGTTATAAGTTACTGTGCAGTGTTTCTGAAGTAATATCTCAGTAAATAACCTGCAGTCAAAACTGCAGTGAGTCCCTCACCGTGCTGGTCACTATCCCTGCAGGGATACTCAGTAAATAGGAGCTGATCCCTCCTATGAAAACAGAATATTGCTGACATCTTGCAATCTTACAGTGAGAAAAGCAGAATTGCTTTCAAAATTGCTTTTCATCCTTTTACAATCCTGCTCTTCACTCTTCACTCCACCGATAGGAAATGGACATTTATAGCCTCTACCTCTCAACTGTCAAATCTGACAAGAGAATTAACAGCTCTGGTAATTAGCAGGAAAAGTACCTTGCCAGGCACAAGGCTGAGACTGCAAGGTGATCTACAGACTTTTTTTCCCCAGGGTCAGGGTAGGGGTAAAACAATAAAAATGGTGAATTGCTTATGATATGAAGAGAAAAGAGACAGCTGAGCCACAAATTTTAGCTCAGCAGATTGTGGTCAGGTACTCTATGAAGACATCATTTAACCTATACCTCAAAGCTCGTTAAAAACAAAGCAAATATCTTAGAAACCCAGAAAATTAGATATAGTGCAGATGGTTAACAGGAATAAAGGAGATTAAGTGGCTACTAGTCACACTTTCAAAACCAGAGAATTTAGTACTGATCTGAACTGCTTCAGACACAAAATTCTCTCCTCCTAATAACACAGAAGCTAAAAGTATGAGTCTTCGGCTAAGAGGCTTGCTGACCACTTTTAAAATTACCAACACCTCACATATTCCTTGAGATTAAAAACTACTTGAGAAATAGATGTTCATACTTCCCTGCACTCACTGTAAAATATTTGGCAGCAGAGCAATTCCAAGTGACCCAGTGCCCCATCTGTATTAACAGCAGTACAAATATGTGACCAAAAAACCAATAGATGTGCAGTGTGCTCACTGTTCCAGAAATGGTCATAGTGTCTTTCTGAAGGAAAATTACTTTTTTTATCAAAGTGGATGCTTCCACCAAAAAAACCCATGTTTAAGTTGCAAAACATTCAGTTTCAGATGACCAATACTTTTTTGGCGTATAAAAATTGAAAAGATTTCAGAGAACATGCTGGTGAAGATTTTTTTTTAAAACAAGAAGTTTGGGTTTGTTTGTGGGTTTTTTTTTCCCCCTACCAGAAAGAAATACAGCCTCCCAACCAGCTGTTCTCACTATTCAGAATGCATAAATATCAAAGCAAAACAGCAACATGAGTAGTAAGGAAATACTCTCAAGGAACGATAGGCTACCTAGTGACCTAGTCTGCAACTATAACTGTAAGTTACAGTGAAGCCCTCTTTCTAAATAGCCATTAAAAAAGATTTAAAAGATGTGCTGACAAACCAGAAAGGTCTTGTTCATTTGCAGGCTTAAGGGCTACACAGCACCATATCCTGAGCAGCCTAGGAAAAGCTCTTTGAGGACATGTAGGACATGCACAGTGATTTAGCACCAGGATTAACATGACACAGCACTAAGTAGCACAATGATGCAAACACCATGAAGGAAGAACTCCCCTCATTTGTTACTAATAAGACTTTAAAAATACTGAAAATCAATATTAGTTCAAATTTTAAACTAGTTTTTCATTGTATTTGAAAGCATTATTTTTAAACATATTAATAATAACCAAGATAAGCAATTCTGTGTGTTAGCAGCTACCCTAGAACATAACCAAGCAGCCATTGTCCCTTTTGTGCTTCTAATCTAAATACACAGAGAAAGCACTGGGGAAAGGTTATTATTCTTGCCTTAGAGCTGGAGAACTGAGACAGATAAGAACTGAGCAATTTTCCATCCTTAGAAAGGAAGTCTGTGTCAGAAACTGGGACAGAATGCAAATTTCTACAGCTATTCTCAAAACAGGTTCGTTGGCACAATTGTTTTTCAGCTGCACAGGTTGCCAAAGAATCCTGAGGAATATTTATGGAAAGTGAACCTTAAATATGCACTACTCAGCTGAGAGCACTTTCATGTTAAGAAGGTGGATGGAGAGAGATTCTGTGCAGTTGACTTCAGAAAATCACAAAGAGGAAAACGTTACTAAAGGAAATGGAAGAGAACTTACATATGATCCAAGCAAAGTGAAATGCAGTCGTGTCAGATACTGTAAGCACAAACTGCTGGACGAGCTACATTGCTTTTCCTTCCTCCGAGCATGGAAGATGATACCCAAGCAGAGCTGGGTGGTCCATTAGCAAAATATCAACTCAAGTTGCTATGAATTCAGCCATGTTACTGCAGCCACATAAAATCATTGCAATGCACAGATTAACGAGGTGAGATCTAGACCAAGGGGAAAAAATGACATACAAATACACAGGGCTTTTGCTGATAAAGAACTCCTTCAAATTCTCAGGATCATATGCTGATATAAAGACAAATATAAAACCCCCACATATACACTGACAAGCCTGTTGGTGCCCCACTGAAATAAATGGGTTTCCACCCTCTGGTAGAGATACAATTTCAGGATTGGGTATGCAGAAACCCAAACATATTCAGATTTTACTGAGGAAGACAAAATTGCAGGCTGACTGTGCTGCAGACCACAGCTACAGTATTGATGATATTTGATCTTTTATCGAAACCCTCACCAGAAATAAAAAAAAAGCATACTGCTCAATTTCAACCTTCAGATTTGGTACAAAGAAATCTATTTTGTTAGCAGCAATTGAGTTAAGTATAGCACTTAAAGATGTGTCTCAAAGGATTGCTCATCCACAATTCTTTTATGTTTATGGAATACTAATAGTGGGTGGATTTGCAATTAGGGTTGCATTTTCCCAAGATTTTAAACAAAACACTAATACTTATATGCAACAAGTACAGCTCCTTCTTTTGGTATGGTAATTCTGCCTTCACAAGGCAACTGAGCTTCTCCCGTCCTCAGCATAACTTGTCCTATTTAACAATCTAGACAGAAGAGCTTTAAGAGGTAACCGTCACTAGTTTATATTTTTCTACTAATTTGCAAAATGCTTTTGCAAATTGACAGCTTTTCCATTTTTAAAAGCAAGGAAGGGTTGCCTGGTTTGTGTGAAAGTCTTTATTAGCATATGCACTTCCATAGAGAAGCAGTGGCCGCGTTTCCCACTGCTGCAACAGTCATTCGTGCTGCAGTAGCTGGGGTGAGAGCGAGAGCTGCTCCTGCCCTACAGCCGGCTGGGAGCCCCGATGCTGCATGGCACAGAGATACAGAGATGCATCAGCCTGAGCTACCTTCGTACAGTAGAGGCTGGCACCAACGCCACCAAAGAGACAAAAGATGTGCTCACAAGAGAGTGTTCTTCAAGGAGGAATTAAAACGAAGCTAAAGCAGCAGTGGCTGCAGAATATCACTAGACAGACTGCTTTGCCCTTCTTTAGCTATGATTTTCCCTGGATGACTGTTATTTTTCATCCCATTAAATAAAACAATTGAGACCAAGTACAGTATCCACATGTCTGTACGTTTGTAGTGGCTGACTCAGATAGGAGGGTGATGGGTGGCTTTGCTAGCAGCTGTGCCCTATCAGATCTTCCTTGCATTGACTTTGCCAGCCTGATAGACTCAGCAGAGTTGCTCTCAGGATTTATCAGTGCAAGCAACATCAGAATAAGACCCTGTACACTTCTGCTATGGCCCGTGGCAAAAACATGATTTCCTATTTGGGAGTTAGTAATCTATCACACATTAATTAATCGTATAGACTGTAGATAGAGCACAACTGAACAAACTTGGTAGAGACAGGAATATGAAGTCACTCCAATAACCTGAGGGCTTCTCATAGCTCTGCCCTCCATACTAGGAAATGTCACTCTCTAAAGTAGATCTTGCATCTTTAGAAGACGAGTGTGGAGACGAGCTCTCATCTGGGATATAGAGACAGTTTCAGGCAAAATACCGAGAGTGGTTGCTCTAGTTTGATGAGGGTTTCCTCATTATGTTCTGTGCATTTCAAATGTGAGAGTTTGGTTTTGTAATGATATTGCACATCATCTCTGAGCCTCCAGGGGCTGGATGTAGGATTTCAGAAATAAATATATTACCAGGAACAATTGCCACTTAGAAGGAAAAAAAAAGTTATACTTTTCCTGATTGATAGCTTTTGTGTGCCACCTACAAAGGCTTGTGTTTCTCTGCTCTGGAGTTTCCCAGGCTCTGAGGTACTTCAATTAATTGCCATTTATTTAACCAATGCATCCCTTTCTCAGGGGTAATGAAAGCTCTGACTCAGGAGAAAGTCATCAAATCCCTTTCATCACTCAGGAGCAGGACCAGTGACTAAAAAGCATAATACTTCACTTGGGTTTAGTCTCATCTCTGCAGCACATTGTAACAGGCAGCTCTCTTTGCTGGCTAGTTTTTGTTTGCTGACTTTAGGAGTGTACTTCAAAAGCTCCCTGTCCTCCTAATGAAAGTGCTACACCTGTCTTTTATCATATCCTTTGTTCTGAAGTTTAGCCCATGTTCTCAAATGGATGATGAAGAGTCGGAAAACTCATTCAGCATGACAAAATAGTCATTGTGTTAGAAAAAATGTAGCATGTATGTAAGTGAAAGAAACTCCTAATAAAGAGAGTAGACCCACTGAGATATGTTTTTCCCCTAACACAGTGCTCCTACCCTAAAATAGAGAAAAGTGGAACAGAAGAGCCGTGTAGAAAGGAAAGGCCCATCTGAGTACAGCTTTAAGGGATCCAGTTGAACAGGGTTGTAGGTACATGACAGGACATGTGGTTCATCTGCTCGGGAACACTCTGCCCTCAGATCTATAAACTTCGTGCTCCAACTTCTTTGAGGTCAAAGGAAGATGATAACTGAAATGATCTTTAAAGAAAAAAAAGTGTTGGACCAAAATGATTCTGTATTTGTAAGGTGCTTTATTTAAAAAGTACTTCCTTGGCTGATTTCTGTTTGATCCAAGAAATTAGTTTTGAGGTATAATAGTGGTTTGTAATTATATTTTCAGGACATATTTTTGAGTTTGAAAAGAAAATATTTTAATAGAAAGGCTGTAGTCCCAGGACTATTTGAGTCTCCCTGTGATAAAAAAAAAAATTATCATTACTGTCTAGCAAGCTCAGTCTAGTCTTCGCATTCTTCCTGGCGAGACTTACACAATACTAGGTCTGATTTCCTTAACAGTACTTTGGACTGGATTTGCATCAGCTAATTAGCCATTCCAGAACAGTACAGCAAGTACCTTTCAATCCCAATCTCTTTTTGTGTAACCTGTAGCGGCATTTAGTTGGAACAGAGCTCTCCCAGCCTTCTCTACAACTTTGAAAAGCTACTCATGCTCCAGGTGGCATTTGTCTCTTCAAACTCTCATTAACCTGGGTTCCTAGCTGCAGAGTCCAGGCAGGAGAATGGCACACACCACGTCAAAGCCCCTGAGTAAATATACTTAGTAGCTCATAGCTCAGATGTTAAAAACAAGATAAAACAAAACCCAGTGTAATTCCAGGATCACCTGTGGGCCTTAGCTGTGGGGAAAGGGCAGAGACACAGCTCATCTGTTGTCTTTGTTTACAGGCTGTTCTTCCACTTAAGTAATCCAGTGAGCCAGACCCACTTCTAATATGAATTAAGTAACTATTTGCACAGCAAGAATAAGAGTGAAATGGCAAAGACTGAGCAGAAGTCCAAGCTAAGGCAACATGCCCACAGATACATGTACATGTGACAGTGCTATGTACCAATTCTCTGCCAGCCTCTTCTCAGGAGGAGGCCCTGTGCTCCCTGCAGCCTCAAGCTGTACATTCAGAGCATATACACTGAGCCATGATTTTGTCTGATACTCTAGAAATTCCCTTCACTTGTTGGGATCTGTTGCCTTTTTCAAATACAACAGGCTGCACAAAGCAAGGTATCAATGCCTCTGCATGTCTGCATTTCCTGATTGCATTTATCTGCATTGCTGCTCAAATTAGTAAGTGACAGCAGTCTCTTTCCATCTCACCTTCTGCATAGATCCTCAGTAATTCACTCTTGTCTATGAACCTGCCTTACTTTTTCTCTCTTACTTCACAACTGGCAACCTAAACTAGGCCTCTGGCCTGAAAAAAAATCCTCTTATTTATAATCTGGTTGGCCTTAATCTACTAACTCAAGCTCATACTCAATGATTTGTTCTACAAAAAGGTCGAAAACAATTTTTAGGCTTCCACAAGGAACATGAGCCATTTTGTTCCAGTTTGTTAATTTACCTGTATCAGGACCATGGATCTCTGTGGGTCTGAGCAGGTTACAGATCCCTGGCATGCACACACGTTTTTTACCCTGAAGTGTCTCTGGCTTAAAGAAATTTATCTCTCTCACTGCTTCATTTTACTACTTGACTTCAATCAAAACTATCTCCACTGAAGTCATTCTACAGATTTCATTTCTCTACTTAAACACACCATCTATCCTCACTTGTACCACCTCCCTCCTCCTACTCATTTAAATGGGCTGTTATACCAGGGTAGATTAATGTCACAGTCGTCTCCCTTGATTTAAATGGTGTTTGATTATATCTGTCAGGATATACTTCTCTCTAAGTATGTGTTCTTGCCTGATGTGTTAATCTGATGGAGTAAATGGGCCTAGAGACATGGCCCAATCATTGCACAACATTAAATAGTTAAGGCAAGGTTCAGGCCTCCAGGTACAGACTTGTATTGGTAATTCCCGCAGGCAGTGGAAAACATGCCAGACCTTGATGATACAATGGCCAAAACACAAAAGGAAACTAGCATTCTCCAAGCATGAGGTAGTCAGAAAATACCACATTTTCTACATTTTGCATCTCTTTTTTTTCCACCCCCCCAACCCGCCCCCCCCCCCTTTTTTTTTCCTATGTTTGTGTATGTCAGCCTTAGAAAAAGCTGTCTTGTCTCCAGCACAATTTCAGAGCTGGGACATCAACTGCAAAAGTTGCTTTTGTTGAATCTAAGAAGGAAAATTAAATTTTCACCCTATGGCCAGCCTCCCTTTTTCCAACACTCTCCCAAGGTAAGGAAAGCAGGTGTACCATGTCACATCCTCCAGAACAGATAACTTCAGGATGAGGTGAAATAGAGTAAGACAGTGGGGATGGGAAAAGCCCATGGAAACAAAGGAAGGTCTCATATTTTTGACCAAACCTTACTAGAGAGGATCTGGGCCCACCTTCAGGGTTGTACCTTCTTTTTGGGTGCAGCATAGATTAAGACCTTACCAGGCTTTAATCATAATTGGATACTGCTTTCATACCAATTTCACCAGCAAGGTTGTCCAGCCTAAGACTGTATTTCCTACGGGAGAATCTCTGAAGAGGTGGTATAATTCCCTCATTTGCAGAAAACTCCATAAATTTGAGAGTTCATTTCAATTCCAAAACAGAAAATATAACTTCAATTATGAGGGAAATGAATCTTTGCCTTTTTTTTAACATTCTATTTTATTTTTTTAAATAACAATTGAAACAAGCTTTTGAGATAGTTTCAGATTTAAAAGAAATCATGATGAAAATACTGAAACAGAATAATGATCTTATTGAATTTTTTTTTGTTTTCTATCTAGTGTTTTAATCCAAATTAAACCAAAGAAGTTCTGATCTAGTTAAAAAATAATTTTAGTAAGAAAACTTTAGAAAATTCATGTAGAAATTGTTCAGCGAACATGAGTGGGGACTTAATGTCATTAAAACCTGCAAGTTTTAAAGAAAAGCCCAAAACCAAATTAAAGACAAAGCACCACCCTCTATATTCATTTTTAGATTAGTTCTCTTGGGACAAAAGTCCTGTGTTTTTAGGAAAACTTTCTCTTTCATGATGCTCTCTGCCCATCAGATATGTACCCCTACTGCAGCTCTATTATACACAGCCATGTCTGTTGTTATCCTTCAGGTTACTGCAGCCCTTACCTTCACACAATAATTTTGGGGATCAGTAATATTGACCTTAGTTTTTTGCATCTCAGCCCAAAGTTAAATTCATTGTAAAGTCCCCTACTCAAAACTGCTGTATCACAGGCAGATTCTTGCTTTATATGGAAAAAGAAGGAAATAACAGAGAGAATAGACTTCTTCCCTGACACGAATACATCAGATAAAGATGAAAATATCTGCCAAAAAAGAAAATGTTTCCTCAGCAACCTAGATTTGTGATAGGTCACAAACAAGGAATCAAAGGAAATGCTGAACAGATAGATGATGACATTATGAAGGCTTCTATGCTAGATGCACTAATTTTTTTTCTTAGCTGCAATTTATGACTAAGCATAACACTTCTTATGAGTGACAGTAGAAAAGAACCATAAAGCTAACAGTGTAATGTATGACTGTGGTCCAAAAGACAGAGAAAAATGTACGAGGAAAGAAGGAAGCTAGTCTGGGGAGGAATTGTTCTAGAGCTTTGCGATAAGGGACTTATTTAATAGTTTTGTGGCAGTTACACCCAATATTGGATGTACATATTATGGAAGTAACCATGATAACAGCTTCATATTTCTCTAACACCCTCCTTCTAGATGGATCATTATTTATATAGCACTTGGATGTGGGCTAGATATCCCCTATAGGAATTTACAGTCTCATTTTATTCATGATGTTCAGTTACTGTGGTGAAAAGAGCTATTTATATCTAGAGACAGACAAACAGTCAGAGAAGCAAACAATGGGGAAACGCAGTGCAAGAAAAATCAGTCAAAAATCAGGATCCTGGAGGGTTTATTCACTGAGAAGTTTGGGATTACTTCCTCCAGCTACAATGAGCAGTTCCTTTGAGGTGATGGTATATCACATTATACTTGATATCAGTACAGATCTTCCCTATGCATATTTGTTATGTTCATACTCATTCCTCATATTCATGTGCACTGGATCAAGCCTGATCCAGGGGACAGCAACTTTCACAGCAATGCAGGACTGCAGTTATCTGTACACCAAATTAAAGGATACTGATAACAGCGAACCATAGAGCACTTCATTCCCAGTCCAACCCTAGAGAGCAACACAGCTCAGCAGAAGTGGGAGAGCTGTAGAGTCCACATTGCATAAACGCCATCAAGGAGTCAAGAAGCACTGCTCATAAGGAGGTAGCCCCAGGTCACAGCTGGCCAGTTCTGCTGCCTGTCTGTAGCCCCCCTGGCTGAGCCCCAGCCCCTTGGCAGCTCATGTGTGAGAATAGTGCACAGATCCCAGGGTAGAGCCCAACAACAAACTCCCTTCTCCACAATCATTCATTAATTATACAAGGGAAGAAAAAAAAGTGATATTGCACCTAACATGCAGCATTGCTACTCCCCATCCTTAATCTCATTTTATGTTTCATTACCCACAAAATCAAGACTTCCCAAATCCACCTGCAACAGAGCACAAGTAAAATGTTTTCCCTTCTCTTCCTCCTGAAATAAGCTATTTTTTTAACCAAGAAGGTTTATTGATGGTATAAACATGAGAGAAAGAGCTACTCCTAATTACATCCCCATAAGCAATGGAGGTTTGGGGCAAGTAGGAAAAACACATGAATTGGGAAGGACCCTCCTCTCTCTTAGTAAAGAGAAGCTTAATGCTAATAGAATAAGTATTGAGAGAGAAAATCCTCTAGCAACAGGAGTAGCAGTGATTCACACTCACTCTGCATGCATTAGATTTGTCGATAGTATGCAAAAGCCCACCCATCCATCAGCTCTTTTTCATCATCATCAGTCCATCATGATAACAGGATAGTGGTATTTTCAAGGCTGATATACAGTAATGATTTCTGGTTAATGAGTCAGACTTAGCATTAATTACTTTCTCTTATCCTCACAGAATGCCACTACAAGGATATTTATTTATCCTTTCTCTCAAATCACCATCCTATTCCCTTCAACACTTCGTCCTTTCATACACTGGCTAGGCAGCTAACCAGGCAGGCCCCTGTGTAGTCAGTACTACATCATTAATGAACACATATAATGAGCTACTCATAAGCACAATATTACTCATGAACATGGCCTATACCTACTTTGACACAACACACAGAGAAGAGACTGTAGTTATAATGCAGATTAAAAAAAAATATTTTTCAACTGAAATGAGACTGCATGACTTCAGTCACATAAGCCAAAATACTTTTTCCTGAACTATGTTCTAACGTTGTTCTTTACACAAGCATTGATTGTGTACACAAGACGATAAATATTGGGAGAAAGTTTTTAGAATTGTTCATCTACAATGAAAGGTGGATGTTTCCTAATCAAAATAACTGTGCATAGAAAAATGAACGAAAAGAAAACAAACCCAGCCATTATCCACACTCAGCTCCATGAACAAAGTGTTAGGCTGAGCCAAGCACTGGTATCAATTTTCTTTGCTTAATGAAAAGGTTTTCCAAGATGTAGTCCTTTCTGCTTCACTGTGGATTGACAATACATTCTGACCTAATGGATGCTGATTACTATTTCCATTATGCAAGGCTGACAGAAGCAATATTTCTTCGAACCACAACCTGTTGTTGAGCACAGAGCTATTGTAGTGTGACTCTGTGCTACAAAGGCCTTTTCATATCCCATGTTCCTCGTCTGCTTTGAACTGCCAGACCTCCTCTCACACGGCAACAGGAAGACCTGTGAAGCTGTCCTGCCATCACAGCTGGGTTATCATCACTCAGGAGAAAAAACAGAACCATCTGGAACTCTTGGTTCAACATGAAAACCAGATGAGACGCACACTACATTTCAATTCTTTAAATCAGACAAAAATGCAGTAAGGACCACAAGTGGGAGATTAACTGAGTGGGAAGTCCTTAGCTCCTCCTGATCTCCCCATGACTTCAACCAAGCACTACCAGAACTGGCACAAGAAACCACACCCTTCTTGCAAAACAGAAAATTAAAAATTAAACAGTATTACTGTGTATGTGTTGTATCTACCCAACCGCTATTTTTATTTGGCGGATTTGGGAATTTACCAAAGCAGGGCAGAGCCTGGGCTGCTCGAGCCAGGCCTGCGCTCAGAGGCATTGCATACAGCCCTGCCATCAGCTCCTCTCAAAGCAATCCAGTGCTTTGTATTTGTTGATCACGTACATCAGTGATCTTTTCACCATTTACATTTCATACCCTAACAGGAAGACTAATTCTTTCAAGCTCTGATAGTGCACTAGATGATCATTTTGATAGGCACAGTACAGGTTGCGTTTCGCAAGGTGAGCTTCAGATGTCCCTTCCCACCACAACAAATTAGCCTGGTCAAAGCAGGGTGCAGTTAATCTCACGAGACTGTGAGAGGTAGAAGACCAACAGACTGGTGTTTGATGTGCTGTGCCATTACAGAGTGTTAACTAGCAACATGTCCTAGGCATTGGGAGAAGTGGGAAATGAGGAAAAAGTGAATAGCCAGTGCTAAAAGTACAGGTGTGTGAAATGACTTCGAAGAAAGCAGGGTGAATAAGGGAGATAAAATCTGGAAAGCTCAGCATGAGAGGCAGAAGAAAGAGTATTCACTGGGGAGTGGGGCATTCACCATCTCCTGTGTCTGAGCTGTCATTGCAGGAGCTGCTCTGAGGCTACTCAGTACTTTACCTCCCTCTTGGTTTTGGCATCACTGTACTGGGCAGCCATTTCAGGAGAGACTCCCCTGGGTGCTCTGCTTTGCCCATGCAATCAGTGTCACTATGGTTTGTGGGAACCCTCCATGTCCTCTAAATTAGACGCATCCTTCCTAAACCAGCTGTGAAACACACTTGTGCCTGCAAAGCCTCAGAAAAAAAACAACCCAAAACCCGAAATCAAACAAACAAAAAAACCCCACCAAAATTAAAATCAGTCTTTTCCAAAGAATGTTAAAGGAGAGCTAACATGATTTTCATATGCTGGGTGGGGAGGCCTAAGTCAGTGCAAGGAAGAGATTGTCTCAAACCGCTCTCAGCTGTCCCAAGCCTCTGAGCAAATCTTCTCCCAGAGAGAACAAACTAGTTGCTAAAATACCCTCCCGAGTTTTTGTGCATGCATTTGCTCTCCATTTGGCTTATATTCACTCCAGCTACCTCCTATCAGAAAAATGTTGCACCAAGTGGCAGGGCACAGTCAGCTTTGGGGAGCGCTGCCTGGACCCTGTTTCTGTGTGCCAGGCAGCAGACCCCTCGCCCACCAGTCACCAGCTCTCTCCAGTCTCTGCTGACCCTGAAAAGTGTAAAATTTCCATGATTGTTTGGAGATTTTCTCCCTGCACGTCTGTTGTGTCCAGAATTTCACCTGCCAAATGGTGGGTTGCTGAGTGACTGGGATTTTGCTAAGCTGCACTACGAGCAAAATTATTTGTTGCTTTTAAAATAACAACTAGAAGGACAGAGGCAAAAAAGAAAAAAAAAAAAAAATCACGACACAAAAAGACCCACCAAAAAACCCCAAACATTGCTGACGTGATTATTCTGCAGGAACCTAATTGCTGGCACGGTGCCACCCAAGGCACAGCAGCTGATGGTAGGACAGAAACACATGAAAAGCCATACAGGAATCAATTGCCAGCAAAAAAGTTATTACTTGTGCACTCATATTTTTATTTTTCTGGGGACCACAGGGGACATAGGATTCTATAGCTTCACAAACTACAAATTTTCATACCAGGTTGATATTGCAGATAATCCACTAAACTCACCCAACACAAGTGACTCATGCTTTTTTACAACTCCATACAGCCAATAGCTACAGAGAGGACACAGCCTGTGTCACTCAGTGTGAAATATTCCCATTGTTCCACTTCCCACCTTGCTTTCTCTGGTGCATCTTTCTCCACTGGCCGCTTGGCATCTCCACTGGAGGTCTGCAGTCAGGGAACGTGACTCCTGCTCAGGGTCCAGAACCCAGCTTTGGCTCTCAGGGGCCAACTTTTGCTTATCAGACAAGCCTGAGGTGGAGGAGTTTGCTCAAATACTACTGCACCAGCCATCTGAGAAGCCACTTAATGGCACCAATGATAAGTGGGACAACATCCAGTCTATGGAGGTTTCCTACTTAAACTACAAAAGGCGGAAAAGGAAACAGATGAAGTGACCTCTTAAAAATTAATCAGTGCCACAAGTAAAACCACAGGTCTCCCAAGCCTTGGGTCACAGATTCATTCTTGGGGCCACAGACCACAGCGCTAAGAAGCTTCTTGACTTCAAATGCCTGCGTGGGTGAAGGAAAGCATCAACTCTTTCTAATTCCCTTTTGCTATGCAAGAGAATCCTGGTATATCTTACTCATCCTTGATGCATCCTGTCACCTGGCTGGCTTTCCTGCACACGATACTTCTGATTATCTGTCTACCGCCTTACCTGAATTGCAGGACAAATAGTTTGGATTGTGAACTATTCAGAGTGCTGTACATGGGGAATATTAATTTTGTTTGCTATTATTGAGCTACTGAGATCCTACATCGATGCCATGTAGGAAACAGCAATGGACACATGCCTAGTACATAACTAGGCTTTGCCATAGTTCTGCAGAACGGCACACACTTCTCAAGCTGATTGATTGTGGCTCATGTAATGCGGATGTCTTTGCCAACGGAAACTACTCACAAAACAATTCCATAAGACATGTAGCCACACTGCCATTTGCATATTTGTATGCTTCATTTAAAACGGTCTGCTGTGTGTTATGGCATAATTTCCTAGCTCTTCAATTTGTAGCAACTTCACTCTCCTTCAAGTCCCTCCAGTTTGCTGTGAGCACTGACGCTTCAATACTTTTCCATTTAGACAAACAAATAAGTCGCACAGCCTCTTGGAAACTGTTACCACAGGTATTCAGGAAATAGCTGGCAAGAAGAATGCTGCGGTTCATATTCCCTCTGGGCAAGCATAAGATTGGCATAGTGCAAAAGCAAGCCAAAAAATTCATAAATACAGATGAAAAGAAAATTCAGCATAATCCTTTTCCAAAGTCGATCCTTAGTGAATCTCTGAGATGACAGGCTGAGTACATGCCTGGCTTTCTGCTGACATTATACTGGCTGATAAGACTTTGGCAAATAAGTAGCAGGGAATGATCAAGCAAAATAGCTTTTGCTCCTTAGCTGTGCCTGAAATAGGCCTCCAGTTCCATCTCATGTAACCTGAGCAGGAAACTTCACTGCCTCAAAGCAGCACTGCAGCAAACTCGGAGCTGAGGAGACCTTTGTACCAACAGACAATACTAGTTCACTGAAATAAAAACACTTTGCAAAAATATGTTAATTATGATAACAAGGCAAATCAGGAAAGTGTGTAGCAGAAACACAGTGAGCATCTTGTCTGCTAGATGTCAGCAACCTACCTGTCAGGCTGACTGCCTACCAATCTGGGAGCCCTGCCTTCCAAAATCCTATTTTCTTTCATTTCTTTGCAAATTAGGATGTAGCTCCCAGGCACTGAACAGTGCCTGGTCTCTGGTTATGCAGAAAAGTTTCCCCAACACTTCACAGCAGTCCGTTTTCTGATTTTTTTTCTATGTGTTGTTTTCAAACAGGAATTTCAGCTTCTAGCCAGCTTTATTTCTAACAATAACAGCCAGATCCTCATTTGCTACAAATGTCTATATCGCCATAGAAAATAAGGTTAACACCTGACTAAAGGTGTGCCAGGTTTAGTTTCAGGGAGCAGTATGATCTGACTTCTGCTTCACCCAGTCCAGGATTTGGGGATCTTGGGGGAGAAACTATACATTAAAATTTCCTCCAATATGGTGCTTGACTTTTAACCATAGCCTTCTGCAAAAATCCGAGCACTCTCAGACTGCATGATCTTTTGTCACGTATTACTTGAAATATCTACTGCTTGTCATTTCCTTTCTTGGGTGTGTGTAGAAACATTTCTAATGATGCTACCCAAAAAGCAAGTCAGTACAAACCTATACAAGCCTATTAGTCTCTAAGTGGTCATGCCGATTTAAATGGAAAGACTCCAGCTGACTTCATGGGAAGCTGAATCAGGTCAGTAACGAAGGTTGCAAATTCAGGTTTGGTTCAGTCATGTAGAAGTTCAGAGACTTGTCTAGATCTGTTGAATATGTGAAACTATCAAGACTTTTGCACTTTGTAAGAGCAAATGTTACCATAAGAGTCTTGAAAATTAGGATACTGTAAGAACAGGTCTTCACATGGCACCGTTGCTATACTTAGAACTGAAACAAGAAAGGCAAAAAAAAGGACATTCGGTATAGCAGTGAATAAAACCTCAAAAAAGGGGATTTCCCACACACACACACTTCCCAGACACTCATCTTTGTTTCACTTTCTTTGTGGCATTGGCTCTTTTCATCTGGAGAAGCAGTATGCCCCTCACTGCTTTCTCAGGTACTAGCCTTGGTCCAAATTACAGTCTTAACCACATACATTATTAGATACACGTCTATTGTGATTAGTTCCTCTCCTCAACAAAAGGCTTCTGCTCGCTTATTAACAATATTTCATCGCTGCATAGATAGATGTAGAATGACAAAAGCTTATGAAATAATGAACAACACAATGAAAGCCCCTTGGATTTTCCTATTCTACCCATAGTACGGGACAAGAATAAGAAGACATTTCATGAAATTAGAAAGGCTGCAAAGGCCGATATGGATTAAAGAAAATAATTTTCTTCTTTAAACATAGTTTATAACCAGCTTGTGAAATTAACTGCTGCCTGCTCAGAGCTGAGGAAGAATGAGATCTTATTCTCAGTGTCCTTTTTATGTGGGACCTAGTGATATTCATATCCCATAAAATCATAGAATCACTATGGTTGGAAAGGACCTCCAGGATCATCAAGTCCAGCCTTTATCCCATCATCTCTCTAACCACTAGACCATTGGACCATGACCTCAAGTGTTTCATCCACTTGTTTTTTAAACGCTTCCAGGGATGGCGACTCCACCACCTCCCTAGACAGCCTGTTCTAGTGCCTAACCACCCTCTTAGTAGAGAACTTCTTCCTAATATCCAATCTAAACTTCCCCTGAGGCAACTTGAGGCCATTTCATCCTATCATTAGCAATTTGGGAGAAGAGACCAACACCAGCCTCACTACAACCTCCTTTCAGGTAGTTGTAGAGCGCAATAAGGTCTCCTCTCAGTCTCCTCTTCTCTAGACTAAACAACCCCAGTTCCCTCAGCTGATCTCCATAAGGCCTGTTTTCCAGACCTCTCACCAGCCTCATTGCCCTCCTCTGGACTCGCTCCAGCACCTCATCCCATGATATGACTACACAGTCATATCAAAGCACAACTTATTTGTTGCTCTCCATTTTGAAATAAAGTAATCAGGGAACATCTTAGTTAAGAGAAAATATGGTAATGGTCTGCACAAGGCCCTTATGGGAGCTGTTAGTTGATGCCTGGCTGGATTACCCTTAACAATGCTCTTAATAGAAGAAGGCTTAAAACAAGATGCTTGAAAACCAGATAGGGGTAAGAAACCTAATGAAGAAAAGGGAGAGGCCAAGGAAGGAAGGGTGAGATGCAGAGTCAACAAGCTGAAGAACTTCAGAAGTCTAAGTGGGCTTGTGGAGTAAGATGGGCAGTTCTATCTATCCCACAGCAGGAATGATGTTTGGGATAAGTCAGCAATGCCTAGCTGAACTGGGGCATGTCAGGAGCAGTGGGCACAAGGGGCACTGAGCTGGCACTGTCTGTCACAGCCTGGGGCAAGAGGGGCAGCAAAGCCAGGTGCTGAGCCCCTGCCTGATAGGACACAAGCCAGACAGTTCTGGAAGCAGGGCAGTTGTTTGCACAGCACTCAGCCCAAGCTCCACAGGGCTTGTGGGTTGCCGTTTGCCGCACAAACTCAGCAGTGCAGCCTTTATTACTCAGAAAACTGTACTGTGCTACATTTCATGGTGTAAAGCATCTTTAAATAAGAAACCCCAAGGTGGTCTAATCCTCTCTCATAGTAAATGTAATAGTAAAGTTATGTTCAGCTCCCTTGTAAGCTTGTTTCTGTGCCTATAAATCCCTGACATAAACTTTTGATTTCTCTGGAGCTACTTCTGACAGAACAGTCCTCTTCCTCCACCAGAGCAAGTAGCTATCCTGCCTGGTTTGCAGAAATAGCAGTGGGACAACACGGAGACTTCCCCATGAGCTCCTTTCTCTAAGATGAAAATCACATGGTATATCACTCAAAGATTCAAAAGCTCATTGCAGTTGCTTAAGACCAACTGGCAAAATTAAAAGTGATAAGGGATGTTAATCTTCATGCTCCAGGGTATAAACCAATTACCATCTGGAGTCAGGAAGAAGCTTTCCTCTATACTGATACAGCCTTCTACTGTTGCCTGGGAAATTGAGTTTGGAAGAGGCTGTTTGTCTCTCTCTGATGCATCGACCTTTGTCAAAGACTGGATTCTCAGCTAGCGGATCAATGGCCTATTTTAGGATAACATTCGTGTGTTGATATATCACCTTCCATTCAAATACATCCATTTGATTTAACATCCATTAGCAAGGTAATGCCCCAAAGCCTTGTATTTGTCAAACTGTTTACCCTTTTTATTCCGGAGATTAGTGCAATCTTACACGCAAAGTGCAAGTGAACACATTCATTGCTCCATAACTCGCCTTTCATCTGAAAGGTTAGTGCTCCCTCCATGCCTTTTGGAGGCAGCAGTAATGGTGACACTGGTACAGACCTAAGCCTTTTATCAATGAGCAGCATGGCAGGTCTATTTGTTTGAGCCCTTGCTGACACCCACGGTGTCTGTAATTCAGTCTGACAGATTGAGGCCATGTTCCAGATCTCACAAAAGAAGCAGAGGCGGGTATTGATTTTTCTGTTATTGTTGGTGATTTGCTGCTTCATTCCTTTAACAAATGTTAAAAAAAAAATTACAGTAAACAGGAAGGTCACAGCTGCAGGTTGGCAGAGCACACAGTGCTGTTTCCCCTGTTATTCTCTTCTATCTCTATCTTTCTGATTCAATGGGCATGTTCCACAGACCTTGAGCAACAACACTGGATAAATATGAAAAAATAGCCATGATGCTGCTAACAACCCAAAGGGACGGCAGGAAAAATCTGATTCCAAGCATCTTTCACACTACAACTTTGAGTAATGCTCCTGAATCACAATTCAGAGTAGCAGCTGTATTTATAGCTTCTCCTGCACTAACCTCCGGCACGGAGATAACCTTCACGTTCATATGGAAACCAGGCTCCTCAGCATACTGTGCTCAGGCTTAACTCTAACTCACCTCACTTGTCAAGTGATCTGTCAAGCCCAGACCCTGTGCAGGTCCTCCCACTGATGTGCTGAATGCTGCTGGCCATGTCCCTTTGCTTCTCCAGCAACCACATGAACACCTCAAGATCAGGTGCATACCTGCCCTGTGCATCTGCTAAATTTGTTTGGCAAGATCCACATCTTGTAGCACCTTAGTCCTGATGTACAAAGATGCTAAGGTATCAATCTCCCAATAAAACCAACATAACTTAAACACCTAAATCCCTTCCCTGGCCTTCTGTATTGGTTCCCATGCTTTTGGCAGCTTTTTAATCTCTAAGTGCAGTGAAATAATCAAAAGATAAACCTTTATGGATCTGTTGTTTCTGCTATACATCATCTCAAAATGCTCAGGCTTTCCCTTTTTACAGCTAATTCAGGACAGAAGACGTGCAGATTTAGGTCTCAACTCCCAGACATTGCACACTTCCACATGGGAATAAGCCGTTTGTAACAATTCTCAGACAGATTCCAAACTTATTATTGGTGTCTTCAGATTTCTCTTGGCAAACCCTCAACAACCCTTTGTGCTTGGCACTGTGGTAAAAAAAAACAAAAAAAAAACAAACAGTTGCAGTTGCTCAGGGGTTGGTTTTTTTTTTTTTTATTTCTTGGGGGAGTTGGGAGGATGGGAGAGGCTGGACTGCTGGCACATATCCTCAGCAAAGCAACACAAACAAAATATCAAGCACCTTAATGGTATGCTGAAACCTCTAAAGCAAATACAAAATATAGAAGGGATTTTTTTTTTTTTTTTTAGGAGCCTTTCAGACTTCAAAAGAGATAAGCAATATCTTTGTACTGTGAACTAAGCCATTTTCACTATCACATGGCTTTGTCAACCAACCAGTTAGTTCATGCTGAATGTCACTAATCCTGTCTGAATACTGATATTGTTCATGACTTTTTGTTATGTCTCATGTAAAGATTTTATGTATTTAATTTAGCAAAAGCGTTGATAAATGGATATAAATCTTTGGAGAGGCTACTGATAAAAAAACCTCCATTAATATCACACTGATGTCTGTGCTGTGTTAGACTTCAATAATATTTACATTTTATTCTTTTTATGAGCTCAGTGGTATTGCAGTGATCTTTCTTAAAGATGACTGAAAAACATAGCAATCTCCTGGGAACACCAGCATAAATCTGAAGTACCTCCACCAGAAGCATCAAGGTTGCTCGTGCAGTATTGGAAATGCTATTCGGTCCAGGGATTGTCTCATACCTGCAGTTACCAGCAAGGAGAAATATAGCTACTTAGCTTGCTACATGTCCTTTTTCTTTTTCTTTGAAATCCTTGGCTTGTTTGCCAAGCTCATCTGTTCTCCTAGGTAGGACAGACTCCTCTTCGAAAGGTGTGAGATTTAATTCCCACAGTGCCACTGCATTTCTGTTTTATGCACCCTGGCCTGGAGGTGATAACAGGGGTGGGAGCACACCACTTCACACTTTAGGGATGCTGGCTTATATCTCTCAGGGGTGCTGACATGGAGCTTATTAGTTGTCCTGCAGCCCCACTGAAAGGGAAGATGTGACTTTTCACTGTTCCATTAGCATCATGCCAAGAGGTCACAGCAAAAGCTAAAGGGAGTAGGATCACAGTGTGGGGGCAAGCATACACAGATAGTCCTAGCACCAATGTGTTTGGCCAAAACATCAAAGCAGAGAAAGGTGGGAGTAAAAATGAAGGCAGAGAAAGGTGAAGTGACTAGCCCAAGGTCAAACAAAAGCTGTCTGACAGAGCTGGAAACACAGCTCTCATGAGTCCATCTACAAAGCTCTGCCAATCCTCTGAGAAGCTTTCCCATAGGTGGAATACATACCTATTTTGACAGTATTTTATTTGTGTACAACTATAATAGTGAACTTGTCATGGTAAATAGCCATGTGAAACTTGGTCCTATTTGGAATATTACTTCTTCACAACTTGCAGCAAGTCTAGTAGGAACGCCTACAAATGTTATTCATGTTACACCTCAGGGGCAAGATAAATAATACATAAATTGAACAAACACCCAGGCACATTAATGGGAAAGGCTACGCAACTTCAACTACCCTATGAACTTTTCCATTTTCCTCACAGAAATTGTTTCTGTCGATATTTTGATTTAAATTGGGCTGAAAGGGAGGAAGGAGGAAAGTTTAATCAGAAGGTTGTCAACAAACTGTGCTCACTTAAGAATTAGTGGACAGTACCACTATTTGTAGTTTGGTATATTATGTATCTTTCCCACAGATAAATTATTCTGGGGGCTATCTGGGGGTGGGGTGGGACAAAAATTAACTAAACAAAAAATTCACCATTTTTAAACTTTTTTTTTTTAAAAAAGTTGATTGGAAGTTTTTCATTCCTGGTGTATTTTTGCAAGAATTAAAAACCTTAAACTGGTACAAAATAGTATTTACTGTAGTGTTACTCCTAATTATCATGCAATTTTCTCAGTGTTAGGAGACTCATGGTTAGCTGTTTGAAAAAATTATGCTAACTGAAATAAGGAAAACTACAGAAATACCTTCTGCTGTAATAGATACAAATCACTGCCACTCTATCAATTAAGCAGCTGAAGAGCTGCCAGCTTTGCTTTTCCTTTTGGCTTCACTATCCTCAGCAGTTCCCACCCTCTCTCCTGCCGTGATCACTTGCTACTTTTGGCCCTTGATTTACATCAGGAACTCTGAAGAGCAAGGACTTGTCTCTTTGTTTAGCTCCTGTAACATTGCTTATTCCTAATTCATGCAATTAGCAGCAACACCATAGCAATGCAAAACCTCAGATGCTGCCCAGCTTGGTGGCAGAGTAAACATTCACCATTACCTTCACAGTCTACTGAGATTTAAGAGTTTGAATTAGAAGAGACTATTGTGTCACCTAGCAGTCAAAGGCTAACTTCAGCCTAATAGGCTCATATCCACCCTCCAGAACAGTTTATCTTCCCACCAGGCACAGGAGAGCAGTGGTACTACTTCACAAAGTCCTTCCCTTTCTTTAACCCAGATACCCCTGTAGCGACTTCAACAGTTTATGATCCAACATGTTCATTGATAGTTCATTTTTATGGTGGATAAAAACCACCGATCCTTCACTGAGGTACTTGCTGAATCTTGCCTTTATCTTTCTAGTGTTGGCAAGATCTTATTTTTCAGCAAAACAGAATCCAGTCAGGGATAGCAGAAAATATTGTTCATCTTGCTTTAGTGTAGATTTGTTGATTTAAGGAGAATTTTCTTTCCCAGAGGAGAGTATTAACCCCCCGTGAAGACACAAGAAAGGATGCTGAAGGGCAGGGAGAGGTTGACCAGACAACACAAAGCAAGCAAATTCCACTTGCATATCAACACTCCCTGCTCACAATGATTGACCTGGTAACTGCATTGTTCAGAACAGAAGAGCTTAGTCCATGGCAGCTGCTTGGCAGCTTGTTAAAGAGGGATGTTAGGCTAGGTTTCAGTAAACAAGTGGCCTTGAACAGCATTCCTGCACTTACAGTTGTATTACTGGAAAGGCCAGCAGAAGCCCCAGGAGCTTTGAGAAGTTTGGAGGAAGAGGATGGCAGAAAGATTCATGTCTGAAACAGTCACATGTCACTTCACTGTACAATGATATAACAAAGACCACACAGGTTCTTTTAATTGAAATTTGGGATGTTTAACTAAAAAACTAATTCAAGGTTAATAGTAAATACCCGCAATACTATAAGTAGCAGGACAGAGGGAGAAAGCTGGCCCAGAATACAAAAAGCAGTAGAACAGGAAGCAAATTAGAAAGTGCTTATAAAGTGATAGTGTTAAAGCTTGGGGAAAGTAAATGAGAAATACTCCAGTCAGTTATAGAAAGACTTGGATCATTTAGAAACTAATGGCAAAGACAGTTCAAAGCTGACAAACACAGAATGACGAGGATTTTTAAATATCTTATACCTCCTGTGAATCTTAAAAATGCACAGATTAAAAAGGTAATGAACTCCAAAGAGCCTATCTAGTGTTGGTTTGTTTTTTCTGTTCTGGAAATGGATAGCAAAATGCAGAGTCTTTCCCAGGAACAAGTGTGTTAAGTAAATGCCCTTACACTGGGAAGAAATTTAGCCAAAATAGTAAAACTGTTTAGTAAATAGCATAAAATCTGAGGAGAACAGCAAGAATAATTTAGAAGGAAATAATTTCAAGTCAACACAAGTAGACAACCTGGCTAGATGTGCATTCTTAAAAATTACAAAAAACAACTGAATTCCTTTACAGATCTGGCCTCCAAGCAATTAGAAGTCAGGTTTCATTTAGAAATCAATATACTTAAGAGTTCACATGCTTAAATCATCCCTTACAGTAAGGCTAAGACTCATGAGTCGTTACAGAAAAACACCACTTTGTGCACAGACACAATACCTTAACCAAGTCCATACCGATCACACCCTCCGTTTCATCCTGCCAGGCCACACTTCAAACTTAAACATATTCCATATGAATGTTCAGAGCATACCTTTCAAAGATTACAAGACCCTACTGCTCATAACGGAGCAAACCAGACCACCCAATTAAACACTAGACAGGTAACAGTAGATCTAATCTTTTGTTCATTTCCCCAAATCATGTTTCTTCCAAAATGAGACAGCTGATGTAGCTACCAGCAGATCCTCACTATTACATGGCTTTTCCAACAACATAAAAGACCAGAATCTTTCTCCACAGTGGAGCTATTTAACAAAATAAAAAGGTACCATTTTCACAGGATCTTTTGCACTGCGAAGTCCTACTCTGGAGCCAATTCACATCTTTCCAAGCTGACCAGCCTACTCCTACACTGCATATAGGAATTCAGTGACATCTCAGAACATTTCCAATACCTCATTAAATACCCCAAAACCATGAATGCTGTGTTTCCAGTCTCTCAGCCTCTGCTGTCCTCTGAAGAGTAGAAACCCCAGCAGCTTGATACAAGTAAAACAATGGTTGGTTACCATATATTAAATAACATTGACAAAAACTTTACTGAGCTCCTACAGCATAATGTACAAATTACTTGGCCAAAAAACATCATTAAGCTTTGCTTAATAATGTTGTAGCATTGGCAAACATACTGTTCAATAAGTGCCTTATTAAATTTAATTTTAAGTATTTCTTTGAGATATGTAATTCTAAGGGTGAGCATGTATTTTATTAAAAGATATGAAAAAAACCTAATCAAACAGAGTAAGTTATTAAAAGACCTCAGAAGCTTACCAAAAATAGAAAAAAAGAAAAATTCAAGCAGACTTACTTGAACACTCCAGAAAATGGTGCTGAAAATTGTCTGGATGTGGAGTTTACGGCCACTTTGAGGGCTAGACAGTTTCTGGATGTCATCTGTAGGTGTTTAATGACCAGAAAGTCTGTGCTGCCATGGGAAAACACAAATACCTGCAAATGACAAACATGAAACAAAGCTCTTATCAGTAAGAGACAGGGCAATTTTTGGAGGATTTCACATTCCTTTTGTTACAGCCTTGCACGTACAAAAGGGACAAATGGAAAGCGCGTGCAGAAGTCATGAAAGTAACTATTTCCCCATCTGCTGTTCAGCTTTTCTTGATTACGTGGATGAGAAAACTTGAACTGGAAGAATAATAATTGAGTAAGTCACCTCGTATTTCGGACAAACCGATGAAGAAGGGCTGTAGTAATGGGTGTAAAGAATGACTGACCAAGTTATAGTATGATAGATTAAAAATAAGAGGAAAATAGTCTATAATTATTGGAAGCACAAAATGTAATTCTTACTGAGGCTTCAAAATTCAAAGGAATGAAATAAACACAATAATGTCTTGTTCCAATTTAAGAGTGAGTCATTGGAGAAAAGATTAAAAGTTAAAGCCACATATTGAAATGGAGAGAATAAGTAGATTTTTATCGTTGTGTTCAAGAAGGGAGAATTATACTAAAAATACAAGAAGATGAAACAGGCTGAGTATGTAGTTGCTGCCGTAACATCACAGTTTGAAACCTCATTGAATTCAACAGCTAAAAAAAAAAGGGGGGGGGGGGGGGGGGGCGGGAAGAGATATAATATGTTCCAGGACTGTTGTATCATGTTCTCAGTTACTTCATACTGGCCTAAACACCACTCATTTTGCTCTAACCAGTCAGCTGCACACACGCCATGCAAACAAGCACAACACAGAGTATCCTAAATCCTTTATCTTTTTTCCATTGAAATGCAGGCACTGCCCAGAAAGTGTGAAGATGCCATGCAAAAATCCTATACTCAAATGAGCATGCCAAAAAAACAACACCTTTTTTCTGTAAAGAAAACTCAAGAAGAAAAATCCTCATTTATATTTATAAAATTCATTTAAAATGCATTTTATAAAAAATAAATAAATAAATTTCCCCACCAGGAGACTGAAACCATTTTGAAACTTCTCAACATTTGGTTATTAGTTAAAAAAATTTGACCAGTTTAACAGAAACACAGAACTGAAAATTGAGACAAAGATATCAACTGATGGCCCAGACTGCCATGGGTATTAGATCCCTAACCCAGGATCAAACCTTACCACAAGAAAAATATTATGTGTTAAGAAACATGCACACAAAGAGCTTTCATTTACAATACCTTGTTCAGGTAACTTACACCTGGCAGCCTTACAATACTTCAATTTATAAGCCTCAGAAAGCTGAAGAAATGCCTTTAAATATACCTAAACTGGTATAAGGCTGTGTGAAATCAATAGGCAGTATTCATTTAGTAGGAGGTTGAACTCACACCGTGACTGAACTAGAAGGTCAAATAAACATAGATATTTCAAGCTTAAGGTTTGGGAAAATTAATTAACCTTTCATATGCTTCTCTAAAATTAAATCTTTAGTTCTGGAAGCCAATAACAGGAGCTGGAGCTCTGCAGTAACTAGATCACAGTGGTGACGTGAAGTTACTGTCTATAGCTTTAATTTAAGGAATGATACCATCAAGGGCCAAGCACAGATGTAACAAGCTCTGTGGTTTTGCCACAGTTGTTCATGGTTTTCCAAACAGTGCAGTGGTTTTTGGAGGAAAGAAAGGAAAGCATTACGTCCTGCATCAGATTTGCAGGCTGTGGGTCTGTGCCTCTGTGCATGTAGCCAAGTTTCATATCTCTGCTGCACCACCAGGAAAAGTCCAGGACATCTGAACCCATCATTTATGCTGGAGAAGGAACAAAGGCATCATGCCCATCCCTTCCTCAGCACCCTGTCCCTCCTCCCGCTGTTCTCCCCCTACCTACAACGTTCAACGTTACTGGTTCTGCTGTGGAGCCATCTTTGCACAAAGGCAGTGAGCTTTTCAGGGTAGCAAACATTTTTTTCCTCTCCATTCAGTACCTTCTCACGATCAACCATAAATATGTGACCATCATCGATGAAGCTCTGGCTGCTGCTACATTTTCATTTTGCATTACTACATGCATGAGGGAGGGGTCAGTCCTTGCCCAGAAAGGTTGACCAAATAGCAAGGAATGAGGATGAAAACCACTAAATATCCTGCACCTCATCCTTGGCCATGGACCTACGCAGAGGTCAAACCTGTCTGTGGAAGCCATGGCTGATCTCTTAGTCCCTAATGTGCAACCTATCTCAGCACAGAGAGGAAAACGTGACAACCTCTTCAAAGAAAAATCATCCCCAATTATGATAACCTGAAATCCCTCAGCAAAGAGGCACTTTTTGAAGCTGGGCCAGGTATGGAGGCCAAAAGGAAACCAGTGTATGCAATAACTGTTCCCAGAGCACTGCTTCAAAGTTTCTCTGAATGATCCAGTTTTTATGCTATTTATCTGTGCAAGAAGGAAAATAGAGCTCACCTGAGCAGATTACAGTGTGGCTGATGGATTAAGACTTAAAGCAAGTCTTGTCATCTTTTATTAGGCGTAACATCAGAACACATTGGTAAGGCATAAACTGCATCACTGCTAGGTAACATCAGATTTTTCAATTATTATTATTGCAGTCATCATCGTGCTGAAACATGTAGAGATTTAAAAGTCAAATACCATAATTACACCCACAGGAGGAGTGTGCGGAGGGGAGTCCTTGCTGGGTTCATAGGTACACACTCTTGACAGATTTGGTTTCTATATGGTCATTTTTATTTTTTTTTAAAGGCAGTGCAGTGATAATTCAGGCATTCAGACTTCTATTACCTTTTCCCACTTGTAAATATTCAAAGAAAGACACTCAAAAACAAGTTTTCTCCTCCTGTCTCATTTGTTTTAGAAATCCTAACAACAGTACACTTTGTTAGTAACCTTACTGAGACTCAAGTCCAGGGTAGTGAAAGGAGAAATTCACTTTTCCTATTAGCAGTCAAGTACCACTGGTTACAATTCAGCAGCTATATTTCAATGAAATTTAGGTCAAGAAGTTGTAGGAAATCAGTGAAACAGACTTTCATTGGATAAGGTTGCATTTGTGCAGATTTGAGTCCACAGGCATGGGTTTTACTAGAGATACAAAGCAGGTAAATAATTTCACTTCATCTTCCACGACCAGCAATTCTGCCCAAATCCTGATCCAAGCACTTAGTTATTTCTAAAGAGAAGTATACCTCTTTCTGTAGGTTGTAATACTTTGTTAGGTTGTAATACTTTGTTTCCTCCTGTCACATAACAATTTTAAAGTGGCATTTTATTGGCGTTTATCAAGACTTAACAGTACAAATATTTGCCTAATATTTTTTTACCAGAAAATAATTGTTTCTACACTAAAGCAGGTATGTTCTGCTTAAGAACTACTGTAATACTGCTCTGTTTCAGTGAAGCTTCACTACACTGAAAATTCCTATTATATTGGTTTTCCCCCAGTATAGCCTTGACATATTTTAGTTATAAAAAGCAGAGCAAAAGTACAAAATTTCTAAAACCATGTTTTAAGTCTCTGACTAAGCTTAATTGTCTAACAGTACTGTGCTTCAGTTATTTTTTAAAAACACAAATTAAGGTAGGAATTATTCCATGTTTCATTTACTCATAGCACCACAGTGCTAGCCAATGCCCTTGCTGCTCACAATGTGAAATTACTTAAGTATGAAAAAGGTAAGAGAAGATAATTCACTGGTAGCTGCAGTGTCATTACATAAAATTTAAATAAATGTAAATGAAAGCTGAATCTAACCCAAGGTTATGGGGTCTCATGACTTGTGAGGAGACATCTTGGTTCACATGTCAGGGTTGTCTTACATTTTGTTCAGTCTGTGCAAAAAAGAATAGACTTGAACATACCCACTCCTTCAAAATTTTCAACTGGAAACATTGGAAAGTCACTGCTTGTGGATGTCTTATGCACCAGTTCAGACCCCTGTTGCTATGCCATAGGAAGGCATGTGCTGAAGAAAGAAAAATGTCATCTGGTGCCAGCAGGCAAACACCTTCAGGCATAAAGCAGTGTCTTCCTGGCTCCAAGGAGAGGGTCATCCCGCTTGGGGAACTGCGCTCTCCAAGGAGTGGAAACATTGTAAAGTGAGAAATCCAGGATGAGCCACTGACTAAAGTAATAGAACAGCTCCTATTTTACAACTTGGAAATACAGCAGGAGATATGGAAATCAATAAGGTTGAATATTTCAGAATCCCTCCCCAAAATATATCTGAATTTCACAAAGCCTAAATTACACAAGGGTGTGTTTGTCTCTGTTAGTACTTTTTGCTGCCTCTCTCCTCCAAAAGGCTGCACCAATTTTGCCTATTTAACAAGTCACGGGAACCCTAAGTACCACATCCCACACTGATGACCTGATCCAAAGACCCTCAAGGAAAGTAAGGCTTCCACTGATGCCAGCACCTTTGGATGTGGTTGAAAGGAAGCATTTGGGGTTTTTTTCAAAGCAATTCTGATGAAGTTAGCATGTTTATAAGATGAAAGCCAGCAGAACAGTAAAGGATAAGACAAATGTACTGGAGTAGAGTCTGGAGGACAAAGAAGGTCACAGAATATCATCTCTGGTCTTTTGTTCCTAGTTGATTGTGCCACCAGCTGCAGAAACAGTACTGGCGGGTACTGCTGCTGGAGCAATTCCCTGCCAGATACCTGCCCAACTCCTTCCCTCCCAGGCAGGGCAGGGAGGCTGGGTTAGGTCTTCAGGCTTTCCAAGGGATAGTGTTACATATCAGACTGAAGTGGAAGCACAACTCTGAGCTGTCTGTGGATAGGATCTGCTCCTGTAAGTCAAGCAAGTTATTCCAGCCATGCATACTAGTGCACTTGCTTTTCCCTACAGCTAGTAGACAGTTTCAGTCAATATAACAGGTTTGGGTTTTTTCCTATTTTTATTTTTTTTTTTTCTCTATAATCCATCATGCAGTTAACCTCTGAACAACCCCAAACTGAAAAAGTACAGGAACCACTTAATCTTTCAAGCAACACAATTGCCTAGACCAACTTCTACTGAAGAACAAAGAGGAAAGGGAGGGTTTAAAACATTTCAGCACTTGGTACCAAGAACAGTATAAATCCTGCTTCTGAGCTGTAAACATTGGATATTTGACATATTCACAAGAACCTTAAAAATAAACTTGAACTCTAAAAGCCTTTCTATCCCTGAAGGCCATCTCACCACAACCAGGATAGTTTGTTATCTCAGCAGTTAAACAGCGGGAGCCACACAGCCTGGAACGGTCACGTAAGTGTCTATAGCTGTTCTGCTACAACAGGAGGGGAATCGGGGATAATTACAGGCTGAATGAGTTGCATAATACAGCGTGCATCCTCAGTAGTACATTGTGTCCTGATTACCAGCACAGAAGCTAGAGCTGCATTGAAATTATAGTTTTAAATTCAGATGTCTTTATTGCAAGAGACTGAATGCAAGAGGCAGGAACAACCAATTCCAGAGATGAACAAAAATTGGTCAGGGGCTCAGAAAGAACTCTATTGTCTTCTGTCTGGCAGTCTGACAGCTGCTGATTTCTGTGTAGCACTGTGTCTAATAAATAGGTGGAAAGGCCTTTGAACAGGCCAGATTCCCCTCCTAAGCTCTTCATTAGAAGGTTTAAATTTCAGGAGTCTACTCTCCTCCAGTTACCACAAGGGATCAGGAAACCTATTTCCAGTGACTGCTGCCCAAGAGATAAATAATTGCCAGGTCCTGGCAAAAAGAGAAAGGACAAAAAGAGCTGCTCAATTTGATGCTCAGAGGCTGCAAAAGGATGGATTTTAAAATGGACGAAACCTGCCACATGCTAAAGTGTCCAAATAGGCTTTGGGTTCAGTTCCAGACCTTCAGAAGGAATATTTTCAATAATGTTTTTGCAGGGTCCTGGAACTTCTTATTAGCCTACTCCCTAAATGGTTTCTTTATTCTCATCTTCTAAAGAGACAAGCTCCTTGCTGAACATTCCATGCTCCACCTCTCTGGCACTATTCCCACCATCAATCTGGACAGTTGTTAGGTGTTTTCATTTGGTTTTCATGTAATTTCTCACTGTATTGCATTACAAGTGGATTAAACCAATTTACCCCCTTCTTACATTAACAAACAATTTTTAGTGAAATCATGGCTTCCTTCAAAGACAGTATTTCTTTTCATGTTCTACTGTATGTAAAATGCCCACAGAGCCTCTTCCAGAAGTCATTATTAATCACTTCTGATGCAAAGATAATGGGCATACAGTATTGATAAAGTTGAATATTACTCAGAATTAGACATCAAGATGTCCCATTGATGATTCTGGCACAGATGTGCAGGTACATATGTATATATATAAGTTCTCACCTTACATTTCTGCTATTTTTAACTGTTCTTCTGAATCAAAAGAATAGATACAACTTCAAGTCAAATTCACTGGAAGAAGGCTCCAGCGTACAACTGCCTCTTAGTGACCATAGACACTCAAGTGCTGCTGAAATGTTGCACAAGCCTAAATCTGGCCAAATACTTCTACTGGGCAAGGAGACCAAGGAATCACAATCTGAAACACAATTCATTGAATCTGTTGTCCTTACATAAAGGAAAAACCCATGATACTTTCATCCACCCTAAGTACTGAGGTCCTCATCTGGATCCAGCTGTGTCAGCACAAGAAGGTACAATATCAAGCTGACCCACTCTAAATATGTCTCTGCTAACCCAGGTTATTATGACCTCTTTCAGAACCACAAGTGGAACAGAAGGCAGCTGTGGGGCCACATCTGAAGGGTTATCTCTGGAAGCAAGATTACTTGCATGAGAAAGGTGAGCTTCATCCCAGAAAGCTTTCATTCACCTCCCTGGGAACTGTCAAGGGAAAAGTCTACTTGGAGAATGACAAACAGACACTCCCATCTCCTTTAAGACAAACTGAACACAATGAAGAATGTCAGATTAAATATTCTTAGCGTAAATAAAAATAGTGGATCATTCACACTGGTATGATTGTAAGCTCATACTTAATGTTCAAAATGTAAATTGTTTCTAGAAGCTGAGCTTCATCATGCAGCATATATATAAACAAAACCTTATTATAACATGTTAACATATATATGACAATAAACTCAATATCTATATTAGTATATAGGTTGGCTTCTGCTAGTATTTAAGCAGTTCTGTTTTTTTGTGGGCTGTTTTCTGTTGCGTTTTTGTTGGTTTTTTTAAAATCACATTGTATTAACTAACACTGATTTGAAAATAAGTGGCCTAACCGTATATATTCTGTATGGTATTCAGGTTGATATATACAGTAAAGAAGTTTAATTTTCATTTTGAATTAATTAAGAATTAATGACTACTTAGAGTGTTAGTCATGTCTTGAAATGCTATTTTTCCTCAAAGGAAGGCAGTGGCAGAATTAGTCAACTCTGAGTAGTGCAATTAGATGCAGCTTCATGAAAAGCATGAAGTATTCAGCACATTAAAGGATATTATTTTACTGAGCATGTTATACGCAGCGAATGAACCTTTTGTATGTCTGCAAACCATTTAAAATTAATTTATTTTCCATTCAGTCTTACATATTGTATTAGAACTTCAGCTGTCCAAGTATCCTTCATTTCTTCAGTGCTTAAAATTAATATATTACCATACTCTGAAGTAGGGCTGGATCTATAGTTTAAATAGCTTCCAGCACAGCACATCAGAAATGTTCTTAAGGGATACTGTGGTCATCGTGTCTCCAGTTTACTACCAAATGTTATACCATTTTTTCCCCCCTCCTCTCTGCAGGAGGTTAACAAGCAACAAGGAGGCAGTAAGGAATTTTAAAAGAAGCCTGGTTCAGCAACAAAGAGCATGCTTATTGCTCAGGTTATGGTAGCCTGAGGTTTGAAGAACGTTTCTGCTGTACAGCACTCCTTTGCAGGTGTGTTTCGTGGGCTGGCAGTTGGAAACCATGAAAAGGAACTTCCAAGGAACAAGAGAAAACTGCACCTGGGAACTTGCCCACGAGGCAACCCACCTTCCTCAGTTAAGGGTCCATTACAGGTAAGTATAAAATAAGCTGACATCCCTAGAACCCCAACATTATTCCTGACACATTCTCCACTGAGGATTATTAAGCACTGACAGTATGCTTGTCACCCTGGGTTAAACGCATCCCATGGAGAGGAGTTACACAGCCCCATATGCTACATTGCTAGAGCCAAGCAAATATTTTTCAGGCAAATATTTTATTTACAAAAAGGACTTATTTCTCAACTGAAATAACTTGCAAATGCAGATCAAATTCACTGAGTTGCCTCAGAGGTTTAATAAAAGAAGGGAAAACAAGCTTTAAAATAATTCTGTCCATATTTTAATCTGGTAATTTGAAACAAGTCTCATCTTTCCGTTTGTTTCAAAATTATTTCTTTTGCACTTGGCAAAAGAAGATATTCCAACAGAAAAATCTCCACAAGCAGAACTCTTCCTCCCCTGCATTTTGGGCCAAAGTTTAATTTCACACAAAATTCGTTTTGGAGGTTTGTGGGGAAAGGAGTCGCCTACATTGAAAAAAGCATTATTATGCAGTTATAAGACCCCAATGCTTTAGGACCTGGTCCTAATTTAGGTAAGCATGAAAAAAAAAATATTTGCTCAAGTAAAAACTGCATGGCTAGGCCATTTTTATGAACTGTGAAACCAAGGTGCTAAACCATGAACTGCATGTCCTGGACAGATGAGAACACAAGGAGAAGAGCACAAAGTACAAGAACATTTACTGAGGTCCTTCCTACAAGAAACAAGATCACCACTTTCCAAAAGCTCACAAAGGTCCCAAGCCAGCTAGGCAATTCCCATATTAAAAATTAGGAATGTTCTTTCTCATATTGAGGCTTAAATTTGCTAAGGCTAGGGATTGGACTTGGGCTAATTTAATCTAAGACAACGGGAATGTAGAAATTGTGCACAGAAAACAAGGGCAGCAAGAGACACTCATAATAATTGAGTTCAAAACCCTTCAGGAGATGAACAGATGATACCAGTCATCAGTGGAACAAAGGAAAAAATGAGATGAAATTTGAGGGGAAACAAGCACTTTTACAGCTCCAGCTAAATAAAATCTCTAACTCTCCTACAGTGCATTAATGTTTATTGAGCAACAGAAATACAAAGAAAAATGAGACAGTAACATTACAGCCACCCACAGCCTTCCTCAGGTTATGATTGCAGGGATAAAAGATGAAGTGGTTTAATACCTTCTAATAAGACTGAGTCATACCACCTCTTCTCATTTGTGGCCTTCATATCAGCACAATGGGAACATCCTAGAGCGGACTGAAGGAGACCTCCATTGTCACAACTTTCCACTGTGTAAGCAAACATTTGAGATGGAAATCAAATGAAAATATTTCAGCATCAGACTGGCAATGTGTCTGGGAACTCATCTACTGAGCAGCTTAAATCACTGCGTTTATAAAACGGAATATGTGATGTGGGAGCCTGGGAGAGTACAGGACCATGACTGTCAAACGAGAGGAGCCCTTCATACCCTACAAACCCATCACAGGGCTCACCGGGAGGCTGAAACAGTCACTTTGCTGAAGTGCTATCCCACATCTGCCCTGCCTCAGTGCTCCCACCTCAGCTGTGCTACTCTCCTCTTTGATGCCTGTGGATCCCAACACGGAAGGGCAGTTCAGTTTCTGCTGACAGCATGGTCACTGGTCAGTACTGGGACCCTGGTCACACATCAATCTGTGAATACAGACTTGGATGCAAGCAGGGACCTAACCACAAGCAGTCTGTTACAAAAGGGGAATTTATGACAGTCATCTCTATTAGCATGGGGATCCCCCCAAACCACTAATACCTATTTCACCGTACTGCTTCATCCAGGCCAGTCCTGGGGCTTGAAGTCAGCAGGAAAGATGCCTGCAGACCTCATTTTAATTAGTACTCAGAAAGTCCAGAAACACAAGTTATAAATATAAATTTATAATATAAATTTTGTCCTTCTCTGATACACCACTGTTGAAGATCCCCTGCTTATTCAGTGAAAAGAGTGGAAAACATTTGCAGAAAGAGTGCAACTGCTCAGTGCTTTCCTTAGATATCCTCACTCAGAAGGGTCTCAGCCTTTTCTCTACTGCCTCTGTCAAGGCTGAGCTCTGACAACAGCATTGTTTGTTTCCTTGTACACTTTAATAGAATATGGGACATCACAGCATCTGCATGATTCATGAGGAATACAACACACATCTTCACTTTTATGAGCAGCAGTATATTGTTCTCATTTTACAGATGCAAAACTGAGATGCAAGGAGATTAAAAGGAAAAAAATAATCCCTTTGTTCCTTCACATTTTTAGCATAATTACTTTCCACACATATGAAATTGTGACAGGGTGAAAACAGAGCCTTTTGGCACCTAGTGGCAGAAGGCTCCACGTGTTAACCGTCTTTGACCTCGGCAGCCTGAGTCTTGCTGAAATCTCCCACACATCAGTGAAGTTGCCTTGGCACCAGTGAGGTGAGGCCAAATGACAGGAGCACAAGGGGCCAGCCTCCTGTGCACACAGGAGTTTGGATGCACCTTAGCTCAGTTTGGGTGCTGGGCAGACTGGGACAGCATCCCCAGAAGGTACCCCCATGGTCTTCACTCAGCATGATGGGTATGAATGAGAAATTTGGTGTATCCAGTATAGGCAGCCCCTCCTCTCATGGGGAATACAGGCCAAGCCATGAAGTCTTTGCATTCTGTAATATGGATTATTGGTGTAAGTTTGTCAGTTTGACGTTTTAAGCTACGAACAGAGCAAATCCAGTCTTTCCATTGTTGGTGATAGCACTTGAGTGAACAGCACCAAGATCTTTGCTGTTTGAGAACTTGAGTGTATCTTCTAATTTCAGCCCAAATTATTAAAATCTGGCATGATTAAAAAGTAGGAGCTGTAAGCAACTGCAGACAGCTTTTCCCCTCATGGGAACTCGGTAAATAATGAAAGATGCATGTTCCCACTTTGGTCCTAAAATAAGTGCACTACAAGACTTACAATTTAAAAGGCTCCATGTCTGCCTCTAAGCAGGCAACTCATTCAAATTCTCACTCCTCAGACTACTCACTCATAAGTGGCATTTGCAACTACTCTGAAAAAGTATCCAGAGAGCTAGAAGCAGCCATATCAGCAAGCAAGAGATTTATTGCCAGATTTTGGTGTGAACAGTACTCATCTTTCTCATCCACAGCAGAGCATATACTCTGCTGAGAGTGGTAGAAGGAAACAAAAATACGAAGTAGGGAATGATGCTTTGCACAGCGTTTGCTTTTCCTTCTTCTCCTTGTTCCCTGCTTTCACACAAAAATGAGGATATGCACATGTATAAGACCAGTTTGGTCTCTCCAGCCCCACAAACCCTGGCACGTATCAGCAGAACTCGTCTGCTTTCAGCACACTGAGGTCCAGTTTCTATCAGATGAAGTGTCTTAATTGAATGAACATAAATATAAGCTTTTCTAGCACATGAAGAAACAACTTAGCTATAGCAGCAACTATCTGATGAAACTCCTCTAAAAGCACCAACGTTCATCAGTGTAAAAAAATAATTAGGAGGAGCAAACGGCACCAAATATTTTTTAAGTGTCTCCACATTTAACTCAGCTGGTTTCAGAAACATTGTTATCAACTGATTAAAATAAGCTGCAAGTAAAAAAAAAAAAAAAACAAAACAAGGAAGTCAAACTAAATATGTCCCAAAAAGGGCACAGTCCCCTCTAGATTCACTTAACCTAGAATGTAGTGCAGTGCTAACTGGGACAGATGGCCAGGTGATGTCAATTTTGGATTACTTTCTTTCCTGGAATGGGATCTTACCAATATAAGACAAGTATGTTGCCCCACCACTTGGCCACCCTCCCAATTTTACAAGAAGTTTTACAGTATTAAAAAATTATTGAAACTCATCTTGGAAGCAATTATTGTATGAAATCCTTGGCCTTCATATTTGAAGAACGTAAATTTCAGTTGTTAAGATTGGACAGAAAAGCATGAGAACATGACCTCTAAGGTACTGAAATAGGGTCCAACTTCACTGAGGGCTTTCAATTTACATAGCCTTCAAGCCAGTCCCATGGTTTGTATTTTTCTGCCCAGTCTTGATTCCCAGTACACTGCCTTCATTTTTTCCATCAGGGCACTGCCAAATAAAATGCATCCCCAAACTGAAATTTTGATAGAACAACTCATTTAAAAACCAAGATCACTTTTAATAATACCTCATGTGCTTTAACTGCAATGGAAACAATTGTAGCAAAACAGTCTCCAGCCATGGCTGCGATTCAAACGCTGAACTGTGGCAAGGCTAACGCGAAACAGATGATAGGAAATAGTAATATGTAAATAGCGATAACATGAGCAGTGATTTACACTGTCTGCCTCGAGAGAAATGTAAGCAACAAGACAAGTCCATTGTATTTTATGGATTTTCCTAGCTTTGTTAACTTAATGGTTTATTATCAGAGAGGATATTTGTCATCTGCGATGTGAGAATTTTAATCAACTAACGTCCCATTATAAACCATGTGTTTTTGAATAGGGCCTTTTTAATAATTTTTAACTGATCGATATATACAGATTAACATAACAATCCTTTATTGCTGAGTATATTTATATTGATGTCTATACTACAGGGCTTCAGGTTTATAACCCTCAATTACTCACACAGCTCTATATTGCTCCATTATGGAATTCTGTAAAACTACTAACATGCAGGAAAGTTGTCATTAATTTGGAAAGTAATTTGGAATCCAATTCTTTCAGACAATTTATTCCCCAAAAATGAGTCCCACAGCTTCAAATATCTAAGAAACAGTGTTGTTTCATTCCCTGAGTGAGCTCATTTGAAGTCTTTCTTTTAAAGGAATGTATATTGGCATTGACTGCTCTGAAATTAGCTTAAGTTAGGTCAGAAATAGACCTACTGCCTATAAAAATCTTATCACCTATAGATCTGCGGTTAGCTCATGGTTATTGGAAAATATTTCTCCCTCCAACTTTAATCCTGCTTTGTTTGGATTTTTTTCCCTCCTACTTTAGAAAATAAACACACTTCGGAAAAGTAGAAACAAGAGATAAGTAAACATCCCCACCCTCATAATTTTGCGTCGCTGCAGACTTCAGATACCATGACCCAGTTCCCTTGGGCCTTAGATCCAGGAGAAAGACAATTCAACACAGGTAAAAATCTATAAAACCCACACTTTTGGAAAGGGCTATAGCAATGGACTATTCCACAGTCATCCAAACTCCAGTTAAAAGGAAATATTAAGGGCCAGATTTGTGATTTCTTCTTTAAGGTAAATGAGAATCTGACTTAGAATGAACAAAAGTAATTTGTTAATTTTTTTTCAAATAAGAAACACAATACCTCACAGGATAAATCTGTTTGAATCCGATTCATTTTACTCTTACTAAAAACCTATTTTCAATCATCTTACTCAATGTATTTCCAATTCTGTGTGGGTCTCAGTAGCCACTGAAAAAATATACCTTTCTTTTTCTTCGGATTCAGGAAGCTGAAAACGCTCTTGGGTCAGAGCATCCAGCCCCAGATTCTCTGTTACCAGCATGTGGCTTGGTCTCACATTTCATCTAGCTGCGCTGAGCAGTGATAATCTGGATACATGCATTACCTTAACTCTGTCTTCTTAGTAGTCTTGCATTGGTGATTATTTTTTCAGATACACAATACCTGGAAATATGCTGGATTTTCCTGATAATATGTTAAAATAAATTTGCCTGTAAAAGTAGTGCTAAAGTTTCCATTCCATGCTGATAGCGATCACAATCTAGGCCAGAGTTTACATCTGGGGTACACCAGTTGAGCACTATTTAAATCTAAAAATATATGACAATTCATATTAGTTGATAATCAGACCAGCTATTTCTAATGGGGTTTCATTTGAAGCAATTAGAAAATGTAAAGTTGGAAACCCTACCATCTCATTAGTTTTCCAAGGCCTATTATCTAGTGTCTGTACTGCTTCTAGAGGAGAGGGGATCTTCTCCAATTACTCATTCTTAATTTATATGCCAGACTTCCCAAGCTTCTCCCTCCACGACTTCCAGCAACACAAAGAGAAGCTGCTGCATCACCCGGCGGCTAAAGCAAAGTCTTCAGAGGAGCAAGGATGCTTGTGAGAACGGGCTGCTTCTCCCAGCCCATCAGTCTCCCATATTTACAATGCACAGAATTAACTGCACGCAATATGCAGAAATTTTATTATGCATATTTTATTTAGATAACTAGTGCTTGAATATGTAAATATATGACAATAACTCCTCAATGGGTACTACCTTCTGCTTTCCATGTGGCAAGAGAGGACCCACCACGCAGAAGCAGAGAAAGGCAGGTCATTCACAGAACTGCAATTAAAGGCTTTGCTTCCTGACCCCCAGATATGGCTTAAGACACTGGAACAGAAGAGAAATGTTCTCTCAAGCCCAACCCAAGTACTACTAAGTCTCACATGCTATTCCCCTAGTCCACAAAACTTGTGTGACTTTACTGCATATGAATCACCCTCAAATCAGCAGGCTACATCAACCTGAGTAGGAGTCACTACAGAAGAAGGATGCAGCACTATTCTGAATGCAGTCAAAGGACAGACCTTTTTTCCCCTAACACAGTATGTCTGAACAGATCATTACAGAGCAGAGAGAAAGAAAGCTTGCCATACCATAAATTTGAGTACAACTATTAAATAAGATGTTGAATTCCACATTGTTATTAGATCTGATTGGGGAATTTTTTCCTCAAAGCAATTTGCAATTGGAAAAGAAAACAACAAAAGCAGATTTTGCTGGAGGAAGTACTTTGCAGGAAGTACTTTCTGGTTTCTTCTCTGTATTTAGTATTTTGTGGAAGCCATAAAACAGTGTAACATGGGATACACCACGCTGCAAATCCGAGTCCTGCAGCTGAATAGAAGCAAGGGACATCTGAACTACAATTTCCACAACATGTTCCCAAGGCATATAACATGATATGAATTCTAAACAAAAGGTTAAATTTTTCTACACTACATTTCCCTTCAGAGCTCCCTGTTCATAAATATTTTCAATATTTTTTCCAGTTCAGGACAGAAACTTGTCAGAATATCAGAATTTTCTATGGGTTTTCTGTGGGTTTCCAGTGTTAGCACAGCTCAAATAATGTTTATCTTTTACACCACAGGTTTTCTCCCAGAATACTTTACATTTCAGTACTTTTGGGATGACAGGACAAGCATTAGAAATTTGCAGACAACTATGGTCTTTCAAAATCTTAATTTTAACTGTCACCCAGAGCACTGTTACAAAGTGAGAAAAAACTCCTCCTATGTAAAAAGTTACTTGCTATCCAATACAGGTGGTTAGGTTGGTTTCTTGTCTGTATTTTCCTCCCTTAAAATCAATAGGGAAAAGCAAAGAAAAACTCTAGGAACTGCACATCTTAGAACAAAATGAAAATCCTTCTTTAGAAAGGTCACAGCATAAAATCTTCTGACTACCAAAGATGCTGCCAAGAGAAGTTTTATATACACATACATAGGTTGTTAATACTTATGGTATTTTCAGACCTGACACCTAGAGCTTCATGACACATGCCAGACTCTCACAGCCTCCTAGGAAAGCTGCCTGCACAGTGAGGTCTTTGTCAGACACTTCCTCTGATTCATGTTCTCTACAGCATGTGCTTATATCACTGTTACTCTGGTTAATAACCTGACCCTGAAAACTGGAAATATACCACAAATCACCATCATGGAAGAGTTAGCGTCTCAACTTCCCGACTGGATTCAAAGTTCAAATGATAAACTCATCAGTGGGTGTACTGCTTTCTGGCTAGTGGAAAATCTGTTACTAGCAGAGAACTATTAATCTTTCAAAAAGAACTGCAATGCCTTACTTCAAATGATAGCTTTGTGGTGGGGAAAGCAAGAAAACTTGTATGGCAATCATTGCTGACCTTTGCCATTAAAATGCCATTTACCAGCTCTTCAAATCAGGGATTCAAATTGAGTGGGCAGCTTGCCAACAAGATCAAAGTCAGTAGGAGCTTTGCCTGAGTGAGTAAGTATTAATAAGTGCCCAAATAAGGCACTTATCCAGAATGCAAATATTTCTTCCTTATTCAGCATGTGGAATTCCCATTGATGGAAATGAAAGTACCATGTGTGCAGAAAATACAAACGATATCTACAGCATGGATCAAGGGAAGGAATTTTGCCTGCAGTGTTATGAAATCTTAACCATTCAGTTCAAGAACCCCAGGCTGTGGCAAAAAAAAAACCCCAAAGTTGCACATATTCTGTGTTAGAATCACACCATCCACCATTTCAAAACCTTCTGAAGTGGAATAGGGTGTTTTTCAATTGCCAAGCTAAAGAACTGAAGAAACTTGATGCGTTTTGCATGGAAACAGAGATTGAGGTTCATCAAACAAAATAGGCTAATTCTTATACTCGAATAAAAGTATCTGGATATCTTTAAATGACCGCAACTTAGACAAGCATCTCAGACAAGAAGGGTTTCTAATGCTAATGTACAGGTAAACTGACTTTAGCATCACATTTCTAACTCTTTGAAAAAGGATACGTTACCTGCCTCTGTGCCAACAGGCCTAGAGGACATAATTACATTATCTTAGTTCATCATTCTGATATGGAGATCAGAGAACTTGCTCCCCATGTGGCCAAGTTTCAGCATTAGACTTTATCTACAAGTAATTCAAGGCATGAATTGACTGAGACACATCATTCATAGACAATTATTTTGTTTGCAAACTTAACAGAGCTGGACAAATGACAAACTGACTCAAATACATCTGTAACTAAATGGCTGAAATGTGAATCATTATCATTCATAGAGGTCAGAGTACTAGGGCTTCAGCAATGTTCTTCTGATCGTTAATATTCTTGAAAGTGTTTGCAAACGCTCCAAGTTGCACGTTGTTTTCTAGTTGTCATTCACCATTTGCTATCCCCTGTCAAAATGCTTCAGTCATTAAATCAGAGAGCAGAAGATATACCACATGCCCAATCACACACTGTGAATAATAAAAGTAGACAATTTGTGAATGGTTTGTGAACAAACCCAGAACCGGAATAGAATTCATGCAAACCATTTAGCAGACATCTGAATAACAGATCTCTTTCCAGAGAACAGCAATGATTTGCAGGTTGCTTCTCAATTAAAAAGAAAACAGTTAAATCCATCAAGCATTGTGTTTTGAAAAGTGTTGTTAGTGGAGTCCTAATATTTCATCTCTATTTCTGCTTTCAAAGTGGCTATCAAGAGACTACTTCAATTTACCTTTCCAGTTCTGACAAAAATAACATTTGTTAGGACTTTAAGTTGAAAATGCTTGTCAGGAACATATGTCAAAATACATTACAAGGGAATATTGATTATCTCAGAACTAAGAATCCTAAGTCCAGGAAACGCAAAGAAAAAGTTAAATATTACAAGAAATCCAAGCACATAAAGATAAGGAAGAGTTCAATGGGTTCAGGTTTAGTTCCGCCCACCATACTTTTTAAAAAATATTCTAAGAATTGACTGAAAAACTAAGTGTTCAACACTCAGTATGCAAAGTGAGTTGCTAGCTTGATCTCTCTCAGAGAGGCTGTAAAGAGTTCTTTTTTCTTACTGAACCACCATGCAACCATTTTGTAGCAAAGACAGAAGTGACCATCCAGTTATGATTTTTCTTTTATAGTCACACAACAAAGCTGAAAATTTACTGTAAGCATTCATACCACTAAGACTGAGTATTTGCAGAAAGCCAGACCAAAAAAAGTAAAATAAATGCCTCCGAAGCACTTGTAAGTGGGATTGCTTTTAGTGTTATCAGCCACACAGCTCACACACAAATGGAGCAGATTATCACAGTGCCTGGGGTGTGCTCATTACTCAGTTTTCCCATTTGTTTAAAGATTGATATTCTCATGGCATCTCTTTGGACTAACATCAGTGCATCCTATGGTGAGACACAGCATTAGACCTTTATAGCGTGCATGCTACAACATAAATCTATATTGCCCACATCTGTTCACAGTACAGAACACCCCTTCCCCAAACCAGGAGTTTTACAGCTGAGCAGATTACATTTCCCATGTTCCGCTCATGGTGCTCATTCTAGATGGAATTTGTTTCTATGCAGAAGACGAGCACAAGGCCTGTGTGCTATTTAAGCCGCAATTAAGCCCTCAGAAATAGGTCTTTAGTGATGCATTGGCTGTTGTCAGCTCTCTAAATTTCACCCTGTGTAATTTCTTCCATCACCCACTCACATTATGTTATTGTCTATGGCTTCAGAAAATTGCTACTAGTGCATTCATAACTTCCATTCAACAAAGAGGCTCAATGATTGTTTTCTTTAACGCCCTCTGAGCTTCCCATGTTGGCTGTTGTGCTTTTACAAGTACATTTCCCCAGTATGAAATTTCTTTTCCATCTTATATGGGAAGAAGTATAATTCAGAGTTCACCCTGGAACATCTCATCAGGGAAAAAGAATTGGATATGCACCATTTCCATTCTTAACATTATACTGACCTCTAGAGTAAGAAGTGCTGCATATCCAGCTGATTTATCAGGTAACTAACAAAAAAGCAGAAAGTAAGACAAGGACTACCAGGAGCTGCCTGCTCACAGGAAAGGTCCCAGGAGCAAGGCACTGGGGCAGCACGGAGCCCTCAAGGCTGAGATGGATCTAGGTCAGCTGATAACTTGGAATAAGGATCTGCCCATGCCATAGACTTTGTGAGTTGTCCCAAGAGTCTCACAACAACCCCTTGCAACATCTTACATTTTGATTCACGTCCCGAGGACTAGAAAACTTAAACCTCATATAGATTGGCAACACTTCATACAGCATCAGATATTTTCTCTCCTTTCCACTTTTCAAAATAACAGTATTTTAAGATCTGAACACATTCCGAGCTTTACATCCTCTGCTGAAAGCATTCACATAGCAATACACAATATGCTCATAGTTTTCTTTAATGATATCAATTTCCTTTGCCTTCTCTTTTCCCTTGTCTGAACACTTAACTAAAACATTGACTAAAATACTTCCTAAGCACTAGTGTGATTTTATCAGGAAAACTTTTCAAGGTTTCAAAAGCATGTTCCAGAAAGACTCAGCTTGAAAGTAGACTTTACTTGTCCTCACCTAGATTTCTCCAGGAAACCCTTATGGCCTCTTACTGGTGAATTACTAAAATACAGCCTCACTCGCAAAATAAGAGCAGAAAACAACTACTTTACACCATGTTTACTGGACTGCCCCTTAGATATAGTCAAGAAATAAAATACCTAAGAATATATTACTAAGGGTAATAGACTCTACTGAGAGATAAACTGCTCCCGTTCAGGCCCCCGACAGCCTACAAGAGCAATATGGACAACTCCTGCCAGTTCCAAGAACTACCCACAGAATTAGCTAGCTAAGTTACACTGTCAGTCAAGTCCCTAAAAACTTTACCCCCCGCGTACAAAGTTCTTTAGACCTTTGAAGCTGTCTTGCAATCAGAGACATTTGGCAGTGATGCTTTGTTTGCACAGTGATTGCCTTTAACAACATATGATAGCTCCTCATATCCAACAACAATGTTTTTTCTTTCTTTTCCAGTACAAGTCAGCTATTTCTGTTCACTCTTTCCCTCATGTGAAGTCAGACCAACCTCTAACAAACAGATATGGTCACAGGCAAGACGTGTGAGCTTCTGCTGACTGGAAGTCAGTAAGTCACTTGCTTAGATCTTCTGTATTACTTCAGCACAGCCCACAGTAAATTTAAGAGCAGCTTTGGTAAATGTTTTCCTGTTAATATAAAGGCCTTCTAAGAATTTTACTGATATTTAAAAAGTCCTTCCAAGATGTATGTTGCACTACAAAAAGCTTTTTTATGATTTTTAAAAATAGCAACTTCCAATAGGATATTAAATGAAGAGAAAGCCTTATGCTTGAAATTTCAAAAGGTAGACAACTTCTGCTGATTGGCTGCATTAGTTCCTTTCATGATCAAAAGCAGCATGCACTTTTCCATAAAACCATGAAAAGCTCAATTGTCAATAAATACAGGTCAGCATTAAGGTTTTTCAAGTAGTCAGGAGCAGAGCACAAACAGCAAGTGAAATGGCAGAGGCCACAACAGACTTGGTATTAAAAACATAGGGTGCAAAATTAGAGCAATAAAGAATACAATAGGTTTCTGCAGAAAGGAGCTATTTTTTCCAGAGTAGCTTATACACCAACTACATGGATGGAAGGACATGGCAGCCAGCAAGCAGAAGTCTGGAAGGGGCTCACCTAGCTCAAGCTTAGACCATTCTGACTAGACAAAGACAGCACTACTGAGCACAACCTACACTCACTCACGATGGAGGCAAATACAACAATACTTACCCCCTCTGCAGCACTGCTGGCAGCTCGTCTCTCCTCAGAGGCAGAAGAGGTCTGCAAGAGGAATCTAACCCCACAAGCACAATCCCCCTGAGTAACACATTCTCCTTAGCACCCACCACATGCCCAGGAAGACCGCATTCAGACCTGTAAATCATCATCCCCTTGCAGATCTCATTGTGCAGCTAAAGATAACACTGCCCTTGTGCTACAGGGGGAAACTGAGCTGAAAGACAACACAAAACTCTCTCTAACCCACTGCAGTGGGGCTACAGGTGCTTTGAGTTAATCTTAAAGACTTTGCAGGGGAAGTCAAAGGGTCTTCACCCCCACAGCTGTGAGGCATCTCCAACTGATGGGCATTAAACTGCATCTTCTTTTCTTAAGGGAGCCACGTGTCTGAAGCAGTGCGTACAGCTCTACTCTTCTTTGAACCTGCTTTTGGTCTCACTCTACAGCACTCTGTGAGCCTCTAGTAGTCCCAAGGTGTCCCTACACCTAGGTACTGAGATTTCCCATCTCCAAGCCTTAGTACACATTTAGGCTGATGAATGGCCATGGTACAAGACAACCAACTGAATACAGTAGGTGTGCCTGGAGCACAGTCACTCTCAGCATGTAGATTCAAAGAGGACTTAAGCAGTGACATGGTATGTTGTCTGCCAAGTCATTCAAGGCAGAATACACCACAGAGGGAAAGGGTCTGATTCAGACACAAAGCAGTATAGAGAGCTGCAAGTGTGTCACTGTATCACTTTGGAGCTAAAAACACATATCTGCACACACAAGGCTGTGATGTAAATCACTCAGCCAGAATTAAATCTCCAGAGAAAGTCTGCAGTTGTGTCAGTCTGGGGAGGTGGGTTGCACAGTCTGTAAACATTGCTACGATCAGATATCAGTGATGGAGTGGCTGCAACCTGACCTAGAAGAAAGCCACCAAAGCCTGAACTTTATTTATGTGTTTTACATGCTACCTCCTAAAATAAAAATCAATATATGTCAGACTGGTGATGTTTAAATGTATAATCCCCTTTCTAGTAAACTGATGCTTCCCCTTACCTGCATGATAAGCAGTTCTGGGAACACAAAGTAGGAAACGACCTTGTAGAGGAAATGAGAGCGGCTCAAGAGGCTTGAGGTTACTGGAGACACTGATGGAGGAGACAGCAAAATCAAACTCACAAACAAACTGTTCAAGGTCAAAAAACAATGTGCATTGTTGAGATGCGCTGCTTTGTTTCTTAGTCCCAGAGTTCAGAGAAATAGAAGACCAGACTCATTGTGTGTGTTCTCCAGGGCAGGATTGGGAGGGGGAGAAGTAGAGAAGTAACCACAAGTCAACAATCCTTAAGACAAGAAAAGCAAAAGGGATAGTGAGAGGACAAGTTATGTCAAGAAGGGGAGCCCACCTCTTCTAGCAGATGAGCTGTGCCTGCAAAACAAGCTAGGCTGGAGCCCTGTTTCATTAGAAGCTGAAGGAAACACTCTGCATGGGGCAACTACACAGGTCAAGAGTTAATCTCCATGCTTACTGTCATGTGAAATACAAGGATGCAGTTGTCTGTTTCAAGAACACCTTGGCTGATCAGAAGTCACTGCCACCAAAATTCTTCCTCTTTAGGCTCTTTAGTAATTGGCACTATGCTGAGCTTGCTTTGTTTTCTCTCTAACCATCATGCTGTTTCTAATTTTTTATTTTTTTATACACATCTCTGATTGTGTTTCAGCCTATTTCAGCCTATTCCTGACCCAGAAATGAAAAGAATTAACCCTGTTGTTATTCATTAAGTACTCTCTTTCTCATCTAATAAGTGCTTGGCTCTTTAATGAGGAGCAGAGGGCAATGACTGAAGTCCTATGGGCCAAGCTGGGGGAAACTGCCAGCAGGTCTTTATAAATATAGATAGAAAGAGTGATGCATTAGACTTTGTGCTTTGTTAATAGCCTGTTAGAGCCTCAGAGTGTGCTGGGTTTGTATCTACGCTCTGCCATGTTGCTCTTTATCAAACAACTTGCATTTTAAAAAACAGTGGTGTTCCTCTCTCTACAGTGGCACACACTTGGCTGCCAGCCTTTATGATCAGACCAGGTTATGAATGTACAAGGAAATGCAGTGGGTGACAGCACTGGGGATATACAGGTGAGACAGGTGAAAGTCTTCTTGTGGGCTAGAATGCCCCAACTTGGACTGGACAGAAAGCTTAACTTGATACAAAGTCATTATTTGATTAATTCATGGGGTTTTTTTCTGTTGATAAAACTAGGTCAACTTTTCCAGTGGGGTCAGAGAACCACTGGCCAGTGTCTTTATATGAGGCCACACTCTCAATCCCACCTGAAAATTGATTATACAGTGCTATGGTGGGGACTACTGGTGCCCCAGGCCTGCCAAGGGCACCTAAGAGATCCCTTTGTCCTTTCAAAACAAAGCATCCACATCTAGGAGAAGTTAAAACATGTTTGCCATGTAGGGAATTCACAAACTACTTGCTTTGACTACACACCAGTTCTTCCTCAGGAATGGGTAACAGTCATTTTACAGTGTCATTTCTCAATTAGTTTAAGCCAGTTTACACAGGTCACCAGAAGACAAAGTCAAGCTCTCTTCCAGAAACTCATGTGCACTCCCTGTGCAGACAGCTCCCTTTGTGCACCAACACAAGCATATGTCTGGAAACCAAGAACTTCCTTTGTAGTGTTAGTTTTAACCTAGATCAGTTTCCTGGCTTCCTTCCATGAAAGAGCAAGTGAGTTCTTGTGATGGAAGAAGGGATTGTGTAGGATGAGGGACAAGAATGGACAGGCAGCAGCACCATCTTCCAGAGGTAGTGACACCTTTTCATTACTTTTTCTCATTATGAAATTATGGCACAAGTTGCATAACTGGATGGCTGTTGGATGAGTGAATAACAAGAACCTCCTAAATAAGGATTACAAGGGATAAATAATAAATGAAATAACAAATAACACATGACATGCAGTTAATACTCTTTCTGGGAACAAACGGCTAATTATTCAATTCGTCTGAAAGACAGTCATTCGTTAAACATATGTGTGAGCAAAAGTAGTCTAGTGTGGACATCTGAGATTACTAAATGATGAACAACATGAATGTGGTCAAAATGCACAGTCATTCAGAACTGAAATAACGTCATTTGGACGCAAGCAATGTTTTTGTGGCATTCAATGAGTTCTCTGAGGACTTCATGAAACTCTAAAGCTTTGTAGTGTCAGGCTTCTTTCTGAGATTTGGAAGCCAGGTATCTTAAAAAGTTTAAAGTGGGGGGAAAAAAAAAAAAAAAAGATAGGAGGCACTGAAGAAAGGAAAATGTCATGGAAGAGACACTTCTTTCCAGCTCAAAATAGTCTATTGAGGAAAAAATGGCAATTTTCTCATTACACCCTGAGGCCTTGCTGCCTGAGGTGCGAGCTCTGAACCCAAGACTTTCCTAGCACAGTCCTCTGTAAAACCAACAAGAGGATGGTATGTGCTTAAGGTGACAGCCATGGGAGGAAATCTCCAGGAATACTTCGAAACAACACTGTTTACTCCTCTCTGTGTGAACAGAGAGACTGTGAACCAAACTTCCACAGAGACATGCTTTTAAACAGCAGACTTTGGAATATCTATTTATTTTAATGCATGCTTATTGTTCTCACCTAACTTCTACTCAAAGTTGAGCTTTCTTTATAAGTAAAACTAGTTTGGGCCAGATTTGAGGTCCACCAGATGAAAATGCATGAGGTGTCTCTGTTCCAATACATCAGCTCAGGGTTTAGCCTTGAGGGCAGATTTTCAAAAGACTTCAGGGAAAATTTCAAGTGTTCACAATGCCTACCCAGGGCTATGTTACCAGAAATGCTCAACCACCTGACTAGGGGACAAACGGCAGTCAGGCTCTGACTGTCCCTGAAGGTTGAGTTAAATTCTGGTCACTTATTTGGGTCCCTATATAGAAATTAGATTCTCTGCAAATCTTGCCTAGGGCAAGCAGTGTTATGTGCAGCCTTAGAGAAGAGATTTACCAGCTTCCAGATTTGTCTGGGTTCCAAAGGCTCATGAAAAATTGAAAGAAAGGAAAAATAAATGGTAAAATAAAGATACGTCAATACTCTTGCTAGATTAAAAACTGACTCAAACTGGTAAATTAACAGGCCCATCATAGTTACTGATTTGTCAAGCAGCATCAAGTCAGTATACAGGAAGAATTGTGTGTGTGATGTAAATATAAAAGGGTACCCCAGACAACTGCAGCATTCCCCATAGCAACAAGTCATGTGAACTCTTCAAAAAACGTAAATAAAACCAAAAATCATGTCATTGTGCACAAAAAATCCTGCAGAGTAGATGCCCTGCAGATATGAACTCTGTAATAATCTATCCTCCTGGAAGACTAGGTGATTTATTCTCCCACAGCTTTTTGTGTATGTCTTTCTGAAAGGAGTTTCCTTCATTTAATGGCTCACATTCTGTTCGGAGGCATGTTAGTGCAAAGGAGACAAGTCTAATTTTGCTAATCCATGCTGTGAAGGCAGTCAAACAGCATTTCCTATATTCTCTGCCAGTATGAAACAAAATAACACTTCTATCAGGTTCTTAATACTGTCTCACAAGATAGACTTCTCTTGCTAATAATACCTGACACTTCTATGTATGAATGCACCAAAAAAACTTCAGAAAAAATTGATCCCTGGTGTAACCATACTGAATTTACTGGATTTAAACTAGTACTAACCTGGCATGTTATGAAGTCAAATCAATAAGTTGGAGAGCCTCTTCTTCTTGCAGGCTCACCCTGACGGTCAAGGTTAATGGTACCAAGCAGAGCTCGTGCCACTTTCCTAGAGCCCCCAAAGGCTCAAATTGAGATTACACAGCAGTGATAGGGAGCTGTTGTAAGGCTCTGCTTTTCCTTCCTCCTCTTCAAGTCAGCAGAAAGCTGGGCAAGGAAGAGGAGCTCAAGTCAGTGTAGTTCACCAATTCCTCATGAAGGTCTGTACCAACATCTAGAAAATCAATGAGAACACCTCAACATCAGCAGCATAGCAGATTTTAGGAGAACACTACAACAAGAGGTAAGCTATGAATAAAAAGCCTGCAATTTTGCAAAGGAAAGAATGTGTAAATCCCAGAGGGAGCCTCAATACCAAAGTCCTTACCAGAGTTCATAATTTTGCAAATTTGGACCTTTCTAATTGCTTTAAATTACACAATGGAACAGACTATCTTTTATCTTTTATCTTTACCTTCTAAACCTTTAGAAATAAGTAATTGCCAAAATAATTACATTTTTTCCTTAAGGTGGAAACCTAATAACATTTTCCATAATCTACTTTTGTTGGTTTTACCAGTTTCTTGGAGGAAGTGTGTGGGGGGGAAGTGTTGCCATTTGAAAGACTTTGATCCTTCCGGCTTTCCCTTTTTCAGAATTAATATGCTTTTCTTCACTTGGCAGACATGAAAGAGGAGAGAAAATACTGTTTGAGAAGTATAAGCTTTTGTATCCATCAATAATTTCAAGTCTACAAGATCCATAATCTGATCTATGCCCAGAACTTTCATGATTGATCTGGACAACCCCAGAACTGGACTCAGCGAGAGCCCTCTAGAACCTGCTTCAATCTCAGTATCAATAATGCCAGCAACCAACATTGGCAAGGGCAGCAAAACATGACCACCTCCGAGAGCTTGATGACCCTGCTTAAATACAGCTCAAACCCAAGGCAGGTGTGGGCAGGAGAGAATCTTGACTTAGTGAATACGGTCAGACTTGTTTCAAAGTGTAAAATTTGAATCAAATTGCAAATCTTTACTTGCACATTGTGTTAATAGCAGGAAGGCTCCCTGTAACCATGGAGCTAAGATAGCTGACTGAATAGGTGCACATAGGTAGAAGTGTATCCATCTAACACAAAGGTCTTCTTTCTGCAATGACAAATGAAAGGCTCCCTGAGAGGCTAAGTGAGGCTTCACACTCACAGGGCATATGGACACCAGAGAGCAACAGAAGCCTTCTGTTCTCTCTTTTAGATACAAACTTCTCTGTACCTCAGGATTTTTGTGTTGCACTGTTAATTACCAGTCAGGCTGAGGTAGCTGAGTGGGGTGTGTATCTTTATCTTGCCTTAATAATTAATATGCAAACTCTTCCTACCTCCAATGGAGAAAATGTTCTCCAGCATGCCAGGTGAGCCTTTGCCCAGTTTCTCACCAAACAAGCGAGGCAGAGAATTGTCAGAAAAGCTCAAGAGTTAGGAGAAATGTTTTGCAAATATGAAGTTTGCTCATCTGGTTACTGATCAAGGACATTAAAGCAAATGAAATTTCTCAAGGATTGGTTCATGGACACAGATCCCTTGCAGCAAGTAAAGCACTTTGCAGGATTAAGGCCTTGTCTGGCTATTTTACAGTTTGTCTGCACTGATAACCTTCAGTGACTACAGGTTCTCAGACGTGTGCACATACAGTAATATTTGCCCATTTATTGTTATATTTATTTGACAATACATGGCAAGAATATGACCATTATCAATGAATAATACTTCAATAAAATGGCTCTCTACTAAAGCAATGACCCTAGAAACAGATCCTGTACTGTGTATAATGACAAGAAAATATCTATCTATTGTTGAAATAACCTTTCTAAAAAGAACATTGCAGGCCCAGATGTCCTTTATAGATGTTAAAGGAAATCTCTCATCATCATCACCCCAAAGAAAAAAGTGTACTGAGAGAATTACTATTTTGGATAAGTGCCCGTGTCTTGGACATACCATACGGCAGCTATATCTTCCCAATGCATTAGTTGTATTAATATGTTTATGGCATTTGCATGAGCTATGCAGAAACCTTTCAGTGCCATTTTCAGCCTCACAAAAGGACAATTCTGGAAGTTATCCAACATAAGCCATTGAAACTGCCATTCCCTAGTGCCAAGGCTGCAAAAACTCAGAGTACAAACTGCATTGATGTGCCCTATTCACATTAGCCCCATGGCTTCCCTCCATGCCTTACTTCTCACATATGTGCACTGCACAGATATTCTAGTCCAAAGATGGGGGTTTTACACGGCAAGCACTTCCTTGGAGCAAACAAGCAGAATGAGTGAGAATAAGATTTAGAGGCAGCAGGTTTTAGGAAACTACACCTGAAAACTAAATGTCAGGGGACAGACCGTGCAACAGGACAGCAAAAGGAAATCGAAAGCAGAACCCCAAATCTTTAAACATTCAGAACAGCAGATTCTACTGCATGGTAGAAAAACACAAAGGGAGTGTCACATTCAAGGCAGGGGTTAGAAACAATCAGCTTTGAGATAATAAGAAGTTAGGAGCCAGATAACACTAAGGGAAAAAACAGAAAGAAGCTACCAAAAAAAATCCTTTGCAGAAGATGTGAGTATAGCCCTTGGTATGCTGCAGATCTTCAGTTCCCAAGACAAGGTGCCAACAGAAGGCACATTCAACAAATGTGTCATTGGCAAGGGCTACCAGGAGGCTGACAGCAGAGAAATGAACTCCTGGCAACAGGGCTATAGATGAGAACATTTCTGTGTGAGTAAAGGACGCAAACTGAGGTCACGCTGAGTGTAGAGCCCCAAGGCGAAACACACGTGGATTTTTCAAGGGATTAATGGGTCTTCTATTTCCTTTCCAAACTGTTACACTGGCAGCACTCACCTACCCAGTTGCATCTATGCCGAGAGACCTAAAGGAGTTGGGCAATAACGTACAGTCATTTCAAAGGGCTTTAGGTCAGGTCTGGTAAGGTTTCTCTATGCTAGTAGCAAGAAAAGAATCTTAAACCCTGTCCTGTTTGACTGGGGAGGTAAATATCAAGTTTGTTTGTTTATTCTCATATTGGAGCTGGTGTTGAGTATCATGTTTTCCCACAGTTTACTCATTCACACCACACACAGCTTGGGTTACAGAATTCAGTTTCCTCCCTATTAAACTGCTGCCCTTCTAGGGTGGACATTGCAAGGAAAGACTTTTGCATAGCAACACTGATCAAAAGTTTGCAAGACAAGGTGTAAAAGTTACCTGGGTAGTCATTATCCAAGCCAGTGTTGTATAAAAAAGGCGAGTACAAGCCATCAGGTTACTGGGTTTACTTTTCACCTCAGCAGCACCCCCCACGTGAACTCATTACCAGAGCTCACACCCTGCTCTGGTGTTGCTGTAATTTGGGATAACAGACATCATCCACCATTGCATTGCTCCTGCTCTTACACTGACAGAGTTTCCTTCTTGTGTTATCAAACAGAATGAAAATATCATGAAGAGGCACGATGAATAGATTGATAGGGTTGGAAGAGAATCAGCAAGAACCATAGTTCAGTTATCCACATTTGGGTATAAAATCCCAGGATGAGTTTGTATCATCATAGGAAAATTTAGCAAACTATGACTGGGTTTGGAAATACATCTTTCCCTTTTACTTCCAGTATGCACACCTGTAATCTGACAGTGTGTGTGTTTAAGTGTGCTTTTTATCCAGAGGAAATGAGATGGTATCTTATGTCCACTAAACATTGTTCACAACCTCCGAAGAAATTTGGCTGCATGAAGAATCATCCAATATCTTGGAACAGCCTCTGGGCCAGGGTCACTTCTTTGATCCAAGCTGTTCTAAATATTATTTCCATGAAACAGATTATTCCTTTTTTGCACCTATTACCTGGAAATGTTTGCCTGACTGCCTTTGCTGGTCTTATAGAAATAAACGATATTTTTAGAATTCCAGATCTGGTTCCTTTTGTTAATCAGAGACACTCAGGAAATGTAGCAGAACCACGTTAAATTACAGAATATTTTGGCAGATCACATTTAAACTCCCAAGGATAGATGGCCACCAAAGCCTCCAGAGAATTGTTCTGACAGCAAATTCTCCAGTTCGGATTTTGCAAGTAACTGTAAATCTACATCTGAATACCCTCATCTATCTGTTTACATTTATTTTAGCAGACTGAAAATTTCTTTATTATCAAATTCATATTCTTTCTGTAGGGTGCTTAAGAGTGATCAAATCTGTCTTAAATTTGTAAAGCTAAACAGATGGAGCTACCCTGAAAACTATCACTGCAGGTAAGGTCTTCCAAGGTGTTTGAAGTGCTCTTCAGTCCCAAATTTTCAACATGCCTTTGGAGCTACTGTCAGTAGGACTTGACACCAATGGCACCGAGTTACAGGCTTGCCGGTATTACTGCAGAGGTAATACCACCTCCCCTATCCTATGCAGCATTCCCACTTCTGTTCAGCATTGCATTAGCCCTTTCCACTTTCCACCTCCATGTTTTTAATCCTGCTGTCCCAGCTAGACTAACCTTTTGACAAATCATGAAACAGGAATGGAGAAGCTTCAATGAATGGTGAGAACAGTTATTAACATGCAAAAGGCATTCATGAGGATACAGATCAAACAAAATTTAGTGGAAGGAGGAAGTAAATTAGAACTGACTTTAACAGATGTTTATGAAAAATAAATGGAAAAGAGAATGTAAAGGTCTACCGTGTCTCACACTATATCAACAAGAGGTGTGCCAATGAAATTAAATGGCAACAACTAGTAGAAGGGATAATAGGAAATCTTGTTTCCCAGAACAAATAATTAATTTGTGATGCATTTGCCATGAATGACTAGGAGGCCAAATTAGCAGGACTCTAAAAAACATTCAGCTGTTCCTATCAATAGGAGTATTCAGACAATTTTAACTATGAATAAAATGCAGGAGGAACAATAACCTTCAAGAGATCTGTAATGAAAAACTCAACTTCTATCAAAAAATGTGTATTATCCTCTGAAAGCACCTGACACACGTGTGATGTTTTGTTGGAAGCAAGGAAGCGAATTTGCTGCTGCATTTATAAGGGTGATCTGTGAGTCCCTACACATCTAACTTGGGATTTCCTGACGACCCTACAAAAGTAACCATTTTTCTTCAGAAGTGCAGTTACGCTCACCATTCAGTTGGGCCACTCTCTTAGCTAGAAGATAATAAAGTGGAAAATCTTCTCCACATTTCTGGCCACGCTATTGTCCTTTTTTTTTTTTGTTTTCAAAGTGTATTTAGTATAACCTAGAAAGCCCACAAAAGCCCCAGCACTGATACAGCTGCTTTTGAGTGAATTACCCCGAGTAGCGCCAGGAGGGCTCTGCTGGTACGCACAGAAATGGGGTTGTGCCTTGCTGAAGAGTTACCAACGATGAATCAAAGCCTGTTCGTGCTCATTTCTTGCCGCTGAAGGAGCCAGGTGCCCGTGAGGGCCAACACTGGGCGCTGGGCCTGTCCCACGCCCGAGCAGCGCTAGCCACGTTCGGCTCATGAGGGAGTTGGGGTGTTGGAGCTCGGCCGCCATCCCCCGGGCCCGAGTGAGGGGAACCAGGGCCAGCCGCAGCCCGGGGCACTCAGGCAGGGCCATGGGGTGACACTAAGACAAAGAAATTCTCTTCGCAAGACTCCCCTAGCCCAGGCTGGGCAGAGGCGGCGGAGGCAGCTCATTGCAATGGGGACGCCGCCATCTGCCGGCGGCCGCTGCGCTGGCGGGCGGGAACGGCCGCCATCTTCCCGCCGCGGGTCCCGCTGCCGCCGTCCCAGCGTCCCGCCGGTCCCCGCCACAGCCGGCATTTCCCTGCGTGAGCTGGAGTGCCATTGCAGAGCCATGATGGAGCCAGCCACAGAGAAGGGTTTCTAGCACCCGGGAAACTCCAGACTTCTCGTTTGAAGCAACTCTCACCAAGAAGTATTTTTCCAGGGGTTGCAGAGCCATTCTGGGGAGCACTGTGTGGCCACAAGGCGTGAGCTGAGGCACACGTGCTGGCCCGCGCTGTTGACTCCCTTTCAGCACACCTCGGAGGTCCCACGCTGTGGGGAAACTCCACCAGACACACACGAAGCAAGTACATGATGCTGAGGCAGCCAATATCAATCCCGTATGATGGTGGCTTTGGTCAATCATAGACAAACCCCTGATGCATTCTGTCTCCATCTGAGGAGATTGTGTCTCACTGTGCTGCTGGAAACAGCTGCCCCGAGCAGGCTGTGAAATGGTACCTTGGACAACACGGTCCCCGGGAGATTCGTTTTTCAAAGCGGTTATCTCAATAGTACAGTCAAACATCACAGAACTATAGCATGTGTGGGATTTTCTTGAAGCAAATACAGAGTGGAGAGTGTCCTTGTTACCTCTTTTAAAAAAAGATAAAAGAAGAAAAATGTGGGGGGGAGGACTCAAAAAAAAAAAAAAAAAAAAAATACCAGAGAGGAAAACAATGTAAAGAAGCTTTAATATTTTGCGGAATAGGAGGGAAAATTTCAGCCCTTCCCTTCACTGACTCACTTTTCATGCTCATCACATTATTGTACTTAATTAACTTTACTATTGTCTGCTGACCCAAGCCCTGCAGATACCTGGCAGTCCCAAGGGACCGGTGAGATCCATCATTCCCTATCCTGTCTGCAAAGCAAAGCACAGTATATTCTGCCTCTTTAAAAAGAACTGCACAGATGCCTGACACCATTTTCTGCACCATTAAGATTCCTGCAAAAGTTACAACACAGCTATATGGGCTTGACCCTTTGTGGAAAAGTTACTGTTGATTGCAATGAATTTACAAACCAGCTCCCTCTTAGTACAAATTGATTCCTCTGCTTCTATTTTCCTCCTTTGCTTCCCAAGAGTAAATTTTCCTGCTTCAAAATATTACCGAGTAGCCTCCAGGCTTTTTATGGTTACAAGTATTTTACTTCATTCTTTAATCTTCTCTAAATCACTTTGTAACATCTTTTCTAAAATGCCCTTTTCCAGTTCCTGTATTCTTTCTCAGGGATCCAGCCATATTGCGAGAATAAATTTCATTTACATTCATCTCTGTTCCCAAACGGAGCTGAGTACAATCAGCTCCACTGTTCTGTGAAGTTCGTTAGTACTTCATTGCAATGGACGTCACCTCACTTCACATGTATTTATGCTATATAAAACAATGTATATTAGTGTATACTCTGTCTGTGGCCCAAGCCCATAGAGTGCTTTCAGAGCTGAAAGACTAACAGGCGAAGTTTGAGGGCATAAATCCAGAAATTGGACTGGGAAAGTGCCTCCTTAGCTGTCACATAACCTGTCCCTTGACCCTGGAGAAACCCGAGTTTGTTACACTGAATTCTTACAGTGTTGGACCATGGTACTGAACTGTGTAATGCTGTGCATTTACTCTGTCTTCAAGTCAGCATGTTCAATCTGATAGTCACAAACTTGTTCAGTGATGACTCTAGGCAGATTACTTAAGGCCAAGTTGTGTAAATCCTGAACTCTGCCCTGTTAGGCTCTTCTGAAAATCTGTCCATTAAAGGTGAATTGCCTTGTGCTAAGAATGGGAAATCCTGCCTCCATGTCTCCACATCTCTCTGCATCACCAGGAGCAGTGATAGACTTAGCCAGTAAAACACCACCATTGTGGAGATGCCTTCCAGTGCTCAAAGAGGAAAGCACTTAAATTAATGCTTTCAGCCTGGCAGAAGCAGGGCACAGGAACCGAGATAGCTATCACACTGCAGTCTGCAAGCCACTAATGCTTCACAAAGGCAAGGATGAGGATCACAGAGTCATATTAAACAGACAAGCCTATAACATTTTCATCTGCAAAGCTGTATTTCAATTAAAATGCAAAGAAAAATTGCAGTTAGAGGGTCTGTCAGTAGGAAGCATGAACAACAGTAGAACAAAGAAGTTGGCTGAGCTTGGTCAACATTTATTAAAAGCGGATTTTGAAAGGGAAAGTGTCAGTACTGCATAGATGAATGGGAGGGGCACAGTGGCATTATAGTTAGCAGGAAAGTGGTGAGACAAAGGCCATCACAAACCTCCTTCAAAGAGAAAGAGATCTATTCACCAAAAAAATTCTTCTATGCAAAATATTAGAAGCAGCACATCAACTGGAACATTAACTCTGGAAAATACGTAATAGTGGCCCATCTTGTATTTGACCTCCTGGATAGATTAGACAGACTAAAATGATTTTCCCCTTCTCCAGCTTCTGAGATGCTCTAATTCAAGGATAAACACATACAGATGGAAGAAAAATATGTTGACATGTCAGCACAGAGCTTCTTCCAAATGAACAAAAAAAAATGAGAAAACAAATCTTATTTAAAGCTTCCCAGAGAAATCTGTTTTCCACTGTAACAGCTCCCTGGTGAGCAAAGGGCCACACTCAGTGAATATAAGTTGATCAGCAAAACATGTCAGTGAGGCAAGCACAGCAAATCAGTAATGACCTTGTCTTGATGAACTAAAGCCTGACTGGAGTACTGCTGGTCTAAAACTGTCCTTAGTTCCACTGAACTGCCTTGTGGTAAGGCCAACAGCCATAAAAATATACATATATTTTGCCCAGCATGGGCAGGCTGAAGAACAGGGCTTTTCAGTGCTCTTTTCCTGCTGAGCACCCTCCCAGCTGCTACTGGCTTTCCACCACAGCTCCTGCTATTTAGGCACAGTGTGGAATAGCCAACTGGAGCAGTGGTTGGGTGCCCTTCAACTACAGTACTGGTCAGTTTCCAGCTAGAAATCCTTCTAGTTCACCTTGGTGTTAAATTGCAATGATAGCATCTTCACGCAGCAATGGAGTAACCGGTTCTCTTTTGGCTTGATAGCAATGTGCCCATCTACCTGCAGTCACTCCACTGCTCTCGTAAGCAGTCAAGTCTGGCACACACATCCCCAGTCAAGGCATTTCTAGGAAAGCAAATCCATTGCCTTGACAGTCAGCTATCTGCAAGGCCTGTCTCTTTTTTCCAATGATTTGTTTGAGATAGTGTGGAGTTAGCAGAGCTCAGGCTGTTTTCAGTGAAAGACATCTCTGCCTCTCACAGACTAGCTACAAATACTAAAGAATAGTTAAACTTCCATTTCTGTCAATTTTCAATGCCTGTTAATCCTCAAACCTTCCAGGTTATACCAATCTAGCACAGTTAGGCAATCTTATAATCAAATAAGATAACCTGGCTCCCGTACATAATGTCTTGAACCACCCGTTCTTAGCACTTACCTTTTGCCAGCATTGTTGCTATCAACCTTCTTAGAGACCTGGTTTAGGGAGTTAAGTGGGCAGAAAACAGTTCACTTAGTTCATTTAGAGTTCCTTTACTGCTTACTTAACCCCCTGAACCAGTTCACCATGTGTGCAAGGCAAGCAGCAATGCAAAAGAGAGTATGTAAAGAATACAATGTAATTATTTAATTGTGATTAACTACAACAGCTAAATATATATTATGCTCAAGTATTAATAAAACTAATATACAGAATGACACAGAGACGGGAGAATAGGAAAATTTCACTATTTTTGATAGTAACTAACCTCTGGATTGATTATATACTATGTCCTTACTTGCACTTACAGCAGGGTTTGGTATGTTACCTATGCTGCTGGCAATGCTGCAGTAATAATGAGAAAGAAAATATTCTGCTCCAAGCTGCATAAAGGCCCTTTGCAAACCAGTAGCTTTAATATAATTGTGCTGGAATTACTCCACTGATTTTCCTTTGTAAGATGACCAGCTCTGTGAACAGTGAGAAAGTACAAAGCCAAACAAATCCATAGCTGGCAATTACTCCAAACACCTGTACCAACCAGGTTCATTAAAAGTAATTGGAAGGCATGTAAATGATGTCCTATCATTAACCTGGCTCAATTATTCAGAGCTGGTGTGTCAAGCTTTTAACCAGCCACAAAGGCAGTGTGGCATACTGCCGGATGCTTTTTCTGAGAGAAAATGATAAAGGGGGGGGGGGAAGCAAGCTGCCATGTAACTCCATGTTATGCCAGACCAAAAGGAGCACTCATAAAGGAATAATCCAAAAAGACTCTTTAAAAAAGGGGGTGGTTCTATGTTCTTTGTAAAGCTCTGGTTTTATACACGAGGAATTCGGTGGTGTAACTCAATTGTCCTATCCCTCTGAAACCAGAGTAGAGGGGGAACCAGGGCAGAATAGAGGGGAAATTTTTATTTTGTAATGGACAACTGGGCCTGAGACCAAGATACCAGTACCATGGGTGTCCAACATGAGAAACCTGTGGAGGGAGCATTGTTGGTGCAGTATTGTGCTTCTGACTTTGCCTTCTGACTGGAGGGGGCAGTCCTGCCCAAGTGAGCAGTTCTCAGCTTAAAGGAAATGGGTAGGTCAGGGCTAGGGATACTTCTGCCTCTCCTGGGCTTGCATCCCAAGGCCATCACTTACTGAAGGACTGTTGCTTGGCAGTCTAGATGGAAAGGCTTTGCTGCTGGATGGAAATGGTTTGCTACTGAGAGGAGCACACATGGGAGAACTCCTTCAGAAACAACACTTCGAGGAGATGCTGACTGCAATTTTCAAGGAGCACTAAGGATACAGGCACGCCTGCTCCATTAGGTCCAAGGGATTTAAAAACCAAATGCCTTTGGGACTGTCTGAATATTCCAGGTGGGAACCAGAACACTCCTTTCTCCCATGAGCTGACTTATCACCTTTATACATGTCTCCTTACGTAACTTTTAAAAAGCCCATCAGTGCCTCAGCATGTGAAGATGGAAAGCTGCAATAGCAAGATGTCACAGGGAAGGTTAAGATGGGGGGAATAATATTATAATATCAGCCTTACTGCATGCACTTCTTTTACGCCTCTGCTACTGGATACAGCATTTTCTGGCTGTGGGCTCAAGGCAGATTTCATTTACCCTGGTGAATGAAATGACCTTAATTTCTATCAGCCTCCTTGAAGTAGTTCCAGATTTATTCTGAGGCAAAGAGAGAATCTGATCCTAACTTTTTGAAAATAAATGAGTTTAATGCACCCTGGGAATTTTCAAACATGACATATCCATCAGTTTTCCTTTCTGACTAACATTTGGCAACATGTAACAGTCAAGACTTTTTAATTCAAACCAAATTGTTATTTCTTCCAAGCCACACATTAAACATCAGTGACAAAAGTTTCCATACAGACTTTGTTGGCACACATGCATAGCTACCCTATGATCTATACTGAGGAACAGCCCTGGCGCTTGGAGAAGGTTAAATCCACTGAGAAAAGGGTGTGAAAACACAGCTGGGCCCGCCAGCTTCTGCTGCTGCAGTAAATCCCACTTTGCCCCTCTGTATGTCACTCTATTCTTAAAGTCTTTAGAGGTGAAATCATGAGCTCTCATTCTCAATGCAGTTATTTTTTGGCACTAAAAATCCATCTGAGGCAAGGACAGTTTGGCGTATTTTCCCAGCCTGCCCATCAAGCTATTAAAAAATTAAGTTATTAATCATCTAAACATTCACCTCCACTGCCCTAAGGCTTTCTGGCCACAAAGTCCCATAGGTGGTTATGTCAAATATGACTCTGCTTACATTAAAGACTTTTGAATTAAAACAAATTAAAATGTATGGGCAAATAAATGCACCTTGTGATAATTACTGCCTAGCACTGTACTTTTAAAGCAGTCAGCTGAGCTACTGGTTTGTATTTCCCCAGTTTGCTTACTTGGTCCAAATAAAACCACAAACCCACACTCATTGTGTAGTTTATCTGAGGTCTGAACACACGGCAAAGCATTGCTTGCAAGGAGGAAGAGAAGTTTGCAGCAAGATTGTTTTGTAACAGATGTATCAATGGAAAAAGTTAGTAACTGGGAGTGTTCTCTCCTTCCCTGTCTCACAGTTGCTATTAGTGCTGGTCTTTAGGGTGTAGCTTTCCTCTTGGGCTTCTGTGTTTGTTTTACATATTGCTTTCCTCTTCCTTTTGGTGAGCAGCCTTTTTATGATCAGGCAAGATAACACTGAGCAGCAGCACCGAATCTGCGGGACAAAATGAGCCTTTGCTTTACGTATCCAAGAGACAAATGGAGGTAAGTAGAAACAAATGGATTAAGCTGTTTGGGGAATTGCTGTCAGTTCGTTATTTGGAAGTTACTAAGAACTAGTACGTTGGATTTGGTTTTGTTTTTTTTTTCCCCTATTTGACTGCAATGTTAAAAATTTAACTAAAGTCCAGCATGGAAATATACTGAAGTTACAGTTGCATTCAGGCCTTTGGTAGGGATTACAGACTCGGTTAGGATAGAAATCCTTTAAGCAGGGTTTCCTAGGCCTTCATGGCAGACCTTAAACACATTTTCCTTCCCCCTTTTTCCTCATCTTGCAAATCGTCTCTGTATTTCTGATTCACCGTGCATACTATACCTAATCAGAGAGTTTATCCTGCTCCTATTATCTTCCTGTATTTCATATATATTACAGAGGTTGTATTTGCTCAGCTGTATTGAATCCTATTATAAAAGCAGGGTGCAGAGGGCAGTTTCTGGATGCACAATGAATCCCTGTAACTAATGAAATATAGCACCTGCTCTTCTGAAAGTATCAATGTGAAGCCAGAGTTGACAGGGTAAGTGATCCCACTTCATAATCCTATAATGTCGATACAATTTTGTGGTACCGGCATAAAAGAGATACTCAGAGCTAAGCTGGACTTTGAGATAAATTGAAAATAGTGTCGTTAAAGGAAAATCACACAGTACAGGATTTAAAGACATGCAGATCTTTTACTCACAGGGTGTCCTATCTGGCAGTTAGGTGGATGAAAATAGTCTTGTTTATTGTGTTGTGCAAAAGCAACAATTTATCAGTTTACAGAAGAAAGGGGTGCATGTCCAAACAAGACTCCACATGTGTATCAAGAGCAAGCAATAAAAGACTAAATATTCTTGACACCTCTTATTTCTGTTTTCTAAATTATTTACTGAGATAGAGGTTTTTTCCATACTGTTCAGTGAATACTTCTTATATCAAACCTTAAATTACATTAGTTTTACTTGCACACCTATGGTATGTTTTTGGTCTCCAACTGCATTCATGGATTTTAGAGCCAGGTTTCCAGACTCAACTGATAAAAAGGGAAAACATTGTTATTTTCTGTTTGCTGATCATTCAATCTTATGTCTATTTAAAAGTTTTCTAGGAAAATATTAATAGCAAACAATTGCAGGTCAGAGACCATAAAGTTAATTCATATATGAAACATAATGAATATTTTCCCAAAATATTTGGTAGAATCGGCAAAGTTTTTAGGTTAGTTTCTTCTTCTGTTCACATAGACCAGACACTATGCTCCCTATGTTGTGAAGTACCAGAAAGCAGAGTTGCATTTTGGTGCACAAAGGATGTGTAATTTAGGAGAGGATATTAGCTCTGCTACGGTGTTGAGAGGGACAGCCTTGAACTGAGGTTATATGAATGATCTTTCTGTTGGTCACAGCTCTGGCTTTTCCCATTCTCCTGCTGCCTGACCTCTCCCATGTAGACCCAAAGCTCCTTGGGGCAGGGACCTTCCCTGGCTGGGTATTCATACAGTGCTTGCAAGTGTCTTGCTCTTACTTACATAGCAGCATAGCACAGATAATAAATCAAATATGCTGGCTTTATTCATCCCTTTCCATAGCAAAAAGTTCATTGAAGCTAATGGAAGTTCTTACATGGGCAGTACCAGACCTCAAACTATGACTGTCAGTTCATTGGTTTCATGGAAACACTGAGTTAAACTGCACTTCTGTTGGCAAATCCATGCCCACAGAACTGAGTCACTCTGCGCAAAGCAGCAGCTATGGCTCCTTTGAACATTCGCTTTTCCAAAGGACATCCTTCCTCCTCCACCAAGGCCTCCAGTATGCTTCTCACTGCAGACGTTTGCTTTTCATACACTGCACTGAGGCAGTCACGCTTCCAAGCTGTCAGACTGGTAACAAGGGGAGGAGAGATAAAGTCCAATGTCAGGAACAAACCCAGAAGACAGGCCTAGGTTACGTTTATAACCTTAAACCATCGATACAGACAAAGAAACAGGGATGTAGGATCATTATTAATCTGTATAGTTATTTTCACATCCTGATTTTAAACACATACCAGTGAGTATTTCTGCTACTTTTCAGCTTCTTTATTTACACAGCTTGAAATGCTGCCCACAGCCTCCGTATAATCTGAAGGGGCAGGTTTTGGATGCATGGAAATAACCTGCCGCAGTCATCAAAGCCACACTGAGTTAGAATCATAGAATAGAATCATAGATACTCAAGGTGAAGTAGGACCAGTCACCCCTTCTCTCCTGAACTCTCGATTAGAGCACGGACCTTGGATTTCTGCTGCGAGCAGTCCCTCCACTTCTGAGTTATTCTAGCTGGATTTCTAAAATCAAAAGGCAGAATCAATACTAATTGTAGAATCCAAAGGCTAAGAAAAATAATATGCAAAGAAGAGTACACAAAACAATATCCACCTGTAAAATAAAAATGTGCTGGGAGCCAGTGGAAAATAAAGAGAAAGAAACACTAGAGCAGCAAACTGTGTGTGTGTGGGGGGGGAACAAAAAAAAAAAAAAAGCCAGGATAATACTGAATAGTTACAGAAAGATAAAAAATAAAACAAAACTATTTTGAAACCTCTCAATTGGAATACACTGCAGAACAGCTGACTAGTCCCAAAGAAAGCTGTCAGAAGGACATAATGAAAACGGAAGGCAAACTTGAACAGCAGATATCTTAAAAACAGGAGGAAAATATTCCTATAAGTAACATCTGAAATGTCAGAGAGTAAAATACTTTCAAAAGAAAAACACTGGGAATGGGCAAAATCTGAATTTGAAAATCTTCCCTCCAGTTTTCTACTAACTGCTGCTGGATATTTGATAGTCATTTAAATTATTTCTCAAGCTCACTTAAAAAAAAAAAAGTTTGCTTTCTCATCCCCTCAATTAGAGAAAAATCATCACATCTTTTTATGTTGAGAGTTAGTTGATGAATGTCATGTCATATATCACTGCCTCTGCATCTGACAGGAATCAAAGCAGAGATTTTGAAAGGCAAGTGTCATTGAACTGCTAATTATGCTTAAAGCAAGTGTTTCAGTTGTTGCTTCTTAATGAAATTTCTGATTTTGCCTAAAAGATTTTCCTGCCACCTTGTTTCTGGACAGTGTGTAGTTATGTTGAAACCAACAGAAATCTATTTATTTCTGATTTTACTGTGACATTTAAAAAAGTGAGGAAATTGTCCAGTCTCAGTTGTACACATGGGAAACTTAAGATTTATCTGAGTCAGAAAATACCTGGATTTCAGTTCTTTCACTGCTAAGAAATATGTACAGCTGCTCCCATTATTTCAGAGTGCTTGGTTTGTTGTTTTTTTTTCTTAATCATCTCCCTGGTCTCTTTTTAAAATAAATTTTTTGAAAGGCTGTTATTTTTTGGAGCTTAGGAGTCATAATGAATCAAAACCTGTGAATGCAATCCAGTTCAGATTCACATGTTGAGTCATCCCTCTTAAGTAAGTGCAGTAGTCAAATCATGTCCACATAAGGGGATTGGCAGTAGCTTTGGAAATATCGGTGCTCTATCCCAGTTTGCACTCATGAGCTGTACTTCTGGCCTTTTTTTTATAAAAACAAATAAATGTTTTGTTTGCAGGCATTAGATACTGCTTCAGTCACCATCCCTGTATCAGTGTGCTGCTGCACAGGATGGGAAGGGTGGCTCTGAAATTTATGTGGGCTCGGTGTGCCTTACACTATTAAGATTCACTGTACTATTAGAAGATCCTTTTCTCTCTCTCTCACCTGTTACTCAACACCAAAGCAAAACAAGTGGTTCATACAGTTCCTTGTCATCCATCATGTATCTGCTCTTATATCATACCTGTGCGGCATTTTCAAAATCAATGCTAATATCTTGTCAGTTATTATTAAACTGTTTTTTGGTGCTCTGAATCTCTTGCTTTAGAGATTGCCCAAGCTGGTGAGGTGATCAGAACCAAAACGTTTCAGGCACTGCTGGCTCAGCCATGCGCAGATGAACACACTGTCTTCCTGGGGGCCCTTGCCACTGGCCTCAGGCCCTGGCTGATAGCCCTCTGTCACACCCTCAGCTTTGCCACTGAGCTCCTGCCCACTTTGAAGAGTTCACTTTGCCTCCTGGAGTATATTTCTGACTCACCCTTTGTCTCCTTTTACCCATTCGAAGTATATGCTTGTGCCACATAACAGCATGAGCTGTACTGCCCAGGGAACCAGCTAGGGATTGCTTTGTGCTGTGCTGGGGGCATATGTGATCTTTGCAGGCATATCACCAAGCTAGATAAACATTTGCTTGGGTTTCCCCCACTCCTTGTATTAATACGGTGCACCTTATTAATGTTTCGTTAAGCCACGAGTACACCACCAATATCAGCAGGCCCCTGATACAACCATTGACCCTAATCTAATGGTAAAGCAGTGCTCAGGCAGGACAGGCTTTCAGGTTTTGAGAGCCTTTTGTGTTTACAGGTTCTGGTAAGGAAAAGGTGTTGAAAAAACATTTGAAGTGATTTATAACCTACTTTTGTGGACTCAGATAGGTCAGATAAACATCTGAGCATGTTTGTCAAGGAAAACAAACTGCCATTCCAAACAGCTGGAGGTTTAGCCATCCCCAGAGCAAAGTCCATCAAACCTAGAGATGTGGCAAACTGCCAGACAGCTGCATGTGTGTCATTTTGATGGTCACAGAGGAATGCCCTCGGGGCAGGAGGGGATTAATGATAACTCTCTGAAACCCCAAGTGCCTCATTTTTGAGCTTCCCAGTGTATTTCTTCTTCCATCTTCACTTTGTTCTTAAAGCTTCACTCTTCATTTAAACCCTCTAAGGAAACTCCTTGCAGGATAGATGTGCATTACCCTTTCAGGAGAAGAATCTGTTTCAAAAATGTTTGAAAAATATTTAAATCTATTTAGTAATGCCCCTCATGTACATATCTCTCTCATCTTCTCTAAATATTCAGAAAACAGCTTTCATTTATAGCATTTCATTGCCATAATCCAGACAGCAAGGACTATTTCTATAGTGATGCTCTAATGCTAGTTTGCAAGAGTGGAAGGCAATTTGCTATCCTAACGAATTACTTTTGTCCTTGGATGAAACAGACAGCAAAGACCATGCCCCTGGTTAATTGGAAACACTAGAACATTATCCATAATGTTCTATATGTGAAGTCTAGTGTTGGAGATGTTATTAACATTCAATTTAACTCCTACAAAATTAAAACTAAAGCTTTATACTCATTTCCAAGCAGAAACCTCATTGGAAATAGCTCATCATAATGTTTTGAAAGATGTCAAAAGATCACCTCTTCATAATGACCAGGGAAATGCCAATACAAATAATGATATCTGGGTACTTATATTAATAGTTCTTCTCAGAGCTGCCTGCCACAGCTAACTATATACAGTACACATCAAGCTTATAAAAATCAGAAAGACACTTCACTTACTCTGAATCTGTCCCTGAACATGGATGGAATGAGACGTAAATCCAAGTCCAGCAGCCTAACATAAGACTTAAGAGCCACTGTGTGAAAGACAAGATTTGTTGGACACTGTCCTTAACTACAGTTAAGAACACTTATGAAATGCTAGTGTACAGACCCACACACTGATGGTAATGCACACAATACAGCAGCCAGTCTAGACACTTTCTACATCCCCTTCCTCCTCTAAAGGAAGGGTTTAGGGTTAAAACAGTGGATGTAGAAGATTCAATTTCAATCATTAGGTCTGACATAGGTACAGGACGTGGACACTCTGGCTCACATTCCTTACCTGGGGATTATCCCTATTCATTCCTGCCCTCACTGATGTCTGTGAAGATGGTGAAGACCATTCCATCTCACAGCTTGCAAGTACATCCCAGGCCAGCCAGTCACACTCTGCGTTACACTAGGTCATGAAGCTAGAGGTGCTTAGACAGAGCTGTATAGATCATCCTTGACTGCCAGAAGGAAGGTAAAATTTGGAAAAAGACTCCTATAGAGAATTGAGTTTATCTGCAAACCATGGTGTGAAAAGAGTACCATTCAGCCAGCCTGTACAAGGGCTTATCACTGGGGACACAGGGGACAGGACCAGGGGTGTGCAGACAGGACAACTGGACCACTCACAACTCTGCTAACACCATAAGGGCGACCTTGCTTGTCACAATTTGATCAGGACCAAACAAGCTCTTGTCTGCCTGTGAACCCTAGAGTCCGGTGAGCAGCACAGTGGGCAGATCTAGGCCAAAGTGAGAAAGCGGCATCTGCCAACATATTTGCAAGAATTGCATCCACAGCCGAGTTCAGTACAAATATTATTTGTGGGGGACAAAAAGCAATTAGCATCTAGCAACTGACTCGTGGTAGAGTCACCTTCAGACTAGTCAGGCACAGTCCTACTTAATCTGCCTGCATTTCCAGAGCACTGATCACCATGTATCTTTGCATCATGGCCATCCATCACACCCCCAGTTTCTCATCTAAATACTGCCAACAGCACTGTGAGTAGCCCACCGCTGACATTCCCTCCTTCTCCCTCTGCATCTTATTAAGTTGCTGCTGGCAAAGAAAGGGAAAGTGTCTGTGTCCACAGTGACATTAGCAGAACTGTCAGGTAAATAAATCCTGATCCTTCTCCCCTCACCCCTGCTTCTCTGCCGCTCCTTTTTGAGGCAGCAGAAGAACTCTATAAATTCACCACTGTGCCAAATCACCCAGAAATACTGCTACTTTTCCAGAAATCTGGTAACCTGACTGCCTCCAGCTCCATATGCTATATCCCCCTTGGCCACCCAAGGTCCCCCTAGCCATTGCCAGGGCTCCCAGAGCCCATGCTTGTCCCTTGGTCAGCAGGAACATCTCTGGCAGTAGGCAGACAGAGCAAGAAGCCCTTCTGCTCTCTGCAGGTTAATCATCACAGGGAAAACAGGATTACAACAGCATGGAAGGCAGGGTGCTTTGAGAGATCTTTCTGCAACCAAAGAAACTTGTTGAAAAGTTTTCCAAAACCCAGGAAGCTATGATGTTTGTCAATAGTCCCTTATCTCTTCTATTCCAACAAAATGTACTTTTTCAGTTTGAAAAGGAGTAGTTAATCCTCCACTAGCAATGCAGCTCTATTCAGCTCTCTTCTCACCACCTGGGCCATTACTGAGTGACAGTGCAGTCTCTAGAGGGGAACAGAGCTGCAGATGTTACTTCCTAATCTGAACTGCAGAGGATTCACCGTGAGGTGGTCCTCCTGGACTCCGGGTGCCCCATTAAGTCAGGCAGAACTGGCAGGCAGACACGTGTCAGTACAAAGCAGCTGCTGCCACTGCTGCCTTTCATTGTCCTCAGGACTTCAGTAAGACAGGGTTTTAAATCAGCCTCATCTAGACCCTCACCACCTTGTCTTAAGAGCATACCCTTACCTGTTGGCAATACAGTTGTAAGCAACGATATACAAAGGTAGCTTGTTTGGTAGTTTTAATTTGTGTAGAGTTGAAATTTATTTTTAAAAGACAGTTTTCAGAAATGAGGAATTTTTTTTTTTTCCTTTTCAGTTCACCAGGGACACAGTAATTTGTGATGTGCTTTGTTTGACACAGTACGTCAGTCAGCTGGAACTTGATTTCACATAACAAAGCGTTAGTAATGTAATTGGAGAGGCAGCATCATAGCAGAGATAGACGTTCTTGGAAAACTAGTATTCCAAAAAGTTTCAGCATCCATAATCCTCCCTCTCTGTCTTGTGTCTTGCAAGTTTGGTGTGTGGGTGTTTGCACACCCTCGTCTCTCTCTCACCATGCCTGTACCACTTGTCAGCAAACTGTGGTTCTCAACCTACTGTCAAGATCACTCTCCCCTGCTGTCCTCTGACATTCCCTAGAGTTTTCTGGAAGGGAAAATCTTGAGTGCAGCTGATCTGCCCCAGCATCATTCAGCCACAGGACCTGAAGAGGCAACGCAGGCCACTTGCTTTGACTCCTGGTCTCTCCTCCGTCCAGCACATGTGAACCACAGCCAAGGTACAGCCTGTGCCAGTGACAGGAGCACTCACATCCTGGGGCTCAGCGCACTCAAACATTGTCTTTCCTGCAATTCGTCCCATAACAACAGAGATGTGGCCTCACAGTGTAGATGTGTTCATTGTACTGATAATAGTAAGGTTGTTACCTATAAACTTTCTCTCACTGTCTTCATGTGCTTCTCTGACACTATCTTCTTTGCAAAATAGTCAAAGAAAATTTGAGTACCATGTTGTTACACATAGGTTTCCCTAAGACTTTGGGAGTCAGAGGAAGAAAGGTTTTTTTTCTCTCCTCCCATGACAAAATAACCCCCCCTCCAAGCAGCAGTGCAGTACTAATGGGTTACTGCATTTCAGGAGGAGCAATTCCATCTGGTCGATATTCCCACCACTGTGGCTGAGGAAAGCTCATTGTTTAGCATCCCTAGATCACAGTGATATGAACCTAATCAACACTGTCTCAATTTTCAAGTCTCATTGAAAAGCATATCTTGTCTCCCTTGTCAGTACTGCTTAATTTTGCTCTTCCACTAAGCTATTATTTATTTAATTCACTGGCAGTAGCTATCACTGATAGGCAACATAGTTCATAGGACTGACTTGGAGCCACAGTCCAGAGCCGTAGGACTCTGACCCTAACAGTCCCAATGGGCTTGGACAAAGCACTGTGTCTCAGTTACACCATCTTTTACATAAGAGTAATGTTTCTGCTGCCAAGAGAGGCTGGAATGATTATATTCTAGAAGTATTCAATGCTAAACACTTCTACCAGTCTATTTATCATGTTTATAGAGTAGTGGCTTGCAGGAATAAGGGACTAGCCCTGCAGTAACAGGGTTGGGCTGGAGTACAGGACGTCCAACTTCAGTTTCTGGCTCTTAACACAGGTAACAGCGGAGGCCCTAGGCGAGGTTTGGGCTTCAAACCTCCACCTGTATAATGGGAAATACAGCCTTTCCCTCTCTGGAGGCTAAAATCATTCTCATTTGTGAGTTTGCAAAGATATTGGTTACTATCACTTTCTAATTAAATTGCTACATGTACAGTCCTAGTATGGATTCAGTTTATAAATAAAGGACAAGAAGGAGAAACCACAGTTAGGAGAGGCTTTGCAATACTCAGTCAACGTCCGTTTTCTTGTATTTAATAAAATCTTCCACACCAGCATTAACACAATGAGGAAAATGGCTCTCACAGCTAGTGCTGACTTCACTAGTCATTCATGACATTGAGCAAGACAGCTATTACTTGTGCCTCTTTCACAGAAAATAACGAGAGCACCAGCAGACCTAATATCTACTAAAAAAAAAAAAAAAAAAAAAAATCAAACAAGATTACCTGCAGTTTGGAAAACAAACTCACATGCTTTCTGGATTTTCCTGTTTGCATGGTTTCCAGACAAGCATCACTACCTTAGTCTAAAGAGTTAAAGCAGTGCCATGCCTGATCTCCCACAGAATTTTTGAAGGAGCATGCAGAAGTCCAACAGGTATAATTAATGTCAAGTGGTGTGTGCAGGCAGAGTCCGTTCCGCTGCCTCCTGTTGCCCACCAGCTGCTCTCCACGGCTGCCCTGACATGCCTGGGAAACTCCACTCTAAATGCTCTGCTTTGCTTCTTTCAGTGTTTCCTGAGGAAACACTCAAACAGCTCATCTGCTCTTTAAGCAATTAATGGACTCCATTTAGCATCTGCTGAGCAGAGCTCTGTATGGCCCTTGCTTTGTAGCAGCTCGCACCCTGTGGCACACGTACGCTTCTGGCCTTATGGTCAGTAGCTGAGCAACTGGTACAAATCAAATTCTGCAGAGTTACACTGACACACACCAGCTGGCTAGTTGCCCTTATCAATTTTCATAGGTCTTGATCTCTTACACGCTCATATTGATTTATTAGCATCAGTAAAGTTACTCCCAGACCTGGTGCCTCTGCAGACCAGTGGCTAAGGGTGCACAGAATTTGCTCTTTTTTTTTCCTCCAACTATGCAACTTCCTCTGCTGAGAATATCTTCCTGAAGCCCTCTTCATCCTCCCTCTAGACCAATTTTTCAGACTTAGATTACAGAAGCGTTTTTTGCCCTGATAGGCTAAGAGTAGCTGCAGTAGTAGAGATGGTCACTTGACGATACCTAGGTGCTGACACTGTAGGTCCAGTGGTAAGGAGAACTTTGGTTAATGCAGAATGTGCCTTGGGGAAGCTAGTTGGACAAGAAATGGGATTGAGCCACCTCATTTTACCCAGAAAGAGACAACCAGTCACAGAGCTCAGGTTTTTTAGGCAGTGGAGTTAATCAGGGAGTGGGAATCAAAGCCTCATTCTACCAGTTTTATCCTTTTGAAAGGTGGGAACAGAGATAAATATTTTCCTGCATTATGCTGCTCTCAAGAGCAAGAAAGAAGGCTCCCAAAGGTGCTGCTCCGGTAGGAGAGCAAGCTACAGTCTCAGGCCTACCTGTACATTCCTGCTTTTTCCAAAGCATTCCACCTGCACAGAGTCTCATTCATGAGCATTAACAATAAATTTGTTGTGCTTTAATTACTATGCTAGTCCTGCTATCCTGCTCGGCTCCACACACCACTCCCTGCTGGAATATCAGGTTTTGATTAAGGAACAAGGGGTTTGTAGATCTGCACAATGTGCCTGCTCATCAGACTAGAGTGAGGCAAATTGCACCTTCTCCTTCAGTGATCCCACCACCTTCAGCCTGCACCAGGGCCCTCTGTAGCCAAAAGCCCTTTGTGGAGGTGGTGAGAAGCTGCTAAAAGTACCCAGGGAGATTAGCTAATGATTCAACACAGCTGCAGGAGTGAGAAATGTTCCCTCCTTATTTGAAGTTGGTGATCAGCGCATTGTGAACCAGCAAGTGAAAATACCATCACCATTACAAGCACTGACATGTAAAGGCTCTACCTTTCAGCTTGCCAGGCATAGGGAGAGCAATGATGAATTAGCTTGGTAGCTTGGTGATGGCAGGGCACAGTGAAAATACTAAGTTTCCATAATACCTGTGTTGCACAAAAGCTTTTGTACAAAGCATAACACAACCTGTGTAATTTGAAGGTAATAGGACATAAAGGAAAGAAAAACAGCATGCAAAACAGCAACTGGTTGTAAGGAAAGCATAAAAAGCAAGGTGTCTCTGTGGCAGGGCAGTGGTGAGAGACTTGTCTTGCTTGTGAAAATTAGTTCCATTCTCCTTTCTCTCTGGTTATGTCTCTATTGTCTGTTTGCCCGTTTTATTCCAGGACTGTCTTCTGGTACGTACTTACACATTTGTCAAAGGTCCTGTGCAAAGGGAATATGAACATAAGCTGAATCTCCTAGACACCAGTGTAACAGCGTTAATGACACTTGCGACCAGCCACAGAGGGAAAACCTTGGGTGAAAAGGAAAGCCAGTAAGATGTGGCACAGAACTGAGGCCGTGTCTTAAGGGATGTTTCTGTCCTTAGTGTTGTTCTGTCTATGCTAGGATTAAGGCCTAGCTTAAAACAAGATCAATGGAAAGGGTTGGAAAAGCATGCCTGCACACAGAAAGCTGCTCTGCTCTAACTTGTATCAGTTTACAGGTATGTTACCCATTTGTCCTATGCAGAGCTATTCCATCAACTCAGCTTGTTGGCTAAGCAGTGACTGGCAGAGGAAAGGTGAAGTCTCCATGCACTTGTCAGCTTTCCCAGTAAATGGACTGAGTTTCCCTCTTCCAGTCTTATTCCTGCCTCATTTTCCCCAGCAGAGAAGCAGCACAGCTCTATTTGGAGAACAGGTGGCATACAGCCATCTCATCCCCTTGTTCAAACGTTTGAGATGTCTCTCCTTGGCCATCAGCTAAGTAAAATTTTAAACCTCAGACACATGCCCCAGCCCCTTGTGAAGGGTTGGACTGACCTGACTCTCCTCGGATCTCCTTATCCTCCCCTAATTTCACCCCTTTGCCCAGAGCTTCCCCTGCTAAACCCAGCATGAAAACAAGCGTCTCTCCAAGGCAGACACCAACCGCAGGCTGTGCTTCACAGCTATATTAATAAGGAAATTAAGACTAATTGGAGGAAGTGTTTTACCTCCATATATAGCATTATACTTAATTGCTGCACTATTTCTAGCATCCATATTTTCTCATGAATGCTTAAATACCAAAGCCAGTTCAGATCCATAGCAATGACAAAAGGCTGTAGAGGACAAATTTGTTTCTTAGCTTATATAACTGCTAAAGTCAAACAAAGAAGTGACTTAATTTGAACACAAAAGCATTTTCATGAGAGGAAAATACCAGGCACAAAGAACTGTTTAATCTTTCAGAAAAAGGTGTCTGGAAAAACAGCCAGAAGCAGCAGCCAGCTGAGCTCCAGTGAGCAGCAAAAGGAGCTTCTTCTAATGACTGACCCTGTCCACATGGATGGCAGATTCTCCCTTCATTGACCAAGTCAGGATCAGTTGGCATGCCCAACCTCCACAGAAGATTTAACTGTATTACATCAAGATCGACAGACAAGCCAAAAAAAAGCTTCACTTGGAAAAAGCTCTGCCCTGCAGTGAGAGGGATTATTCAGTGACAGGGCAGTGATCTCTTGCATGCAGAGATCCCTTCCATGGGGCAATGCTCGCTATAGGTTGGGGCTTTTTTTAGGGTAATTTGCCCCTGAAGTTCTTGGGGCTGCCTGAAGCAGTGGCAGAGGCACACAGAGAAGAGAGCAGGCAGAGGAGCTGGGGATGCAGCAGAGGCTCTGGGGGAAGCAGGCAGGGAGAGGGGCATGGGCAGACTGGGGGTGCAGGTACTGACAAGAGGAAGCCTCTGGTTTAACAAGGTAAGGAAGCGTATCTCAAAGTACAAACTGGCTGGTTTTTCCTCTTCCCCTGCCTGGGGGGAAGGCAAGTGATCAGAAGGATCCCCCCCAGAAATCAGTTCTGGTAAGTCCATTAGGTCTCACAGAGCTGGTGGATCTGAATATGGAAGGGAGGAACAGTTCTCAGATGCAGGAATGTTGGGTCCAGTCTGGTTTCATCCCTAAGTCCTCTGTGGTACTGGGAAAAATGGCACTCTCGGGGCCCCAGAGTTTTGTGGGTGCTCACTAGGACCCTGACAGCACCTCTCTTTAGTCCCCTGTGCCCCCAGCTGCAAGCTCCTCGGGGCAGGAGCTGTCCCCAACAGCTTGCTGCCATGCTGCCATCTCCGGCCCAGGGCCTCTAGGTGCTGCTGTGCGACCAGCAATGGATTTCCCGGCAGGAGGAAAGGGAAAGGGATAGGGATGGCAGAAACTTCCTCATGTTGCAGGAGGAAACTGCAGCAGTTCTGGATCACCAAAACATTTTTTGTTTAAAGCACCTTGTTCATTCTTGTGCAAACCAGCACACAGGGCAAGGCTATCCATCCATGCTTCCTGCAGGAATTGTAGCAGGGGGAGTAAGCCTGAGCAGCACGTTCTGCATCACGTTTTGACAAAGTGACAGCTGTAGTTTAGGTTTTCACACAAAGGAAAAAGAGGTTAAACTGAGCTAATGGAATTGTAATGATAGGAGTTAACCCTGTTAGGTCAAGAGCAAGAACACAAGTGATTAGTCACAGAGAAGAGTAATGCACACGGGGCTGATGCTTGAAGGCTTAAAGCCTCAGGCATTAACAAATTAACGTTTTGCCTAATTAGATATTGATCACTATCACAAAGAATGCCATGGCCACCATAAGCTCACCACAATGCACTAACCAGGGATGGAAAATTAGAACAGGTACCAGAAAGCATATTAGTTGCTTCTCTAGGAACTTTATTCAGATATTAGGCAAACCTGTGAGTCTCATCCTGCTGTTTCCTAAATAAGTGACAAATATTCCCTTGTTTCCCAAGGGTAACCTCACTGTTTTCCTCTTCATTGCCATACTATGATTTTCACCCTGCGTAAAGGTAATGGTGTCCTTTCCTGACACCATCAGGAATACAAATTTAAGGTGTTCATACCCAGCTGATCCCATGCCAGGTGGGACAAACAAGGAGGGCAATTTTGTCTCACTACCAGTAGAGAGATGCTGTATTAGCAGTGTCTTCTCATGTCTATCCCATGCTGCGCAGGATATAGCATGAATTCTTTGTGGCCAGATGAACCCTTAACACCTTCCCACAAATATGCTGCAAGCACTGAAACAGTAAATAACAGATCTGCATGTCCTTGGGTAATGAGAACTAAGAAAGTTCATGTTGCATCCCTGATAACACATGTATACTTATATAAGGGGTTTATTACTATGCATACTGCAGAGAGAAAGAAGCAAGAAGACTGCATCTCTTAGAAGTTTACCCTGGTTCAGCTGCTTCATGGGACCTCTCTGAAAGTGCCCACAGGAGACTGCATTTCCTTTGAAATATTAATCCCAGCTTAGTGAAGGGATGGTGCATGATCAGGCACAAACCTTGAAAAATGGCTCTTTAATTTTTTCCATCTGGGAATCCTCCTCTCAACAAATGCATTTAATGCCTATACGTGATCTCTGGTGGCTGTTGCATGCTGATGTGTGAGGATTATGTGATGCTGCTCATAGAATGAGAAGGTCTCAGACACGCAGTGATAGTTATTTGGGTGGCAGAGAGTGGTGGCAGAGTGCACTGAAGGGTGCAACTGAACGGTGCTCTTCTGAAACAGTCCAACACAGGTGATCCCAGGAGATATAGGAGGCATATAACTCAGGGAAGAAAAAGCCTTGTTAACCTTGGTACATTTAGTTGTCACTATTGCACTGTATAGAAAATAGTCCCTGACAGGAATCACACAGACACTTCTCAGCTGCAGCAGTGTCCAGGCAATCCAGCAGAAATATCGACCTGTGGATGGGAGTTCCTGGGCAGATACAGACAACAGCACCACAAGGAGACAAACCTACAAAGGAATGGGTCCTACCCACTGCTCTGTAATGTCAAACCATGTCCCAAATGAGCAATAGTGCTTGAGAAACAGCAGGGAGCAGAGGCACTTTACAGCCTATACTATCCACCTGGCAAAGCTGTAGACAGATTCCCTGCACCTGCTAGAGAACTGAGTTTCCCTCTTTCTCATTTCTCTCTAACATGCGTGTTGACATTTGCTCCACGTCACTTACACGGTTATGACAAAAGCTAAACACTGGGAGCAGGTACCTGTGTTCACTCTTGATGCAGCTTCTGGTCGGTGCCTGGACACTGGGAGCTGGCACTTAGCTGAGCACAGTTGCTGACTGTTCCCACTACCTGCATGCTTTGGCATGGCAGACTGAGCCTTCAATTTTGAGCAGTTCCCACACAAAAGCACATTTCGCAGCACTTTTGCTCCAATCTATTTCAGAGCCATGCTGTTAACTTGCCTTTGCCAGCCCCCTTCACTCCTGTGCTTTTTCACACAGCCTGTGGCAAACTTCCCATTTGTGTGAATCCACAGCCTCCAGGCAAAACTGTCAGCAAAGTGCAGCTTCCTGAGTGCTAAGCAGGGAAAGGTATCTGGGGAATCCAGTCCTGATGCCAGAGGTCTTAATGCCTGCAGAGACATAAGCCCCCCACAATATCCTGCTGTCCCTAGATGGGCATTACTGCAGTGACTGACCCATCTGCCATCACTGACCAGACACAAGGCAGGTCCTGATGAATAGATGGACAGGCTTTCAAAAGATTATGTTGTGTAGAAACTATTTTGTTACCTACTAGGCAAATCCTCACACTTTCCCCCGTGTGCACATGCACACACCACAGCTTCCTTGCATTGGGAATTGGAACATTATTTCTAATTTTTTATGGTATTTGTTGATATCGCTGCAGGCATTTGGGATTTGAATGAAGAAGAGAGAAGGCAGTTTATTCTTTATAATACTGAAGTATGCATGTGTCTGTGTTCATGTTCTGCATCTAAGGCAGTGTTACTGATATCTGGTATTTTTTTGCTGGAAAAGAATGGGTACGAAACCCTGTCTTGTTCAGCACTACAGGGCATCATCTCTTGCCCTGTCTTGCAGTACCTCCTGTAATTAGGTTTTATGCTAGAGCTTTGAGTCCATTTTCTGTGTCAGACAATGCCTCAGAAAATTTTGGCTAAAGACTGAGGATTGGTATCTGTGGGAATTGAGCCAGGATTTATAGCAGAAACACAGATTTTATTTTTCAATGAATTATATATAAAAAAATATCAGCAGGTGTGATAATTACTTCCTAGACAAAATATACTTTTTTTAAACATATCATTTGTTCCAAAACACTGTTTCTGGTGTTTTCTCCATGGGTTGATTTCTTAATGACACCTTGCAAGCTGAGAAACTAGGGCTTTTCCCTTCCAGCCTTTAACATGGATGAAGTGCTGCATTTGGGATTACTAACTCAGACTCACTGTAATCTTCCCTAAAATACAGAGATAATTATCTGCTTTTATTGCAGCAGATGCTCTTATAAAACCTCCTGTAACTCTGTTGCTTGTGGCCAAAGATTGCCATCAGCTACGTCATGCTATCAGAGGCAAGGGCTGTTGACCAAGCCAAGGATGTCTTCCTCCCAGTGTCAGTGACATCCCAGTGCCTTACACCAATGGCTGAGACCTGACATCACCAGAGTCCAGCAAAGCAGAACCTGACCATAGCTGAATGCAGCTCCTCTGTAGCTGGAAAACACTTCCAGTTAGAAGAACAGCCACTGCTGAAAATAGATTCAGGTCAGCTTTTTCAATGCTTTCTCTCAGGCAGATTATTCAGCGAGTTGTCCTAGGCTCTGGGTGCACTTTCTCTGCCCAGTGTGAACAGGCTGTTTCCTTAATCAAGAGTCCCCTCCTGTCAGACGTGTCACAGCTGTCTTTCTGGCCCCTTTTCTCTCTGCATTCTCATCTCAGCTTTACTTTCTATTTAGTTGATCCTTAAAATCCTTCTCAACATAAAAATCTAACAGTTGCCACCATGACAAGGTGACATCTATGTCCATCTTAGTCGAAGGCAGCTGCATCCTGTTTTTCTGGGTTTTTTTTTTCCCCTCCCCTCTCTCTTTTCTTCTTTCTCCTCTCTACAACTGCCTATGCAACCTCACACAACACACATGCTCAGTTCAGGAGAATTAGGGGGAAAAGATCAAATACACATCAATCACTGTTATTGTAGGTGGGACATATATTAATAAGAAAAACTCCTCATTTTCTGAGGACAGAGATTATATTTAGCACTTGGAGGAACCTTCACTGTGGATGTGCAGAGACTGAGATATTGACTACAGACATTTTAGGCTGTCAGAGGCTGTTCAGGATGGAGCATTAAGTGTGCTCATTGGCCCAGTCTACCAACACTGGCCTAAAACAGACACCGTGCCACCTCCGAGTCACAGACATTTTCTGTCAGATGCTTGAGATTCAAACATCCATAATATTGGGGCTGCTTATGCTTCAGCATATTTTCTAATAAGTTATGTCTTAGAAATAAAGTACTAAACAAATGGGAATTATAATGAAACAACAGTGATAATACCATTGTATGTATTTGAAGTAATGATGAGGCTAGATTAGATAATGAAGGTGTAAAATGGATAAACATTGGTATCTCTAATACCCATAATAAATTCTAGGACATTGAAAAGACTGCATCATATCAACAAATAACAGTGCATAACACTAACAACAACAGCCTCATAGGAAAAATGATACTTAGAGTGCTAGTCATTGGAGGAAAGCATCTCAAAACACAGAAACCACTACAGGATCATATAAAATGGATATATCCCACATTCAAAATAATCAGAGCAATTCTCCTGCTTGTCCCCAGCTTCTTGGCTTACACTCTATCTCAAAAAGCACCTTTTGCTCTGTTTCATCCTCACATGTGCAACGGAGGTGACTACTGCTAATGATAAGAGTGACTTTAATTCCCATGGCTTTAGCATTAGCAAATACTGTGCAGATTCCTCTACCAGACAGGCAGGAAACTTTGTTATAATGAAACATTTTATGTTGCTTATAATTCACCATGTTTATAATGAGGGGGAAAAGGAAAAAAAAAGTCACAGGAAATGATCTGAAGTGCTGTCTACGGGGACGGCATTGCTGCTGGTTTGCCCAGGGTCACTTTGCCCTCTCTCACCCAACATATGTGTCCTGCAATGGAAGCAGCAGAGGGGAGAGTGGGCAAGTTAGATGTGACCATGGTGATGGGGCAGAAAACTGCAGCATGGGCTCTTCAGAGCAGCAGCCTTGCAGGGCAGGACTCCGATAGCTGCACCCATCTGCTGCTGTGCTGCTTGGACCACACTTCAAGTCCACTGGTTTCAAAGAGAAAGGGATAGATACGTCTTTCTTACCCAACTGATCACTTCAGAGTTCACTCTTAGGCCAAAATTAAAACCAATAAATCTGCTGAGGTCCAACAGCCCCAAATTTAGCAATATATTGTTATAAGCTCTGCAGAGTCCCTCTGGATGACACTGGGGATAAAGAGCAAAGGAGTGAAACCAGATATCTGTCAGCATTTACACACTAATAACAATGTCTCACAGAAGGTAGGGCTGTGACTTACCCTTCTCCTTTAGTTTCCTCATCATTTTGCAGCTAGGGAACTGAGGCACAGTAACAGTGTTTATAAAAGAGATTCCTTTAACCATAAAGCTGTTTACCCTCAAGTAACAGCTGCCCCTGTAAGAGGCACTTGTACTGCAGCCCAGCTTAATGCCATGAAACCAGACCCAGCCACAGAGATGTTTCATCACCCCCCTCCTCCTCAAAGAGCCGTCAATATACACTCTGCTGTCACACTGAGCTTAGCTTTGCAGCAGATGTGGTGTATTTGCAAGCGATAGCCATTCCTGTCATATATTGAAATTAATTTCTCAGACAAAAATCTGCTTTATTGAGAATGAAAGTGAGCAGCAGACACATCAACACAAGCACAAGTGTGTGGCCAGCAGGACAGCAACAACATTTGTGATAAAACAGCCTTTCCCACTGTTCCCTTCCCCCCATACGAGAATTTAGTTATAGTGCCATTTTTCCAAGACAACTAAGTGCTCATATTTTTCTCTTTCCAGTTGACTGCTGCAGAGTAGCTATGCTTGAGAAAATTAGTTTTTATCATTTTAATCATCTAATCTTCATAAACCTTTTAACGCAAAAACAACAACTACTTAACGCACAGCAAGATAATTAATATTGAAAATAGACTCTGCAGGGGAACTGTAGTACCTGCTGCCTTGCATTAGAATCCCAGAATAATGAATTAGCTAGGAGCTTTAAGTAAGTTTGTAAGAACAATATAAACAGTACCAACACAGACACCGTTTCCATTTGCTTTAGATAAATCACATCAAGATGCTACTTAATATGTTGATAGCCCAGTGTTAAGAATAACTTAATAACCATTGTCCCTACTGAAATATTACTGACTTAAAAAAAAAAATATCTTTCAAAAATATCACCTTACAGTTGACAGCAAAAAATGTAAGTTTACCTGGCCTAGAAGAAGAGATTTTGCCTTTTTCCCTTACCCCACCAAGCCACAACAAAGGAATGGAAGGATTTGCAGCTGGAACTTGTTAGGAGCAGCCTTGGAAGGGGTCAGACTAGCTTAGCTGTGCTCCCCACCCCCAGGACAAAGCTTTTCAGCTGGACCAGGGCCCCAAGTTGAGGCTTTCTGCTGCCCTAAGGGGACAGTGGAGCTACATATTCCCTTTCCCGGCAAACAGCAAATTAGGGGTTTTTTTCAAAAGAAAAGAATGTGAGGTAAGATAGGAACTAATCCTTTCTGCTAAACACATCTACCCCCGAGCAATGGCACATAACTCATTAATGCTGAGAACTAGGCACTGCCAGCAGAGACTGAAAGGACCTCGACATGCTAAAAATAATGTGTGCACTTACAGAGCACTTAACATCTTCAAAGTACTATACAAATATTAACTAATTATTTAAGGAACTAATTACTGACAGAAGGATGTTTATTGCTTTTTCTGAACACATGCCATGGGTGTATGCCAGAGATCCCCTGAAGGACCCTGTTGAACTTGCTGGGGCTGCTACTTGCTTTGGGGGGGTAATGACTGGTGTTTTGGGGTGGGAGCCCACCTTCATCTTGCCTGGTTCATGGGAGGATGCTCAGCATAGGAGGACCCAGTGGTCCCTGTCCTGACCCAGACTCTGCACCCATAATTCACAAGGGTCCATTTCCAGATTCAACCCTCCAATCTCTATGGCAACCAAGTATGCACAAATCTGCATGACTAATAAGTGTGCATGAAAAGTTTGTTATCTGCTACACTTACAGTCCCTTCACAAGGGACTGCTCAAAGATGTGAGGTTAAAAAACCTGCACTGAAATAGGAAACGGTGGGAAGGAAATCAAACAAGAATACAGATTCATTTAAAGCTCAGCAGGGAACGGATAAGGATAGCAAAATAAATAAATAAATAAATAAATCGGAGTGAATTAATGCTGCCAAAGGATTTAAAGGGAATACGAAAGACAATTATTATATGGCTATTGGGGTAAGACAAGCAAAAGTCCTAGAGAGACAGTATGTCCATTAATTAGTAAATGAGGGTGGGTATGAAACTAATGATGACTAGACTCTACCTTTAATGAGACAGATAAAAGAAACGTGGACTATTCAGAAATGAGGAAAAGCCAATAAAATACCTTTTCTTAGTAACATGTGAGAAAATACTTGAGGGAAAATGAGCCCATATGTATATCAGCTGATACAGATTAGCCTGGGATACTGGGTGAAGTGGTGAAAATGCCATATGCATGTGATTACTTCTCCTAATTTGTGAACAGAAGACTAAGAAGTGACTAAAGAAACATGTATACAGACACTTAAAAGGAGAAATGAACGATCCCAAAACACTATTTTATGAAAATTCACTTTTTCCCCTTTCTAAAATAGAGAAATCAGCATTGCTTTGGATTGTGGTGCAGGTGAGGAATACGAAGGCAACCAGCGCAACCTGGCCCATCGAAAAGTCCCCACAATGGTCTCTGGCTGGCCCCAGTCCCTCGTGGCAAAGGCCACTGCTGCTTGGCAGCTCATTGCTCCTAAATCTGTCATGACACTCCAGGCAGGAGGTCCCCATCTTGGCCAGGCACCATGCCACCATATAGAGAGCCCTGGGAGTGATGCCTGGCAGGGAACAGGATGCTTTGCAGATGGTGCTGAGCAAGATGTGCCGGTACTGGACTTCCTGAGGTACTTTGGGTGACCTTGCCACAACACAAGAGCAGTTGCTTTCAGCAGGTGGAGAGAACACAACCCCTGGCTGCAGTCCTCCAAGGAAATTGTGCCCTAGGTCATTGTGCAGGATCCCAACCACGTTTGGACAGAAATCACAGTCCTGTCTGGGCTTGTGCTGATACAATAAATGACAGAACTGCCAATTAGCTCAGCCCACAGTGTACAATTAATGTGATAGTGCCCCAAAACATCCATTTTTAAAGCTGTTAATATTCCCAGCTACCTTGGAGGCAATTCTGGTCATGGATGTTTGGTGTGTCTGAGAGCTGGCCCTGGCAACACAAAGCCTCAGACAGCATCAGTCTAGCAAGAATAAATCTCACCAGACAAACTTGATTGCTTTTTTGATAGAAACAGAAAATTAACAGATGAAGGGAATGCTGTAGCTGTGATATCTTTGCATCGGAGTGGTGCATTTGATACTGTGCCTCATGAAATCTTTCTAGAAAAATTAATTTAAATTAGCTTAGAGATGAACACTGTCTTCTTGATTGAAAATAGACTGGAAGGCTATAAAGAGGCTAACAGTGAGTGGCAAAGCATGGAGTTGAAGATGAGGAGAACACAGAAGAACCACAAATTACTCTTAAGTAAGTTTTATTTCATGTCCTCACTGTTCATCTAGAAATGGAGAAGGAAGCAACATTTTAATAAGATATGCAGATGAGATGAAATTATGAGGAACTAAAATCCTCCACAAAAGATGCAAACAGATCCAGAGAGAGAAGCAGCTGGGTCAGGATGCTATAAAATGAATTCAGGGTTAGTAACAGAACAGGAGAATTTGACCAGTTTTCCTATTCATTGGAACAAACCAGATCAATCAGCTTTCGTTGGTAGGAGGAAAGGAGTTTTTGGTTCACAATTATGCATGTCTGCTTCTGCAGATGTGAATCTTACTAGCCTGAAGGCTTACAAAAATCCACTTATACTCCAGCATGCTTCCTAAATGGGAGGGTTTGAGTTACACATCCAGTTGTACAGTTTAGATACTTTCTAAGTGACATAAGGCAGAGTTTTGACTTCCACATGATGGTGGAAGAGTTCACATGATGGTGCTTAGAGTTCAGACTGCAGTCTTCAGGACAGATGTGCATACCCAAAATTACTTTCTAAAAAAAATAATCAAATTTAACATTTTTAGAATCTTCCTGCTAAGTATCTGAAACAGAACAGTTTCTTCAAAACTTGCAGGCACAAGTTAGACCCAAATTAGAAGTGAGATATGGCAGCAAAAGGGCAGTGCAGTTTGGGGCAGCACAGGTTCAGACCACCTTTATGCTGCTCTGCTGTTTCTGCACCTAGAACACCATGTGCAGTTCTGGGAAACTCATTAGCAAGGAGATATTGAAAAATTGTAGTGAGTTTAGAGAAGAGCAACAAAAATTATCAAGGGGATGGAGAGATTCATTTATAAAGAAAGATTAAAGGAGCTAAATCAGTACTGGAAGAACTGAATTTGTAATATACTGTCACTCAGAGAAAAATGGCTACAGAAGGACATTACAACCTAGTGCTGAATGGTACAAACACCAAAGACAGGGAAGAACTAAGTAGCGTGGTTGGGTGTAAAAGAAAGTATGATGAGTCCAAAGCGAGAAAGGGAAACATAGACTAAATATTCAGAAAAAAATCCTGACAAGGGAAGCCTCAGAGTTTGCAACACTTGAAGTTAGAGTGAAAAAAAAGCCAGCAGATGTGCAATGTGGGACAATTGCCTAGTCAGCCCCAGAAGTTCACCGTGCTTCTTACTGCTTCCTGTGGGAATGGCACAGATCCCTAGCTGGGGGGTTACATGACAAAAATGAATGTAGGAATATGTATGAGACTATTGTTCACTGTGAGCCGTGGTGACAGTATAATTTCCTTCATACAATTTCAAATTTCCTCTAGTGAGCATTTGTTCAGAATGAAGAATTTGGAATCCAGTCTCTGGACCTTTTTCTCTTTGAGTATCTGAGAGTTTTTATGCTCTTGTTGGTACTGTGGGACCAGACACCCACAGAGGTTTCCTCTTCCATGTAAAATTTCCAATTTAATCTCTCACACTTACAGTCACTTGTCAGCACTCGACAGAAATGCACCTTTATGTTCTTAAGTGTAGCTGCTCTGTGCCAACAACAGCAAGCTCAGGGCAGATATCCTTAGTGCCTTGTCCAAGCCAATACAAATTATTATTCAGGATTTCAGCCTCCTAAGGATTGTGTAGCTAATGCAACACAGTGCCTTGGTTTTCTCATTTATTTTGTTTTACTTCATACGCTGTATTGCTTTCACCTCTCAAATATTGATTAAGTCAAGTCAAGGCCTTGTTCTAATCAGTGCAGCACAGTTTGCATTGTTATACACATGTACCTATTATAACTGGATTCTGTAAAGTAGTTTGTGAGCTATCTGCTTCCAGAATTAGACAAGGTCTGCATGTTTTAGCTGAGATCAGCTCTTAAGTGTTCAGTTTACTAGTAATTTTCTGTGCATTAGAAAATGTGATCTGGCCCTCCCTCACTCCTAGTGATGGTTAATCAAAGCAATTTTTGTGAAGTAAATCAACTTCCGTGGGTGATTAAACAACGGGAAAGATCAGGTATGTGCATAATATCTACTTTGGATATAAGCTGTACTATCAGAGGAAATTAAGCTGTGGGAGTACTGTTTGCCCCCACCCAAAAAGTAGCATCGTGGGAGAAGCTAGGTGCTCTCATAGCACCGAGAACTAAATTCTTCTGTCACTTGTCACATGGTGAAACTCCTTAAAATGAGCAGAGCCTGTAGAGAGCTTATCTGGAGAGAGAACATGGACCCTGCTCTCTGAATGGTGGCAACCAGTGGGGTAAATTCTGCCCACCTAGATCCTGGCAGCTGTCAAGTATGAATTTCTAATCTTTGCATAAAGCTGGAGATACAGTCAAATGACTTTGTATTACTGTCATTTGTATTCTGCCTCTGGACGCTTTCATTCCTCTTGCTTTGAGTAATATTTTTTCAACCTTGCCTTCTCATTAAAATTTCCTCTTCATTATAGCACATTTCAATATAATTTCCTCCTGAACTGAGCTCAGGGTACAGCCCAACTAATAAGAATTGCATGATCTGCATTATTATGCACACATAATCCATTATAATTGAATCTTATTCCACTTTAATTGCACGTGTTTACAAACTCTATGTTCACTGCAACAAATTATGTATTTTAGTTGATTGTGCCATTAATGATTGAAAAGCCAGTGCCATTTTGTGTTTAACCCATTTTTGGCTTGCATAACAAGTGACAAAAAATAAAACTCTTGTGGAGAGTCACAAGATACATTTCTAACTTTCTCTTGTTTTTTTAAGTGTTGAGGAGAGTTCTGCTGTAAACTGAAATCATGCATCTTTAGAAATACAACACTTTGTATCATTCAAACCATTTTCAGCCTTCCAGTGTGGCAGGATTTTAGTCCAACACTCATTCATCATTGAATTTGGAGGCCAAATTTATTTTAGCAACAGAGGCCTTGTTCTTCTCCATAATTTACAACACCCTCCATCACCTATGCAAGCCCAGGGCTTTTGCATTTCCAGAGAAAAGCTTTTTACCCAGAGCTCCCCCTTTTGTGAGTATGCTTAAATGCCCCTACCAGCTGCCTGGCAGTTGTGTTTCTGGGCAATGCTATAAGGTCAGCAGATGCAAAATTATTTAAGAAATGGGACTCCTGAGACTTCAGATACTGAAGAGAATTGGAAAATCTGGCAGCATGCTGTGTTGTTTTGGTGCAAGGTCAGTTAAATAAGGTCAGTTGGATGTTAAATCTAGCCACTGCCTAGTTTGTCATCAGGTTTTATAATAGAAACAAGGGAGCTTGATAGACCAGAGTCTCCAGAAGAAAAAAAAACACTGAAAACCAGAGAAAGTCGGTAACTGGGAGCTGACTTCATGGCCCCAAACATTCATATTGGCTTGCTAAATTTAATCATCATTGAATAAAAGACTATTATGCTAGTGAAGGAGAAAGAAAGGCTTTGTCCTAAGTGGAAAAGAGGTTCTGGCAGAAATCAAAATGCAGGTGATGTGCTCAGCATCTTCAGGATGCGACTGTTTATGGCTTTGACAATAAATAATACATCACAGGCACTGACAAATGGAGCTTCACAAAAGCCTTGTGAAGTAAATCAGCGGTTATTATCCAGGATGGAGAGGGAGATGGGGCATAAAAAGGTTAAGCAGCTTGACCAAGAGGATACAGCAAGCCTGTGGCAAAAGTGCAGCTCCTGTGATGCCCAGGTCTGTGCTAGCAACCACAAGCCCTGTCCCTCACAATTTTCTTTTGGCTGTTACCAGCTGCAAAGGAATAGCCACTGATACTGTATTTGGGTACTAAGTTGTCAGGAGGATGTGAAGCCAGGAGATAAATTAATGATTTTTTTGTTCTGTGATGGATTTACAGAGAATCAGAGGCTTTAATTTGGAGAGCCTGGGTTCTGCCATGCCTTTTTGGTTTCACCTATTGGATTTTTGATAACTATAAAGCTCTCCAGTGGGACTGGGGATCTCAAGTGTCTGGGGGTGGAATTAAGCAATATAGCATGATTCTATGTCTATAACTAGAAGGCTTTTGTTTTATGCTTATGGGGATTTGGGCAGGAACTGTGCTCTTGTTATTAATTGTTGTGCATTATGACTCAAAGTAAACTTACTGCGTTGTCTAAACTATTTTCTAGGCATCATGAAATGTTTAGAGGTTTCATATGTCTTGAAGTGTGAGATTTTGTCCACCTTTACACACCTTTACAGTTGTGTAAGTAGAGATGGCTGTAAGATTATACATCAGGAGGTACACTGATAATGCAGAAGTGATCTGGCAGGCATTTATGTTTACTGTCATTTATGGCAGTTGGCTGTGACATAAAAACACTTTGGGCTGAATCAGTTTAATTCACATAGTCTGGATTCAGTAAAAGCAGGTTCTCATTGCTCTAACCACCTTCCCCCTTCTTCCTTCCTTGCACAACACCCTGCCTGCACGGCTGGTGATGCCCAGACCTCTAGTCCTACAGCTGGCTCAGTGCAAGCAGGCTGTGGTCACAGCATGCAGTTCTGGTGGGGCTTGCGCTCGAGTCGAGAATTTTTTTGTTTCTAGGCTAGAGGACACCAGCACACCCTTCTTTTGCAAAGTTATTCTAATCCTGTAGTCAGGACCTAGTGCTGAACAAATGCTTTGCTATCCTGTGATAAGAAGTATGGCAGAAGTGAAAAGCATTACTATTATTGCTGTCCTTTGAAATGTGGTCCCTAGGGGAGGTGACATTTGAAGGATTCACTGCATGTGGTGAGGTCTGCTGTCAGCCTGGGAAGCCAGGATTCATGAACAGTGGCTCACAGATACTTTGTGCTGTGCATTGAGGAGGTAAAGCTTTTGTTTGTGGAGAACAGCTCTGCGGAGCTCTAGAAGGAGCAGTTCCTGTAGCTACAGGAGAAGAGTTGGTACAAGGTCAGAGCTTTTAGAAAAGGGCAAAGAGAAAACAATCCATGCATGCTTGAGCCTATGTGTATTTGCATACATGTGCATATACAAGAAGGTTTGTGGATATAATTAACTCCTAGGTTCCTGAATGCATTTGGAGAGCAAAGTATAAAGTTGCAGACTACATTCTCATCTTTGTGTGAACACAACTGCATTAACCTTAAAAGAGAAGGTATTTAAAGCACTGCAATAAGGCTGTACTGAGGATGAATCCCTTGCAAAACCCTTGTGCTAAATCAAACTCATTTTAGTTAAACAAGCTCATAAACTCCTCCATCACACAAACTGTTATTTTTACTCTTTCAGTACTGAAAAATGGCAAAATGTATTATCATTGTTTTTAATCTGGCAAAGATATTTGCTCCTGGCCTGATATGCTGTCTGCCAAGCTTCAGGATTGAAGCAGACTTTTATGCTTGAAGCTTTGTACACACAAGGCTCTGGAAAAAAAATAAAGAAAAAAAAAAAAAAGAGTTTATCACTGACAAGTTGGCACGATTTTAACTAGTGTTGAGCAGCTGGAGAATCTGGAAAGCACATCAGACTTAGAGTCAGTGGGGAAAAGAGGAAATTCTGCAGTTTACTAGAATCTTGCCATAAAAGGAACAAATTAAAGGGAGAGGGAAATAGGCAGAGCACTCCAAAGATAGGTCAGTTTGCAGACAGCAAAGCCTGTTGATAAGACCATTAGAAACCAACTAGCAAAGTGATTAATGAAAAGAAATCAGTTTTTGGTTCTTGGGACTGATAGCCAATTGAATCCCAACAGGATCACCAGAGATCTGAGTGCACAAGTCAAACCACCACTGAAAACCTGTACCCATAGCCAGCGCCTTCTCACTGCCTTCCTAAGCACCTCTCCTGCCAGCAAATGATAATCTGAATTTCCCAGACAGCCTTCTTTACTGGGATTTTAGTGGGGAAGGTGGGTGAAGGAGGAAAAAAAAGAAGTGAAGAGGGGGAATAAGATCAGTGGTTTGCAGAGCTTAAAGAAAATGTTTAGGAGTACATTGCGTGGGAACATGGACACGAGGACAGCTTGGCTCCCAGCCCCAGGAATTCCCTGAAGTTCTGGGAATGCCTGCAATGCAAACCCCATGACCAGGGTGGGAGGTCACATCGCAGCACAAATGTTTCCTGTCCTTGCTATATGGGATGCTTCTAGTTGTGGAGTGGCTTGATGCTTTAAGCTAATACTCAGGAGCAAATGGAGGGGCTTTCAAGCACCAGAAATACCCAATGATTAAATCAACAGTGGCTAAAATAAAAGAAGCGTCATGCATGGAAGAATATTTGGCATATTTCCAGGTCCTAGCAAACAGAAAACCCCATCAGTCTAAAGAAGCATTAGGAGTTTATGATGTGGAAATAACTGGCTGGTGTGTGTGACGCATTTCCAGCTTATGGTGAGCCATCTATTAGAAGAAAATGTTTTAGACATTCTGGGGCTGGACTCAACCTCACTGCTGCAGGCCAAATGCCATGAACATGAGGAGAGTGTTTCAGAAAGAGAATAGCCTACCACGTGCAAAGAGGGAAGAGATCAGGAAACATTAGGCTTAATTACTTCTCAGCTATTTAGTGCTCAGATGAGGTGATGGGGAAAAGTCTGTAATAGCTGAGTTCGGGCAGCTTATGTCTGCCGTGGTGTCATCTTTGCTGGCTTCCTCTCATTCTGAGGCACCTACTGGATGGACAGAAACCTTTTACAATTTGACCATTTGACTTGAAGCAAGCTTTCAGTGTACAAAAGGAATCCACTGAAATAGCAAAAGTGAGTGAACAGTTTTCAGTGTATCTATTTTAACAGCAACAAAAAAAAGGAGTCTCAGTCATGTCCAGCAATCAAGGTCAGCATGACCTTGGGTTTGAGTAGCAGTGCTCAATCCACTGTAATGGAGGTGGGTGATCCTGGAGAGTCAGGGACCTCAGAGCACTCCACAGACACTGCCTGGTTTTACAAATACCTTCAGCAATAGAAAAAAATACTTGCTTTACAAATGAGCAAACTGAAACACAAGGAAATAAAGTCTTGCCCAAGAAGTCAACAGCACATTCAGCAACCACAGAGACTAAAACTGCCAGTCCCTTTTTTGAGCTGCATTCTCCCTGGGAGTAAGCCAGGGAAAAACATCAGCATCCACATTCACACATATTGTTCAGTGACAAAAGATGGCCTTCCTCGCCAGACTAACCCCAAATGGTATTCACAAGATCCATAAACATTTCCTTAAAGAGCAATTTTTGAAGGAAGTTTTCTTTCTCTAGAGAAGTTCATCATTGGAAGAAAATCTCAGTCAGTTTCAGGAGGGCAAGTTTCTTCCTTCCATAACCCTGGAGCTGCCCTAAGGTGTCTCCACTCAGGATAGTGGTAGCAGACTCAGTGCACCTCTAACTCCAAGAGCTCTTGGCATTCATATACAGAGTACAAGAAAACATGAGCTAAAACTAAGTCAAACTGAAAAATGGACCTGTGTCTCTCTGTCTGTCTCTCAAGTACTCATTTTCTGTCCTCTGGGTCTTTTAAATTCTTCTGTCTGCTATTTTTGTCAAAGACAAGATTTGTGCTCTTCATTTGACACAGTCTTTTCAATTCATCTGGAAAAAAAAAAGAGAAGCTATAGAAATATTAGTGTCAGTTACAAAGGACTACAGGAGTGATTCAGTGAAGACCTCTCTGCTGGAGAATCTCTAGTAGGTGTCACACAGAACCAAAAGCAGGGGAGGTTTGGTCTGAGCTCTTTACCTCTGGGAAACTGTCTCCTCTGCAATGATTACAGATCTAGGCTTATTTCCCCATCTTTATTGTGAGCACATCTTTCCCATCTTTAATGTGACACTAAGAAGCTTCCAGAAAGGAAATGTTCATTTTCTCTCCTGAAGTACCAGGTCCTTCTCAAATGTATACAGAATCTGGACACTCACACATTTTTATTTTCATTTCAGACACCACCACCTGGGTACAATGCAGTACACTCTTCATGGCCTGAACTTTTAAAAAGAAAATGTAAATACACTTGCAGGAACAGAGAGTCCCCTTTGCTTCCTGAATTGATTATGATAGTAAATTTATGGACTTTGCAAGAACATTGATGCCTAGAAGGCAGGATCTGTTGCAGGATGAGTTGAGGAGATGCTTGCTCAGATAAGAATATCTGCTTGACTAGCGTCCTTAGATAAGAACATCTCCTTGACTAGCATCCTTGCTGCTTCAGTCACTCCTAAGAAAATCTGTCAAGAGGTATTTCCATGGTTAACACGACATCTCAGCCATGCTGTTCCCCAGCTAGCCGTTCTTACGTGAGCTAAGGAGACATCTACTTCACACCAGTAGAAGGAGAACATTTCACTGTGCTCTGTAAGTCATTCTCCTCTGTCCCATATCTGCTGAGATGCATCATTGTGGCACAGAGCTATGGCATTTTCCAGCAGACACAAGCAAGCCTGGTCAAAGTGCCCAGCTAACTTCAAGCCTCAGTACTGCCCTGACCTACCACTCACATCCCTGCATCTTGGCCATGTGATTAGTAGAAGGCCAGCCCTGAGCTAACCACATCCATGAAGGTTTTGGTGCAATTAGACTGGGAGTGAAAAACAAGTTACTAACTCTGTGCAGCAGACTGTAACTGCATTTCCTGAGTGTACTGACCTGTGAGCAGTACTGCAGCAGAGCAGCAGCCCTGTCTGCAACAGTGCACGCTTCATGTGGGGATGCCACAGCCCTCTGAAGGGACGCTGCTTACTCCAGTGCTGCTCTCCAGAAGAAGCAGCAGCAGATGGGGGACACTTATCACGAGAGACTGTGAAGGAAAAAGGGGAAGAGAACTACTGCTGCTGAGCCGATGCCTGCCTGCTCCACCTTCTGCTGCTGCTGTTTCCTACGAGTTGAGGATCAGACCAACTCTATTTTCAGGATATAGATAAAAGTTTCAGTCACAGGTCATGAATCTTTCAGTTGCAAGAAAGCCTGACTTTTTTTCTGCAGGGCAGGAACAAGAGAGCAGCCGCTCTGCTCTGCCTGCCAAGCTCAGTGTTGCCTGGCTGGAGAGCCCAGCTCCAAGCAAGCTGACTCTTTCATCCAGAGGCCATAGAGATGCTGACACCCACGAACATGCACACCAGGGATATTCATGCATGGACTCACAGACCTGGCCTTCAGTAGACAGTTTCTATGCTTCTGACTGGTGCAAAGTGTCTCCTCCAAGCCCTCTTCAGCCGCTGCCTTGCAGAGGGTGGGATTTTACAGAATCACTGTGAAACTAAAGATCTGCCAACAGGAGCAGAGAAACAGAGGGCTGAGAGGGGGTTCTGCATCACTGAGCCCAGTCCTCTGCAATCACAAGCCACCAGATCATAAGATGCCTTTCATCCAGCAGTGGAGCTGTATATTAAAACTAGTTTGGATTTACCTCCACGTCTTTGCTGAGGGCACTAATTTAGTGCCTCACTCTTCTGATGGCTGGAAACCTCAGAATTTCCAGACTAAGTATATCTGTGACCCATTTATACCTATTTGTTCTTGTGCCAATGCTGTTCTTGAGTTTAAATAGCTCTTCTCACTCTCCAGTGTTAACTCTCCCCCCACCATTTATAGACTGCAATCACATCTCAGAGCCAAATAAAGGCTGCATTGGCTGCATTTCTCTGCAGCTGTTCCTATTTTAACAGACACTGTCTGAGCTTGTGTGCCAGGACTGACTACCTGGTGCTCCAGGTAGGGTCTCATCAGGCCCTGGTTCAGTGATGTTCACACTGGATGTCTGATGCATCATAGGCTCACAAATTCCTTCTCCAGGCTCTCTTGGGGCACCCCAGAACAGCTAACTTCACTTTCTTCTCATCTATCATTTCCAAAAGATAAGCCCCATTTCACAGAAGCAATGCAAGGCGTGATTCCCTCAGTGCCCAGCCTTGCCTTTTGTACAGTTACATCCATCTTTACACTTCCATCTCTCCTGCTGCAGCCCTCAAGACCATCCCAATTTTCAGTAGTTTTCTGGACCCCCACTGTTGTGATGATCCACTCTAATTTCATCTCAGCCACGAATGTTAAAGGTTCTCCTTTTATGCCAGGAACATTAGAATTAGAAATTTAATCAACCTCCCCAACCAACCCTAAAGGGACTCCAGGGGCAGCCTGGAGCCTTTCTCAAACTTTCACAAATACATTATATATTCCTCTTAAATCTCCAGACGTTTCCTGCACAATTCCACTAATCCCCATTCTCTTCAGTTTCAATAATCTTTCCACTATGTCAAATACTTTGTAGAAGTCCAAAGAGATTAGATCTACTGCAATGCATTTGTCAAGAAAATCAATTATCTTATCAAATAAAATTATCAAATTCATCTGACACAATATACCTTTGTAAAACTGTATTGCATTCTTTCCTTCAAAAAGAAGTCCTCCTTCATAAAGATTTGTATAATGTTGAGGTCAGCCAGCCACCCTTCAGTCACATCGATCATATTTTTCTCTTATATATATATATATATATATAAATATACTAAGCAAGTACTATACAAAGGGGTGATAGGAACAGTGCTGCATCCAGAGACAGATCCCTACACATTGGCTCCAGCAAAGCCACAGCAGAAGAGCAGCTAACCTCTATTACCTGCTTTTCTACTTTTTTTAAATGTTTGGCATTTTCAAAGGTGGTTTGAAATCATCCTTTTACAGTGTCGAAGTACAGAATTAGGGATTTAGGAATCAAATAGACCAAGTTCTAAAAAAATAATGGAAGACCTGTATTTCCACATGACCAGCGGAAACAAGATGATATATCTTTTCCCATGGCAATTAGGAAATCTGTTCCCTAAAACAGGCCAGAGAATTGCAAAGTGCATAGAAGAAAGTGATTAGAAATGAAAATAAAACTGAGAATATTACACGTGTTTTGCTTGGGTTTGATCCAAAGATGGAAGGTGCAGCTAAGAGGCTATAAGATGTTCACAGTCTTCTGGCTGGGCATCTAATTCTTAAGCATTTCTATATCCTTCAGTCACTCATGAAAAGGACCTGTATTTGGGGACCTGATAGGCTCCTGTGTGCTAAATTTATATTATCAAGTTATTCATATTAACAGCTTTTCTCTCCCTTGTTGTCCCTCCTCCCTTCATCCTACCTACCAAGGAATTCCTTTTTCTTTGCTCAGTGAGGGCAACTTTTGAATTTTCCCTCTCGAATCTTTGGTGCCTCTACTTATTTTGGTGATGTTGCTATTCCTTAGGATGGGCAGAAGTTATTGTATCCTGCCACATAATAAACAGCACCAGCTTTTCATAGATCTAGTCTGTGAGTAAGCCCTAAACAGATCATTAGGCCATGAGAGGTGCAGTTTATCTGAGGGAGAAAGATGGAGGCAGAGGAGGATGGAAGTCCATGAGCTGGAGGGGTTTCAGCCCCAGAAATGCTGCAGCTTGCACAGGTCACATCACATCTTTATGCTCCATTTTTACTTTCTCATGGCTTTCTCATCCATTGCAACAACACACTCTTGAGCCTGCTCCTCTACTACACCTTTGTTCAGCACAGCCCTTGGCCAGGCCACTCCTTATTTTTAGCATCCACACCAGGATGTAGGAGCACTAAGGCCATTTCAGTAGCTACTGTGACAGACCTCCAAGCCATTCTGTACAGGACTGCAACATGGCATTTTACTAACTGTTCATACTACATACAAACACTAAAGTTGACAAATGAATAAAAATTAAGAAAAATGAGGGTATTTTACTCGAGCTGTTCTAGGACTGTCTCAAACAGCTTTGCATGGACAATTAATCTCCTAGTTCTATTGTAAAAAATAAAATGAATGGTCAGTGACTGGAATTAGAAGAGAAAGTAATGAAAATGAAACATGATTACTATCAAAGACAGACCCTAAAAGGACATCAGAGTCCAGTTGAAAGTTCAGACAAATTTGAGCTTAGTGGCAAAGAAAACCCCACTTCGTTTTCTCTGTTTCACAAAGCAGTTCTGTGAACCTAGGAAGGAAATTTTAGAAAATCTGATTATGCAGGGAAAAAAGCTCTTGTCATAATTAATCCAACTCAGAAATCAGATGCCAGCAAAGGGGGAAATTCCCTTCTCATTTATATTCCTGTCAACCTGCTGAAATCAGAAGGGCTTCAGGAAAATTTAAGACTTCCTTTGTAAAACTATATTGCTTGACAGTAACTGGGCCCATACTTACATTTAGGGGGTTCTCTCATCATACTCAAACATTATTGAGTGTTATTATTAAACAGATAAAAGATCTCTGGTGCAAAATCCCACTTCAGGATTTAAGTTTTTAAGTTAAAAATGCTTTTGTATACCTACAGTCAGGAATTACAGCAGATGATAATAATTATACAGTAGAGAATATGTATCACATGTATCATACCGAATATGTAAACACAGAATCTTAGCCCTCTTTCATTAAAAATGGCTATATTAATGGCACAAAAATTCTTCACAATGTCTCAAATGCTTCATATGGGCCAAGGAATGTTCTTGTAGCTAAAATATCAAGAGGCTGCTGAAATAAAACACATGAATAACTTTGGGCAGACAGTGTCTTTTTGTTCAGTGGTTGTACAGTTCTTGACACAATGGAGCAGTCCCTGAAAGGGAACCCTGAAAGGACTGAGCTGTCCAAAATAATTAACGCACATGACTGATTTCTTTACAACAGAGAGGAAAGAAAAAGCAGATCTTCAGGTTTTGGACTCAGACCTTTATTCCTCATCTCAGAGTGTGGGAGAGACATCACTTGCTACCAGTCTAGTAACACTGGATTCCTAATTGGCTCCAGATCAACGATCCTTCACATTATTCCAGGTTTGGTAAGGCCAAATTCTTCCCATTTCCACTGACACAGGTAGGAGTAACTCGACTGATGGGGAGCTGCTCTGTATTTACACAGGTGGAGCTGAGAGCTGAATTGGGTCTCAATTTCTTCATTTCTTTGAAAGGTGTAATTTGAATTTCCTCTTGCTTGAAAGCCTATCTTGACAAATGTGCTGAAGTATCTCATTACTGAGCTCATAGGTGAACACCGCCCCTGCCTTAGCTTCCCCCTGAGTTTTCTTATAGAGAAAAGAGGGGCAGCAGGAGTGATGCCCACCCCTGCACCCACACACGCCTGTGCTGTTGCCACAAGGGCCCAGCTCTGCCTCCTACCAACAGACAAGTTACTCTGTTTTGGAACAGCTTTCACACAGATAGTTTAAACCCTGCGGACTGTACACAAGGCAGATGCCCATCACTGACACGGGGCGTGGAGGCTCTCGTGCTCTGGGGCCTGGGGGAGGTTTCAACGCACGCTCCACTGGGAAAAGCCATGCCAAGCTCAGGCAGGAAGAGCAGGAAAGCAAAGCCCCACTTCAGGGAGCTTCACACTCCTGGGCTATCCTTATCATCCTCCCAGTGCTCCTCTGCGTCAGATACACCGTACAATGCCCCATGCACACACACAGGGAGAAAGAAAATTATGCTTCAATACCAGGTAGCAGCTTTCACACTTGACAAGATAGCCCCCCAGCTATTCATAGCTTAAGAGACCTCCCTGCTCACATGGGCTTCCCAACCCTTTCTGACCAGAGCAGAGGTTTTGCATTGGACCAGGAGGGACAGAGACACTTTGCTTGTTTGGTGGACTTGCTCCTGTTAGCACTAGTGAGGCAGCTGAGGACCTGTTCTTCTGTTGCAGTATCTCTGCTCTGCAGACAGTACAATATCTCTGGAGAGCCAGGCAGGTGCTCCAAGGACTCCCCTTTTCTTTCCTGAGGGATTATGTTAGCTTGCTGCTAGAGGCTGAGCGTGGCTTCAACCCACCAGCCAGGCAGGGGTTAATGAGCTGGTTGAGCCCACCAGCCAGGAGGGAGAAACAGGAGCCAGTGGGCAGCAGAGGCAAAAAAAAAGTAGAGTTAGTTGAGTCTTCTGTGCAAAAATAAGAGCAACTCTGGAGGGGGGAGGTAGGGGGAAAGGTAAATGGACATGCTGTGTGCGATAAACAGGACCCTGGGGATATTTGTTCCTGCACTACCCAATCCATCATGCTCCCCCCAAGGGGTATTGCATTTCCAGGGACTGGGGTTTTTAACTAGTTTACTGCACCAAGAGGTATTTGAAATATAAGTATGAAAATCAAGTAAAGAAAATACATCCTTCTTGCTGTGGCTAGGAGGAGAGTGGATTAGAGGAGTGAGCTAAGGGTTAGAGATGGGGGGGTGGGGGGCTGTGTTTGTGTGTATAGGAGGCACATCAGGGTGCTTTTTTAAGCACAGGAAACTGAGGCTAGAGTATGTCCCCAGAACCTGATCCTGCAGTATCCAGATGGTCACACAGGAGCTGGGGCATTATTTGCAGAAATAGCGACTTTCTGGGACTCTTATTTTCCCCGATGTGTTTTATTCGCTCACCATTAAAACATAGCTGGTTTCTGTGGTCTAAAGCTCCAGCTGAGAGCCCCTACAATAGCAGGGTGGGATTTGTGTACTGTTGGGCAAACCCTTTGTGCAGTGCTTTTTGCTAAGGACATGGCCCCTCATCCCGGCAGGGAAGAACTCCACAGCTTGCAGTGCATCTTCTGTACCTATCCTAGAGTCCACAATTTAGAGTCAAGGTCATTTCTAAGAGTTCTAAAGTAGAGCAAGTACAGACACAAAAATCTAGAGAAGTCTTCTCAAAACTTCTCAAAGCAGGGAAAAGGTCAGATTACGGGTGTATTTATGGACAAGTTCCTCCTTTTTTTTTTTCCCCCTGTTTTTCAAATTACATAAAGTGGAGAAATAATGAAACATTACTTCAATAGGCATAATGAATATAAAATAATTTCCAACAGATGTAAACAAATAGAATTAGGTAATTAAAATCAGAGATAACTCACTGGGCTAAATTCCTCTGGAGTCCTCTTCACTCCAGCCTTTGATGATACATTAATATTTTTGCATATGTAAGATAGAAAAATGTATCAGAGAGGGTGGGAAAAAAAAGACTTATCGATGAAAAACATGTGTGGTTATGCCAAAGGGGTATCACTGTAGCCTGTGTTAAAGGCAAAGCTTTATCATTCTGCCTTTTTCTCTTGGAAAGCATCTGCTTGGTTTCCAAATACCTTCCCCACCCCCCAAGTCACTTATCCACACACACGTCCTGTGTCCTCAGCTGCTGTGATGAAGGGGAAGAGGTGGCAGCTTTGTAAAGCAGCTGTAAATTTTTTCAAGGGGGGAAAATAATTTTGTACAAAACCTGAATATCTTTGGAGATGTGTGTTTGAGACCAAGTGCTGCCCTCAGTGGTATAAATCCCAGACAACTCTACTTCAGTAAATACAGTCAAAGCCTTCTGATCACGCTAGATTTACACAGGAAAACTGAGAAAAGATTTCGAACCTTGGTAAATTTTTGGTGTTCACAATCATAAATCCACCTTGGTGGTAGCCACACGTCCTGCAGCAGCGCACCCCAGAGTGGGTTAAGCCTCTCTGAGCACCTGCTACAGACTACAGGTCAATAAAATTAAAAAGCAACATCTTGTGAGAGATTTCTCCTGGCCTTGCCAGCACATATTTTCTCCAAACAGGCTGGGCTTCGAACTCAGCCCAGGCAATGTCCTTCCTGCTCCGTAGCAGCTATGAAGCTGCCACCAGAATCCTTCTTCACCCTCCCTGTAGGGCTGCACCACCCACAGCATCCCACATAAGTGTCCATGGCAATCACGGACACAAGAGCCAAGGACATCAAAGCAGGGCTGGGGGAAAATGGAAGAAAAATTCCCTAAGTCTTTCCTGCCACCACATTCCCAGGCCCAGCACAACACTGAGCCACCCTGAAGGGTGCAAACCCCCAGCTCCGTGCACAGAGCATCCCGGCATTAGCACGGAGGCAACCACTGCCTCCATAGCCCGAGAGGAGGTGAGGGCCCACTGCAGGTGAGCGTGTTGTTCTGCTGTCCTGTCATCTTGTGGTTCTCAGGCAAACCTTGCAAAGCACTTTGTGACGGCTAAGAGGATTATTCTTAGTTTACAAATGGGGAAACTGAGGCACAGTGCCTCAAAATGGCCTGTCCACAGTACAGATCCTGACTTGCAGACTCTTTGCCTCTCTGCTTCTGTCCTTGCTTCACTGAAAACTCACCTCACCAGGGCACAGCACAGTCCCTTTCCCTCCCCCTTTGCACGCTCTCTCCACAACTTGATCTTTCACACTTGGAGTATAGAGCTTAGCACACAGCACCAAATCATCAAAGAAACCCAAACAGGCATTTCACTGATGCAAAAGACCTTTCAAAAAGGGAGAGAACAGAAATAGAAGCATGAGCTTCATCAGAGTAGTGACTATTCCACTAAAGCAAAGCAGCAGCTGAGTAAAGAATAAAAGGAAGAACAGATTAAAGGAGATACTTGAATCCTGGGGAAAGGAGAGCACTGCATAGCAAATGATTTGCAGGGAGGTGGAAAAAAAAGATGAGGAAAGAATGATCTAGCAATATCTTGCTAAAGTTGCTGGGTAAGTAATATTAACATAGAAATAGGAAAGTGTGGATAGAAAACGCCATCGAGAGTTGGTGGAGAAACAGTTAGGCACTGTGTGTAAAACCAGAGAGCATCTAAGTGGCCAATTTGATTTTTCTGTGAAAAGTGAATAGCGCAATGCATTATCCGTCACAAAGCAGGGAAACCACAGCAGCACTGATTGGAGCAACGCTTCAGGAAATTATTGAACAAGCAAGACACAGCCTCTGATCACGGCATTCCAGGAGAGGAGTAAATTTGGAGAATTGCACACAGGGCTTAGAGCAACACGGGCTGCAAATGTTTGAACAGTAATCCATTGCTTAACAAATGGGAAAGCAGCAGGCAGCAATTGCTGCTCAGCAGAACTGTTCAGAGCAGGAAACCATCTCTGCCCGATAGCTGCACACAAAATCAGGCTTTGAAAGCACTGTTACTGAGACCCACACTGAGGAGACTAAAATCACTGAAGCATGAAATCCTGTTGGAATTACTCAACGCTCACGCTGGAGACTGGCCCCAGAAACTGGGTGTGCATCCTCAGATACATATTTTACTAGCCTTTAAGCAGTAAACATTCACTGGGCCCAGCAAGCAGCATTGTGTAAGCAGCCTGTTTTGTTGGATTCTGTTTTGTTGCTGTTCAAACTTCCAATCTTCAGTGATTTACTGAGGAGGATTGGGTGCCCCAGAAATCATTGAATTTCATCATCTCTGCCAAAAGAATTCAATAGTTTACACTACCCGTCATTGTGAAAGATGCTCTTTGAGTCTGGATTTCCCCTCCAGGTAATCATAAAAGGATGCCTGACCTGTATCTGAGCAGAAAACATACTGGAGTCAGTGGAGTGGCCTCTGTTTGCACCAGCAGAAGCAGTCTAAAAAGGGAAAAAGGTTTATTCTGATGTCTTTGCTGATAACTGTCTTAGATATGTCCCATCTCTGCTGCTCCTTAATACCACTGAGGACTAGACACTGTTGCGGAATGTTGAAGCTTTGATGTTTCTGAAAATTAGCTGTGCTTTATGATATATTTGCTCTAGGTAACATCCCTACTGGCAAGTATTAATTAACTGTCACATCTAGAAGTGCAAGAAAACAGAAACATCTTGGAGATGGAAAGTGAAGGAAGAGATAACCAGTCTCTATTTTTGCTAGCAAGTATATGTACCCTGTTCCCCATCCGCCCCCATAACGTATGAAATGTGGCAGATGTTTTGGGAACAGCTAGCCTGATATATCAGCCTGTGTATAAATGAAGGTTGAGTTAGTGAAGAAGAAGGCAGAATAATGTTTACAAGAGAAGAGCAAGAAGATTTCCGACACCTGGGCAACTTAATGATGGCAGATGGCGAAAGCTGAAGGCAAAGAGAAGGAGCAATGCACACAAGCAGCTGTTGAACAAATGGGGAGTAGAAAGGCCTCCGCTGAAACTGCGCAGGGAGAATTTAATACCAGCAGTTCTGTAAGAATAATAGTGTGAATATGCAAAGAGGAGCTTGTGTTTTAAGTCCTCAGACAACTATTGTCAGAAGTACCCGATGGATTGTCAACCAAGGAGATTTTCACAGCAAGAAGCCATCTATTTGCATCAAATACTATCAGCCTGCGAAGCAGCAGCTTCTGGGTCATTTAACAGCACTCCAGATGTAGTTATTTTCTCCTAGGCAAGTGGCTCAAAAAGAGCTATGCAAGAAAAAGACAGAGTTGGCATATAAAAGGGGACAAACAAGCAGCATGTGGAAGTGATTAGCTAGCCGGTGTAATTTAACTCAGTTAAATGAACAGATTTCCAAGACACTTGGGTGTCCTGTGATTCTCAGCACAAGAGAGACTGCAAGACTATGGCCAAACACAGGGTTGCATTTCACCATCAGTAATCAAGTGATTTCTGACTTTGTGCTAAAGATAATCATTTATGACTAGTCACCCAGGGCAGCCTGGCTGAGTGGTTTCCTGTGGCAACATGTCAGCTATTGCTCGCTGAAGTTGTACAAGGCACAGGTGCTGCCTGTTTTACCACAGGAAAAAGAAGGGAGATGAACCAGAGATGTAAATGAAGGGACTGACATCAATCAGCTTTCTTGATAATTCTTTAATTTAAAGACTGAGGTGGGATTAGTGCATGTAGCCAAGATCACCATTAACAATTTATCTTCCCCTCACCCTTTTTAGGGAATAGCTGCCATCTGGAAAACTCAGTTCAGGCTCCACAAAGCCCAGGAGTGTCTAGATATGTATGACAGAATTTGGCCTCTTTTGAATGATCCTTTTTGTTAATACTAATTCTCATTTACACTGTAATTATACATGCTTAACACAATCCGTTACCTGCCGTGCACATCACATCTGTAGCTCTGCCAGAGTAACACTGCATTGACCACTGACACTCTACAGAGAGACCCAACGTGGAAGAGCCATCAACGGATCATTCCTGCAATTTCTTTAATACGAGATTCACACCAAGTATCTATGGATCAGTCAGACTCCCTGCTGCCGTTTCAAAAAGACTCAGCAAGTGGGTAGAAAGAACCCTGTCTGAGAGGTATGCAACTTCAAAACAAATTCATACCAATCCTAGAGAGTTTATCGCCACAGAAGAAGAAAAGGTTATTGTATGTGTAACCTGCAGCTTTGATTATATTGTGTACTTCCCTGCGCAATTAGAAATGTGTATTTGTAACAGATAGTTACGCTTTCTAGTTATGTATCTATCAAATTCTCATTATAATTAGGATGACTCATAATGAAATTATGCATTAGTTGCTCCATTCATTATATTGTTTGACTTACAGTCAAGCATGCAAACCACAAATCTTCTGAATTCTTTCTCTCCTTCATCCTCCTTAGCCATTCCTAAGCAAATACTAGTCAGAAACAGACAGGCATTTTAAATCGTTGCAATTCCTTTGCAAGCAATTAGTTTTCTCAAAGAGGGGCTACTGCTGCAGAGCTGAGCAGCAGTCTTAGCTCCTGTGGAAGTCAATAGGACTTTGCTGATGGAGGGCAAAGGGAAAGCACATGTGAGCCCTCTGTTTCCCAGGGCAATCCTACTTTGCAACGTTCATACAGTCCAGGAAGCCAGAAAATTGCCATACCTGATCAGATCAGCGCTCCATTGCTCTCTGTATCTTCTTTCCAGCAAGGAGCAGATTGGTGCGTCAGAAAAATGCAACAGCAGTAGAGCCATGGCAAGGGTAGGGAGTACACGAGTCCCATCACTGCTGGCAGCTGCTGTTGCCTCTCAGTGGTTAGAAAAAGCCTGAAGAAAGGGGAAGTACCTCAGTATATCTCCCTAAGACTGAACCATTTTGAACTAATCAGCCCCTTAGGTGATCTTTCTGATCATCTTTGCCCTGCACCTTACACCTTGAACTGTTTACCCCTCTTTCAATTACCACCCAATGTAAATACATCTCCTAGTCACATAGCTCTCACAGATAGTTATCACCTGTTGACACCAAGTCTCAGTGACTTTAACCTGCTGTAAAGGATTGAAGCTTTTGGGATCGCTGTGGCAGGGAGATCCATAGCTAATTTATTCACCGCATAAGATGGGGGAGAGCTAGGATAGGCATCTATTTTTTATGAGCCACCTTGTAGTCAGCATACCTAATTGGTGAACTGTGGATATGGGTGGCAGTGATCATCTGCTTTAACCTGTCATTGGACAGTGTTGTGTCCACTTCAATATTGAAATGTCTCAAGAGATCATCAGCAGAGCACCCCTAGACCTGTGAATCTCCAACAGGAATCTCTCTAATGTCTCTTGAACTGCTGTGTCATCCCACTTACGAATGAATTGCACAGTGAAGCCCCTTAGTGAAACAAAATTATATTGCTCAGGACAAGGAGAACTTTTCTTTTTTCCATTTTTTTTTTCTTTCTGCCTTAAGGTGAATGTAGTGCTTATGAAAAATGCCAGATAAGTGGCAGTGAAAAAATTCTTTAAATTATTCACAAAGCAGGTTATTGTTCTGGCAGCCGTGCTAGCAGTCAGCATGTAATGTTCCACCCCGAGATCCATGCCTACAAAATTCGAAGTCCCCTTTGCTCCCACCAGCTTCAGGAGAAGCTTAAGGTGCTAATAATGCCCCACTGAGGAAAAAAAAAAATGGAGCCCAGAGACCTTCCCTCCAACACATTGACTGTGTGAGGTGCAGGGGGTGAGAAAGGGAACGTGTGATGTCTGGGAGTGACAGCAAGGCATGGGGAAGCGCAGAGCACAAAGGCAGCCCTGTCAGGAGCAACGCTGATTCAAAGGCAAATGTCATCCGTGTAGTCCCAGATGTCCCCACCAGCATCTATGGCTTGCTTGCACCAGCAACAAGCTTGCTGTCCCTCAGTAGTTTCCATGAAGGCCAGTTCAGGAGGAGAGACCTGTAGCCCATGCTGAGCACACTCGCTGACGTGCTGCTTGGTAACGCCCTTGGCAGTGTGGGCACTGGGTGTGTTGGTGGCAGGAAGCGACGTGGGGAAAAAAGAGTGGTTTAATTTGGCCACTTTCCCCCGCAGAACGAGGCAGAATTTACCAGCTGGTAACAGACCAGCAGCCTCCTCTCCTGTAAGGGCAACTTCCAAATAGTCTGCAACAGTCACCAGTGCAAAAGACCAACACAAATCCAAACCAGAGCTTCTCAGAGGAGAAGGCTCACACCTTAACCAGCCCTCAGGTCCCAATCATTTAAAAACCTAATGCATATTTGCCATTAGTGCTTGGTTAACCCCTTCATTCCCGTGGTGTGAGCCAGCCACAGCTGGATTTTCACCATGATCTGCTTTCCTCCTTACTTTCTAAACGCCATTCTTTTCTGAGATGTCTCCCATGCATGATATTTTCATTTTAAGCCGAGGACTGTGAACTGGGTGATACCAAAAAATCAGACAGGTGCTAAACAAGCAGCAAAAGTGCTAACTCCCCACTTGCTCTCTCCCAGCCCACCTTGGCCCCAGGTTGCCTCTCCAGTCCTTCAGTCTCTGTGCCATTGCTGCTGGCAGAGACACATCTGTGCTGGTGGCTTTTACATTTGTCCACTAGGGACCACACTGAGATCAGCAACACTGCACTGACAGCAAATGTTAACAAGCTTTGATCTGTCTTGACCCAAGCTGGTTATTAACTGATAACCAAGAAGAAAAAGGCTCTAAGATCTCAGCAGAGCACTAATATTTCTGACCTGGGATCTAAAGATGCGCATGATTTTACTGAAAACAGCAGTCTGCAATAGCATTCTCTCACCACCCCCCTTCCACACATCACGGGCACTGCACATGCCACGCATCACTCACGTTTCTGCTGCTCGTCATTACCCTGGGTGCTGTCAACTTGCAAATTTAGATTGCAAGACCCTGCTATCTGCAAACTGTATTTTGCCTTTTGGGGAGCATAGCGTACATCTGTGACTCTGTAAACACAAACAACGTTACAGCCCATACATCCCCCTCATTCACTTTGCGCCACATCTGCCTCAGAGTTTTATGAACTTTCAGCTTCCAATCACTACTTCCACTAACTCCTGCGACAGCCTCAGCTTGCAGTGGGGGCGGATGCTGTCGTGTTCATTTTGCCATTCACATCAGTCGTGAGAGCTACGGCTCCTTCCGTTCCCGGGACTGATTTTCTCCTTAGTTTCAAAACAATGTGTGAAACCTTGCTCTGCAGGAACAGTAGCCTCAGTAAGTTTAAGGATGACTGAAGCTATTTCCTCTCCCGGGGAGGTTTAAAAGCTACGGAGGGATGTATGGGGTTAGACCTACCGCTGCATTCGAGCAGCCATCCTATTACAGCACTGAATAAAAGCAGGAATGGCATGTCTAGCCTAGGTTAACAAACCCTACCGAGTGCACGCCTTAAAAGCACAACGAAACAGCCTTAAATCAGCTTGAGATAACTAATTTCAAGCATGGCTGTCTAGTGTGCCTGTCATTCCTATTGTCCTTCCAAACTATTTCAGACATTTTGAGCAGGGAGTACTAAGCTATGAGTTAGCAGGGGTTGTGACATTAATGGTCCAAAAAGGTTTAAGCACCAGGAGGGAATGATGACAGCGCTTAACAACTGGTGGCAGTTTGGAGGATTCCGCTGGATCTCTGTTTATTAATAATTAGGCTTCGCCTCGGAGGAAGATGTGACAACTATCGGAGGTAGGATTTGCATGGGAAACAAAGGGAGCTGTTGCTGTTGGGTGCCCATTGTTTGTGCTTGGCTCCCAGGTGCAGTCGGCAGCAGGGAGGCGGTGGTGGGGAGGGGGTGATGGGACGGAGAGGGGGGAGAGCCAAGGGTGAAAATACCATTGATAGTCCTGCGTTTTATGGCAGAAATGCCCGGAGGACAAAGTGGCTCAAATCTCGCTGCCTGCTGAGTGTGCATTCCACGCTGCTCTTCCCATGGAGTAAAATACATAGAGGTCATGCAGAAAACACTTTACACCTTTTCTACCGAGCCAGGCAGGCTGTTTCTGTGATGGGAGAAGGGAGAGGGGAAGCTGCCCTGATATAAAAGGGGAAGGGGAAAGCTATGGAGCCTGTAAGATGAGGGAGACGCGCTATTAATGTGTAAAACGTGTCTGGAGTGCCACCGATGTCATTTGAAAAGGGGAAAACAGAGGCAGGGTGGGGGACGGGAGGGATTTTCCGGGTGAGGAACTCCTTAGGTTATAACCTATTGCAAAAAAAAGTCATGATGTGTCCATCCATTTTGCATAATCAAAGCTACCTCTGCACTGTTGGCATTGTTTTGCTGGATGAGAATTGTAGTTTCAGGCAGAAAAAGATTCGATTTCCTCCTGTGCCACCACCAGCCCCCTGCCACCCTCCTTCCCTCTGAGAAACCCCAGTGTGGGGAAGGATGTAAATGATGTTTAGTTGGATATTTAAAGGGGTGGGAGTCAGGGCTGAGGGGGGAATGAATGCTCGGTATTATAACAGGAAATCTTCCTCTTGAAAAAGCTTGTTTCTCCCCAGCCAGAAGTCCAGGAGGTGATATGCAAAGTTAGAAGCCTCATGTACTTTTTATGATGTGCTTGTTTAGCATTACTAGACAAGAAAATGTCCGAACATCAAAGAGTCGGGTCTGCGTGGCAGAACAGGGCAGCGAGGTTTGCACGGGGTCCTGTTCAGTGCTGGGCTGCAAGTTTGTGTTTCTGTCAGTGCATATGACCCTCATCAAGATAAGTAGCAGGAACTTAATGAATTAAAATCTCACGTCTGTGCATATGCAGAATCTTTATCATTTGGTGCGTTTGATCTGAGCGTGATGTTCCCTGTGTTGATAAATTGTGCATTAAAGTTTCATTTCCAAACAACAGAGAGTGAGTGGTATTTAGTAACAATAAAATGTTCTGCTTGTGGAAATGCTTCTCACAGGAGCTATTAGAAATGCACTTACAGGAACTGAGAGTCATATCTTGCAGTAAGAGCTATGGTATCACTTGCTGTGCTAAATTTTAAAATTAAGGTTATGATGCCATTTTAAATCGACTTCAATGTAGGTGTCATTAAGCATACTTTACAATACTGGTGTCAAAAAGCTCACAACTTAGAGAATTCTGTTTAGACCGACTGTTTTCATTAAATCTTCATTAGAAAAAAAAATCCTATATAGTAGGGACTTACCAAGAAATTTGGATTTACTCGTCCTGGCCAATGTTCCCTTTAAGGAGAATTTCAGAGTATTATACTACATTGTAAATAGGTCATCCTATAATTCATTTAATAACAAAACACTGATGATGATGACAATTTAACAACAAAAGTGCTGAATGCATTCAGTCAAAGTAAATACAGATTGTACCAAACAGAAGCAATATTGGATCAGGAATAGTAAGAATTCCTGTTAAGAAACATAACAAATATTCTGCATTTGAACCAAGCAATAACTTTTCAGTCAAGTGCATTTCTTTGCATGGCAAATTAGGGGAAAAAATCGTTTCAATCTGTGTCGTGTACAGTACTTAGTATATAATGATAACAGCAAAAACTTTCTTCCATAGAAATTTTCTAGCGGTTTCCAGTATGGGTCAAAGAGATGTTATGCAGAGATACTAAATCTGTGTCAGAAATGAGCAATGCATGTGGAAATCCAGTACCTATTTTTTGATTCTCCATCTCACTTTTGTCCAGAGGCTTAGAGAATTTTACTTTTTTTGAAGTAAAAACTTCAGGGCCTTTCTGGGGGAAGGGTCTGAAGGGGTAAAACCAGCAGGAGGTGGGAGACCGTGTTCAACCTGCGCCCAGCCACAGACTTCTCAGGGACTTGGGCAAGTCCCCCAGCCTCTGCAAAACGGGCAGGGTAACAGCCCTGCCTTGCAACTGAGGGTGAAGGTAGTGCACTAATGATGTGATGGAAATACAGATGGTGGTGCTCAGGAACAAGGCTAAACATAGAGCTCCAGATAAGGCAAAATACAAAGCAAAATTCTGTGGCAGTAGCAGGTTAATATTTCAGGCGTTTTCAACTGTAAAATAAAACATATTGCAAATCCCATGATCCACACCTGAATCTGCTTTCAAAACTATTCCAGACAAATTTGCCACTTACAAAAACTTCTGCCAGCAGCAAATATCCATTCATCTGAGAGCCTTTCAGAAGTCACTCCAAATGTCTCAGCATTCCCTTTGCTCCATCAATGTACAGCAGATAATGAAGCAAACTGCATCAGATTGATTCACTGTGCTGAGAAACGATGTCCCTGTTTCCTTCAGAAACTCAACGTGTACTTTTTGCCATGAATCTTACTTGCCCCTCTGCTTATGGATTGTCTGTGGAGCTCGCACAATTTTCTAATTTATTTATTTGGTATTATTTGGAAATTTCTTCAGTGACTAAATCTTGGCTTACAGATCTTTGGGGAATGGCAAATGTTTGCAAATTCATAGTGTTGCTCAGTTCAGTCGTGGTGTTCCTTGATTAGGTGATTTGTATAACTAGCTCGCAGAAAGCAAATTGCAAATTTCACAGCCACGTACACTGTTTCATATTGGATTCCCATCACTATCTGAGCAGTCAGGTTTAAAATTCACGTCTTGCAAGTCGTCATACGAGCAACACATCAGCACTGAAGTGCTCCCACCAGACAGATGTGAGAGCCGGGTTAAACAGCTTTCAGTTTTATATGAATATTCATGAAAAGTATTGGAATTCTTGCAGCTCAGTTAAAATGAATAGTCATCGTCATCTATCGCACACTGCATGGGCCATTCCCTCACAGTGTTTGCCATGTCCCCATGTTCTCCCTAACTCCTTTATAAGTCCACAGTGTCTGTGGGAACTGTTTGTGCAGCCAAAATAAAAGGAATAAAGACCATCATGGAAATTTCTAAATTTTCCACATTGTAGCCTCTCCTGTTGTGCCCATCTTGCACATTGCATGACATGAAGAGAGCCAACACCAAGGACAGCAAGAAAGCATCAGCAGTGATGCAGTGAGTGCAGGTGAGAAAACATTGGAAGAGGGTTGAAATAAGGTTGACCACTGGCAGAGAGGGGAGCAGCCACACAGAGTATGTACAGTAAAAGACGGGGATTCACACAGCATGAGCACGTAAATACACCAGTACAATTTTTAACAACGAAACTAGTGAATTTGGGGTGTTAACCTCAAGGTTTATGGTTTTACCAGACCCAGTCCATGGCAAGCCCTGGAGCAGTTGCCTCCCAATCCTTCCCCATGCAGGTGCTACATGGGTGCTTGCTGTAGGTGCAGGCAAGCAAGGGGGTGACGTGGTTTAGCTTATGTCAGGCAGGGGTTTGATGACATGCCAGGGAGGTATGGAAGAGTTGTGAAAATAACAGACAAGAAGAAAACTGACTAACATCTGGTGCATGGTTTAAAAGCAGCGAAAATCAGTTGGGTGAACAATTTCTGTCAAGTGTTTTATCTCTGAGATAAAAAAAAAAAATCAGCTGTCAAAACACCAAGCTCTTTTGACTCAGAAACAAATGAGGAGGGAAAGGTTATAAAGCAGGAATATATTTGCCTCTCGAATTATTTTTGCACTGTACTTATGTCAAATAGGAGGAAACCTGAAGTCTCCTACCGAGTGATCTGTATTTTCCAACTACTTCCCACTTTATGCAGAATAAGTCAGGTGTGTGCAGGATCAGCAGGGTTGCTGTGACTGCACAGAGCCAACCAGCAGTGTTAGGCCCCATTAGATGTCTTTTTTTTTTTTAATGTTTCCAATGATTTTAAAGTGCAATAATCCTAGATATCCTTATTTATTCTAAAAGTAGAAACATGCCGAAATTGCACACAGCAAGCACTCTGTGTGAGCCACACAGCAAGAGTCACTATGAACAATACATGTGTGTTCATATTCTGTCAGGGCACGTGTAACACTAGATTAATACTGCTTGGGGAGAGTAAGAAAGTGAGAAGATTTAGGACCTAAAATCAAAGCAAACAAAGACGACCTTTGCTATGACAAAAATTGACTCAATGTAGTCTAGAATCAAATTCCAACTTGAAACTCCCCCTGGATACCACTAAAACTCCCATTAGGTCTTCAAATACTTTTTCTTTCTTAATATAAAGCTCTCCTATTGCCCATAATTGCCCATCTCTGCTTGTGCCAAGTGGGATAATTTTGTGTGGACCTCTTATAAAGAAGTAGTTAACTTTTAAAGAGAAAACACAGAAAAAGTCAAATTGTCCACATTGCTGCTTGCCACTCTGGTCCATGCTTTGAAGCCTCTGACACCTGGTTGAGAGCAGAGAGCTCCCACCGATGAGCCCTGCAGGGACACACAGCAACATCTTAGAGCTGTAGCATCTTCTTCTAAGATCTGTGAAAGGCTGGATGCAGCAACACAGTCACAAGAGCACCTGGGCTTCCCCACTGTTTATTTATCATCTGCTTCTATAACTCCACAGGAGGAATGACCTGGCTGCTCTGAGGTCCTCCACAGTCTTTCAAAACTACTCCAGTAAATGCACAAGCTCTTTAGGTAACCCTTTCCATCACATAACAGGATAAAACTTCATCAGAGCCTGCACCAGCCTCTTTCCTGCTGAACCCTTGGCACTGATCTGCACCACAACTCCCCAGCACAGAGAACTGGGAGATCCAAAAGCAATGGGGAAGGTGTCCTTCAGGGGAAAGGAGGAAAAGATCAAACTAGCTGTAGATGTTAGGTGTCTCTGAAACACTGAAAGGGGGTTATTGCTAGACCCCAGACTGCAGACATGATGGGCATAAGCAGCCAGGACCTGTGCCCCAGCCATCCCCACTGAATTCAGTGTTCCTCCTGCCCTGCGTGCCACTGCATTGTCCTAAATCAACCACCGCCAGAAGGGTTTTGAAGGGCAGAGGAGACAAAAAAGTATTTGTCTCGTTTCCCCACTTCCTTTTCAGTGGATCAGAGATCAGAATGGGACTGAAGTTTCTGCTTAAGCCCGTAGTTCATCTGTCCAAGGTCGCCATCCTGGCTGAAGCCCTCTGGACAGCACTGTCCTTGTGTGCCTGCTGAGGCGCAGTACCAAAAAAGGGACAAGATAACATTGCCTGCCTTAAAGAATTGTTGCAGAAAACATTTAGTATACTTGGCTCTATCTTACTTATGGGCAAGCTATTTTCCACCTCAGCAGAGTGGCACTCCTTACTGACAACCATTAGTTATTTGCAAATTTAGATAGGCCTTATAAATGTCAGGCTCCTGTGTGAATAAATAATGTTTCAGAGCAGTAACTTGAAATAAGTCAAGCTAGGAATGGTGAGAAGACCAGGAGTATGGTCCCTTTGGGACACCCTCCCTACCACTTCTAATTAATATCTTGTACTTAAAGCATCACAGCCCATGGTTAAATCAAAGTCAGGGGAAACAAAGGAATATAAAATCCTTCTGGAGATTTGTGCCCCGCTCCATCTGCAGGAACGGGTGTGCTCCTCAGTGCTACTGCCAAACACACCGACTCTCTGACCTCAGTTAAGAGTGTGTGTTTTTGGGGGGACAACCCAAGGGGCCCAGCAGCTGGTGACACCCCTTCTTCTCCCATTGCCTTCCCCTCCTGCACCCAGACATCCCCTCCTGCACCTTCCCAGGTTCTCCTGGTCCTCTGGGGAGCCAGTTCAGCTCACAAAATCCTCAGGAAAGTGTGGTTTGGTTTTGGCTGGCTGAGGGAGGCCAGTTGGGAACTAATGAGCACCAAAGCTGGTGCAGGAAACGCAGGAGGAGAGCATAGCCAGGGGTGAAGTATGGGGAGCAAGGAGCAGTCACAGTCCTGGCACAGCACATTTTCTAGCTAAACACCCATAAATTCCTCTATCCCAATGACCTAGCAAGACTGCTGCAGAAATAGGCATTAGATAACTACATCTCAACCACAGCAACATGTTGTAGAGCCCAAGAGTTATAAAGGAACTGAAGGGCAGAAAAGGACAACAGCTTGTCTGCACTCATTGCTCTTTGTCGGGGCCCATCGAACTACTGATGAGCAGTTTTTAAGCTTATTTGTTGAATTCCAGAGCTGCTGTTGTGGTGATAGGGGAAGAATTGATTCCACTGTGAAAAATAGTCCTTCCAGAGCAGGGGTAAGGAGGACTGTTACGATTTGGCAAAGTTTACTGATCCAGGAAATAAACATTTCAGAAAGAAAGCCTGAGTGGAAAGCATCAATGCAACTAGGATATCTTCCAATTCCTTCCACAAAGCGTATATCCTTCAAGGCACAGGGAGCAATAATCCAAGCAGGGAACAAAGGAAGTTCATTTGTAACCATAGCATTTTATTAACTGGAGGATCTGCAGATGAAAAGTCCCCTGACTTCTGAAAACCCGTGTTAATGATGCACCAGGGTATAGCATAAACTTGTGACAAATTCTCTCTTCATTTTCTTCCATATAACATGTTGATCTTTCTGCCACTCTGCACTTTTAAAGCTCTGCTGCTCTCCTAATTAATTGCATGAAACGTGTATTCCCCCATCTTGCAAAAAGCGTCACAGGGCATACTGTCTGGCTGTGAAATATCCCAAAAAGTCCACAGTAAAATCTTCTTCGGTAGAGTTTAATTAAGATGATTCAGTAATTTGTGTGCAGCTGATTTGGAAGGATTTTGTCACAGGTAAACAAGCTTTGAAAAAAAAAATTGCTTTTATCTCTTCTTGTTTTCTGTTTTAGTCGTATTTCAAGTGGATTAGTATAATCTTTCCTCGGCCAAACTCCACTGCCAGTCTCTTCCATCATTGTTCTAATTTTACAGAAACAAAATGACTGAAAGCAATTAATTAGAAATGCATATGTGTATGTGCTTATTCACTAAGAACTCACAAAATAACTCTGCATTTTAAAACAATTTATCTGGTGCATTAAGCATGAACAGGGTGTCTTTCTTAGGTGCGCCTGCCTTTAGATGGTTCCCTACATGAATATCCTTGTTGTGTAGAGATATCAGCAGTAACTCAGCTCAGTCAGAGAGGATCTCCTTTTAAACTCAGTTTGAGTTTCCAGGAGGGTTTCTTTTTTTCCTGTGTGATGAAGTTGATTGATTTCAAGTGAGGAGTCTTTCCCTGCTGGGACCTGAACTGTCAAAAGCCATCACAGAACTTGCAAAATTCTGTCGTAACACCAGAGGCTCTAAGTCAGCTCCAGAATCATCAGAGTTGAGGGAAAAAAAACCCAGTAATTGACAACAGAAGTTTTCTTAGCAATGATATTCTGCCAGAGCGAGACATCATTTTCTGCACACACAGGCACCCGCATGGGGAACAGTACTAACACAAACAGTAAACTCTATTGCCATAAGTGAATTTTTCAGCAGCAGGAAGACCTGAATCTGTTCACACTAAAACCTTGGACTAGAGTATTCATAAACTCTTAAGGTCAATCAAAAAGGCAAATTCCCATTTTTAAAGTTTCTTTGATTTCTTATGAACCAAAAAGCCCACTAAATTTCCTTGAATTCATGGTGAGGGAGAAGAAAGTCAGGAATCTTGATCTCAAAGCTGTGCCCTTCCTTAACAAAACTCCAGCACATCTGTGCTGAGAATGCAAATAAGCGCTGGCATCCAGCACAAGGTGCAGAGGTTCTCCTGGCAGAGCAGGGAGAAGTTTCCTCTGCAGAGGTGTTCCTGCTCAGTGGTGAGTGTTCATCTACGGAGTCAATGCAGCAGTCCTGCTAGTCTGCAAGCACACTTCCCAGGGAATTTAAATAGATCTGGGGAAGTTCCTAGAAGATTTCACCTACTCCACTTCTTCTTTGAGCAGGAAGCCTTCGACAAAGGGATTTCTCCAGCTCTCTTTGTTTCTAAATTCATTTGTACCCTCTTCAGCTTCCTTTAAAGCATGCTGTTTGTCTATTCTTTCTACTCTCCATTCTCTTGTCTCTGTTTAAAACGCCTCACATATCACAGCCTGCTGGTCACTAGCCAGATATCCAGATGGTACTTATGTACCACATGGATAGGTGCCTTAGAAATAGCAGGGAGAGAGGAAAAAAGTATCACTGGAAGACTTCAGATGCTCTTTTTGATAAATGGCAATTGTAGATCTAATTAGCCAGTTCCCTCCTTTGGAAAAGCTGGGGAAGCAACAACAGTTGCAGTCCCACAGAGCGAACAGGCGAGGACACGTCTCTCACTGTCAGGTTTTAGCTTTCCACTCAGAACAGTGCCAGGCATATGGACTGTCTATCCATCCCTCTTCTTCGAAAGACACCAGGTTTTCATCTGGGTTTGAAGGTTTCTCCCTGTGCCTCAGCACCACTACACTGTGTCAACTACTTTTGCACAGGCAACTGGTTTCTAGAATAAAGAACAAACACTGTTCACCTTAATTGTGTGAGTATCCCTCCGGCAGTAATCAGGCTAATTGCCTCAGTAAGGCCAGCAGGACTTGGCACTAAACCAACCACCAAAATGATTTAAGCATAAGTGCATGAGTTCCTTTACAACTCCAAGGCCCACTCGTTAAACATTATTTACATCTCAGAAATGCTGTTTCTTTTCTCTCTTCCGTTTGCCAAGGGGAAAGTTAGAAAGGATGAAGTGTCAGGAGCACGTGTGAGTATGGCACTGAGCCCACCCTGAATGCAATGGCAAGGAAGATGGGTCTCCTTCCCTTTTGATGAAACACCCTAAAATGTCTGCCCATGGGAACCCCAAGTTGCACCATGTCTGGGGAACCCACCAGCCTGTGTGTGCCCTCCCGGGGATGGCACAAAACTGCAGAGGAATCTGCCAAGGAGGAAGCCATTCCCCAAACCTGCTGTGGCTGCATGTTTGACTTACACCTTAAAGCATGAGATAACATATCCTTTAAAATATTTAGCTTACTCAATAATACTGATACATGCTCTCTTTACCTACAGAAATATCTAGACTGGTTTTTAAAATCCTATTAAGCAATTCGTATCGTATGGCAAATATTTTAACATGATACAGAAGTACCAGCAGCTTCATTTTAGCAGCTGGCTCTGGAGGAGGCAGGGAGTTAAATCCTCCGAGTCAGCCAGCGCTACATCGGATGCTCCCCAAACCAAGGTACCTGGGCAAGGTGCTGAGAGGACAGGCCTGAAATCCCACCTCCACCACGGGACACGTGGCACAGAACCAGCTCTTAAGGGCAAGTCCATTGATCGGTCTTTCAGAGAACTGTGTCTTTTAAAGAGTGTTCTGGGCAGTTTCGACTGTTTCTATAACTGCAGGTCTCAGGAAGATCCCCAGGCTGGGCTGTAGTCAGTCATGCCTGTCCCATAAGTAGGGGCGAGCTGCTCCTCTTGCCACGTACCCCGGTGTTGTAGGGCCTTTTCGTGACCCACAGCAGGAGTGACAGCTGGCTTAGACACACAGCCTCTGGGGCCTCGACTTAAAACCCCACCATGCTTATGGAGTCCAGGGACCCTGAGAGCTAGGGAGGAGGTGAGAAAGGTGGTCAAGGAGCCACATTTTGTACCTACAACCTTGGCCCTGCTGGGGGGTTTAAGTCTCATGCTGGAACAAAAGCTTTTCTCTAAGCATCCCCAGCTCATTTCTTCCCTGCTTGCAAAAATCTCTACACGTCTCTAATCATTTTCACTGTCAGTCTCTGCACTCTTTTTATATCCATTAAAGACTTTATGAGATAGGATGACCAGAAATGAAAAAAGATTCTGAGGATAGAGCATGCAATTGATTTATGTTAATGGTATTGTAATAATATTTTCAGTGTTTGATTTCTTTTTTATTCTGTACACAGCTAAAATGTTGATTACTTTTCTATTCCTTTCTCATTTATTGAACAGCCACTTACATTGGGCACCACAAATCTATTCTCAGGCCTGTCTCCACAGCAGTTAAAACATAATTAATTTAAAATCCACCAACACACAAGAAGTTGAGATGATTCTTTCCAATCAATCTTACTAGAATTCATCAATGAGTTTCACCAGCTGTCATGCTGCCTATACATTTGTCTTTGTAAAGCTCCTCTGAATTCACTAGCTTTGACACATTTAACGACTGTTAATACTAAAAAAAAACCCAACCCTGTAATTTCTGTTGAAGAACACCATAAGCCTTAGAAGCCCCCCAGATGTGCATGAATAAATATCATAGTCACCTGTGACAGCATTCTTAATGATTTTTGCATTTCTTTACAGTGATAACATTCATCACTTATGCATATGTCAGAGACATAAAAAGCTAAGTGTGCCAAGAAGTGTAGGCGTTTATAAAGGCAATCAGAGAATAAATGTTATTGCTTAATTTTGCCTTCATAATATATTCTGCTTTGAAAACTGTATTAGGTGTCAACTCACCTTACCCTAAAGGGATCAGAAAATGAAGTGTCCCTCAATGATGGAGGGGAAAAAACCCTGACTATTTTGAGTTTAATAACCCAACAGGAGGCATTAAACAGCACAGTGCCAACGACAGCCAGAAACTGAGTATAAAGGTTTTTTCTAGGCCCATTTGTCAACTAAAGATTAATAAACTGGTTTGGACAAAACCCAGCCCAATTCTTGTCTCAAAGTTGATATAAAATCAAATACAGGTATTTCATCAGAGGTATGGCAAAGCCACTTGCCTTTCTTCTGTTCATTACGAGGTGGCTGTGCATTGCCTTATTTTGGCTGGCGGGAGACAGAAATACAGTATCACAAATTTGGGATCTGCTGAAAGCTGGAACACCAACAATCACAACACTTCATCTTCAAAGAGTTGCCAAAATTAAGAGCTAGGTTTTCAAAGCTGCTTGGCATCAAGAGCCTTCAGACTTCCCTGGGAAATGGAGAACTGAGAACAGGGGCAGTGGTCTGTCATTGTCAGCCTCCCCCTATAAAGCAGCTAGCAGCCATCACCCCTTCCCTACAGGTTAGGAAACAGGTGTGATGTGGGCCTGAGGTGATTTTGTGCTAAGGGATTTCAAGGTCACAAATGGCCACATAAACTTGTTTTGTAACAGTGTCACCTAATCTCCAAAGTCTCTGGTTTTTGTGGTGAAGCACTTGCGTTGTTTGCTGCTTCAAGCAGAGGCACAGGAGCAAGGTCCCAGCCTGAGATGTGAACAAGTGTGTCTGTATTCAGTTCGTGAGAACGCGCAGCAGCATTTGGGTACCTTCATGCGTGATACATAACACAAAGTAGTTACTGGACTAATAAGCATAATTTTACCTAATTGGTATATTTATTATTGATGCTTGTGACACGGTAGCGATGAAAGCGTCAGTTGGTGCCAGGTGGAAGACAAGCACATAGCCATGAAGATCAATTAAATGTGTTTAGACATTGCACGTGAATGCAATGCTTGCAAAAGGCATTGGACAGCCCCGTGGGGTTTCCCTGAGCCATGGGAGGAGAGGCAGCACCTCTTTTCTGCCACCTCTGTGAATGTGCCAGTTGGCTTTGGAGAGCTATATTGGAAAGGTATCGGGGAAGGTCCTGCCTGGAGGGGAACCTGCTGGGAAAATGAGCTCAGCGGGGCTGGAGCCTGCAAGTGTCACATCACATGGTGGCCCCCGGCCAGTTCCTAGGCTGGATTTCAGCAGGACACACCACAGCCAGAGCCCTCCCGCAGCCTCACCCAGGCACTTCTCACTCCACTTCTTGCTCCCCTGAGCAGGGCTACAAATCCACTGCAGTCTGACAGGTCTGAGTGTATCTGTCAGAGAAGAAATGAAACCTCAAGTGTATGAATGTTTGCTGTTTAAGTTTTGCACCTAGCTATATGTTTTTTTGCAACAAAACAGAGGCAGGGCAGCAATTAGCTGGCAATGTCTGAGATACCACTGGCATTATCCTTCTGGCCACAACATGTTCCTTAAACGCAGATACCGACTGTGCCAAACCGGTGATGTGCAGCGAGCAAAACCACGCCAGCTCCACATGACACACTGTATGCTCTGATCAGAGCAGTAGCCTCCAGCCACCTTTGCTCTCCCAGGCTCTCGGCCATCCTGCAGTCGAGTGCATTAACCCGGTGCCATGAGTGTGAACAATGAGCCAGCATTGTGCTTTGAGCAGGGCAGGCTGCACAGACCCCAGCAACTAAACACACACACATATTCTCTGTTTGCTTCACTTACTCATATCTCTGAATTTTGGTGTGAGCAGCAGACAGATGAAACACTGGGACAGTAGCAGCTGCAAATTAATTGCCATATCACAGGTACTGACTGTTTATTTTGCAGCTCTCTGAGGCTGGTTGGGCAATAATTAATGTCCTGGGGTGGAGAGAAGCAGAGCAGTAACAGTCTGGCCAAGGAAGTGAATGGTGGAGAGGCAGTTAGAGACCACAAAGTTTTCTAGCTCTTTCTCTCTGGCTTTTTTTTTTTTTCTTGTTGGAGGGGGTGTTTTTACAGCACCACAGGAACCCGACCATCAGCACTTCTTTCAAAGAGCTTGTTGCCTGCCATTAAACTGCACTGTATATCATAAATCTAGAAGAACAACATTTTCATTCATGAGGTTTCATAGTAACTACAGAAACAAACCTTCACTCTCTGAAGCAGTATCTGCCTTTCAGATTCTCAAGCAGACATTTCCCAGGATAGTATTTTTTTTCCATCCCTTCTTATGTGTTATTTTATACGTTATATTTCTGACATTCACATGCACAAGTAGGAAACATTGCTTATCCAAATAGAGTTCCTTTTCCTCTCTAACTCATCTTTTTCATCTATACCTTATTTTATTTCCAGACATGAAAAAACATTTGCAAATTATACCTGACAGCATCTCCTCAGCTCCTGAGATTTCAGACATGTCTTGCTCTGTAGTATCTTTTTTGCTAAATTCATGTGAATAGGACAGAACATGTGTTGCAAAAAAAAAGAGCATTTTATCATAAATGAACCCTGATTTCTTCATTCAGATTCTAATGATATTGTCAAATTAATTCACCTTCTGCTAACTCCTGATTGTCTTTACTATCCATCCTCACAATTGAAAAATCGAACAAAAAGGCTATTATGCATAAAAGTAGTTTCTAACACAAGAAAATGAAACAAAAACAAATGCTGAAACCAATAAACTTCAAAAAATGCAAAGCTACAGCTTCCATCCTTATCATGAAGAGTGACAACAGCATCACAGCTAAAAATGAAAAGCCTCAAATTCAACCAGTGTTCCATCATTGTACAGTGCCAGGTACTTACTGTACCAGCCCATAGCAAGAACTCATGCCTACTCAGTAAAAGGTTAGTGTTTCGACTGAAAAGGTGTGGGAAGAGGGATGGTATTTTCTTTTTTGAAAGCAGATGAGCAAAGGCACAGAAAAAGTACCTATATTGTCCAAAAACACATAGGTAGCCTAAAGTACTATTAGCAGTCAGTCAGTCTTCCAAATTCCATCACCATGACTAAACACCAATTACTGTCTCCTACTCCTTTGTTCATGGAAATGTGCCCATTTTTGCCATATCCCCCCGGGTCAGTGCACCTGGTATGAGAGCTGCCACCTCAGTAAGAAAAATTCTCTGCCTAGACACAATCTTGTCTTCAAAGCCAGCCAGCAACAGTCTTCCAAGGAAGATACAAGAAATTCCTTAATTGGTAAATGCAGGATAATCTATGCCAATGAAGGTTTTATCCTGACAGAGATTAACTTTAAGCCTTGAAGCATGAATTTTTATGGCCGTTCCAAAATCTAATTCATTAGTGCTAAATATTATTACTCAAAGTGTTCTCATTACCCATAGATATATCCACTCCATCTCAGGAATCCCACTCCCACACCGAACCATTCAGTTACCTATTCAATCAGCACAATTTTTTATGATGGACATTAGAGGATGATATGAGACCCATGGACTTGCCAGTTAATGAGTACAACCAGATAAACGTAGGAGGAGAATGGACAGTGTATTTTTGGCTAGTCCCAGTATTCACAAGTGAGATTTTAGATCAAGGTAAGTAATGCTGAAATGCTGCCAGGCTTGTTTCTCTGGATTTCTGAATGGTTTTCCCTTCACTGTTATCATGCCAAGTTTCAAATTTGCTTTGTGCCAAACTTCATACAAACAAATTTGCAGAAAATTCATTTCAAAGGCTGACTTACGCTAATACAAGCAAAAATCTAACATGAAAGGAGCATGTCTGAGCATGAGGGCTATGGTTGCTCTTTCTGTGATCACTTAAATGAGGAGGAAAAACAATAAAGCCAGATTTACTTTTATCTCATCACAGCTAAGCCCTAGATTTTGCATAAACAGATACCAAATGCACCTAAAGCTCTTAACCAGCTTCTTTTTTTTCAAGGACACAAAGCAAAGTCTAGCTTCAGGGTAGGAAGGGAGGAAAACTTCATTGTGTCTTTATAGGAACACTTTAAACTCCCTTTTCAAGGTTCATTTTCCTATTAGAGCTCCCAGAAACTCATATAATGCTCCAGTTGAGATCAGCAGAATGAGGCAACTGAAGGAAATCTGTGACAAGAAACCCACCTGGAAAAAACATTATTTTTGTATGCGTATTTCTAAAGTTATTATCAATCTAGTGGGAGCGGAAACATTTGTTTTCTCTTGAGTACCCAAAGATACAAAGATGCTCAAAGTGCTTCAGTGCTGAGCACTGGGGGGAAGACACGTGCAGGGGGTCTCTGGCCATGGGTGGCAGGAGCAGCTCCTCAGCCTTGGAACAGGTCACCCCTGTTCCCATCAGGGCCATCAGTCACCTCCTGGGGAGAGGTGAGGCTGGCCAGAAAGCTGTAGCCAATTATAGGTAATTAACACAGTTGGAAATCCATCCCAGCAGCTATTAGTGAGACACTCAGGGGAAGGGAGGAGAAGATGAGTCCAGACTTCCTCTATTGTGTGCTAAAATGAAATATCCCAGGGTCCAAGTCATCCACCCTATTTGCACTCACCCCTAACTTGTCTCTACCACTCCCTCTCCAGCCACCTACAAATATCCCAGATCATCCTTTGCCCTCTCTGCTGCTTCCCATGGTCTCACTAGGAGAAGGCTTCCTCCACCCCAAGCCATGGCGCTCACCAGACAAGAATGGGGAAGGGTACAGCCAAGATGATGTACATGATTACTCTTTAGGTACCTTGTTAGAGACATACCTTGAAGGGACTAGATGTAAAGTAAAAGTGGTCTTTAACCCTGCCTGCTTCTGGTGAACTGATGAAAGGGGTTATAAAGCAAAGGACCAAGGCAGGACTGTGGTGTTTGAGGGCCACGCTGTCCAAGGGAAGGTGAGCACCGCTCCCAGCCAGGTTGCACAGATCTCAGAGTGTGGCACTTCCCAGACCTCCTCTTTTCCACTCCCCAGCACGAGACAAAGCTGTGTGTCACTTACCCAAATGGCAGCTGCAGCTCTATTGGAGGCAGCCCAATTTGTCAAATTTGTACTTGCATTCATGGACATTTTGCTTTTTTATAAACAGGTAATGAGTTGGGTCAGCCGGGGATAACCCAGGGCTTCTTCCTCCCCTGCAGCAAAGCTCCCATTGCAGTGAACTCATGTGTGGCCTGAAAGCAGCGCAGGCAGAGAGGTTCCGAAGGCAGTAACTCAGTTATCACTGCCCTACAAGACGCACAGAACTCCTAAAAAGTTGGGTTTCTTTCTTTGAAAGAACAAAGATGGCACAATCCCCTTCTTTGCAGGCAGCAACCTGACCCTGCTCCATCAGCCACTGCTCTGCAGCTCTTTAAAAACAACAAACCATCCAAGTAAATCCTCAGAAAAGCCACAGGGAGCCTTTTCCAACATCTCCTTCACTTTGGGGCATCCAGGCAGGATGCTCCTGCTGCCAGCGACAGCTGGCTGAGCTTTCCCCCGCCGCGGAGCGAGTGCCCGCAGTGCTGTGCCTGCTACCGCCGCTCACACTCCGGCTGGCACGTTTGTGTTCGAGCCCAGGCGAGGAGCAATCAGCACACTACACTAATCACTTCTGCACTAACCAGCTCTAGGTGATTTTGCCATAGTAATTGCTCTGCAGTCCAACAGATAACTGCTTTTGGGTAACACAAGCCATACACCTACTGCTGGGCACTCGTTGGTCATCGCTTGGACGCAGCCAGCCCAGTCTTCTGCCAGCTCCTGCTTTGCCCTGCTCAGCTATAATTCACATTTTCATGCACTTTTCTTCACTATCCTGTCAGACAGAGACATGGGTAAAGAGCAGATCAGTTAGGTAAAATTATCCTTCAGTCCCATTTTCCCTGGTTATATCCTTCCTCGTACCACAGCGAGCAGCTGATCTCTTGCAGCACCCGCCCTGCAAAGGTGGGCAGACATTTACAGTGCCACTCAAGATAAGTTAAGGGGTTTTATCTTTCAGAACAATTTGCATCACCAGCTGTTAGCTATCCTAGTTTTCTGCAGCTGACTAAGACCCTCTGGTATCTAAGTGTCTGAAAAAGGTAATGCATTTAAAATCTGTTTTTCCACTCATTAATTCTCTCTTGACAGCAGTGGAACATGCAAACATTTGCAGCCTCCCAAACCTGTGCTCCAGAGCTTTCCTTCAAAGTTGCAGAGAAGGTGTTCAACCACAAGAGCACAAGCCCACAGGGGAAGCAAGTCTAAGAACCAAAATAAAAATAAAATAAAATATATAATCTTCAAGTCAGTGCCGTGGCAGCACACTGGCTGCATGCTGATGGAGGAGGTGGGTCTAGGGGGTTAAATCTTCCCTCCCTTTCGTGGGCTGGCAGCCTTTCATGCCCAGACAGAGTGAGCACCATGAGGCTGAGCAGCTGGCAACACCAGCCACAGCACAGAGTCCCTGATTCTGAGACTGTCCACATAAGAATAATTGCAAATAGAGAATAGCCGCAAAATGGAGACTTGACAGCATGAAAATGTCAGTTCAGAATTCAGTGGGGAAAAAAGTGTAAATCACTCCTTTTTAAGGACATGACTAGTCTCACTAAGAAGTACTTTTAAACTAAAATTATCTGGACTAGCGCAGAGAAAGATCAGTTAATCATTTTACTTAATGTATATAGTTATTACCGACTATGTATGTTTTCTTGTTCCATGTGAGTCTTTGTGTCATGGGGGTCCTAATCCTCAGCACAATTAGGAATCATTGAATTTTCATTTTCACAGATGCTTTGATCTCATCTTGCTGGGGGAAATGCAGTTGCTAGCCCCACTTCCCCACAGTATTAATTTTTCCATTGGTTTTACGGAAGCTATCAATTTACTGGCTGGCTTTTGTCATGATTTAAAAACATCACCTCAGTAACATTATCTTCCAGCCATATTTCAGAGATATTGTGAAACTGGTTTATGCTGATATCTTTCTTAGCATCTGGCTGACAGGACAATTGCAGGGAAATATTGCCAGAGATATAAGGCCATTATAAGATAAATCATGAGCTTTAAAGTTTAACAGGTTGTTTTCTTCAGAAGGGATCATAGTGATGTTCCTATGCACAAAATGGCCCCTTGCCATACAAAGAGTGAGGTGGAAAACACCCTTTAATGCATGAAATAAATCCTAGAGAGTGACCAAACAACAGCTTAATTCCGAGCTGAAGTTTTCCATGGGCTTCTTGAATTATCTAATTTACCAGAAGTGAGTGACTGCTTCTGGGAGTGTACAATAGCTAATAATGCATTCTGGAGTCATTAAGGTTTATCATGTAAATCTCTATTTGAGTGCTTTTAAAATGCATATTACTTTCTTGATAAACTATGATGGCTCCTTAGGAGCTGTTAATACGAGTTAGGGTGCATACCATACGAAGTAGAAAGCCTTATGAAAAGTACTTATTCCACATGCAGGATAATCAGCTTTTAAATTATATTAAATACTGCAGCTGTAATGTTTTCCCTCCAGTCTCAGGGATCAGATTGCTTTTATAAAAATATTTTTTACTGAATTTCCTCAGATAAAAGCCTAGTTTTGAGTTGTGCAACCAGGAGGTGGGAAGTTTGAGACTGACAAATTGCAGGGAGGGGAGGACAAGCTCCTTTCATTTGTACCAGTTCAAAATCCCCAGACACTTCTCATAAATAATTTCCATAATCTAAAAAAATACATTGCTTTTGATCAGAAACTTCCTGTGTACATGTGGAGGAGAGTTTCTTGCTTATTATTCTTACCTCCGGGTCCTTACATTTGGTGACTTTTTTCAACATACTGCAGCTGCCTTTGCCCTGTACAGCAAGCTCACTGGGGCAAATTTATTTTCTATAGGCACAGTGGGCTTTGATGTTTATTTACCGCACCATAGCGCTACTGCAAACATCATCCCTCTTTAGAAAACCCTACCCTGATGCATATTAAATAAATAGGATGAGAGAGAGAAAAAGTTACATCAGCTTCAGCTGGAGTCAGGTCAAATCACAGCATCTCACCTTGGTCTCCTCTGAGCTCGTCCAAGGCAAAATAATGTCTCAAGCCAGGTGCCCTCTGCAAGGTCAGTGCAGGGGACCTGGAAATGAGATGGTTGCTGGGGGAACAGTGTACACATTAGCTCAGCTACAATTACAGATGGTTTGTCTAAAGGAGATCTTTGGCTTGAAATAATGGCAGGGAAAAATTTGAGTAAAAGCCTCAGGATCTGCCCCATGCTAAGGTGACCTTATAATCACTGCAAGTGGTGCATGATCTCCACAGACCAGGTCAAGGGAGGATGGCTTCATATGTGCATTGTGACAAATAGAAAGACTAAAAAAAACTGCCTTCGTACAGGGAAAAGACCAGAGCTTGGGTCCTATTTTGCTTTTCTAACAGAAGGATTCCCAAACTTCTCCACACAGTGTCCTTGCAGCTCACTTCCCACACCCCAGTGCTCCCATGTCCAGGGGAGAAGGTGAACAGCTCCCCTGGCTGGAGACAGGTTTTGCCTGTTTGCAAACCTTCTCAGGTGCTTGTGGTATATGCCTGGGATCAAACTGGCCATGAGGGGAACATGTAAAGGAGCTGTAGGCACTTAGAGAGCAGGAAAGCTGCCAGCACTCATCTATCCTACATGGTCAGCTAAATTAACAAGGTCTACAAAACCAGGGAGAAAACTTGCTGTGTCTCTGGCAAATTTCTGATCATCAGTTGCATTTTTTGCTAGCTTTTGTAGTGTCACAACTTGGCACCAATTATGCATTTGAGGACAACCTGTTGGCAGAAAGCTGTTCACTTTCCATACCATATTTTTGCTCACTAGAAGATTGCAACAGACAGCAACGTACTACAGCAAAGAGGGTTTGTGTTAAACCTGCAGGTGTCCATCTACAAAGTTCTTTATTCATCAGTGTTACATCTTTCTGCTGCTACTTCTGGTGCTGAACACATCCTATATACATGTATATATCCTCTTGACAGACTCAGTCAGGGAGGATTTGGAGAGAAATGCTGTTTTTCAAAACAACCTCAAGCAAAACCTCAAGTGAACTCCCTACATCAGATCCAGTTTCGATCATTTGCATTTTTGTAAGCCCCATCTCCATCATTATCACATTCTGCCTGAAAGCTTGTGGTTTCACACTTTGGCAAGACCTGTTGAAAGCAACATAATTGAAATGTGTTAAAGCCTTTTTCAATGGCTCATTTGTCTCACATGATCCATGATGAAATTTCTGAAGGAGTGTTTTCCTTCCCTGCAGCTCTTCCCTCTTATTTTTTTTCCTATAATGAACCTACTTGCTTTAAGTACAAACTTCTACCTTTTCACACCCTTTGCATGGAAGAAGTTTGGTTTCACTATGGCAACCATGCGTCAAAGGTAGGATCCTTTCAGCCTTCTGTTTCTCTCTCTGTCCTTTGAGCAAAAATTGAAATTATGTGGCAGCGAGGCTTGTAAAATCCAGTTTCTACAGATGTCGGTCTGATCTGTTCCTTTATTTATGAGGAGCATGGGACAGAGTAGGCAGATGCAGTGTCAGATTAGCTCTGCTTGTCTCGCAGGTGCGGGGTAGAAAGCTTTGGATGTGCTCCAGGCACCCGGGCACCAAACAGAACGGCTGTCGGAATGATGTTGCACTTCTATTGTACAAAAAGCAGTGTGAAGCACTGGGCTCCTCACTGCTCCTCGCACAGTGAGGAGCAGCCTTATGAGAGATTATCATACAATTGGGAGGTATAGAAAAAGTGATCACTTATATGGTAATGACTGATGATAACATATGGGATATTCATTCCCATAAACACTGAGACACTCTCAGAGTTTATCACTTTCTGCACAATTTTAGTCTCTGCACAATTACACACGAAGGCTTTCAGTTGCCAGGATATGTTGACATTTCTCTTTTTTTTTTTGTTAAACTGAGCAAGCATTTGAGCAGTATTCTATTAACCCAGGCCTAGGAGGTGGTTTTGGCAGAGGATGCGCCTGTTGCTGCCATATCCAATGCCTCCAGTCATTGGCTTCATGCCTGGGTTTGATGCGAAGCGGACAGCAGGGCTGTGAGAGACAGACAGTTGTAGGCAAACAGATTGGGGTGCTATAAAATTAACACCTAAGTGTTGGGGAGAGTGTGAAAGCTAAAAATACTCGCTGTGTGCCTACAGCCAAATTTGGAGCTTGCATTAGGCAAGCTTTTTCTGTTGTTCCTCACCCCAGCTCCAGGCCATCTCTTCCCAGTAGCTGAGCCAGCAGTGCTTGGCCACTGCTCTGACAGTTTTGGGGTGGTCACTGGTGCCCTTTTTCACAGTCCTTACAAACGGAGGTGGCAGCTGTGCAGCACAGCTCCAAAGCTGTTGGCAAGTGCAAGAGTGCTGATAGTCACTTTTCCAGCACTTTCCCACCTTACCTTCTAGACCTCTCCAGGTAGATCAGCAAGAGACTGAAAACACTCAAGTCCTACTTTCACACAACTCCAAGCATGGTAGGAGCACTGGAGAGAGCAGCAGAAGGAAAATTACCTTGCAAAACATCTAAGACACTAACCATTTAATGTATGCAATTTTGCTAGAGACTCTCACAACTGTGTGTAATGGGCTGTGCTCTCCCAAGAACGTTATATTCTTTAAACTGTTTACAAAGTGGATTTCAGAACTATGGAAGGACAGAGACAGGTACATCCCAGGTGTATCATGCTGTGACTGCACTCAACAATAGCAGGGAGCAAAGAGAGGTACAAACTCAAGCTACAAACCTATGCAGACAACAGGAGAAGCCAAGTTTCATGTAGGGAAGACGCGTACTCAAAAAGCAATGTGGTAGGGAAGCATTTTGTTTCTTTTCTCTGCAGCACTGCTGTGCCTTTCATTTAAAATTGAGAGGTGGAGTTAAATTTACAAGCAGCAAGGACACAGGAAAAGTTGGTAACAGCCATGGGCTCAATCTATAGGGACTGATCTTGCCAGTGATTGAGCTGTCCTTCTGTTAAACAGCTGATGGCAATGCTGGGTGCTCGATTTAGCCTTCCAGTGCCAGGATTTTTTACCCAAACTTCCTCTCTGCCCTCTCCGGGACTGTCAGAAAATCTGTCCATAGCGCTAAAGACTTAATTTCCTTGATTACTGTAGCAATCCAACACACTAATCAAGCAGATGCAAAAATTTCTTGAGCAGAGAGTCATGGTGACCATAATGTCCCAAGGGGATTTTTGATGAGTCTGTGAAGCCAAAGAGGTTTTCCTCTCAGTCTCAGAGCTCCCAGAAATGATCTCAAGACACTAAAAAATTCTCCCGACAGTCTCACAGTACCTGCCAGTCATGAGAGTGCCTGGCAGCCTGCATTGATTTTCCTACAAGGAGGGGCTTTATTTGCAGAAATGCACCCACAAACTGAGGTTGCTGCAATGGTCCTTGAAGAGATGCTCTTTTAGGAAGACAAAATGTTGTCACTAGATATTACACACAGCTCTCCCCGACCTCCAACCCCTCCAGTTTGTCTTCCCATCCCCAGAAAGTCTGATCTCATCAGTCCATTTGAGGTATTTCAACCTCTCTGACCCATTACCAATCAATGAACTAATTAAGAGGTTTCCCCTCAAGCTAAAACTCAAAAGTCAGCAGTTATTAGTTATTTTTTTTAAAAAAACACCAAAACAGATCTCCTGCAGCACATTAAAACCTCCCTGAGGTTTCAAAGGACCTTGTTTAAAGCTGTTGCTCATCAGAGCTGTATTTACCCAGCTCCAAAGCAGCATGTCCTCCAGCAGCAGCTACACCAGGTGTCATCTCATTCGACCCACAGCCACACATGCAGCAATGGGGCTGGCAGAGGATCACAGCCTCCACTAGGACCACAGCTCAGACTTCTACCTGACTTTTAAACCACACGATTACTCCCTGATACCGAGGGGTGCAGTGAACTGCAGCGTTAGGGAGGACGGCAGGCTGAAGTCACTGCATTTTGGCCAAGACTGTGCATCTCCTGAGGTGGAAATCAGGCAGGATGGCATCAGGAGGTTTGCTGCAGGCCCGTCTTTTGCAGCAATCAGTGTGGGGAAATGGTGGAAATCAGATCACGAAGTGACAAGAAATGAGTAACAGCCCATGAAGAATTAGGACCAAGTATCTGTCTGAGAAAACCATTGCTGAGATTAGCACTGTGTAGCTCCAGCCTCAACAATCTCAGCTGAAATATGACTGAAGTCTGGTGTGCGAGGCAGTCAGCCAGGAAGGGGAAATTATTTCAGCTCAGGGTTATTTCTATTTTTAACATTTCTGTGTTTATTTCTGTATTTCAAACAAAATGCAGAGAAGATGAATACCTGTGCACTGAATTGCAGAGGTAAATGGAGTAGTGTCAGACCTAGGATGAAGCTGCAGAGGAAGAAGGAGACATTTCTTATGTGGGAAAAGTCAGTGCAGGGCAATTACAGCCCCTTTATTCACCTGGTAAATCCCTCTCCTGGCAATTTTGGGACAAATCACCAATAGGTTATGATCCCCAGAGGTTGATTAGGGAGCCTATATTCCATCTGATGATTTTTAGGTCAGCTCTTAGACAGTCACATCAGAAAAAGAGTTATTGTCCAAATGTAGCTATTTTTTCCCCCAATTCTTTTAGCAATCTTACCCCTGACCAAGGAATAGTGGGCAAATAAAGCAGCTACCCCCTCATCCATGGGAGGAGGTTCACACAGACTCAATGCAGACAACTATATTGTAGCAAGTAGTTAGCAATAATGAATAATTAATGAATAAATAATGTATTTATGTCTCAATACCCCAAGGTCTTTGGGCACCTTCACAGAAAATAATTAAAACAATAGATTACAAATAAGATGACAAGTCCCCAGGCAAGTGGATGTACATAAAAACACAGCAGTGCAAAACCAAAAAGGATGTAAATACGATGCAGAAGCTAAAAAAGTTCTTGTGCTTGCTCTACAGACTGCACAGCTTCTGATCGTGCACCATGCACCAGCCCTGGGATGGGATGAAGCCAAAACCAAAGGCAAATACCAGCCCCAGCAAACAATATTCACATGTCTTACTGTCATGGAGACATCTCAACACTAAAGAATGATAGCTGGGGAGGGAAAACACAGATTTTCAGGCTATAGAGATGCCCAAATCCATGAATGCAACCCGCATGAAATACAGGTAGCTCCTGGCCATATCTCCTGTGAGGATGCTTTCCAGTCAATCCTCCAGCTATTCAAATGGTTTAGGGGGTCAAAGAACAATTCCTGAGTATTTCTAATTTTGCACCTCTTGCATAGACCTGTCCACGTATTACAACTGCTAATAGCTGGGATTAGCCAGACACCATCATTAGCAGAAAGCAGCTAACAAGGAAGGTCCTATATACAGACACTTTTGATCTTCGGGATAGTGAGAGCATTCCCCAAGCACAGCCTTAACTATAAATTAAAGCAAGCAGCCTCTTCTCCCTGCTCCATACAAACACAAACTGTTTTCAAACCTCTTTCATACCTACTTTAATAACACCATCTCCTCGGCAAAACACAATGAGCTAAAAGTGCTTTTTACTAAGCAACCTGGTGGAGTCACAAGGAACCGTTCCCAGCTACCATTTGAGAAGCTGCAGAAATTACATTTAAATAAAAGAACTCACCGGTCTGAACAGTAATGAGCAAAACACAGAATGACTCTGGGGCTGTTAACTCTCGGGAAGCAGACAGCAAAAGTGGCTGTTTGCAATCTGGAAGATCTCTGCCCTTCCCATGCAGATGCTCAAAAGAAACCTCTTCCCAGATCTTAATTTCTCTCTTGATGGTACAATATAAAGGTCCCTGGAGGCTAAAACCTAATATTCGATACTTCTAGTTGCTTGTGAGTACTGTGAAGCCAACATTTCCCCACCGCAGAGAAATAGTATAGTTATCATGTATGCCCATGTACCCAACCTCTTATGACATTATGGTTTCAGTTGTACAGTGCAGTTTGGTAGCACTGTAACTTTGCTCCATCTTAAGCAAGAGCAGAAATCTCCCACTGACTTTAGCTCAGTGATCCACCTGAAAACTAACCCCATAGCTCTAAAGACAACTCAACTGGCCATCCATGTGATGGTATTGGGTGAAGAAATTGGCAAAACCTGCACTGAACACTTCAGAGCAGAGGATAGGACAGCTTCCTTCAGCAGTGTCCACAGTTACTTCAGCTGCAGTCAGTCAGGAAATTTCACCTTGATTTTCATTGTTTACTTCATTCCATTCCCCATTACATTTGTAATTGTCTCAGAGAACCTCATCCTTAGGTTTCTCCATCCTTTCTCAACTGATCCCCAGGGCCTCAATGCAGTGATGGGGAAAGTGAGAACGTCCTCATGAATTAACATAACACTTGTCAACAGCAACGCTTCCCCACCTCCTGAAGCACTGATGCTTTTATAGAGGGGAGAGAGCTAGAAGCCTTGGGTGAACACCTTAAAACCTTTGCATACAAATCAGAAGCCAGTTTTACATGGTCCCTCAAAAGCAGCAAGGCTGTTTTTGAGACACTACAGAGCCATTGGGAATTGTATATCAGCATCTTCCTGGATTTGAAATTAGACCTCCCCCATCCCTCAGCTGTGGGAATCACAGGGCACATGTGTCAGTCCTCCCTCTCAGTGACACTAAGCATAACAGGTGGGCACAGGTTACAGGGCCAACCTGGCCCATGAGGTCACCATCTGCCTGCTGGGACAATACCAGGCCATCTGCATCAGACACCACCAGTGTCTCAGCATCACCTTATCATAAGGTCTGTAGCCAGTCTCAGCTAGATGAAGGATGCCAAGTCCTGGCTGCAGCTCGCTCTCAATGTAGGTAGTTTAGGTACAAAATGTAGGTTTGCTGGGCTTCCAGAAAGGTTGCCACATCCTTACACTTGCCAAAATGTAAGCTTGAGTTGCAATACAGCACATGCTGATAAGTTTAGAAGTCCTCCTTCATACTTGAATGTTATAACTATTTTTAAATTAATGTTTTACTGTCCATTTGCCTGGAGAACTGTGATTAATATGTGCTATAGCTCTGAAAGTGCGTAAATAATTACTACGCCAGAGTTGTTCAATGAGGCTGCCTCCAATGAGTTTTTTGCTGTTTGTTTTTGTGTTGTTGCGTTTTGTTGTCATTGTGGGGGTTTTTCCAATGGTATATTAAAGGGTTATTTCTGTAGGAGAGACATCTTGGTAATACTGAAAATGAAATGTTCTAAATCAGAGCCTAGGAATGTATTATTTCACGCACTAGCTACTGAATGATGAATTAATAACAGTATCTCAAATACATCTTCCATCAATATGCTTATTCGGATTCCATCAGCATTTAATTAACATAAATTATATGAGATCGAGAGGATTCAGGCAGTCATCAAAAAGACCACTTCTCTTGTAAGCTACTGAAATTCCTGTGGTTTCTGCAAGGCAGCAGTTTTTATTCCCTCCCCTCCCCCCCCACCCCCCATAAATTCATCACAAATCAAATATTTTCACAGCAAATTTATAGCTGAGTTTTTTCTCATTTTCTGAGGATAAGATGTTGGATCTTTGGCTTTGGCTCAGGTCTTCTAAGTTTTATCCAAGCAATAGCAGTTACACAACGGAAATAATGGCAGTATGTAACTACAGAGGGACTTTCAGCTGTCCCTATAACCCCACAGTGGGGTGGAACATCAGTAAACCACACAAGCTATTTCTCATTTAAGCATCTTAAGAGAAAACAGTTATGACTGTCCTAAAAACTGATGGGTTTTTTTTTTAATCTCATAACAATACAAAAGATCTTAACTGCTCTGCCTTCAAAAGGGTGCAAAGAAAAGCAGACTGAATCCAGGAATGGGGAAGTTTAGATACACAGTAGAAATGTCAGCCAAATGACCAGAATGATGAGGAGGGAAAGAACAGCTGTAGCCCCCCATCGGGCTGAAGAGCATCCAAATGCTCATTTGCAAAAAGAAGGGAATCAACTGCAAAAGGCAAGATGGAAAGACAAGGACAAGCAGGCTCCTAACAGCAGAAATGGGGATATTGCTCTATGTGCCTTTCTGAAGCTAAGACAGGGAGATGCCTGCTTTACTCTGCAACTAAAAACTAAATGCTGAGTTAAACCAACAAAAAATTATTTGTATTAAGTATCACATTAAAAGTGTATTTTGCTGTTGCTTTTGTGGCTCATATTTTTATTTAAAAGTATTATTTTTCCTTAAGTTTTGTACAGTGAAAAAGTTGATTCTCAAGTGACCTGGCAAACCAAAATCTTTTATCCCTATAGATGAAGTTATCCTTTAAACTAGGACTGGGGATTGTTCAGAGGTGTCCAGCTCCCCAGCCTATTACTCCAGGGAGGGCAGGTAGCACAGTGTGCCAGCACAGATGCTGCTGCGCAGGCTGGGATGTCAGAGCTGCATATATGTCTGGAAGTAGCTTCTTCCAGAGACTAGCAACAACCACAAAAGCTTTCTGATACGTAGCAAAGAGCAGATCCTAGCCCCAAAAGTCTTTGGGGAGCTTGTAACAGGAGGCTGACTCTCCTTTGCATCACATGAAGGAGAAAGCACAGCAGTATAAATAAATGGAGTTAATGTGTATACATTAACAAGTGGTGGGGAAAAGATGAGCCCTGCATTCAATTACACTGTTTTAGTCCATATAATCCACTCCAAATTAGTTAATATAAAGCTCACTATCCAATAGCCCGCCCTGCTATTGTTACAAGTTGTCATACACTAGCAGCACTAAGCACCACGTAATCCTGCGGCAAACAGCTGTTTGCTCTGCAAAGAGTTCATGAGAGACCAAATAAGCAAAGGAAAAATAGTAATAGTGCGAAGTGTCCAAGATTAGGGATCAAGTCAGTGACTGAGGCAGGAATAGAGCCCATGTCCTTCTTGTCCTTGCTGCATGCAGTGGACTCCATAGCATGCCTTTTGGTCAGTTAGCTTCTTTTTATCTAAGATGCTGTGCCAAGGCTCTAATATTAATGACCATAGTTTCTGTAGGTATCATACAGGTCTGTAAAGGCTTACAAATAAACCAGCGAGCACAGAGCAGTGCCTTGAACAGGGCAGTTCTTACCTAAACTGGCAGGTAATGGGTGTCACCATAAAAAGATCAAAGATGCATCCATTAAAAGCACTATAGAGGGAACCTGTTTTCAAAGCGTGCCCCATTCATGCCCACGGTCAAAGCAGTTGTGAATATTTGTAAAACCCATCTCAAACTCTGGTCCAAGAATAAGTCTCATTTGGGTTTTTTCCATTAAAGTAAATCTCTTCCCAGCACATTTGAACCTAAGAGCTTGGAAAGGGGAAATGTGGGACCATCATTTTTATATCTCCATTCGCTTTCATTCCATCCATTTTCATATCTAGAATTGAATGGCTCAAGAACAGTTCTTCAAAAGCCGTAATAAGGGCCCTTAATCACACCCCCACCACAAGATACTATTTAAAAATGGGAAGATTGAACCATCATCCCTCCTTCATCCACAGTTCAACACATCCCAGCTGTATCTTTACTTACCTACACATCTTTGGGTATACATTCACACCACAAAATGCTACTGGAAGCAGCTGCCAGCAGAAGGTACCAGCACAGTCAGGAGATCTGGTACCACCAAGGCTCTGGCATTTTTACCATAGTGATGTTTTGTCAATTACTAGGCCCAGTACAAAGGACACAGCCAGCAGAAAAACAACCCAGTAAGCAGATTCTATTGCACGTAAAGGAGTCAGTACATAGGGGATCGCTGGGGGTACAAACAAGTCAGATCACAAATAACAGACATCAACCCCAGCAACCCCAGGAGTGACATAGCATGACCCATAATAGATGGAATAAACAAAGATACAAGGTAACCCATGGAAAAAATAGGAGACAACCAAGTCAATAGGGTGATCACATACCATAGAAGTAGCCCCATGTTGCCTCCCCACAAAGCCCACGTTTCTAAGTGCCAGACCTGACTGGGATCCAGTTGCATGAAGAGTCAGGAGGTCCTTCCCCAACAGGAAACTCTGTGAAGTGCATCCACCTCACAGACAGACACACTCCAACCCTTCCTGCAAGTGGTCCCAGCTTTTATCCCCAAAGCAGGACACCTGGCGCTCATTTACCCAATGTGGGGCATCTGGGGCTTGTTCACCCAAGGGCTTTCCTTACAAGGCCAGCTGCACCTTGGAGGAAAGCCAAAAGGCAAACTCATCCCCTCCTCTTAAAGGGCCATGGGAACCACCCATATGTCAACCTTAATTCAGGGCTTGGGGTTCAGACCCCAGCACTTCAAGTGACTGAGATTTTCAAAAGGGAAATGAACTGTCCAAATCCGATTACAACTCAGTGTGAATTGGACTCCTAACCTCTTGGGCCAATTTTTTTTCAAAACATTCAAGCTAGGATTAGTAACAAAAGCATTTGCTTGGGTTTTTTTCTCCTTCACTTTTGCATTTTTCATTACACAAGTATGAAGCAATATTGTGCTATGACAGGCAGTCAGAGCTAAGCTGAAACACCACTTCTGCTATAATCCCTCTCTTTCAGTTGCTCATTTCCCTTTCTCATGACGTTCTCGAGAGGCTTATTAATAACAACTGGGAAGACAGATCTTTTCCATCTCTAACTCCGTAATGGGTACCTTTTCCCTGAAATGCATTACTGAGATTCCCTCCCCAGACATCCTCCCTCCATGCCCCACTTCTCAAGAGCAGTGGTATTTCCAGAAATTAAGTTAGCTCCACTAACTGTGTTATATCCTCCATTCTGGACAAACCACCCTTCATTGCCTTAATGTTCTCATTATGTTTGATGCATTGCATCACTGTTCATTTATTATAGCATTTTAACTTAGGTTCAGATAATATATCACTGGTGGAGCTCTCTGGGATAAAGGGCAATGAACACTTGAATCGCCTGATAAATTATTAAGGACACTCCTTTAATTGGGTAATGTGGTGTTTACATCTCTGAAGCAAATACTTATGGAATCTGTATGGGTACAGATTTTTGCTAAACACACAGCTACCAGCTGCTGTCTCCCTTTGAGAATAATAGTTTTATCAGGCTATTAAAATAAACACCACACAGGATAGATTGTACCAGATACCAGGTGAGAGCTGCAGCTGGAGCGAAGAGGCAAGTCTCCAAAGTCAAAGGAGGTACATTGACTTACATCGACTTACATCAGCCAAGGGACTCGTCTTCTGCGTCCCATGGATTTCATTCAAAGCAAGGGAAAATAGCAAGAGACCTACATTTTACACTGCTTTAGCTAACCTAGTTCATTTGAACTGAAATGGGTCACAGTGTACCCACACAAGGAGTTCAGCAGCAAATCCAGCTTCAGAAGGAGCACAGGGAAAATGCAGTTGGGGAGAGCAAGTGTATATTGCATTAAACAGAGCCTAACATGACAGAAACCTGATCTTTTGGTCACTCTTGCAATGCAGGTCAAAAATAAAACATCCCCTGGAAGGGCACAGCCTACACAGCCATTTACAGCCCATGGGAAAAAGATGGGGCTGTACAGCTGAGAAAGGAAGACACACTCCTGCCTGAGACATTGCTGCTCCCAGCTTTCTCTTCTGTCTGTTCATCTCTGTACTTTGAAACTGGGATTTCTTGAAGTTCTGTGACATCCTTTCTTTCCTGAGCTGTGTGAATGCAAAAATATTTGTTGCATCCATTCCAGCCATATGCTGTGCTTCTTGCTTATTAAAACAGGGAAGGGAGCAGACTGTCTAGCATGAAGCTTTGTGTTGCTTAGAAGTATTCAAGAAATAGGCTTTTCAAGATAAGTTAACATTTCAAAGGTGTTTCATATCTATTTGTTATCAGCATTTGGTAACACAGTGCGCCTGAGCTCAGACCCTGCATACAAAATACCACTGAACTGAATTGTACTTTATCTCACTCCAACTTGACCCCTGCACATTGAGCTCTTCATGGGTTCAAGGTAAAGAGATGCTAAGCCTACCGAGGACAAAGTCACTCTTACTTCTGTAACTATGCAGTGGCTCCATTTACAGCTGGTTTTAGGGCAGTGTTACTGTGGTTCAGGGTAGACCACCCTGGGACCACAGGGACTAAGTGACAAGCAGCAGGCAGGAGCATGCAGAGAGCCCTTGGAGGAGATGAAGACAGGCGAGACTGTATTAATGCCCATTTTAGTGATTTGGGCACAAATATCTACTCTTTTTGTTAAATGAGCTTGGCATTCACCAAGAGCCACAGTGAAGGGCAGGCATGGTTGCACCCAAACGAGATTAGCTGGAAGACAGGCAGCACCTTCCCCAAGCACATGTAATGGGGAAGCCTCTCCCATAGCTCTCTGGTATGTCCCATGACTTCCTTCTCCCCCAAAAAATATTTTTCATCAGAATTGCAGAGGTTAGGACCACCTGGCTTCCCTTTATTTAAGGCTCTGCTCTCATTCCCCTATGGCCAGAAGAAAACAAAGCAATTAGGGAAGAAAAAAAATACACACACACACACACACACACACATATATATTTACATGCACATTGTATCTATACTCATTACCTAAGAAAAGATGACACCTTATAGTCATCTTTACCTGTCAAGAGGACACTGTTTTTTTTGGGATAGGGATTCAGCCCCATGTCATGCCAGACAACCCTGTTGCACCGCAATAGCTGTGTTTGGCCCCCCTTTCCTGCAACACTTGGTTGAAAAGACAGTTAAGCCTTACAGATAAAAGAGCTCTCTGCCCTTTCAAGGGCTGCTGAGGAAAATGCAGTCTTGAACCTACTGCTTACTGTCACTGAATCTCAATAACAAAGTCAAATTAGGTGAAATCCTGGCTGATGCCTCCTTAACAAAAGCTGAGGTTGAACCAGTGCATCCAGAAAAACATCTAATTCAGTGCTTAGATCTAAAGAATCAATCCCTGTGAACATGCACCCAAATGAAAACAAGCATAGATGGAGAAATTCCTCAGGTTAATGCCTCCAAACAGATCAATGCACAAACTCCTCTGGATTGATTTCCTGGAGCTCCAGCTCCACATTAGCTCTTCAGGACAATCCTAATCTGCCACAGATCTATGAAACCAGGGAGTGGGGATATTGTAACCTCTTGCCTCTCCTTCTCTAATTCTTCACCTTGCTACTCCCTCTGACTCCGGCTGCTTGCCCACCACCTCCCGGCAAGCCCAGGACAGCTGTCCCCCTGCTCCCTGTTGCCTCTCCATCTTGTCCTCCACCACAGAGCCCTTCCCCCAGCCACTGAAGAGGTTTCTACCCCAGCTAACCCCCTTCCTGCTGCAAATTGCAGGGCTTTCAGCAGAGAAAAAGGCGCAGTGGTATTAAGAGGCTGGGCAGGAACAAGGACTGAAACAGCTGCCAGAGTAGGGTCAGTGAATTCCAGATGTGCAGAAAAACCTTCTGCCCCACCCAGCTGTGAAGCAGGCACAGCCTATTTGCTCATTTTAGAATTTCTGCCATACCACACCAGGCAAATGGGTGGTGGAAAAAACTTAACTAACTGTGCCCTTGCTTCTGTGGGATCCATCCCTCCTCCTTTGACCAGTAACCCTTTAAATCGCCCCCTTTGCCAGTCAAAACATCATGTTGCTCAGTTAGAACTGCAGAGCAGCTAAGGCCCATTACACTGATCCTACTGCTGATGGGTGCAAAGACTCTCAGTGCACAGCTCAATAACCATTCCAGCTACATCGAGGTAAAGTTTACCTCCAGTAACCATGTGATCAGGGGAGAGTACAGCCCAGAGAACACAACAATGAAGGGAAATAGAACAGCTTTAAATGCGTGTTTTAGGGATGGCAGTAGTGATTTTTTGGTGTCTTGAGGGGCATTAGCTTCACACATTATTGGCAGTGAAGTCCCAGGGGGAGCTTACTGGAGTGGGATTCCTGCCTGCAAAGCCTCCTGAAGGAGAGAGACGTCATACCATCACCCTCCTCTCGCACGGGGATGAGGGAAACTGCCCATCCCAAGGGCCACAGAGAACAGTGTGGCTGCTAGCCTACAGCAGGGAGGCCAGGCACCAGCCACTGACAGCCCGCTGACGAGTTTGGCCTTTCTCCCAACAGCTCTTTGTAAATTTAATGAGTTCCACTTCCCTCTTCAGCCAGCAAAAGCTCTGCATTTTATTTGGATTTTGGATGCCCGCATGCAACTCCCAAAGCTTTTGACCTGCTTGTTTTATGCTCTCTAGGTCTACTGTTCTCTCTTTGACATTATCTTTACCATCATCCTCTCCAAGTCAGTAGTGAAGTACACACAAAATATAGAAAGAGCAAAGTGAATTTGCCTCTGACTGCCCTGTTCACCTGTAAAAAAGGTCCAATGCAATAAAGGGCAGTAATAGCACTTCAAATCCCCAATGCTGGCATAAAATTGCCTCAAAGGGTTATTCCCACAACAAAATGAATACCTTCTCTAACCAGGGAAGCTGGCAGGACAAATTGCCAAGCAGAAAGGCAGCCATGCAGTCAGCCAAATAGTCACTGTTGAGCTGTGACAGTGCTTGTTGGGCTGTTTGCTGCCCGTGCTCAAGCCTACAGGCACAGCAGCAGCCCCCCAGCCCGGGCTGTGCATGTCACAGTGAGCACAACCAACAAGCAGGGAGAAGAGCTTCCTCTCTCCTCTAGAAATGCCTTGCACCATCATCACTCCTACCTGCATGCATGTGGTTAGTGCTATAGGAGTGGGACTAAGTGCAAAATACATACACAAGGCTTTAGAGGACCAGGGTCATAATAACTCAATGTCTTGCTGGGAATATGAGACTCCCCAGGACTCAGGCTCACTCTGAGGTGCATAAGGTAAAGAGGACAGTGGAGAAAAGGACTTATCTTGCTGGAGAAACATTTGAAATGGAAATCCACCTTTAATGGAAAAGATCCTATTGCATTTTCCATACCCCACCATAGCCCCATTGGCAGCTTCCTCACCTGGCTGCAGCCTCAGCAGTGTGTCACACAGCTGTAAAGTGACATAAAGGACAGAAAAGGGAGCACATAAATCCTGTTCTGAATCATAAATGCTCCCAAATGCTATAGGCTGACAATAATATAGAGCTTAATTTGTAGCACACTACAAACTGTTACAAACAGGCAGTGCTAAATAACTTCCTATTTTCTTCCCCTTACCTCAAGGCATTTCTCATCTGCCTTTGCCAGGGTGACCATCTATCACATCACTTTGCATGTGCTGGAAAACACAGGCATGTTGCACCTGATGCTGCTGCTCTATCTCTACCAGTGGTTTAGGAGCCATTCCCACTCTGGTTATGGTAATCTGATAACATCATTTCCGAGCAAGTCACCGCTGCAGAGGGACTAAATGCTGCCCCAGAGAGGCCAAATCCAGTGTAATCAAATATGCTGCTTTTGTAGTTCAGACACTGATTTCCAAAGGTGTGACTGCACCATTCCTCTGATGTCAAAGGCAAAGCAAAATTCAGACTTCCAGAAAAGTTTTAGAAAAGACAATACATATACAGCAGGGGAGATGGTAAGTGCCCCACTTTGTGCAAAATGGGTATAAGAGCAGGGAGAAAAGCACAGCAAAACCTCTCCTAGCAGGACCAAAGCTGCCTCCAAATCTGACCCATCTCTCCCTGAAGGCTTGAGCACTTAAAATGGCTTTTGGCCCCCGGGGACCTCCTCCACATCCCCATAGCTGTGGGTGGAAGCATCCCACTCCCTCCCGAGCCCTGCAGCTCTGGCACGGGGACTGCGGCCATGCTCCTGTGCTGGCAGCCTCCAGCCACAGCGGGAACATGGGCACCAAGGAAAGGACTCATTTCCACACGTTTAATTTAGTATCAAGGTCCCCATAACAGAGGTCCCGAGAGAGTGGATGGACACCCTTGCACCAGGAGAGTGGCAGTGGGCACAGCCTGTGGAGCAGGGCAAGACACAGCCCTGCAACATACACCCAGGAACACTGTCTCTCACACAGCTAAATGGCTCCAGACACCGCAGGCAAGTAATTTGGAGTGTCGTGTTTCAGCAATAAAAGTGAGAACATTGTGGGAAACAACCTTTGATATCCATATTGAAACTGCAAGCATCAGAGCACTCAGGCTCTGCTTCTTTGGCATCAAAGCTATTATGTCAAGAAGAACAATGCAGTTGTGTGCTGAAAAAATCACAACTCTGTACCCCAAAACTCAGCAGGGGATTCCCTGATGCATACTCTTCCTATGGCCAACCTGACTGTGCACTCTCCCATCTCAAGGTCAGAAGCAGCACTCATTTTAGGAGATCAGCATTTCCATTTGCCGAGTATCTAATATTTCTTGTAGAGATGGACAAATAATGGAGTTTCCAGTCTGATGGACAAAGCAGGTCACAGAGGAAAAATTTAGTTCCAGTTGATCCGAAAATGACATTTTCCATTTAAATAATAAACCACAGATTTAAATTCAAGTCTACTTTAAATATTTTTAAATCTAGCTTTAAGGAAAATTTTTAAACTAGAAAACTATTTCAAAGCAGAGTCCAAGAGTTTAATTTTGAAAGTACTGAAACAGTATTTTGTGAGCTTTAAAACAAAGAGTGACAGTTTCAGAAGTCCTCCTATCTGCAGCCAAAGCTATCACTCTGATTTAGGTCATTTTTGTGAAAAGTTTGAGCACTTTGAAGTAGAAAAATTCCACCAAGCTCATTCAACCCTGTTGCTTTCACCCTCCATGCTCCTGGTTATAACTAACAAGAAAAATCAGGAGCAGGGATATCAGCTTATTCAGAATTCTGCCCTTTCCACAAAGCAGCAGGACCCACCAGCCTGCAGCTCCAGCCATGTCACACACCAGTGCCCATGCAGATACTTTCAGTTGTGTGAGCTGTGGAGGCAATTAGGCCAAACCACATAGCTAAAAAAATGGAGTTTGAGCATCCCCAAAGATGCTGCTTTTTCTGCTACTTTCGAATTCTTGAACAAAAGCAATGGAGGCTTGTATCACTCATGATGACATCTCCAGGAATAATTTCAGCCATGAGCTGACCCAGCAGCATCACCATGCTCTCCATAGCATGGCAGTGGTGTGCTGGAGCAGGCAGTTTGCACTGCTCAAGGCTTTATGGGATTTCGAGGGAGCTCACATACTCTTCCAGTGAGGCTGCCAGAATTGGCACTGAGGTTGGCATACCAAATATCCACAAGAAAGAGGGGTTGATGGACCAGCAGAGGAGAACTCTCGAGAAGCATTAGTGTCAACTTCTGGAGTCTGTTGCCCATCCTACCCTTCCCTGCGCTTCTTCACAAAAAAACAACACACATAGAAGGGTCAACAGCAGAAGTGTGTCATCTATTCTGTCTTCAGGGATTAGAAAACTGGTATAAATTATCCTTTTCATTAATTACTTGAGTTGACTTAATCCCCAATAGATGTCATTGACCTCAATAGACCAAATCTAGGCTTCTTAGCCTACACAACCTCTTTACACTGTTTCTTAGCTTCCATTGCAGAGCTCCTTTACAGCTCTGTTACATCCTGGCTCATTTCCACTATGGCTCAGCAGATCCATGACATCTCTGCTGCAAGTTCTGTCAGCTGCAGAGAGCAAACCCAAACCCTCCTGCACCACCCAGTGAACTAGGTGCTTCTGTAATATTGCCCAAAAGTGTTGTAAATGCTCCAGAAAGGACAAAAGTATTCAAGATATCCCCAACCTTGGAAATCCAGGGAGATTTACATCCTCCTGCATGTAAAATTTCAGAAAGCTCAGGGCTGTTGGACACCCCAGGCCAAACTAGGACCAACAAAAGAGCATAAAATGTCAATGAAAGGAGGCAGCACTGTGGATCATCCCAAGCAAGTTCTAAGGGATATCGCAACTATGACATATAAATTGATTTTTCAGCCTAAGCTCAATGGCTACTTATCTCCACTAGCAAAATTAAGATTCAATTAGATTTGCTAAATAATTCATGGCAATACATTTGATGTGGTAGCAAGTTCCAGCAATGAATCAGTGTTTCACATTATCACACTGACAGTAACCAAGATTATTTCTTAAACGAAGACATCTTTCATTTTTACCTTCCACACCCAGATTCTTCCGGGGCTTTGAGCCTCACCATTTCATATTGCCTCAGGCTATATTTGAAAGGATAAAAGGAACTGTTGCTATTGAGCTCAGTTTAAAGCAATTTAACCATATATAGGAGTTTGATTTACCACTGGATATTTTTCCAGCAATGAAACACGTTTTGAGATCTGCAAATCTTTTGTAATGAAGTGATGCAGAACCACTGTTTAGTCACACAAATGAAACAAGAGTTAACTGAAAAACATTCATGGGACCACAAACCTTTTGCCAAAACTCAAAGCAAAGATTTCTATTGTCAATCAAAAGGCACAAGTGCTCTTTGTCTTTTGCGCATGGTTGGAAAAAGGGTAAACAAAACTCCTGCAGTGTCTGAAATACCCAGGGTAACCCAGGAGGGAGGCAAGTATTTTCCTGAGAAACTTCTGAAAAGATGCATTGCATTACTACAAGTTTAGAAGGAAGAAAAGAGTTTTTCATCCACTATTGCAGCACCCCAATCTTTAGCAAATCCAGCTTTTTTCATTATCACAGGTGAGACTATAGCAGACTCTCAAAGAGAAAGACTTTAGCGTGCAAACCACAAAATTAATTAATTCTGTTTTGCTATGCAGTCTGAGCCATGTTTTCCCTCGATGGTCAGGCATGCTGTTATCCCAGAGCAAACCTCCTGTCACTCCACCAAAGCCTGATGAGCAATCCCAGGCTCAGCCCAAGACAGTCAAAGACAAACTGGATCCTGGCCTCAATGGCCTTCTGCTTTGGCATTTGAAAGCCTTCTCATTATTTGTTTTTGTAAGACATGTATTTATACACAGAGAACCTAGAAACAATGGCTGGGGTGTATGTTGGTTTGGAAACGAAGAGCCTGCGACTGTGCTACTAGCTTGATTGTTTTCAGTCTTATTTGTGCAGTTATATTTTACACCCTCCCCTGGAAATGTGTAGTGCCTTTCACCACACAGCCAGCTGAGAGCAAAGCCACTAACCTCAGTCTTATAGGACAGTATATTCCTCTAACTCAGTCTTACAGCATCTCCATACTCAGCCTGGTTCCATCCCTGCTACCCAAGGGCAGGTGATTTGGTAAACATGTGGTACCTTCCACCCCAGCTCTGCTGCCTCCCCTGGAAATACCGGGTACTGGGGCCAGCAGTGCTGACCTTCAGCTCTGAGCACCCAGCACCCTGTCAGACTTCAAAGGCACGACAGGCATGCACTTAAAGCCTAGAAGAGGCATGGTGAAGGAGGGGAGACCCACACAATACTGCATGTGCAGAACTTTCCTCTTTGAACCAAAAGATTTTGTAAACAGGGTTTAGAAGGCTGTAGATAAAATTTGAAGATAAAATTTGAGCTCTCTATAACCCTAATCTTAGAGGTTACTAGAGACTCTCTTGTTGCTGAGGGATCAAAGATGAATAGCTGTTTTAGTCTGTGCTTCCACAGCAGCTTTTACAACATTAGATAAAATGACCAGGTGCTCAGCTGGTACAAACCGCTTCAACTTTATTTTCTCTGCTAGAAATAAGAGCCAGTTCACATCATCCAAGGACTTCTCGCAAGGTCAGTAATAGATAAAGCTGATACACAGGTCTCACTAAACTGTATAGCATTTACTCATTTTTCTGTTTCTGGTGATCTTAAACGTCCCTTCCAACCCAAACCACTCTGACTCTATGATACAATTCTGCCAAGATCTCCACAGATGCTAACCAGCTCATTAAGTTATTGTATCTGCTGCAGACACTGGAGTTTGTTGACATGTAAGATCAGCAACAGATACTTTTAAAGTAAAGAAAAAAATCCTCCCATTTGCTACTATGAGGCTCTTGCAGCACATGGCAAGGAAGGAGCACAAGCACTATTCCCAGGTACCAGGCACAGGATAAATGTTTACAAATTCCCTGCTTGTCCCCCTTTGCAGGGTAAGCACCCTGCCTTACACAGTGGCAACTTCAGGCCCAGCCAGGGAAACAAGGTCATTGTCATCATGATAGCAAGCAAAGGACTCACAGCCTCAAGCTGTGGGTGTCTCAATGAGACAGACTGCGATACTCAAGAGATACACGACTATCTGGCAGTGGCTCAGCAAGCAGCAGCATCCCCTGTAATAAATGAACTTTTCATACAAGACTATACAGAAAAAAAATACAGTGTAGTTTATCTCTAAGGCTTCTGTTTGGTCCAGAGCTACAACTGGCTGTGAAACCAGAGAGGAAGTCTGATTCAGAAGATTTTGAAAGGGAAAGATACAAAACAAACCATACAAGTGCTGTAAGAACAAAGCATTAACTCCATCTACACTTCTGATGATGCAGCCAGGTACACAGCAGCAGTGATCACATCCTGCAGTGAAAGTAAGCAGTATCCATCATGAGTCTAAACAGCAAAGGTTAAGAGATACATTGCGGGAGCCTCTCTTACATTATAAAAATTTAGTGAATTAGTCAGAGAGACTGGCAAAATACAGGAAAGGCTGGAGAACACTTGAGCATGATGCCAAAACCCATGAGCCACTGAATAGCTCTGCTGTTGTGTGAGCTAAATGGCTAATCATGCCGTTTAAGACCAAGAGTGACAGCACTACCAAGATTTACCAAAGAATATCTACTCTGGACTCAATGAAAAATTGCCCCAGTAAAATCCTGCCAGCTCTGCTGACGTATATTATCTTTATTAGAAAGGCCTCTCTGATAACCAAATTCATTAGGAATTTCAGCAATTCATTTCTTCATATAAACTTCTGCATATTAATTCATCACAGACAAATGCAAATGGGAGCTTTGGAAATACAGCCTTATATTAAATCAGGGCTACATTTGTCAGTGACTGTAGCAAAGAAGGTTTAAAGTAGGGGTTTTTCTGCAAAGCACATTTATAAGCCAGATGGTACACTACTAAAGAGCCTGCACTGCCACTGGAGTTTGTATTTAGCCCTCCCTTAGTACCAGTAAGTTAGATGCAGTACAGGGAGGTTGATGATATTGCCCTCAGGGTGCAGTAGTGTTCTGCATTGTCCATTTTTCTTGACCAAAACCTACACCATGTTCCAAATTAGACACAAAAACAAAACCAAGAAACTTTACTAATGGAAAGTTAGTGAAACAGGATGGAGCAGGATCCAGCATCCCTCCCCTAGAGTTTTCCCACCAAAGCTGCTGGGTCAGGAGATGGCAGGCTTGGCTGTAACAATGAGCACGGTCTCCCTGCCAAGCCCTGGTGAGCAAGGATGGGAAACAGCAATAACTGTCACTTCCAGTTTCCTTCCCGACGTGACAGTGCAGAGGTACGAAAGGAGCAGTTTGCCTCGGCTGCTCTCCTGGGGCAGAGCAACCAGAGGCAGTGCTCCTTGGACATCCCCAGTGCATGGGAGCTCAAAGTGCCTCCACATTCCCAAACCACAGCTGCCCTAAAATCTGGCTTTGAGATTGCTGCTTTGCACAAGCACTGAGAGAGCTCCAACCTGGAGCAAATCAATGCTGGAAAGCAAAAGAGAGATGACTTGTTAGGGTGAGGGAATCCCCCACTGCATGTGTCCCAGCCAGCAAAGCCACTGCTCAAGTTCAGATGCACATGACACACACATCAAGGCAGATACAGCCATGGGGACAAGGTGAGGAACAAGCCCCCTCTAGTACAACCTCCACACCTTGAGGCTATCCCATTCCCAGTCTGTCCTCGAACACAGAGTATTTCTTACCTCGGCCATGGCAAGAGCTTTTGGTAATGCCATCTCAAGCACAGAGTGCAAGCCTGTGCAGCAAACAAGCAACCCACCCTGCCTTCACGCAGGCTGATAGGGAGCTGATGCTCTCCATCACCTGATTCAGAGAGGTCCAAGACAGCTCCCTTTGTGGCGTGCAAAATTATGAGATGATAGCTTCAGGCAAGAGCAGACAGCAGCGTCCAGCCAGGGATAGCTTTGAACTCTCCCACAAACCCCTCACCTCCTGCAATCTGCCCTAATGCTGGCATCATTCACAGTCTCAGCACAGCAACACAGCTCTCTTCTTCTTAAACTTGGGTCCAAGGAGCCACAGAGCTATTAAGGGTGGACAGCATGGTGCCAGCAGGAGAGAGAGCTAGTGAAGCCCATAAACTTCCTTAGCACTTTCCTGCTAAATCATGCCCTTTCTCCAGTGATGGGAAACAGTTTAGATAGGGGGTTTTAAGGTACAAGGGCCTTATTACATGAATCCAGCTCAACCCCCTGCAATATGTGTGCCAGCATGTTCCAGCTGGCAGTGATATTTCAGCTGCACCCTTTGGAGAGGGGTCAGAGAAATTCACACTGCCCTGGCAGCCAGGCACTACCTGCTGTGTGACAGGGTGCTCAGAGCCTAGGCAATGCCATTCAGGCAGGGGAAGGGGACATACAGGCAGCATGCAGACCTCAGGAAAGGTGTGCTTCCAACTGCCACGTGGCCTTGGAGAGATGGAGAGGGCAATCTGGTCACCACACAGAGGTCTATGCCCTACACAGATCACCAAGTTTCCTGCCTTTAAAAAAACCCCACAAAACTGTAGGAAATTGCACCTGAGTGAATCTCTATGCTCAAACCCATTGGTTTTCACACCTGCACATTCAGCAGCCTAAGAGCAAAAAATATGAGTTCATGCACAAGTTCACCAGCATGCCCCAGTGCAACACAATGAGGCTTTAAGCAGCAAGGTCACACAAATTCCTGAGTTTGTCATGCAGCATCACCCCAACTCCCACACAGCCTTACAGGGCTCTTGGAAAAGGAAGCAGCATCTCTTGTTTAAATCCGTGTGCATTTCAGTGCATCAATAGAGTTCTCAGCTCTCTGTCTACATTGAAAGGACACACTACACCATGCTTCAACAGGTCAGGGAGAATGCAACAGCCTTTGCCTTTGGACAGCAAGTTACTCCTTTAAGCCTCACAACAGAGGCATTTAGTGTGGTGCTGAAGGCCTAAAGTCCACCTAATCCTGCTGCTGACCTAGAGATCATGAAATGCAGAAGGCAGCACGATGTTTATAAGTCATGAACCACCAGCCCGGCTGTTCCCCAGTCTCTACTGAGAGCCACAGGTCAGGATTTCCTAACCCCCAGTCCCTCCTTTCCCCTGGGCAAGGCTGCAGAGGCACACATGCACACTGCACACCCACAGCAGCAGTGAGGTATGCTGAAAAATCAGCATTTCAGACCAGTAAATCCATCCCCTGTGACCTGTGAAGAAGTGGGTTTAACCTGGGGATGGTATTAAGGCAAGTCTCCCAGTATAGACAAATAGCAACTTGATTTCAGCATTGTATTTTTTACCACTGGATGGCCAGTTTTGTTAAATTACACGTCTCATCATCCAGGGAACTGAAGAGCAGCAAAACTCTCAGTACATTGTTACAGCAGTGGACAAGTGAAGAAAAGCACCTTACAGACCACAACGTCTATCCCACACAAGGGGAGTCAAAAAGCCTCGGATGTGGCGAGTGGCACAGTGCATTTAACTAAAACTCTGCAGGACGAAGAAGAATGAGGGCTGACAGACCTGTTGTTCTAACAAAAAGTTTATCACAGTCTCTGTGGAAATGAGGTGTCCTTCCCTGCACCAACTGGCAAACATGAAGAGACAAGGCAAGTAGATTGACTGGAACACCAATTACACTGCACAGGGTCAACAACAAGGGTGCTATGTTCAACTCTTACAACACTTCAAAACCCTTAAGAGGCAGTCTTAAACAAAAGGCTAAATGAAAATCTCGCTTCTTGCTGGCTAGAAAAGAACAATGAATTCCCTGCAACAGCCTCTGAAAGATTAGGCACTTTATTGTTAATGCTGTGTAAGAAGCGGACATTAATTAAAGCTGAATTGCAAAGAAATTCCAGTAGTATCACATATTTCACTCCTGCCACTGCAGCAATGAACTCATTATGAATAGAGAAATTAAAAACATATATCAGAAGGCGAAGTTAATGGTTTTCCACTTATTATTAAGTGTGATCAAAATATACCACTGGACTAGAAATGAAAGAGGAGGAACATATCGCAGCCTTTGTTGTAGGATAAGATCACAGCCCAAAGCACATCCTTTGCTGACAACGAGGTGTTTATCAAATGATTTCAAAGACACACACTGCGACCTTGAGCCAAACACTTAACATTGGCCACCCCGTAGGTCTTCTGTCTACAAAACAGGAAGATCAACACTTACCTCCTGCAAATTCACGGTCAAGTTTAAGGTGTGGAAACCACTTTGCTGTTCTGCCCTTGGATGGTGTATGCTACAGCAGTTATGGACATCCTTGAGACTCCTTCAGCTACAGCAAGGAAACAGTGAAATGACCTCTTAGGGTAGCACGGATGGGTATTTAGGAGCAGTCCTGGTGGAGGAGGAGCTGGGGGAACCAGAGACACCTGGGCATGGTGGCCAGTGGGAGCACTGAGAAGCCCAGCAAGCGAAGGTTACAGCCAATCAAGGGAAACTTTGGCTCAAAGGAAGAGTCAGAGTTGAGACAAGACCAGCTGAAGTGGATGAAGCAGATCAGGCAGTATAGGATCAGTCAATCAAACTTGGTTTTGTGCTGCCAGAAGGGGATTGAGGCTTTTTGTATTGCCAAGAACTATAAAAACAAAGGTGTAGGATTGCATAATCATCCTTAAACACAAGTGCCAAAGCCACAGCTGCAGTAAATCCATGATGCTCCAAGGACACCTGAGAGTGGCTCAGCTCCATGAGCAGACCTGGCCCAGGGACACCAGCATTTTCTTCAGCATTTGTCCATTCCCAAGACATCTGTCACCTTGCAAATTAGCCCAGGCTGACACTCAGCTAGGCACATCTGCAGCTGCAGTGAACCTTTCCCACAAGTTCCCATCACAGATATTTATTTCAGTAGTTCTTGCTTTCATATCTTCACTATTTTTACTACTTCCATTTGTCTTTTTGGCTTGAACTGAACAGTTATTTCCATCATTACTCAGTCCATATCTGATACATGTATCAGTGACTGCAAAATTCCACAAAGCTTAGCTAAATCCATGTTCCCTGGTAAATAACAGCAGCATGTCTCCCCGTTCGAAGAAAACGATGAGAGGTTTACTCATGCAGTTTCAGATGAACTTTATATAATTATGCATAGAATTTAAAAAGAGATGTCATGCAGGCAATCTTTAGAGTCATAATAGACAATCTGTAAGAGAGAACAAAGGAAAATAATTTTAATAAAACATTATGCCCTCAGCAAGAAATATGCTTCATGTATCATACATGAGAAAAGATAGTTATTTGATGTAAAATGGAATTGTGACCTTGCTGCAGGAGCATTCATTACCTAACGCCACAACAAGCAAATTAATGGATTTTGGAATGGTGCAAATAATAGTAATAATAATCATTTTGGTTCCTGGCATTTGCTTGCTGACAGCCAGATTTAGCAGCAAGTGTTTTGCATTATTATTTATAAAAGGAACTGCAAATAGAATTCCACATAACCTTAAAGACATTACAGAAGCATGTGTCTAGTGCAAGGGTATTACACATGAATAATCAAGGTTTTGCAAGTGCTTATAAGCCAAGCAGTGGAGGCCCAGAAACAAAACTCTGGCTGCCAGAAGAGTGTATGCTTTATGCAAGGACACATATGTATGTGGTACTATCAAGCATGCGTCAATCTGGTCTTTGAATCCCTACATAGGAAGGTTATGATTATGGTTACTATGGAAATTACTCATGCTGTTTCATATGCATTTTGCACGTGATAAACAGTTGTGTGATAATAAGTCTCATGATATTGTTAAAGGGATCTGCAGTACCCCCAGGAGGTGTTGAATTGCCAGGTCTGGACATCATTTCTGCAGAAAGTCTCTCCCTTGCTGAGAGATAATGGTTGTCTGGGTTATCTCCTCCAGTAAGCCCCAGTTCAGTTCTTGGCCCTTCTGGGCTGGACTGGATCTGCCCATAGCCCTGCTCTCCAGCATGGCACCACCTCAAACCAGGAGCAGCAAATTTCCTCTTTGGCAGCTGATGGAGAAAGTTTGCCCTTCCCACCCCCTCCCTCCAGCCTGTCTGCAGAGCACAAGGAACAGGCTGTGAGAATGATGTATGTGTTATTTGGGGTGAAAATTTACTGCAAGAGTGACTGCTGCTCCCGGAGGGGTTGGACAGACAGGGAAAAGCTGATGGTTTCACAGTGATAGAGAGAGCACCAAAGTGCTCTGCCCCAGCTGAAGAATGTGCTGCCAAAAATTAAAAAAGGGAGCAGGAAAGTCTGCAGAGGGGTTTTACCTCATTAAACCTGCACAAAACCGAAATCAGGCCTCAGGAGCAGCTTGTGATGGAGCAAGTGGGATGGCCTTTGTTTTTCAACAAAAACCACAAATAGCTTTCTAAAACACCTCAATGTGTTTAAAGCGGTAAAGTTATTAAGCAAGTAGGTACAATAAAAGAAACATCTCTGCAAATGGAAAACCCCCAGGCATATACATCTTCAAAATGCTATTGGAGTTTTAAACCCTGATAATTGCTTTGTAATGTAAGCAATTGCATCAGGAGCGTGAACATCGCAGCCAATGCATCACACAGCTGTACCTCCAGCTCTGGCTTCAGTCCTTTCCCTCTGCAAAGTACCCTCTGATTGCAGGAGGCTTAAACATAACTCATGGCACAACAGATTGCATATGCTGAAGTGGGTTTGTTTAATGGTCCAATAACGCATCCCTAGTCATCGGTGCAAGACTGGCAGAGGGAGAAAGTCCCACGCCGTGGGGCAGCACTGGGTATTGACTCTAATGCTGCCAGCCAGGAGCCCATCCCAACCAAAAGGCTGGGCACCAAACACCTTTTGGTCCCTAAAGCTGCGATTTATTAGAAAACCACTAGAACAAGGCAACTTTTCTAACAGAAAAAATTTTCCCCCTTCTAAGTGAAACAAATTAAAACAGAGAGGGCTGAAAACAAACCTGACTGCACCCTTGCAGGCTGTCGTTTTTCAGGCTTGCTCCGAATTTAGCAGCTTTGGAGGCTACATCGCAAATATGTTCAGGCATTTCTTCTCACCCATCACCACCTAGTCCTGCTGCCCTGTGCCCAACCTCCCTGCCCCAGGAGCATCAGCCAGGGCAGAGCCACCCTCTGCCTTTCTCCCTGCTACCGCTGCTACAGACTAACACACACAGTAAATCACCAGCAAACAAAACACCCAGCACACTGTGTCACGGAGGGACTAAAATTAGCAGCGAAATTGCCTGGAGGTTCAGGAGCAGTTGAATTTGGTATGTGGTGATGGACAGCTCCCCAAACCCGGAGTGGGTGCTGCATGTGGCTGGGCTTGTGCAACCAGCAGCCAAAGTACTGTATGTGAGGCACCTATAGCTGGCAGGTCCTCCAGTGAGTTTGCTGCCAAGGCTTTCCAGAGAATGCTGGCTGAAAACATTCATGGTGGATGCCTGCTGCAGGCTGAGTTTCCAGTTGGTCTGTGTTAAAGGCTCTGAAGCATTTAATAGAAAATATTCAGCAACCCTGTGCTTAGGAGGAAGAAGTGGGAATTTGGCAGGGGGGTTTTGGTGTCACAAGTGTGCCTTTTGCTACTTCAGGGGGGGTGCAAAATAAGCCCAACTGGCCAAATCATGAACCTATCAAGGTTTGCAGACACTCAGTAAAGACCTGGTCAAACACAGCTGCCAAATTCTGCAGTCAGGTTTGCTCCTGGATGGTCTTCTTCCCTCTGGACCCTGGTAGGGGACCACTGCCCCTCCCGAGACCTCACATTTTAGGGGAGAAGACAGCAGCTCCTTCACTCCAGGTCCTTCCAGTGGAGCCATCCCTGGGTGCACCCCACAGCCCTTAGCCTCATGCTAAGTGCTCAGGGCCGGGTCTGTCCCACTGGCAGCCGGGAGGGTCCAGCCCCTGGTGCAAGGGGTGCACTGGAACTGCCTGGTGCCCTCCCACAGACGCTGTCATGATGTGGGATCATCCACACTAAGGATATGAGTCTATTTTTCCTGCACCTGTACATGTCCCCCAGCCCTTCCAGCCGTGCTACAGTTGTAGTCATTATCACCTCCAAGAGCATTGCAATTTTCTGTACTTTCAGTTCCTCAATTACACTGATTATCACATTAAACATTCCTGGTGCTACAGGAGTAGACTAAAAATAATAAGCTTGTATCTTCCTAATACAAACGAAAGCCATTTGTACTACTGAGAGTGTAGCAGGCTCATTGTTTTGCCATAATGAAGCTTTCATCTCAAGAGATCCGATTCATAAAAAATACTCGCCAAGGCAGCGCACGTTTCTAGGTTTTGGGTTTGTTTTTTGTTTTGGTTTTTTTTTTTGCTGCCACTGACATTGCTTTAAGTTCCAATCTGATTCAGGATTAGGCCAACAATTGAAATAAAATAGAAAAGCCACAGAAAATTAAAAATCCCACCCCCCATCTGACTGCAGGGCATGCACTTTCCACCCTCAGGCAGGCAGCCCCACGCCCACCCCAGGCTCAAAGCACCCAGATCCATGCACCTTCCCCTGCTATAAATAGCTGCAGCTACCTTTGCTCCATTTCCCAAAATAGCAACACACTGCAAAGGAGATAAGAAGAGCAAAACATTTTACATAAGCTCTCTTTTTTTTATAAATATGAATTTGCAATCAAACATACCCAAGGCAGGCAATAATACAGCCAAGGAGATGCTGTCTGCAGGTGCCTGCTGGGGAACCAACCAGAGGCTGCAGGCACGGGTAGGGGGTGAGGAACAAGCAGGTTCTGATGCTTTTCCACTTCTCCCTGTGCCAAGCTCCAAGTCACAACAGTGTGATTAAAATGTAAAATGTAAACATTGAGATGTGCCCCTCTGGCTGATCCAGAGCTTCAGCAAGGGCAAACAGTCCATCTTCAGGCCTGCCCACTGCTTCCACAGGGCAGGACAAGCTCCATTTGGTGGAAATGCAGCTCCTCCTACCCATGGGAAGAACAAAAATGAGTCTGCTCTTCCCAGCCTGGGGACTTCAGCCATACCATGGTTGCAGAATGGCACCAGGCATTAGAGACCCCAACACCAGGCACCAGTGCTGCTGGACCTGACCTCCCACCATCCTTCCCTCCACCAAGGGAGCCTGGTGATGAAGCCAGCCCCACAGATATCCCTCTTATCAGAGGCTCCATCTGCTTCTCCACTTCCCCTCCCACTGAGAGGCACAGGCATGGAGATCTGATAGCAGCAAAGGCTTTGCTCTTCCTTTTAAGCTCCAGAAAGAAAACTAAAAGGCAGGGAGGAGACGGAGGAGAGGCTTTCCCTTGTATTTCCCTTTGAACCTGAAACAGCAGCACCCAGCCACCTGGCAAGCTGGGGACACAGCAGGGGCTCACTTGCCCTCGCACAGCTCAGCACACACAGTGACAGCAGGAGAGCAGGACCAGGCAAGGACAAGCATCTCTCTCCCCTGGCTGAGGGGGAAATAGTCAGACCTCACTTATCACAACTTTGATTACCTAGAAAATCCTCCCTTACCCAGAATGAGGCCATGTTCCCAACTTGGATCAACTGCATCACAAATGAGCTTGGTTATCTTAACCCTCATTTATCAGAACCAGTTCATCCTTGCCCATGTTACTTGGGAAATGAGGATTTGAGGACTTTAGGCTTTGCTGGTAGGGACAGCACATTTACCCGAGCTTTTGCCTGCAAAAACTTAAACACCCTAAAACCACAGATCTGAACGTGAGTAGGGCTGGATCAGGCCTCCCCTAACAGAGTACACAATCCTGGGTATCACCTGCCCAGACATCAGAGATGCAACAACACCTTCTGAGAACACAGATTTTGTCCCAACTCACCAACACCCACGGTACATGACAGCCCCACTGCAGAGCTGCCTGCAGGAGCCTTCCTCCAGCTGCCAGGCACTTCCCCCAGGTGGGCAAGCTTCAACAGTGGGCTCAAAAGCCTCTTACAGAGATAAGAGACACCTCATAGACCTGGGGTTTTGATGCTCTTTGTTGTATTAACTCAGAGGAATTAGTGGCACAGGACAGAAGGGGCATAAGGCCAGTGAGAAAATGTGAAGATGAAATACACAATGTGAGAACTTGTTCCCAGCCCCATATCATTGCTGGGTCCCTCTGCGACCCCAGGCAGCTCTCACCACAGAGGGAGTGGCATTCAGGGGTGAAACTCTTCACCTACACCAACTTTTTGAACACAGTTACCAGCTATTTCAAACACAAAGTGTTCTTCACCTCACCCTGGATCGACTTTTCCAGCAATGCTGGTTCCCAGAAAAAAAAACAAACAAAAAAACAAAACCCACAAACCTTCAGCAAGCACCTTTGCTCCAACTGGAGCAGCCAACACAGCACAGCCAGTGCTTTGCTGCATGCCGAGGGGGGGTCAGGCAGCAGGGGCTCATTACCAGAGCAGGAGGGCTACAAGACAGCATTAAGGACACCGTGCACACCTCCTACAGAAAGTCACCCTCTCTCTGAATCTTTGTAATTGGCGATGAGTCCCACACAGGGCCAGAAATGTGGCTTATTAAAGCATGAACTGCTGAGCCCCTCATTAGATGCAAACATCTTCTCCTGTGGGATTATTTACCCTGCAGTCGGGGCTCCTGAACCCAGAGCAGCAAAAAGGATTTCTAGGAGAGATGGGGCAGCCAGGGCATGTTTCCCACCCATGGGGTGATACCATACTGTTTCATGGAGAGCCTGCTTCCCACACACATCAGAAAATATCCAGCATAGCTGCATGCACACAAGGCATATGTTCCTGTATAAGGTATCTATATGATGTAGCTCCTCTCTCTGCTTTCACTATATTTTATCTTTAAATTGGGAGAGCTTTTTTGTAACAAATCATCAGAGAGGAACAGCTAGTTACCAAGGAGATTCTCTGATGAATCAGAGACTGACTGGTGTAAGATCTAGACAGGCTGTAGCTTCTTAATTCGTGAGACCGTACATTTTAAACAGGGCAAAAAAAAGATCCTATCACAACCAACTGTGGACCACGCCAGCGAAAGCAGCTTTTATTTTTGCCATAGGAACAAATAGCAAGCGCACAGCGTGGGAAATCAGTGAGCAGCCTGAGACGAATGAGAGCATCTCTCCAGCACTCTCTTGACTCAGAAAAGCAAATACCACCCAAGGGCAAAGTGGTCCAATGGAGGTGACAGAGGGAAAGGCTGGGGACCCCCTGATTTCACACAGGCACATGCAAGGATATACAGGGATGAGCGAGCACTGGAGAAAGAGCTGCATACCTGCTTCTGCACAGCCCTGGTGTTTCGGGAAGTAAAGGCTGCACAGCCAGCCAAGGTGCTGCCTGCCCGAGTGCCAGCCACAGACTCAGCACGATACTGGGACTGCCCCAGCCCTGAGCCCGCTTTCCTGCCCGACTCCTGCAGTTTTCTTCCAAGGAGCAGGTGAGAGGGATGAATTTTGCCAAATGACAGCGAAGGCACTGACTCCACGCCGAGCATCCCACTCTCGCAGGGATGGCCACCATGCCCCGGAGGAGCCCAGGCAGCCGGGGACATGCCAGCAGAGCAGATGGGAAGAGGAGTTTTTATAAAGGTGGGGATAACAAGGAGCTTCATGAAATAAAGTTTGGAGAGAGAAAACTCTGCTTTTTTGGGCTGACTTTAATCAGAGGGTCTTCACACCCGCTTCCTGCTGGCAGCTCATTTCTGAATCATTGCTGAACACTGGTGCTTTGCCTCTATTTAAAACCACACAGTAATTAAAACTGCCTGGGAACTGCAAGAGCAGTGAGAAATATTTGGAGACATCGAGATACAAGATATACGGAAACCTCCTGCTTGTAGATAGGCTGTTTTCCCAAAGGTGGAAACTACAGAGGTATGTAGATGAGCGAGAAAAATCACCCTGTCAGATCCCATTGAAATCTCCACTTTGGGCACTGCTGCTGCTAAGGTAAACCTGATCCTTACCAGGGGGAGCTGAGGCGTTCGGGATGGTGCCAGTGCCAAGAGCTAAGATGGGCTGCAGTGAAGTACTGGGGAGTGAAGATTAGTGTGTGATAGAGCAAATTCAGGCTTTACTGCTGAGTGCACCCTGGAAAAGGATATCCTAGAGCAGTTACACCTGACAAGAGGCTGGCATAAGCCAGGCTTTAACCAAGGATTCAAGTGAAGGACATTTTATAGGCAAACAGTTTCAGGTGCTGTTTTGAGATATAAATGACACTTGCTTACGTGAGGAATGAATTAGCTGCTGGTGGCATTCATTACTGTAAGCCTCTAGCTCCAGCCCATGTTTTAGTGATGCATATCATATTATGGGGGGACAACTTAGAGTACCTTGTGGGGCTCAACTAGAAAGCAAAATGCTGCAATAGAGACTGAAAACAGCATACAGGGTAGGGAAGGGACATCACCACAAAAATTTAAAAAATTCTCAGGAAATTCCAAGCCATGGCTCACAGCCAGTAGGTAACTCGCTGTCCGTCCCCCTCCAACTTCACATACAGGGGCTCGTACAGCATTCACTTGGTGTACTTCCCAGCTGTGCCAGGCAAATTAAAGGTGTAGTAATAGCAAATTAAAACTGGCTGCCAGCTTTCAGGCATTTAATGGGCTATTGGGTCTTATTTAACTTCATATTTATGATCTTTATTCACTGTAGGGTAAAGTTAGTCATTCATGTGTTTGCATTTAAAACTGAGAAAGGCTGAAGCAGTAACTGCACACAAACTTCCAGGCACTCCCCAGTTTATGAACATCGTGCTATGCCACAGCAGTGCTGTTTTTCCAGCCTTGGGCTGATTTTGGATACCCATATTACTCAGAAATCATGCAGAGTTTTTCCAAATAGGTACAAGCAGCATCTTCTAGACCATGAACCATATCTTACACAGTGTTTTTAATCCAAGAACAGCTAATAGGCAGGTTAGGGATTTACAAATAGAGAAACTGAGGCAGTGAGCATTTAAGTAATTAGTATAAAATCCTGCAGCTGAACAGTGTCCAGATTGTAACTTAAGTCTTCACTATCACTGCTTTGCAGTCATTATTAGTCTAGGAAGCCTTGAAATTCATCACTCATGTGACTTTTGCTATGCAGCAAATCTGCTCTGAACAGACTCACAGCAGCGTAGCTCCTGCATGGTGTGGTCCCTGGGCTGGAGAGTACCTGCATTCTGCCTTTGCTTGTGGATTTTGACTGCAGTAAATGAGTAGGAGGTAGACAACAGCCTCAACACTGGTTCTGGAGTAAGGTTTGTTGCCACAAGCATTTGTCTGTGTAAATACCTAAAACAACATCAAGAAAAGAGCTGGGGAATCACGAGGAATACAAACTGGCAGGCCTCCATGGCAGGAATACAAACTTGGTGGCCTCCACCAGTCCATGGTACTTGACAGAATGTCTGGTCCCTCAGTGCTAAAACTGGTGTTGGAATGGAGAGAGATTTTGTTACAGATAAAGCTAAACTACAAAGAAACAGATGCAGTATGCTCCAGACCTCTGCATGCATATATTCTTACATGGTGCTTCTGAGAAATCAGTTATTCTTGGCACATAGAGAGTCTGTTACTGAGCACAGAGTCCAGGCTCTGGGGAAACTTATGAAACATCCATACAGATTAGTCTTGGGTGTAATCAACTCAGTCCCACTTGAAGAAACCCCATCTTTCCTCAGGAGGGCTTTGTTGCCTTGCTAAAATCCCCTTAGTGACCAGCAGCCTCTTAGCAGGGCAGGTGGGTTCTGCCTTGGAAGGATACTCTGTGCTGGGTTCAGCCATTGGCTCAGAAAAAAGTGCTTAGATGGATCCCACAGGGTATTTCCCCCATGACCCTGATATGGTGCCCCAGAATGCTCTTACATCAGCTGGTCACCCCAGGGACACCCAGGGAGCCCCTAGGCTGCAGAGGGTTGAGCAAGCCAGGTTTGGGAGCTGGACTCAGGACCAGCCCAGCCCCTTGCATGCCCTGGAAGGCAAAGCTCAGCACCAGCACAGCAGGGAGGAGCAGGATCCTTCCTGACAACCTTCTCCAAATGACCCAGATTGCATCAACGGGCTCAGGAGGGAGCCTGCAGCCAGTGCTCTTCAGATGGGAGCATAGGATTTGCAACATGGGGCCCAAGAGGGACAAGGAGCACAGCAATGGGAAAGAAAAGCAGAAGGCCTCAGCACCCTTCCCACCTTCAAAGCTGGTAAATGTCTCTTATTTCCCTTTTTACTCTTTAATCAAACAAGCCAGAGAAGTCACCCCCTCTCTGTGCCACTTTGCATGCCAAGCAGCAGCATGCTGGGGAGACCCCAGTGCTGAGGGCTGAACCTTGCCTTCCAGGCTACTATTCAGAAGCCCAGAGGCAACCTAGCAGACTGGAGTATTGCATGCCTCCAGAATGACCCAACATTTCTCTCCTTTAATTTAAGGACCATTTAGTAGGTAACTGTACCGATAACCTGGTACTGCATGTTGTGCCAGCAGAGGGGCAGTGGTAGCAGAGGAGCCTCCTGGTTTTTGCATGCTTGTTCAGAGACTACAAACACAAATATTGATGCTTGTAAACACCCCTCCAGGTGAAGGGCAAGCAGAGGCAGCAAAACTCAATCAGGGAAGTGGTCTATGTCAGCCTCCCCTAAAATAAGCATAGGGGGGACATGCCAGAAGTCCCCACTCCCATGAGAGTCTCACTTTGGGACACTCTAGCTCTGCAGTGCCTCTTGGACAATGCCTTTTGGCTCATATAATCTTCTTTAAATGCAGCTAGCATCCTCCCCTATGCAAGCACAAGCACCATTATTCTGGGCATATAAACCACTTACAGCAACATTGCCTCTCTATTAATGGAAGAGGCATCACAGTAGTAGCTACACTATGGACCATTAATTTACTGCCAGGTGGCTTGACCCTAGACTTTAACATGCATTTAACTAGAGGTCTACAGCAGAGATATTACACTGCAACTCTAGAAATACACTTTTGCTGAAATAGTTTTAGTGCTGGTTGAACTCAGTGGCAAAACTCCCTCCAGCTCCCATGGGGCCAGGAACTCACTTGCATGTACTCACCTACAGGTAAACACTGCTGGGTGGAATATTTGGTTGTTTACACAAGTATGAGGCAGTATGATTTCAATAGGTAGTTTACCAAAAATGAAGCAAGAGAGAAAGCACAGAGTCTGACAGAGAAGAACTTAATTGTCCCTTAGGTAAAGCTTCTACTTCAGTACAGAACTGAATCTGTGCTCCTGATGCAGCTCCACAGGTGCTTGTAACCCTTATGCTCCAGGCACACATCGAAATTCTTTCCTGGGCTGGGTCCAGATCACATTGACATCACTTAGCACCACACTCACCCTTCAGCACAGGCACATACCTGCCACTTAGTGCTCAGAAATATTATTTCCCAGCTGCATTGCCAGGGGTGTGCACGAGGGATAATGGGCCAAATTTCTGCACAATGACAGGCAATTTAGCTCCCAATTTGCTCAGCAGAACCATGCCCATTTCTGAAAGAGGTCAGCTGCACCCCTCAGTTGGTAAGCTGGTCTTGCTCACTGGTATGTGTCCAGCAGTAGTTTTATGCTCTTGCTAATATCAGTGTAGATTTTAAATTGCCTTTAATTAGAGCTTTGAAAGATCCCACTGTTTCTCAGCAATTAGCTTCTGTACTGGGTTTATTTGAATTGAACAGTAGCCCTCCCTACTCTAGAGATGTGGCAAACTTGTGAAACTGTCCATTTTTTGCTCTGCTTCTAGCTCTTAACTCTACTACTGATGTGTAAAGGCTGGTGGGGAGACAGTGTCTTGTACAAGGGAAGGAAGAATGAAAATCTCAGAAATATCTTAAGCTTATCCATGTCTTACCCACATGCTCATGGGTTTGGTTTATTCTGCTTAAAAGCAAAGTCTGTCTCTGGTAATACACAGTTAATTAGCTCTGAGGGGAGCTGTGTGGTTTTGACAAATGCTGGAAGTTTGAGGCAGGGAAGCGTGATGGGAAGCATCCCGCTGCTGCCAACAGATCTGCCAGGTCTCAGCACTTCAGGCTGCCTCCCAGCTATTAGCAGATCAGCCTTAGGAGGCAAAGGTCGCTCCTGGATGGTATTTGCTGTCAGAAAAAGTTCTTGGTGTGGAAGGAAAAGACCTTTCCTTCCCTTACCAGGTCTCCAGTCCACTCCCACTCCACTCTACACTTCAGCATCCCCCAGCTCTGCCATCCTTACTAAATTCCCCCTGTCCCACATAGGTCTTATTCTCCCTCCCCAGCTGTCCTCCAGTTAAGATGCTGTATCTGACACTGGAAACTGCTTTATTCCCACCATCCACATCTCTCTGCCCTCCATCTCACAGGCCCCAGGGCTCTTGCCCCTCTGCATTGCCCCCACACCAGCTCCAGAGCTCTAAGAACATGCTGATCTAAAGGATGGTGTGCTTTCACCACCTCGAAACAAGCCTCCAGCTAAGTTATTAAAGCCATTTAATACCACTTGTCTGACTGGTACAGAAGTTACACTACTTAAAATAATTGCATTTCTCACTAGTTACAGATAAAACAGACCCTTTTTAATCATTAAGATATGGCCTGATGTGCATTACACAATATTAACAGCCCAATAAATGAAATAACAGATACAGGACCAAAAGCAAAATCATAACAGTTCTCAGATGCCTGCAGATTAATCATTTTATATCTCCATAGGAGCATTCACCAAAGCTTTCCATCACTGTACAGTCTTAAAACCACAGGACACACCTGTTCCCAGTTACGGTCCTGCCTTGCCTAGGGGAGGTGAAAGCAGGGAAGGTGCTCATTTGCCTTCAAACACAACTTGATGGAAAAGCTGAAAAATAATCTGCAAATTTTAACCCGCCTGGACATGTTCCTGTGTGACCTGACCTAGGTGTTCCTGCTCTGGCAGGGGGATTGGACTAGATGATCTTTTGAGGTCCCTTCCAATCCCTAACATTCTGTGATTCTGTAATTTTGATTCCTTGTTTTCAGTTTCACTCAGTGGAAAAACAGTCATTTGTGTCAATCCTTTACAGGGATTATAAAACTGATACTTCTTTAAAAATATTTTTTCTTCAGTGCTTTCTTGAAAGTAAACATCCACTCCTGATCTCATGGGCTCAAACTGTACTCTTGGTATTTTTGGAATTGATTGCAACCTCCTGATCCATAAAAATAAGCAACAACTCCAGCAAAACAAGGGCAAAGGTGCTGCTAAAATGGCACTCACTCCTCAGGAGCTAAGCCTGCAGTTACCCAGTCCCAGACAGAAGCCCACTGCCTCCTCCAGCAGCACAGGTGCCAATACCCTTCCATTTGTGGATTAAATAGATGACCACAGAGCAGTTAGCTGACCTGGCTGCATCCCTATCAAGTGCAGTAAGTGCTCAAGCAGCAGCACAGCTTCGCCTTAATTGCATAAGCACAGAGCTTGTTCAAACTCCACTCAAGCCCACACTCGAGGATTTAAAGCAGTCTTTAATGTAGTCAGTGCCTCAAGTGCATTAGTCTCCTTTGCATACACATAAGGTGCTTGGAAGCTTCAGCTCCATCCTTACTACTGCAATACAAATCACAACTGTTTCATTTTATGCTGCTGAATCAAAAAGACCAGCAAGTGACTAATGTCAGAGGGGTTAGAGAAAGCAAAAGGTTTGAGCAGAAAAGCTCCTCCAGAATCTGCCATGTAGCATCCTTAGCCTTACAGCTGTACTCTCAACCCAGAAGAAGCAAATTTCATCAGGGCACCAGAGAGCCACAGCTGTTTTGAAGCACTGCACATAGCCAAATGCCCAGCATCTGCAGGAGGGACCCCACCATGTCATACAAGCAAGCAACCATTCCAGACTGGCCATTTCCGTAGGCACTCGATACAAGTACCCAGCCACAGTCATAAAACAATCAAACCATCTACAGTTTCCACAGGCAAAATTGTCATGCGAGACAAATGCGTCACTTATTTTCACCATGGTTAATGGCCATGAACCTGAAGGCTGAAATTTCAGTTCATGCCAAGAAATACAATGGTAAATAACACATTCAGCCCACAAATAACTAGAGAAGTCCTGACCTGTGCAATGGGCCAAGGATAGAAATAAAACTCATTTGTTTCTCAATTGTTTGTAATCTATCCAAAACTAGCAAAATTGGCTTCCTCAGAGTTATATTTAATAAATTATTGCTATAATCTAGCTGAGAACTCCTCCAGCGATATGTCATTAGATCTGCTGCCTGGTACAACAGACAGCTGCTCCCATCCAACAATACTGATTAGAGCATGCACACTTGTTCAACTAGAGAAGGTGGCTTCAGAGTTTAAGCATCAAGCTGAGACCAACTAGGTGCTCAGGTTAAACACTTAGCATCCCTGAAGACCCTCTAAGACAGTCCTGGATGTACAGCATATGCTGCAAGGAAATGGTGCTTATTTGGGAGAGGTAGTCAGCAAGGAGAAGGGTAAGCAAGTCCCTCATCCCTGATCCATGAGCATTAAAGACTGGAGCTCCCTGCTGCAGGATCATGGCCAAACTATTCAAGAAACTGGCTGAAATCCAGTCCCCAAAAACATCGTCAACAGCATGTTGTTAGGTGTCAAGAGGAAGATATTACAAAAATATGGACTATCATTCATTAATGCTGTCAGTTTTATAGGACAAGTATCAGCATAACACAGCTATGCCTTCATGCTTCTGATCCCAGCAGGAGCTAGCAGCCCTAGAAAAGCAGGGCAGGCAGCCTCATGCTGAGCCCCAGGTGGAAATAAGATCACCATCAAGGGCTACCAGGGGCAAGCCCCCCAAAAGCTCAAATCTATCATTTTACACCTTCTCCAAATTTGCTTTTTCTTCCTCCACCCTTAACTGAAACCTCTGGCTATACCATGCTCACCCCTACACCTCAATAATCAGGTCCACATTCCCTCCCACCACCAAGCAGGTTACCCCCAGTACTTATCCCCCTTGCAACATGACAACAAAAGCTCTATTCTTCACATCATATTTTCCCAACTTGAGATGACTTGGTGCCCACATTCCTCTTCTCCTAGCTGCACTTCCAGCATTGCCTCTTGGTGATCACAGGAGCACTGGGGCTCTGTCTTATGCTACTAACCCCCTCTCCCATCTGGTACAGGCAGCACCAATCAGCCTCCCTTAGGAAAGGTCTTAGTAACAAAAGTGGAATTTTCCAAACATTGACTCATTTTAGCCTAAATAATATTCTCTTATTGTTGCCTACAAAGCTGGCTCTGTTTCACTTTCTACAATACTTCAAAAGTGACTTGGCTGTGTCAAAGATAACTCACATTTAATAGCAGCAGAACCAGGCTGTATATAGTATGGTCCATCAGCTAAACTAAAACTCCCAGACCCTCATCTGCTCTTGTCAAACAGAGATAGGTATAAATCAATACACTCATTTCTGCACAGCTCTTCCATGACCACCTGCCTATACAGGGAGGAAAGCACATGCATTCAGCCTGACTGAACTTTAATGTAGATTACAGTAAACACAAAAGTGGCATTTTGATGCAGTACAAAATGCATACTTTGTCCCAGAAGACTGCAATAGAAGGAGTAAAGATACTTCAACAAGCAATGCACAAATAGAAAGGAAATACTTCAGACTGCTGGGCACAATACCTTGGGTACGCAGACAGCACTTTTCCACTTGCTTGTAAACATCTTCCATTTCAACAACCTCCAAAAAAGCTGCTTTCTTCAAAACACCTCAACAAAAAGCCCACCAGAACCATCCCCAACAAACCAGATACCCCTACTGCAGGGTCAGGTATTTATTTGCTCCTAATCCAGCCTTGATCGTGAGCACCTGGAACCCACAAATACTCAGCACATCCTGGGCTGACTGCTCTGAATTGCCCTAATTTCATTAACTTTAACAGATGTCTAATGACAATTAGTATCAGCTGAGGACCGAGGAGCTGCTTCCTTTATTTGTTTATGAGCCCAGACAGTGTTTGGAAGTAACATAGTAGAAAAAAAATACGTTATTTTTTCTATTAAGCTTGAAATCAGGGTAGTAGCAAAAGTTAACTTGCTTGCAAGCAAAAGGTTTTGCTTTGTAATACATTGATTATACCTCTGAAATTCAGGTAAGGGGTTTAGCATCCACTTCTTTAGCAACAACTTCAAGGGACAGCAAGCAGGAGGCAGAAGATGTTTTGGATGTCTTCGTGTGGCTCGTGTTGCCAAGGAAACTGCCTCCCTGATGCCTGTGGGCTCAGCAGAGCTGGGTCACCTGGGCTTTGCTTCTCCCAGCCAGCGGTGAGTCATGGCTGGAGAGTCAACTGTGCAAACTTGCTCAGGAATGCCTTTATCGCGTGCTGCCCGCACATGTGAAAACAGACGTTACAAGGAGCAGTTAATAATAAAAAACACTAGCAATAGGAGATCTAGATTCATACTCTTGCTATTAGTAGCATGTTGTGTATTAACAATTATATCTAACCCTTCAAACAGACACAGGCAAAAGAAAACCACTATTTTTTCCACACAGTGTCACAGCTCTTGGCAATGTCAGGGTATAACATTAGGATATGTCGTGCCAAAAATGTCTCAGTGATATCACACTCTAAAGATCAGTGATTTCTAGCTCCCCTCACATGATACAACCGAAGCCTGAGTTACTAAACCACCTTGTCGTTTCTGAAACTATCACCAGAAACAGATGTTTATGTGAGTTGTGCGTTGTACTAGTGGTAAAGGGAGGTTTCAATTTGCAGATGTAGTTGTTGAAAAAGAAGAAAGGCATGGTTATTAACTTTTACTAAGCCAGTTAGGTGTGCTTGAATACAGAAATATAGAAGTATACCGAAGTATATGAATGTGATACCCATATGATAGTTACATATACTCTCCACCTGTAAATGATGTTGTTCTTCTACACCCTTGTGTACCTTGTCTCTGAGAAGCCACCAAAGAAGTAGCTCTTGTTTCATTTCTTTATGTTTATTTTAGGGTTTTTATGTTTTGATTTTGTTTCTGCAAGTAGTGAAGAGTTTGACATAGGACCAGGTGTTTTTAGTCTATCATAATTTGTGAACATTACAGAGAGACCCATTACGAGGCTTTCATTAACACTGACAGACTTTATATATTCGTACTTAAAGCTCCATCTGGATAAACATCCAAAAGCTTAGCTGAGCATGCAGGGCCTCGCACTTCTCCAGCGTGGCCTGGAGCTCTTTTGACTGATCACGGGAAGATACAGCAACCAGGAGTGTGAATCGGGCCCAATTCTGCTCTTTCCTGAAATTCAGGTCAAATCTTTGAGCTGGGCAATAGCAGCCAGCATTTCTTACCCTAGGGCTTAGGGTAAGACCTTACGGGTCCCTTACTTTGGGCAGTTCCTGTGCAGTGTTGCCCAGGAATAAATCTGGAATGGATCCCAGGGGGCTGGTAGCATTTCTGCTGAGATGAATGGTACATCAAGATGTGCTGAACTGAAGAAATGAGCATTCAATGACTTGTTTAACTCTGCATGCCTCCCTGTAATGTGTTTTCCCTACATGCTCAGACTTGAAGATTTTCCATCTGGCATCAGTAGAAGAAAGTATCTAAGGGTTAAGGGCTTAAGCACTGGGGATCACTTCTCATGCCTGCTACCATACAGTACCAAGAAAGCTGGAGATGCCACATGTCTCTTTCAACTCCTATTCTCCCTCGTAGTGTTTTCCTGTGCAATAGGAGCTGGTCTGCCTGTTTCTCCATTTTGCTGTCAGACAGTTTTGTAAGTGTCAGAGAAAGAGGAGGCACTGCCGGCAGTCGTCCAAGTGGAGGGAGCTGCTGGTCGGTGCCTGCCAGAGCCCCCAGCCAAGGACTGGACGTGTGGCATTTTTGGTCCTGTGAACTCTGGCTCCAGCCTCCTGTTGGGATATTCAGAGGAGCCTCATGAGGATGCCAGGCAGGTTTTGTTTGGTAATTGTAAATCACCATGAGAGCATGGGGAGGGCTGAGTTCCTGCTGCAGAACTTGAAAGCAGTCGGGGTCTGGGCTGCCTGGTCCTGTCTTGTTTGATTCCCCATCTCACTGCTTTGGTAAGCAATGCAGGCTGATAATTTTATGATGGCTCTCCTGAAGCCAGTGGCTGCTTTCTTTTAAATCTTTCTTATTATGGAAGTTTTTGAGTGCCAAAATAAGTATTTAACCCTTGAAGGCTTGCATTCAGCACAGGCACCCCATCATATCAGCACGCTCACCCTGAGAGGCCAGCTTGGCTGGCTCACCATATTTTTGAGTGACTTTAAGCAGTGGTTTGGTGGACCACACTGTCATGGTCCTTTTGATATATGTCTGACTGCTTCCTTCAGGCAGGCTGCCTTGCAGCAAGTCCTCATCAATCATTTTAAAGACAACAGGTCATGAACTGCATTACAGAAGGGCTTTTAGCACCCTCTGAGCCCCAAGGCTGGGCAGTCACGCAGTGTCCTCTTCCCATCTCTGCTCACCTCTCTGCTCTGCAGCAGTCACCAGACAGGGAGGATGCTGGGATGTAATTTAATGGTGAACCTTGACAAATACAGCAGGTGACTTTAAGGCAAGGGTCTTTCGCACCCCTACAGAGGAGCTGCCAAGGGTACGTTGAATTTATCAACAATTTCTTTTCATATTTACCATCTTTCTTACTGTATTTTGTGCAAATATTATGCTACTTTAGCCAATACCCACCATACCCCTTTTACCTTCAGTTTTGTAGGCCTTGCCAAGGAGATTGCCTATATGCTACGTTACGTGCTTCCATTTGTTCATATTAGCTGCCATTTCTCAAAATATTGAGATATTAATAAGTTGCTACATAAATGTCTCTTGAGTGTAGAAGACTGAGATTTAATACTGCTTTTCAGTTGTCTAATAGGAGATTTGTTTGTACAGTAAAACCATTGCTGTTGCAATTTATCAGCCACGCCAAGATAATAAAGTTCTTGTGGCTTGGTTAGCAAACTTCACTGTAAAACTTTGCTAGGGGAGTTGTAATACCCCTTCCACCTGCAGCTGCTGCATTATGTGCTCTTAAGTTCGGGGAATTTGGCCTCAGAATTCCCAGTGATGTTCCAAATTTTCTTTTAGTTCAAAGCTTGGAGCTGAGATGAGTTAAGACCCAAACCTTCCTCTACTCTTGAGGCTGCAATAGTTCAACATTACCTCTAAGTGGGATGCGATTCCATCTGGTGAACCTTGGCTCAGACAACTGATAAATTTATCTGTTGCTGCCAGCTGTGAAACGACAAGGGTGCCTGAGATGAGCATCCGCAGCAACCACCCCCATGGGCCAGGATGTTGTTCTTTGTTTCTGGATCTAGATAAAAATTTGTAAGGGTTAATAGTACAATGCCACGAGCTGCTAGGTGACCGTTCTGCTGACATGATACAAGTCTTGTGGGAATGCTGCTTTTGTGGGATTTTCATTATTTTCTTGGACCGATCTGCAAGAGCAGGGCTAATCTTATGTGATGTCAGCCACATATTCTCAGACGAGAACATGTAGAATTGGCTTATTTTAGATCCATCCAACAAACCTAACATACAGAGTAGCTTTCAATGCAAGGATCCAAAGCCCTTCCCAAAATTAAACCCAAGAGCCTTAAGTGAATATTTGATTTTATACGCACTGATTATCTTTCTAATTATCTGTAAATAAAGAGATGTCTGATTTCTGAACTAAGACTTTGTGAAGATTTAACAGCTTGGCATTTGAGCATCAGTGGCTTTGTTTCACTGAATTTTCCCGTCCGCTCCCTTAACTAGAAGTTAGTTCCCATCACACAGCTCCAGGGCCGGTGCTGTATCGTGAAGGGCCAATGGACAGCATACGGTGACACTGGAAAAAGGCAGCAAAACATTTGTGTGTTTTTTGGCCACTGTATGCAGGTGTACATGGCTGAGAAGGGAAACCTGCCGGAGCAAGCCCCTCCGCATGTCATGTTACCCACACATGCAGCACATCATGGGTTGCCTCCAGGGCAGGCAGATAACTGAACCCAAAAACCAACCTAAAATCATATTCAGGTTTTGTGCTTCAGTTCTCCATAACTCAACCAGCTCTAAAGAGAATTTGGTTTGTTTCCAGACTGCCTTAAAAAACCCTTCACCGAGCTTTGACCTTAAATCCTTCTGTTCCAGACAGGGCTGAGAGAAGATTGTTCCTTAGGACTCCAGCACTTGTTAATTCTCTTAAAGAGATTACTCAGATCTCCTAAACAAATATCAGACTAGATTTTGGATTAAGCATGGGTGCTAAAATGACCTTGCTGATAGAATCAGTGTGATCTAACTTTATAAATTGGAGAGGGAAGCCTTGGATGTAATTTTGCCTCGGTAGGTACTATCATGGTAAGGTATTGGACTGCTTTGCACCTCTCTTCCCCTATCTCTAATATTCTTGCAATGTTCCTTGAGAACCAGTATAAAAAATGTCAGATCTCCCAGATCTTCATGGAAGAGACAATATATTGACAAAGTCATTTGGGCTATGCACAACCTGCTGTTTTCTTTTACTAATGCTTATTGCTTTTTCCATTTCTCATACTTGAGCTGTCAGGTTCATTTCAGTGTCAGCACAGCATCCCGACTCCTGTGTTAATCAAAGTGCCAATGTTCAGAAGTAGATTTAGCTTTGAGCATTTGGCAGGGTGCTCCAGTGCAGGTGCTTGAGCACACTGGTGTTCCCCAGGGTCCACTGCAGACCCATCTCCTCTGCCTGCTGCCTTTGGGTGACTTCCCCACTGTGCAGCTAACAGCCAGAGTTATTTATGTCCTGCGTCTGTCTGTGCAGCTTTCTTTACGTCTCACTTGGGTTTCAGAAATAATTAACCCTGCAAAGACAGATGTGGAGTTCGGCCATGTTCAGACAGCTTCTTAAGAACCAGGAGCGGCTCAGTGAGGTTTGCATTAAATGTTTTTGTCATTGTATCGTGGTCAGGAACAAAGCCCAGAAATTTTATCTGTGATGAGTATTTCACAAGCAAGAAATCATTAAGTCAAAACTGTATCATTTTCAACCTACATCTCTTCTGTCATTGTTCTGTTACAGTTCTCCTATAACCCCAGCAGATTGCCTTACAAAATCTCTAGTGTCTGTAATGGAAACAATTTCAAATCCAATGAGAATTCACAGACTATTTAAAAAAAAAAAAAAAAATCATTGGAGGACAAAGCCCATAAGAACAGAAGTACTTATGTCTACCTTCAAATCTCTTTGCCCAAATTTCAGTTTAATTTACTCATTTGCTAAGCCTAATTTTCCAGTACTGTGCTTACAATATCTAACCAAATATTATGCAGGTGGAAACACATTAAAATTCTGCAACAAGCTGGAACTTATGGCTTCGAAACTCTTGTAAGCTTTGTTTCTCAACCATCAACATCTAATGGTGGGTTTGCCTTCCTTTCCTCAAAAACCTGTTAGTCTTCTTCACTGCTCCCTTCCTGAGCACCGTGCTCCGTTTCTCTCACTGTTGTCCATTATGGCAAAAGTATCCTCCTTCCACTAAACTTCAAGCATACCTGATGCAGTAATACAACCTTTTCTGAATGATCTCTTCATATGCTATTACTTAGTTTTCCTTTGTTTTTAAATAGTTTAATATATTTTCCATAAAGAATGTTATCACTGTGGTGTGCTGCTCGTAGAAACAGCAAATCATTGTACTGTGACCTGGTATAGTGCTCTCTGTGCACTGCGATCAGAACTGAGAAACTGCGTTACATGCTCGTGACTTCTGACAAAAAGGAAGAGTGATCTGGTTTTGCTCTGATCGCGATGGCTGCCATTTGAACAAGCAGATAGGAAGGCAACAACACTGTCACACAGCCCCCCGTTCCTTTGTCCCAGACGGAGTGGGCCAGGTCTCGTTTCCACACAGGGAATGCCACACAGGGGAGCACAGCAGATCCAACCCTCTCTGATCCCAGCTGGGCTCCCAGGAATAAAAGTGTCCATAAGGACCCCAGGCTGTGGCTGAAAGAGCATCTCCGGATGAGGCAGCTGAAAGTCACTTTGTACTGGGTAGTGCTGGCTCCCTTCCCTCCACAGCTGTCTCCTTCCCTCCCTTCAGGGGGTTGTATTTCTGAGAGCTAATTTAAGGAGAAAAGCCTTTTTAATCTGGTATCTTACAGACTCAAAGTATGGATATTTTTTATTTTGAATAAAATACAAATATTAAGCTCTTTAGGCAGGGACTTTGTCTTCCAGCATCCCTTCAAAGTACTCAACATGCTGCTGATATTACAAATAATATAATACAGTTCAGATCTCAGAGATTTGTTTCATTAGGAATGGGGCCGCAAAGGGTATCTATATTTTGTAATAGATAAGGCTCAGGAGGAGGGCTCCCCCAGAAGTTAGTGCTGAGCTTTGCCCTGGAAGAACTTGGGCTCAAGAACCTATTTTGTTATAGGTTTCCTCCTAATTCACAAGGCTCTTCTTGTATTGCTTCCACCAGTAAAAAAAAGGACACCCTGCCCAAGGAACAAAAATAAAGTATAGCATATAGAGCACTCATTTGAGAAGTGGACAAAAGCTGTTTAATCCTGCAAAATAATGGTACATAGTAGTTCAAGACAGAAAGCAAGAATGAATTCCCTAACCAGCTGAAAGAAAACAGGTAAAAGCAACTCAAGAAAGAAAACCCCCTGCAGAAAAGAATATATTATTAACTGAAAAAGTAATTTAACAGAACAGTAATGTTCTTATACCACTAGAGCAAATCTAATACCAACTCTGCAAACCTAATAAGATCTCTGCAAAAGCAGAGAAGTTCAATCTGAAGTGCACTCTTTTGAGGCTGAGGCCAATGTCCATGACGTACAATAGAAATACTTTGTCAGCTTCAATACAAGCTGGATCAGGCCTCCACTGGATTTGGATTGTCAGTGGCCGTTATTGTCTCTACAGAATATCCCACTCAAACTCACCACTGCGATTAAAGTAACATCTAATTTCCACAACAATACAAGCCAATTCTCAGTATGTGCTGCTCAAACGCGGAGCGCAGCAGGCACCGCTGCGTTTGCGCCAGAGATGTTTCCTGCATTATACAAGAACCAAATTGGCCCAGAAAAAAACACAAGTGGGTGGGAGGCAAACGTCAGACTTTCTTAAACGAGGTGAAATCAATAGGCAGACCCTGCATGTGAATCCAAGGCGCATCCTCTGAGGGATCCATGAATAGTCAACAAGAAACACGCCGCCCATCTTGCAATGATTATGGCATTGTGTTGCCAGCCATTGTGTTTCTCCTTTCACTAATGGCCAGTTCGTTGCACTTCAGCTACTTCCTTATCGCACACATCAGCTGGAAATGCTCAGCTTCATTACCCACAGCTCCTAAAGTCTCCATGCCATAATCCATGTGGAATTCAGCAGGCTTCAATGTACGTGGAAAAGGCTGGTTGTGCAATGGTATTTCATACAATGCAACTGCTGTGCACCCAGCTATCTTGGTCTATCACTTTTTGCAGGTCCTAGCAATGTCTCCCAGTTGAGTGTTCCATTAACTTTTCCACCCCTTATTTCTTAAAAAAGCCCAGAAGTAATCTTAATCCCCCTTATCTTGCTACACTATTATCTTGCTGTGTTCCTGGTGGCTTCACACAGAGATTTTGCGGAACTGTTTTTTCACTTAGCCCAAAATTGGCTTGAAGGAAGGCAGTGCAAAGAGGTCTTTCCTTGAGCCAGCTAGAAATAGAAACGAAACTCTTAGTTTGTGCCTGATTTTAATTCCGATCAGATTAAAGGAGTGTTTGTTTTACGGCAGTTTAAGAGAAGGGAGCATCTCTCATTTAAGATGGGAGATTGATTCGTATTAGATTCTCCCTCTACATTAGTCCCTTGGAGGAGCCCAGAATGATCCACACACCCTTGTCTGCTGGGACCAGCAATTAACTTAACCTTGTCAACTCTGGAAAGGGTGTCATCATGACATCAGGAGTGTCCTTTCCCCTGATGAACTGAGAGTATCTATAATGAGAAAAAGGAGGTGTAAATACTGCTTAAATACAACTGCCCAGGAAGAAAAGGTATAAAATCCACTTACTTTAGTGTTGGACTGAAGTAATTTTATGGATCATACATTTCTAATAGCTTACTGTATTAATAAATTCAGTACAGAAGCTTTCAAGTTCAGAGCAAGCCTCTCAGTCTGTTGCTTCAGAAAGCGCAGTCCAAAAGCTATTGATCTATTTATACAGATCAGCACCCAACAGAGTTATCGGAATCAATGCAAACACTCACAAAAAGATTCAATATAAATAATAATAAATAAGTAAAGAACTGGGAAAGAGAAATGTACAAAATTTAAAACTAATTGAAATGCTGACCCAAAGAATAGTTGTTTATGTGTGTTTCTGCAAAGGCAATTCTGAGAAAGCAAAAGAGAGTGCAAAAAGTAAGTGAATAATTTCAGAGATGGCAGACAAGCAGCATCCAACTCAAAGGAGATGAGCATGGGCTAGAAAGTGGTGGGAGCAACACTTTTTTTTCAAATATTTTTAATACATGAATTAAAAATGAATTTGTACAAAAAAGGGTCTGAGCACTGTTATTGAAATCAGCCCATGGGAGAGTACAGGAGCAGCACAGGTACCAACATACATGTGTTTTCCATGGCTGAGCAGTCTGATTTTGCACCCATGTTCTTTTTTGAGGTCAAGGGAAGTTTTGACATGAACCCCATTTATTGGGTTTGCTGAGCCATCAGTGGGTGCCCTGCACCAAACGAGGTAGTCCTGGGCTCTCACCCAGCACTGCGGCTCCTTAAATACCTTCCAGGAAGGAGAATCAGAGGGCAGGTCATGGGCTGATGCAGTTCAGCTCCACTGAAATCAAAATGTACATCTGGATGCAGCTAAAGGACTGCTGAACTCAATGCTGGAGGGAGAGGAACACCGCTGAGTTTCATATGTGGTCCAAAGCACACTGAGGGGAAGAAAGAGAGAGGTTATGGGTTTAAAAATCATCTTGATACAAAAAATAAGGTAGTGTCAAAAAGTTAACCAGAAGCCAAGATTTAACCAGATCTGTTCTTATTTAACCTTCAGCGTGTGATCAGGTCTCAGCTTTTCTATTCTTGGTAACAGCTGATGAACGCAGTGTAACACGGTGTTAATAAACATCTGCCCAGCTCTTAGATTAATATGGAGAAGAATTAATGGAGGTTTTCGCACATTCATATTTTCTAATTATGGCAGATGACTTTATTTATAGAAATAACAGGGAGAATGGAAATTGTCACTGACACCATGTCAATATACGTAATGAAATCCAATCATTTAATTGCATTACATTTGGCTAAGGAGTCCTATCAATAAAAGGCCCTCCTTAGTCAGAGCGGTTCAGTGGTTGGTACATACTTCGTGTTAGAAAGCTATTAAGATTAATATTTTTTTCAATAAATCATTGGGGAAATAAATCATCTCTGACATACCTATTCCTGTGTCTCTGACCCCGAGAGGAACGGGGAGCAAAGCTTTCCACCAGCAGAGTTGAAAAGCCCCTTGCATAGCTGTCTGGTTTTCATGCTTGTTTCTGGACATCCCTTGCTTGCAGTCCTCAAAGCATCCAAAATAATGAAATAACACCCAGACCGAAGCCTGTGCCGTATTTTGGCTGTCACCAGCCATGGCTAGCTGGTTCATGCATCAGCTCTGCCTTCCTCTCTACCACAATAAAGTATCACCAGTGCTGCTGTGGGAACAATATCATACTGTACCACTGGGATAAATACAGTACCGTTTTAAACCTTGATATGTTTACACCTCCTAAGAGAGGGTGAAAGGCCTATAAAACTCTCACTAAAGGAGACCTGATGTTCAGATTGTTTCCAGCTTGTTAGGAAAACTCTGAAGCTGATTTTTACTGGGAGGTGTCAGCATTGGTGTTAGAGAGCTGCCGGGCTTTAATCAGGCTTTGGACTGACTGCGGCTGTTCCTCAAGGTTTTAAAATACATTCCATAATGTTCAGTTCAAGCAGACAGCTAGGGAAGTTTGGCTCTTTTCCCCCAGAAGCAGGGAAAAATAAAATAAAGCTGCAATTATGGTGACAGATGGTCTTTATACACAGAGTGTTGCTAGTAATTTTGCTCCTTGCACATTGAAGAAGGAGATCTGGACTGATGCTGAAGAGCCAAAAAAGTCCTCTGGTTCTCTCCTGTTCTTCCAAAAATGTGTTTCCTAATCCATTTTGATCTTCCAAAGCAATCCGTCTGAATTAATGAAAACAGAGCAAGGAAATGTTACTATTTCTATTAATTATAGAGGCAGGTTTGTGCAACAAACAGAATTCATGTCTCTACAGTGCTGCCTAAGTACCTATAATTCAGCTACTCGGCTCACAGCTGCAGCATCTTCTTCACATTGTTTTACAAATTAGCAAACCTGAAATCAGCAGCCGTGTACAGTGTGATGACATTTACTTTAACTACGGGAGATCTGATCTGCTGAAATCCACGGGTGGTCTTCCAGTGCTGCATTTCACTGTGACTGTGTTACAGCTCCCAAATTAAGTACTCCTAGATCTGGTCTGTGTTTTCCATAGAAGTAAAAATACAGATGCTTAAGAAATACTGTCAGTTAGTTATTGCACTGGTACTGGTACTCTTCCAAGTACTGCCAAGCAAACACTTGGGGCGATGACCTTTGAGAGAAGAGCAGAAAGCAGGGCCAGCCACTCCTGGAGCCAACTTGACTTTCCAGGTCAGTCAACTGGCTTTTATTTGCTGCAGGGTGCATCGAGTGAGAATCCACACGTGGATATCTTGGCTCAGTGGCTAATGTTCAAGTCTTACATACCCCACAGGAATTCATTTTGTGCATCAAAACCTGCAGGAACAGAACTGGGTGTGCTGTCTCCTAGTCAGCCCTTCCTCTCCCAGCACCTTAATGCCTGTGTTGGTGTCCTGTGGTAGGACTGATGGTAGCAATGAGTTGGTTGGTCACCTTCATCAGACCAAGTCTGGGACTAGAAAGTCTTGGAAGGAGCTGGCTGCCAAAAACACTGTTGCTCCTGCAGTGGTGAGGGAAGCGAGAGCCTTTGAGGTGGTAGTAGAAGAAAAGAAAAATTTCCGGGGGCATAAAGGGAAGCTGAAAAGGTGCAGAGTGACAGTCATACTTGTTCTGCTCCAGCTTTCCACCTTCCAGATTAAATAAACTTTGCTTTTCTTTGCACCTGAGCGAAAGGAAGAGGACTGCCAATTCCCAGTTCGTAAACACATTTGACAGCAGGGCTCCTGCCATGTGCTCAGAACTTTGCACCAGCAAACTGGTCTGACTGGGGAGCACTTTAGCAACTGAAATACTCCAGTAGCTGTAAGGCACCAACAGCAAATGACTCCACCAGGATAAAGAAAAAAGGAAAAGGCACTTCCTTGAGCTACAGTGCCAAAGGTTGATTTTCCATGTACTTGTATATCCACTACTCACAGTGCTGCTGGTGTTACATTTTCAGCATCTGACTCAGGCATTTGAGTGGAAAGGCGATAAAACACTTGACTTTGATTGAATATTGGACTTGAATTTCCATTGTCGCAAAAGGTAAAAATAAATGCAAAAGGTATGAAGAAATCAAAGAGCTACTATTGGACAAAGTGTTCCACATCACCTTTAAATCTTTACAGATATTGAAAAATCTCTTTTTTGGCTTGCATGAAGGTCAAAATTCAGTTCTTGAGCATTCTTTCAACTGGGATTATATTTGGTTACTGAATTACATCAGTTAAATCACATCCAACATTAGTCCAGCTGTTAGGATTCCCCAAGGGACCACAGGAAACTGAAGAAATGCCTTTGCTCTGGTGCTGACAGGTTCTGTGGCATTGCCCTACCCCTTCACTTGCTTCTGCATTCAGCTCCTGACCTCACTGATGTAAATAAGAGAATCAAGTACCTACTCTCTTCTGAAGTACGTATCAAAGAGCATTGAAATGATAGACTTCATTAAGCTGGTATATCAGCTTTAAAAGAAAAAGGAAAAGCTGAGCTGGGGAATTGACAGCATTTCCAATGTAAGGAAGAGGAGCAGGTGGGGGTGAAATTTATATTTTACGCCCTATGAAATAAAAATGCAGTCCATATTACAGCAGCCTCTGATAATATTTTCTGTAATTGAATTACTATCAAATTAATATGGGAGAAAATCCTTCTGAACACATTAAGAGGAAGACTACCATCTTTTATTTATCTACTACATTGTATTAGAGGCACACAAATGTTACACCAGGGCCAACTCAAGTCGCCTGCCTGGTGTGAGCTGGTACCTTAACAAGTTTTCCCACAGGTATCTTTGCTTAAATCGATCTAAATAAATTGAAGAATTCAAATGCCAGCTTTTAATTACAAGATAAGATCTTGAAAATATCTACACATGAGAAATGTTTTTGGTTAAGCTTACCTTAGCAGCCTCCTCAGTCACAAGCTATACTATAAAGCACCTTTATAATGAGATACACATCCGCTGTGTCCCGTGGGAAATGGCCTTCAAGATTTCAAGGTGAATGTGAAAACACAGCTTTTCTGCATTTTGATTTAAATGTAATTCACATGATTACTGGGGCTCAGGGATTCTTAGGAGAGACAGAGGCAGGAAAAGCTTTCATAAAAGCATCCAAAATGGTGAAAATTAACAGGCAATTGTTAAACTGCCTTAAAAAGTAGAGAATACAGACATAACCCACATGCCCTGATTTTCAACATCTGTTTCCTTGTTTTGTTAATGGCAGTATCAAATGCTTAGTAAAAGCCTTTTGTTGTTGGGAAGAGGTGGGTGGAGGCTGGCCAGATGATGGACACCTTATAGAAAAGGTCCAGAGAAGGAAAGATGGTGCAGGCTGTATCTGGTGGTAATTATTTGAACAAATCCCATCTGCGTGTCACTCAAGGGTAGCAGCAAGCTCTTGCTCTCTGGGCAGGCCTCTAGCGTGTCTTTTAGCAGACAGAATCTGTTTTTAATCTCCTGTGTGACATTTGGTGTGTTAGGACACGGAGTTTTGTCTTGATCCTGACAGTTTCTGTCATTCAGCAACTGCTGGGTGGCAGCTGGCCGGCATCAGCAGCGTAGCCCTGCTGTCCAGAGCAAAGCTGGCAGAGTATGGAGATGATCGATGCTAGCAAGGTGCCACAGGGCTCTCCAGCTTGGGAGTGTCCCCAAGACAGAGATAGGACATTCCTCTGACTGTTGCAAACCACTTCCCACATTGTGAAGTCCTTCATATTGTGTGCCAGTCCCCAAAACACCAGCTGGCTCTCCTTGAGAGATGCCCATGCACAGCCTTGCAGTTCCCCCCAGCAGCGAGGCAGAGGAGTAGGATGGCCGCTGAAATAATGAGATTTGCAGAGTTTAGGAACCTGAGTTAGGTGCTCTCCTGGATCTGCAGCCTGTCCTGGTCACCAAAAGCCAGACGACCAGGCAGGGATGTGGTCAGGTGAAGCCACCTGTGCAGAAGCTGTTCAGTTGCAGACCCCCCCTGACTTTGCTAGAAAGGTAATCCTTGTTGGCTATTTTGCACTTGAACTTCTGTACTGAGATGGGTGTCTTCCAGGAGCTACTACAAAATAGCTTCCCACAAATGGCCCAGCAACCAAAAATCTATTCCTGCATCCTGACAATTTCAGAGTGCTGCCAGCACAGTTTTGCTGCCACTGGTTCCTTAAGGCAGTTTTACTCAGGACTGTTGTAAAGGAAAACATTCACTGTGCCCTGGGGGAAATGAAGTGTGGAAGTCCCGTTACCACTGACAGAAGTTTTGCCTCTAATTCCCCATCTGCTCTTCTGAATGTTAACCTACGGTATTGGCACACAAGCTTAAATGATAGATAGGGATTCCAAACAGAAAGCAACAAAGTATTAGTCAGATAGGCTGGTGGTGTCTGCAAAAATATGGTGTGGGCGCTCATGTTTCAAGAAAGGGAAATTATAGGACAAAATAATGCTGTCATGTTATGTTGATTGAGGGAAAATGCCAGCACAGAATAGGACGAAGTAATGGATCAAACCCAGATTTATTTATTTTTTGATCTTTAATCCATATGGGATCCTGCACAGCTCCTTCTTCATATTCTTATTGTTATTTGTGTTTAGCAGCCGAGTAAAATAGCACACGAGGCAAGAAATCTGAGAAGAGAGTAATAATGTGATGCATAGTGTTACCTCGCTGGTTTTGGAAATATCCATTTATCTTGGTTAAATAAAAGCTTAGCCCAAGTACTAAGCCAAGTAATCATGATTAGGGAGAGAAAAAGACATTCACCTCCTTGGAAACTCAATACTCTTCAACAGTAATAGCACTGCAGTGACATTGTTCGAAGCTGCATGCTTGCTGTAATTAATATAGATTATTGCCATATGAGGAATGGAAGTGTCTGTGCCTGCTTCTACCCTTGTTTTCATTTCTCGACCAGTTATGAGACCAAAATACATTGGGTTTTTGTTTCATGGACAAGGCCCCTTCGCTGTTTGGAGTGCTCTGCTGGCCTCAGAGGACTGCAGAGATTTTGTTCTCTTTGTTGGTTCAAAACTGCGTAGAGGGCATATGTACACTGTTCTCTCTTCGATTTTGCTTTTGTTCTTTCTTGTCTTTCTTCCTGACTCTCAAGAAAACTTGGGTTTGTACTAAAAAAGAACACATCTATAAAGGGATTCACAAGCTCCTGGTTTTCTAAGGAGGCTAAATCTGCATCTGTACCATCCAGTGTGTCACGCACTGAACTCACCCGCAAAGCAGGTGATTTAGTGCTTACACTGATTTTTGACCTAATAGACTGCTGCAGCACCGTACTAAGCCCGGCTCATCAGCCTCATCTCAGGAGTCATTTGACTCATTGACTCCGCCAGATTTCCCATCCACTTCATACCACTGCAGATTTCATTACCGCCTTTCTGCAATATGCAGCCATTCCTACTCTCTCCTGTGTGCGCACAGCACTTTTATCTTTTATGTTGCGTTCTCTGTCTTTCTAATACTCTGCCTTAATGTAACCCACTTAATTTCTAACTTTCTCCCAGACTTGTTCATCAGACTGGATTTGATCTATGTCCTAACTAGGAATGAATCCTTAAGAAATGCCTCCTTCTTCTTACACTCGAAATTGCTCTCTGGGGCATGCACTTTCCTTGTAGGAATTAGGATTTTGAATTGTTGTTCCAATCAGGCAGTAGATTCTGTCTCTAATATGTGACTTGCAGATCCTTAACAGTGGGCAAAGCAAACAGGGAGCTCCAGAGAGCACATGCATGAGTTCAATGGTCCACAGAGATGTAGCTGTATTGCACACAACTTAGACTCGAGAGCCAATAGACGACTACCTCTACAGAATTACATAAAAAAAAATAAGGACTCAAAATATGCAATTCTGTGAAAATTACATGAAATGTACGCAGGAAAAAAAATATTTCTGGTGCTTTTCTACAGCACTTGAGCACAAAATTCTATTTTGTGAATTTGACACAACAGTAGATCATATACAACTAAGAGGGCTACAGATGGCGAAGTCTGTGTCCTGAAAGGATGGGGAGTGACTGCAGAGTGTTTATGCTGCAAAATTTACCCTTTTGTAATAAGACAAAGAGGAAAGATGATTATGAGATCCAAGCTGGGTGTTTGCTTTTATCACAGAGGTGATTATTTCATAGCTCTGTTCCTCAGTATCAGTAGTATGGAGGTATTATATCTGTCTTTCCCATTAAGCCCTTTTTTTCATTTAAAGGGAGACAATTTCTACCCAGTGTCTGTCATAACCAGGTTTCTGAGCTGATGTGGTCAGTACTATTCACACCCTGTCTGTAGACATCCCTCTGCATTCAGAGGTCCTCCAGCAGGTCCAAGAGACCAGTCATGAGGGAAGCACAACTACCAGGCAGCTGGAGACCTGAGCTCATGCTCCTCTCATTCCTCCCCCTGGTGATCTGAGACATTTGGGTCTCAATTAACTGTTCCTTGCATATGCCAGTAGATTTAACACAACATCATTCATTGACAACCAGGAGCACTCGACCAGCACATGGTTAAATAACTTGCTTGAATTTCCAGGTCACACTGGCAGGGCTCATCCAACACTCCTGGTCCTCTTCCCTGGGCAATGGTTTGAATGAGATCTTTACTGGGGGAGCAGTGCGGGCTGGTGAACTCAAGCACTGGTCTGAACCAGGAATGAAACCAGTGAAGAGCTTGTGCAGATCACCTCCTTGCTCTGCCTCTCAGTGTCACACCTGCACTTTTGCAGTATTAACAGACATTGCTGGGTAATGGTCTTTAGTAAGATGTGACATGTGGAACCACAGCAGTCGTCTAGTATTCATGCTGCCTGCCCACTCGTTAGCAGTGCAGTCTGCTACATCCTCGTAAAAATTAACAAGCAGACTGAAAGCTGTATTTTGTCACAGAATATAAAGTCAAACAACAGCTAAAATTGGGGAGGGGAGAATGGAAAGGGGAGCAGAGAAGGCAGACCAAAGGTAACATAAGAGTTGTATTTATTTTTTAATCCCATCTCTTTCAGTGTCTGTGATGAGTGCTGTAACTAAAGGAATCTAACTGAATTAGAATTTCAATATGTCCTGAGCAGATTGGAGCTGTTTCCATTCATGAGCAGCACGTCCCAGCTGTAATTGCCTGCTTGCTTATCCACACAGCTCTTTACAGCTAATCCAAATGCGGACTCAAAAATAAATAGTGCCAGAGCATTCACTTCCCGCTGGGCAGTAGTTTTAGCTTGCCTCTGCCTTTGCTTTGTTCCAGCTGGTGCTCTTCATGGCACAGGGACTGATTCAAAGGAGATAAAAGATGACTGACCTGCTCAAGGAATTAGGTGGCAGAAAAACTACTCCTGCCATGTCTGCCATGACCGTTGGTGCTTTTCCTCTGGGTGCTGCTCTGTGTCTGTTTATCTTTCTCTGCCCTCGCCTCTCTCCCCAGCCACATTGCTCGTGTGATCTGCTGCTTCTTCGTGGCCTTCCCTGTCTCTAGCAGCACATCACTCTTCCCCTCCCTGGGCTCCCACCTGCAAGCACACCATCAGGGTTTTAGCACTGCTTTCCTGAAATGAAACGCTCTCTTCAGGGATATTTAAAAGCCATGTACTTCTCAGATCAAATCTCCTCTGGAGGGGTGTAGGGCTGAGGCACAGCTGCACAAAGCTGGAGCTGGAGGGGATGTCCCCATGGATGGGACTTGGCGCTTCCCCAAAGCAAGGCTCTGCCTTTGCTCTCTGACATGGGAATCTGTATGTGTCTTGGCTCTCCCTGCTCCTCCGCTGGGTCAAAGGTGGATGTCCACCATCTTTAGGCTATTTTCTCCACCACAGCTTCCTGGGAGACTTTGGCCAAGTCTCAGCAGCCTCTGTTCATCACCTGTAAAAAGGCAGTGCCAACACCCTGTTTCTTCATAGCCTGGGGTGTAAATCCCAGGGCCCTGAGATGACAGTGGTCCAGGGACATATGAGTTGAGTCAGAAGCCACTTCACTTTAGCACAGTCAGACATGTCCAGCTCCCACTGTGCAACCAATTATTCTTAAAAAAATTTTTTTTAGTATCCAAAAGAACCTCCTCTAAGATCTGGTCAAGTGAGTACCCACAAAATCGCAGCTGGGAAGTGCATTCCCTATTTATGAGCATCAAAGAGACTGACTTCAGTGTGGAGCTAGAGCTGGAAACACCTCCCAGTCCTGGGAGTGGTACAGCAATGCAACAGTGACACTCTACTTTGTCTCCTTTCTGTAACCCTCTCTCCATTTCCCACTGGGTTTATTGTGGCATGATCACAACACAGAGCATCTTCACTGCCACCCATGTGCTCTTAGCCAGCCAGACTGCTCCATATAGCTCTTCTGGTGCAGTGCCTAAGGTGATATATCCCTCTGCAATTACAGCAAAGTGTGCTAAGATTCAAAGGAGAGCATCAAGTGAGGCAGTGCAGCACTTCCACTGCCTTCATTCTCAACCCCTAGGATCCTTCCATATCAGTGAAATGCCACCTGGCCTTTGGCAGAGAAGATCTCCCCATAAAACTCACTTGGCTCAGTTGACTAGGGGCATATTGCAGGGGCAACACCCAGTGCTTGCCACTGCTGCACCCCCTCCCAAAGTCAGCCCGTTTTACAGGCGGACTGTGCCCTTCTCCAAAGCCAGAGAGCAGCTGAGATGGCGAGTATAGTGCTTGTCCAATCTGTCGCTTGCTATGTATATTCAAATTCAGCACAGAAAGCTAAAAATGTTTGCAGAGTCCTGACAGGCAAAGGGGACAATTATCCTCAGCTGTTCCTCACAAACATTGATCCCCCTTGACTGCAACATGCCAAGAGAGACATTGCCTCATGCTTGGATTGCAAACTCACCCACACCAAAACATGAGGACTGTAATAAGGGCTGGCTCTTCACTAGGTGCTCTGCTACCTGAATGTAGCCCGAAATGTCCTCTGCTAGGTACAGCGATGGGACTAGCATGTCCCTTGGACAGATGAGGAAGCTAAGGCCATAGTGTCAGTCTGCTCTGAGGTGGCCAGAAGGTCACCAAAGGAGAGAAGTTGGGACTCTATTGCTTGTGATGACAGACAGTAGCTCCCTCCTCTGTAGCTGACCTGGGGACAAAGGAATCTTCAAAAAGTTGCTATTTCGATTAGCTAAATCAGAATAATTAAGACTAATACAGTGCAGCCAGGGTGAGTGAAACAAGTGATCATGGGGACAGTAATGTATAGGAAAAGACATTAGGAAGAAAAAAAGAAAAAAAAAAAGAAAAGGAAAAGAAAAAGTGGAGAAGGAAGTTAAAATTAAAAAGATCAGGAAGAACAAAGACTATAAAGTCTACAGCCATGATACATGGGCTACTTAGACTTAGACTCATACTATGCAGGCAGCTCTTAGGAAAGGGGAAGCCTAGGGATGATGGGCATCATTAAATAGCAAGGTTTGAAAGTTTTTTCAAAACATAGAACCAACACTGGAGGAAAAAAATATCATGAGATGGAAACCTGGAAGATTTAGAGGTTAGTTTGGAATATTTAATTTTAAATTGTGAACATACTGCATGTTGTCATGTAGCAAACAGGTATAGATACCTCAGCCTTTCTGAATATCTTACTCCTCTATATACCAGGGAGAGGTATTTAATGATTGTAAAGCATGATTTGAAGTTAAAAGAATTTTTGCCTTTGAAAATAAAAACAAATGCCACTGTGTTCCACACACAGCTAAGCTGCATCCCCATGTGGTGGCTTCAGTTGTTAGTGGCAGCCCCATTCTCCTGTGGACATGGAGTGTGCTAGACATGCCTGTACCATGAGAGCCCAGCAAGACTGCCCTGGGTCCAGGGTGTCTCCCTCATTCAAACCAAAAACTAAATGGAGAGCTCAGCTCTGAGCTTTGAGCTCTGGAGAGATTTAGAAGGGCCAGAAAGAGAGGTGAATTCATTAATGAAGCATCATTAACCATCAGTCTTCCTAAACTATTTTCACTACATTAACACCAGCTGGCCATTGTCCATTTTTCCCTTGCCATAATGAGGATCCCCAAATTCAAGGTCATCTGCCAGTTGGATCAGTCAGTTCGAAGAGCCAGAGCTCCCGAGATGCTCCAACAAGAACTGTTATTTATGTCACTCTGTCCTGCACTGTGCCCATTAGCTCTTGCAGTATGGCAAAGTCCGGTCACGAGGCAGAAATACAACATTTGATACTGCTGTTGCTGCATCACAATTTAGTGTTGCTGCTGCCAGAGCGTTAAATGTTCCCTAAGTGGTAACTGTCTTCTACTAATGCAGATGCATTTCTTTTATGAGTTAGCTTATTGCTGTTCTTCTTGGTCCATGCTTGCTGTTCTTCTGTTATGGCTGCAGACAAATGGGATTAGGGCAAGCAGATACTGTGCTCAGCTGGAGACCTGCAGAGAAAACAGGTATCTTGGCTACACAAGAAACACTGCCCTCTGAATTGTGTCAGAACAGGGGAGTTGCCAGCTAGGTGTTCACCTGGTTTCTGGTTTGCATCTTCAGTGCCAGTGTGTGAAACCTCACCCTCTCCGTGGTGTAGCTCTGCTTCCAACTACCCCTTCATGTTGCCATGAAGGAGTACATACATAGGAGTCAGAAACTTCAGGCACTGCTTTTAGTCCTGGGTCCAGCTCTTACATTCTTTTAACATCAAGACTAGAAAACTCTCCCGGATCATCTCCTAAATCAGACAGGAGCATCTTAATTTAGTAATTACCTCCACCACCCTGCCTAGGAAACTCTGCGACACACCAAGGCACCTGAATGCCAAACTACTCAGCAGTCAGGCTACACTTTACATCAGAAATTCAACAGGACATTTTATTTCTCTCCCATTCTTCATCACACAACACTTATCCTTGTTTTCTGGCTCAGCAAAGCCATAGGAAAACATACTACTATCAGACATAGGTATGGGTAAGACCTGTCAGGGCATAAAGTAACTGTTCATATTCAGTAAATTCACCTCAAAGTGAAGCAGCATCCCCTTTGATGCCTGGTTTCAGCCTCTTCCTTTTCTAGGGGGGGTGGACCACCCCAAAAAAAGTATCTCCAGCCTTGAGAGAGACCAAACATCTCCCATCACTCAACAGTGACTGCCCTGCCTGTTTGAGAACTGGCACTGACTGCTGTGTTGTAGCACAGAGAGAGGTTAAACGGTGGACTAGCAGGAAAACTTCAGGGCTCACAGGGAACTGTCTTGGGGTTCAAATGAATCCTCTGGCTGGGAAATGTTGGGATGAAGCACCCAGAGCACTGGGCAGTGTGGACAGTGCAGCACGTGGGTGTATTCAGGCAAAGCTTAAGAGGTCAGTGATCATATCTTTAGATGAATGTTTAGCTTTTGTTGGCTTTTGATGACTCAGGGTGTCTTTTATGAGGCAAAATTAATGCAAGTGCTTCTCTTTTTACAGTGGCCACACTGCCCAGGAAATGAAATGCCATAAGGGGAACAAAGCTCATTAGTTTAGTGCCATAAATGGTTCTCCAAGGTCTCAGAAACCCTATGATTAACATAAACATAGATAGAGGCAATTACAAATAAACACGCATATAAAACCCAGCTTTCCATCTAGAAACACAGTCTGCAATATCCCTCTTTTGCTGTTCACAGATGTGGTGACCTAGAGGTAAGGGACATTTCATATGAATCGTGACATAAACTGAAGCCTGAGGAAGGAAAGCAGCCAGCTTAGGGTGAAAGTAAGGACAACAGAGCACATAATATAGTTACCAAGGTACCAGCTAAGGAGTTTGAGATTCACCCTCAGTATTACATCTTTTTTGGAGCAATTTGAAGCAAATGCTGTGCCAACACGTTTTCTTCACACCACAGTCCTCTGACAGGTGGCTGCTGTTGGGTGGACCAGTTGACACTCCTTTGGACAGGGCAGAGTAGTTCTAATCTTATAAGAACTATCTCAAGTCTTCATCTTGCAATGACTGAAAAAGTCGAAACCCTGTCAGGTTTTCTGGTGAGGTCCATAAAATTCACTAGAAAACAATGTTCAAGAGAGGAATGAGAATGAGGGAAGGTGGGAAGAGTTGGTCAAGCCCTGGGAAAACCCACTGTGTCAGCATCATGGGCCCTTAGAGCTGCTCCTCGGCCAGGGCAGAGCAGTGAAAAGCCCTGGGCACGGGTGCACATGTATTCATATGTGATTGTATGCTTTTTACTCTGCATTTCTCTCTTAAACTTTGTGCATTTATTCAGAATAGACCCAAATGCTAAGAATGAGGCATGTTTTGTAAAAACCAAAGCATGGCCTCCTTGCCTGTCTCTGTGGCAACCGTGCAGAGAGATGACTATTGATGCCACACAGGGTAAATACACAGCAACATTCAGGCAAAGTCAAGCAGAAAGCCCAGGGTCCAACCTGACTCTAAGGGTACACAGCAAAAGTCACATCAAGTACAGCAGTTTGCTGGGAACCCACCCTATAGGAATATCCCCTACAAACTCCTGATAACCAAAAAGCAGCTTGAAACACTTCTTCTAAACTGTGTTTTTTAACAGGTATTGTCATGACTTTAGGTGCTCCGTCTGTTCAAGCAATAACACAATCGCTTTTACTCTAAATGCCAGGCTGACATCTTGCAGTGATGAGTTTCATGGGCTGAGTACTTGTTGCATGATAAAATTATGTTGTCAGCAGCTGACTCAGAGAGGCAATGGGAAAAAACCAAAAACCACAAAAGTAGTGCTACTTGTTTTCTTAGAAGAGAGAGAGGGGACAGGGAAGGAATGGGGTTCACAAGTCCTGCCTTAGGGTTAACTCAGAGGAGGAGAAAGGCATGGAAGTTTGCTAAATGACCTCGTAGAGCAGGACATGGTTGTGTTGGTTGTAACTCTTCTGGGTCCTCCAAAGGAGGATCTTGGGGAGCTTGTGTGGTTACTGTTCTGCAAAAAGAAACAGTCACATCAGTCACAAAGGAAACAGGATTTTAGTCACATCTGACCTCTGCTGTGATGTCATCACTGTAACAATTTTATACAAAATTAGGTGTGTAATTGTGTGTTAAATAGTGCTAGTTAGCTTGGATCACCCAACTAATGAAGGAGGCAGCATTAATAGTATCACATATGGACTGCTCCAGGGCACTGGCACTATAAGGGAGTCTAAAATCATTCTGACTTTAGGGGAAGAGAAAGACACTTTTCCTCCTCTGGCATCCCCTTGGGTGGGACAAACCCCTCTCACGCAACTCTCACACCGGAGCTTGTGAACCTGCCTCCCTGCCCAGGCAGTCCTGCCCAGGTGTTGACTCAGTCAGGTGTCAGAAGTTGCTGATCACCTCTAATGTGTGCCCAGCTTTTGCTTAATTAAGAGCAAAATCTATAATAACATTCATCCCCATCTCCTGGCAGCTCTGGGACCACTAAGGCTGTGGCAGCACAGCCAACCAGGCATTCCTGCCATGCAACTCACCTGTGGCATCCTAAAGGGAACAATGGCAAATATATATATATAATTTTGTTTTCCAGCAGTAAGGGGTTAAGCCTGGGACAGGTCTCAGTCCAGTATCCAACGTGGCCCCAGGCCCTTGGATAGTTGCTCTGAGCCCTCCTGCATTGCTTGATGCAGAAACACCAGCTCGTTCAGCACAGGCTTGGCAGTTGCTGTCATGCTGTCGGGGGCAGTGTAGGTGTAATCTGACATAGCAGAGTGAGGATTAGACCCAAGCCCTGCAACCCAAATTTCTGGCCATGATCACTGCAAAAACACTTCTCAGTTGGTGACTATATTGATTAGATCCTGGTAAATGCTATTTCATCTTCTAAACTATAGTTATTTCAGGGAGGAAGTGCCTCTTCTTATTGCTTAATCCACAAAACTACAGTGGCTGTAAGGAGAGAAAAGATTCCTTTTTGACTGTCAGAGCTGCAGTGATGACCACAGAGTCAGGGAACAGGCTGAGGGAGATTCCCCTCCTCCTGCCTCCCTTCTTTTGGGCCATCAACTTGTCCAATTTGCTGTGCACGAATGCAGCACAGCTTTGTCAGATATCGCTGCCTGTTACTTCAAGCAAGGTCCCTGCCTGCAAGCCCCAGTTCTGAGCCAGTGCCTCTGAGCATTGCAGCAATGGGGAGCAGCAGGATCCCAGCACGGAGGATCCCAGTTTGCCTAGTTTGTGAGTTTAGCCTGGGTCTGCGCCACGGGCCCGGTGGTGGGGCTCTGGGCTGACTCCAGATGGAAAGTCCAGTAAATTGGCACCCATCAACCTGTCTGCATGCGGATGGATTTTGGCTCCCGTCCACGTCAGTCTTCCCCTGCAGCCACCTCTACAGGATTTAAGTATTCACTCAGGTTCACCACTACGCAAATATTGAAATTAGCCCTTTGCATGATTATGTAGATAGTGACATTACAGACTTTTTCAGGAAAGGAGCACCATGTGCCTTCTCTGCTGACAGCATTAACAGCAAGGTTTATTTTTCAGTGAATTAAAGAATTTGGCATTAAAGTATTTGGTGTCTCTAATATTAGTTTTTTTTCCTTAAGCCCTTCTCTGAATGCACAACATGCTGTGTCATGAGATAACGTGAAATACAGCCCTCACCAGGAAGGGCCCAATTCTCAGAGACTGAGATTTTAACTGAGCCTTACTAAAACCAGGAGCAGATGAGGAGGAGCTACGAGAGGAGCTGTAGCCCCACTACCAGGTCCAGCCTATGCTTCCAGCCTGGCAATGCAGTTACCATCTGAAAAGATGGTTCTTCACATTTAGTTGATCGAGGGTAACCAAAATCTGCTACAAATAACGTAGAAATAGTGAATGTACCTTGAATCAGGCCAAAAGAGCAGCAACACTTCTTAAGATCCTTTCAGCCCTGCATTTCTGATTATATGAGATCTAATTGAGGTACATGGCCCAAATTCAGTCTTTAAAATGAAACCACTCAGAGTTTTCCCCTCTTCAGAAGACCCTGAGAGACAGAGAAGGCAGCAGGTCTCATACACTGCTGAGAAACCAAGCAGCCCCTGGGCAGGAACATAACTGATCTGGGCAAATGGCTTTGGGACAGTAATTTCTCTGTGGGAAAAGACATTTTTGTCACATTAATTACATTTCTACAAAATGCTGCATCTACATCTCATACTTGTGCCTCATTCAGACGCCTTCCTCGAGAGCCTCATCGCACTGACAGCTGCCATACAACCAACAAGACGCAATGAACATGTGTGTGTTTAAACAACAGCCACTTTCTACCCCAAAAATACTTCCATAAGAACATTCGATATTTATCTTTTTTTAAATTACCAATGATTTCTTGTCCATGGTGCAAATCCTTTGCAGTGTGGAGCACAGCTAAGCCTGATTAGCCAGGATCACATTTTACCAGTGGGGCTAATGAGATTTATCCCTCATTCCCACGCACTGATCTGTCCTCCCCATTGTTTTACATCTCACCTTGAGTTACCAAATGCTCTGTCTTCAGAGCACACTGGGCACAGCCTCAGGGGATTTGGCACGCTGGATATAATGTGGTCTGCCATGTTGGATAGGCAATGACAAAAATTATCCCTCTTCCCTCAGGTCCTTCCATCGTCCCACTGCAGCGAGCAAAGCCAACACTGGGCAATCCTCTAAAATGTTTATTTGGACCAGTGGCCGGAGCTCTACATCTTACAGACATGATGAGAAAAGGTAAATGGCATCTATGCTGATTGTCTCTTACAGATTTTGAATCTTTAAGGAGTGTGGCCTATAGCTTCTCTTCAGTGGTGGCACTGGAGAAGTAGGAGGGATGCAGAGTGTCTCCCCCTTGCCTCTTACCACCTGCCCAGCTACTGCTCCACCAACAACAGGACGAGCTGATGAGTGCCAGGGTTAACATACCAAGCCAAAACAGAGTGGAGGGACAATGCCAGAGCCTTGGCCAAAGTCCCCCTAGTCCCCACGTCGTCAGCAGCACACAGACATCACACATTTAAAAGCATACTAATCCCCAGCCACAGGTTTGCAGCCCCAGCTACGACCCCTGTGAAGCCTTTATGCCTTTTGCAGATGTTCTGCTTCCAGCCACTGGCATCCTGCTCCAGACAACACACACACAGTGCCTCCCCTCCCCCAGCCACATCGTTGCCCTGTGTAACTTTTACACAACTGGATGGTGCACCCAGCTCCCAGAGATGTTTTCTGTTTATATGCACATGTGTGTGAGGATGAGCACATGCACAAAACATTGCACAGTGACTGGGGGAAGACAAGCAGCTTAGAAGTGAGCTGGTTACTGGTAGCCCAGCAGCCCACTTTAGTGGTGTTTCTAGAGGCAATAGGCTGAAGGAGACAGGAATAAATGAGTTACTGGTTCTCCCAAAGGAGCAGGGAGTTACACAGAAGAGAAGGAAAGGGAAGGAGAGGTTTTAAGTCCACAAACAAAGGCAGCACTCAGCTGGGAATGAAAGAAGTTAAATATCACTGATGAAAGAAAAATTGTCAGTAATGCTCAGACTCATCCTTCTAAAATCTCTGTCCTTTGTAGTGAGATTTGTGGGACAGCTTGGCTTGTCACAATCAGACACATTTCCCTTTCTTTTCTTTCCCCTTTCCTTCCTCTCCTTCAGTTCCCCTTGCAGTCACTATTAAATGTAATCACAAAAAATCAGACTCTGGTGAAACAAAAACCAGAGGTCAGTGTATCTACAGCGCCAATTAGCAAAACACACTCCTCAGTTATTCTAATGAGACATTACTCCTGGCATCTGCTTGGGAAAATGTGCTGGTGAGTTTAGGCAGCAGAGCTGCCCTCAGGATATTGAGTCTCTTTGGAGAATTTTGCTGAACTTTTCTGCAAAGGCTGCATAGGTGTTCAGCTCTTTTGACAACCCGATCCCAAGCAGATACTCTGAAGCCACAAGGGACAGCTTGGTAGCAGGTTTCCATGGACTTTCAGTTGGAGCTGGTTATCTAACTGCCTCATGTACTTCTGCAAGTCTCCTCTTTAATTGAATTTCCCCCAGGCTAATGTTCTTCTTCCTCAAAACACTGTTATGGACAGGATGGTCCAAGGTTAGACACTTGTAGGAGATATCTGCCCATGCACTGGGCTGGCTGGAAGCCATGTGCTCCTGATTAGCATAGCCTCCAGCTCACACCATGCCTTTCAGTGGGACTTCTTAACTTGGCATGAGTGCTATGCTGAGCAGGGCTCACTAGCATCTGGCCAGCATAAACCCTGCACAGAGCTTGTCCCTGTCTACCTGCAGAAATAGAGAGGTAGGGAGCAGTATCTCTGTATTTACACACCAGCCATGGCAATTTCAGGTGCCTTTTCAAGCCTTCAGTGGGTTCATTTCCTAGTTGTCCTGTAGAGCTGTGCAGAACAAATTGTTCCTACCCTGTGAGTGTTTAATAAAATGGAGAAGGGAAAGGGAGAAAGAGAAAATGGAAATAGGGGAGTGCTGACCACAGCCTCAGGTGTGCAGAAGAGAGGTGTAAATACAGAGCAAGTGTTGCTGGTGGGAGAAAATCATCTACCAGCGTCTGGCAGTGATTTTAACACTTGTAAGGTCACCAGCAGTATCAGTATATCAAATAGGTGGTGCCTTTTAGAGAAATGACCCCTCTTGAATGACCCTTTCCTAGGGATTTTTGTTTTTTTGAACTTCAGACAGGAAGATTGTCAGATGGGGCAGCACACTCTTCAACTAACACACGCCACAACTGCTGACTTTTGAGGGGTCACACCATACTAATACTCTGTGCAGTAATGGGTCACTTGCTGAGGATGAATCACCTCCTCCTGGGTGGAAGGTGTCTCTCGGGCATCTGCTTTTGCAGGATCAAGCCCAAAGATTACGTATTCCTGTACTGTTTTAGATATCTGCTCTTTCCCAGCTGTCACTTTTTAGACTTCAGAAACCTAGTCAAGCCCTCATTCTTTCTTAGCTGTCAATTATGTTTTCCACAACATCATAAGCTTGAAAAACCAAAGCACTGGTTTGGTTTGGTTCAGTTCAGTCCAGTTTGGTGGGGAAGAGGGAAGAAATTGAGTGAACAAAATCTGTTCATATTGATAGGAATCCTTCAACATAATCTCTGAGATCTTTGTGAAAGCTCCAGAGACATTTCCTCTTGCCATAACTCTAATAACAAAAATTGATTACGCTAAATATACTCTGTAAAGAAAAAAGTAAAGAAATTGACTTCTGAGCAGAAAAGTCCCTGAGGACTTGGGAAATCTGCAGGTAAGATACAGGATGTTTTTTGACCCTTGCATTCAAGGATTTCTGATACTGGTAAACACCTCAATGTGAGGTAATTTGAGTGACATCTGCATAATAACTGTGATATCAGAGAACTGAATGAGAATTCAAAGTCACTCTGAATAACTCAGGCAGGCAGGTATCCCCAGATGACAAGCCCCTTCGTGGCACAGTGCCAGAGGATGCAGCATCTTCCTCAGTGCACACCATGGCCCGTGTGCAAGGGAAGGAGTTTAAGGGTAGGTAATTTGTGTATATTTTAAAAAAAATAAGGTAATTGCAGGTTCCTCGTTATTCTAGATTTCCAGGGAGGAAACTAGGCCCCCTTTGCAGTCCTCTTAGATCTACCCATTTTGGAGCAAAGCAAGAACTGTTGTACTGGGTCAGAAGAAGCCTTACTTTAGCCTCTTCTGCTCTATGTGGCAGCACCCAGTTGCAAGCCCTTGGCATACCAGACCATTCCTAATACATGCCAATGTATTCATCACATCCCCAGAGCTGTGGGGCACATGGGATGCATGTGGCACGCCTCATCCTCCACGTAAGTGAGTGCTAAAAGGCCATGTCCCTTGTGATGGCAAAGAAAGGTCTTGGATGCAGCAAATATGAGTAACTCTACAGAAGATGTAGAATTTCTTGTTAAGGACAGGAGGCTTAAACCAGCACTGTAATTCTTCTTGACTGTCTCATGTTCAGGCTGATTATCATAACCTGGGCTGCCTAATTTCATCACACAAGTCCTCCCTAAGCCTTCCTCTGGAGATCAGGTAAGGAGCTCCTGACCACATTGCAGAGGGATCCCCACACTGCTGCTGGGCAGAGATATGGAGAGGGAAATCTCTGCTCTGTCCCCAGCAGACACAGTCATGGCTGAGATTTCCTCTCTGGCAGCTGAGCCCGGGTAGAGCAGCCAGCCCGTATCCTCTGAGCAATTTGGCAAAAGGAACATGGAGATTTAGCAGGGGAGAACTTCAGTTTGGCAACAACCAGGACAGCAAAGACCTTTTGTCCTTGGAGGCTTGCTTTCTACTAAATGTCTTTGCACAGGGGAGAGAGACCCCATGTTCTGACAGCTGGGACTTCTTTAAAAACAAACCACCCCCCTCAGTGTCATATTTGGGGAGTTACCACAGGTAATCGTAAATATTAGATGGAGTCACCTAGGTGAGTAGTGTCTGGGATGCAGTGACCTGTACTTAAACACACCGCAGCAGTCAGCTAATTGTGGCTGTGCAGCCCTGGGATCCAAAATCAGCTGGCTAAGCACAGTGCTCTTCCAGCTCACCGAGCATCAAGAGGTCCCTGGGCTCTGCCAAAAGTTCACACGTACGCAAAATCCACGCAGAGAGCAGCACGCACACATGTGCAGTGTGCACACGTGTGCAGGCCACCGCTGCCGCCCCAGCAAAGGAGGCACCGAGGCTGCTCTGTTAGTGGTAAAACATTATGCACAACCTATCATGTCCCCCAAAACCAGGGCTTTTGGGAGCAAACGTTAAACCTGGTAATAGCAAATGTTCCCAGTATCACACAGAGCATATTGGCACCTCCCTGGAACAGGCACACGCAGGGAGGAGGAGAAGGATGGATGGTTACTCAGCGTTACCTCCTGGGCTGCGTCAGGACCAGTGCATCACGTGCTGGCACGTGCCACACCACCACGTGCCTCAGCATGTGTTACCAGACTGACTCCTGGCAGGGATTCAGGACAAGAAAGCCCTCAGTAAAGGTGCACCAGGCGACCACTTTCCTGTTGTTCGGGGCTTTGAATAACAAATATTTGCAGAAGAGCAACTGAACGACTGCTCCGAGCGTGACCCCCGGGGCAAAGCTTTATTTAGCTTTATTTATCATGGCAGGTGAGTGTGGGAGATCTGCCTGGCAGGTGATCACTGCACACCGTCCCCTTTGCAAGTCACCTGCCAGATAAATTATTTCTACAACACACCCTTCAGTCCATCCTTTTTTACCTCTCATTGCACATCTCTTGGCTCAAGGCCACATGGGAAGTGTTTGTAACCATTCTCAATTAGCTATTTGTTTTTAAATTGTCCATTTGTATCCCTTTTATGTTCTAGCTGCTCTGGTGACATCAGTGAGCGATTGCACTGCCTCTGTTTTATGTCTACGCTCTGAAATAAGTTATGCTGTGTGACCGGTTAATGTGCTGGAACTGCATGACAATCTCTGCCTTCCTGCCTGCTTCCATTCGGGAGCAATGCAAATCCTCACAGCGGCTCTCAAAGTTAAATACAGTTTGATAAATAATAATAGAAAAGTAATATTGGGTTATTACTCTACATTACTTCTTTGAAGGCAATTGCATCTGCCAGTTTACAATATATTTTTTTCTCCACAACACCAGAGCAAAATTTGACAGGCTGAATTACCATTTCATTTCCAACTAGGAAAACACTGACAAGCTTTAAAGGATGATTTTGAAGAAAAACCATGAACATCTAAAGATGTAAATTACAGTTGGAAGAAGAAACCTCAAGGAGTCTTAGGGACTATTGACACAGTACCATCTAAACAAAATTTTTGCTATAGAACCCCATTCCATATGTGCTTTTCCTGGCTATGACTCATCATCCAAATACAACTTCAATTCCAGTTTCAGGGAGTTTATGATTAAGCCTGTTTTCTTATTTCTACTGTGTTTATGTATGATTTTACACCTGTCTTAACTCTATTTCTTCGTCCCTATTGGTGAATGAAAGTTATATAGTTGGTCTGATATGCAGTGCTTTTTTCCAAGGTTGAGTGAAACTTGGTGGTTTCAGCTTAAATGAGTGGTGGATTTGCTAGAGCCCAACGTGATGTTGATGTTGCTCACCTGGCATTTTGCAGACAGTAGAAGAGGAACTTCTTCCACGTGTACTACTATGTCCATGTTATGGTGGTGCCAGGGCTCAGAGGCGTGCGGTTCACATGCTTCGGGTGCTGCCTGGATGATTCAAAAGAACCGTAACAGAAAACACAGGAGATTTTGACCAGCCTCAGGTCTGTAAGTACATTTTAAACCCACAAAGTTTGAGTGTGTTTGAAATGTACTCAAATATTTCCTTCTTCACCATTGTGTCCTCATGACCCATTGAATCATCAAAGGCTTGGAGATGAAAGAAGGACTTATGGTTAGAAAATGCAAAGAACTCTCTGCTGAAGGGGGAATGGTTTGTTGCATCTTCTTTTTTTTTCAAGCCCAGAACAAATAGCTTTGGTGGATAATTTTCTGCAAGGGTTTTCACTGTAATGACTAACTGAGCTTCTAGAAAGCTATTTTATAAATAAAGTAAATAAGCTCCCAATCAAAAAACCCAGAGAAATCAATTGCAAAATCCCCATAGTGTTTCATGAGCTTCGAGTCACACTCAGGGCAGAAAAATACCCAAACCACTAGCCTGTAGGGAGTCACAAAAGAAGTGGTCCTTTCAGATAATTTTAATGATGACTTTCTTCAGGCTGTTTTCTACATATGGTAACATAAGACCTGTTATCATGTTCAACTGAAGAAAAAACACCTCATATACCTAAACATCTTCTAGTGGCCTAAGATGGCACTGATGGGTCAAATTTACCTATAGTGTAATTCAACTGAGACAACAAAGCTGTACCAAAGAAGGATCTACTGAGCTGGCACAAGTGTCTAATCTTTATATTTGATACAAGAGGTTTTTACCTTTTCAGAAATGGCTGTAATTTATTTTGGAGATAAGTTTCCACCAGATCAGAGTGAATTCGATGAAAAAAGGACACCTGAGGACCCTTAAGCATTTCTCTCCCACGAGATGGGTATGGAGGTGGAACTACCCACCCTGTAGAGGGTTCATTGATTAAATATGAATTTCACATGAGAATGTATTATTTTCAACCTCAGAAATATTTACCAAAAAATCAGGGATCACGACCTACTGGACAAAAGGAAAACTGTCACAGCCCTAAAAGCTGGAGAAGACCGTGCAATACTCCTCGGGCTGGCCATGATGGTGTGCTCTATCATGATGTACTTTCTCCTGGGAATCACCCTGCTACGGTCTTACATGCAAAGGTAATTTCATGATGGTTACCCTCATCTCACACTCTCTGCTTCAGCTGACTTTCCATGGCTTATTCTTTTGACTCCTTTTATTAAAGTTTTATAATTCTTCCTTTGGTCAACATAGGCCTGATTCTGCACCTCCTTACCCCAGTATAAAGTAGGCATAACTACAGCAAAAGAGTTGAGTAATACCAGTGTGAGGGAAGAATTAGATTCTTATTTGAGGAAATCTTGATCCATATGCTTTAGACCTGCTACAGTTTAACACCAGTATAATATCCATATCAGCTGAGCACTGTAAGCCTCTCAGGGGCCGCTGCTGCAAAGCTCAAACTCAGGAGAAAACAGCAAAAATATTTAGCAGCCTCAAGAAACAACATATTTTCAAATGAAGAGTGAAGAATTAATTTGGGAAAGAAATCAAGCTGCTTTGTAGCATGTAGTTTTCCATGTAGGTTATTACTTTCATTTTAACAACTGAAATCCTCCTGAAACATAGTAATTTGCTGAAAGTGAAAAATCATCTTTCATCATTACTGCACTGCACTTAATTTTTCTGAGGCTTTCTCTGCCTTCCTTCTCTGCTGCTGAGCAGAAAGTTTGGCCTGTGATTCATTAGCAGCATTTGAAATCAGGTTTCAAGCACCAGTCCTATTTAAAATCCAGCCTAGACTGTAATAAGACTGCCAACAGTGTTTTTTCTGCCCTGATCAGTGGAGTTAGGAGAATGAAAAACATGTAATTGGGGATCAAAACATTCATCTGTCGTGCCCAAAACCACCATGAGGCAGTGGCCAATACCTGGCATGTTTTGGCTTGTCCACCACAGGTGGACTTCTTTAGGCACGTACAAGAAATGCCTGCAGTTAACTGGTAAGAACATCCTCAATTATATTGGTGCCTCTGCAGGAAAATATTCCTTCTTGACCCTGCAACAATAAGGAAAAAGTAGCAATGCCTCAGGATAAACTGTACTGATTTACAGCATCTTATCTGTGCAATAAAGGTATTTGTCCCTTTTTAAATCCAGGCAAATTTTAGATATTGAAAACAGAGATCAAGACCTGTTAAGTATCCAAGAGCATTTACTTCTCTAAGTTGCTCTCCCAGACCTTTCAGCAATATCAGGGTCAATTGCAGAGGCTGCTTAAGGTCAAAATTGCTCATGTGGAAAAAGATGGTTTATATTATAAGCTATGTGAAAAATTGCCAGAAGATATCAAAGCACCTACCAGGTATTAGATATTCCATCTTCACAAGTCAGTTGTAGGTGGGTGTTACTTTATTACCCCCATGCATGAATAAAACAGCAGTCAGAAAGGTGAAAGTGAGGAGAAGACAACCCAGGAGTCTTCGCTGTCACTTCTCTTTGCACAGCCAGATCTCCTTCGGGGTTATTCTCCTTTATAGTCAGCAATACCCCTCCAACAAAATACTGCCTGGGAGGAGAGGGGGAAAAAAAAAAAAAAAAAAAGACTTTCACTTGATTTCCCCCCAGATATCATAGCATAATTTAATATAAATGTAAAATGGAATATACAAGCAGAATTACTGTCAAAGGAAAGTACCAAGAGAATTAGTCAGAAATCTTTGATATCACTTACTGTGTAAAGCCTTCTGTAGGTTTGGCAAGGGGTGGGCAGACCCTCAGCCCCTTGATGGTGAGGGGCAGGACAGCCATGCTGGGTGTAAGCTGAGGGGCTAAGCAGGGCTAAAGGGGTGCCCTGGGCTGAAACCTTTCCGCAGCCCGTGAAGGGCCTCACACAGAGTTCCCACTGTGCCCTTCCAGGCTCTTGTCCCTAAGGGAAATAGAGCCGTGGATTTTTAAATACATGCAAGAAACCCAAGTGACATTGCCAGCACACACCCAGGCTCCACCGTTCCAGTTTTAGCCTCTAGTGAATTGGAGATAAGCTGAAATCCTCCAGAACAATTACCACTGCTGACTTCACTTAGGGAAAATCGAGCAAGCTGCCACTAGAAAAAGCCTTTCTGCAGGTGGAGCTGCATGCAGTACCACTTGTGAGCTACTGTGTCTTCGTGTATATGAACATACATACCCTGGTAATGTAAAGCCAGCCTCCCAGCCTCCACTTTAAGCTGAAGTGGATTTGGTGGTCAACCATGAAGTCTTGGTCCAGGGTGTCCCATCATGCAGCACCACATACGTTGTGCTCTCCCCAGGGCAGGCTGCTCAGATTTCTTCTCCAATACCTCTGCCAGTTCCCTTTGGTTTCAAATATACCTTCTCCAGACCAAAAGTTCCAGTTTCCTTTTCATCTATACATAGACATAAGTGAATTGGGTATTGTTGTTCCTGAAGCAGAAACTTTAGGTACTACAGAGTAATACCCTGCCTGCACTGTGCAACATGAGAAAGTCCAGCCTTTGCTCAACACCCTGCAACATGTACCATTTCCTATGAGATGCCCCCTGGTATATCCCTGATGGAAAGCCTGAGCTCCATTTACATTTTCTTTCCCATTCTTGCCATGCTCTAATGTCTCTTTTTTTCCCCTACTCAGTGTCTGGACAGAAGAGGCTCAGTGCTCGCTTCTCAATGCATCCATCACAGAAACCTTCAACTGCTCATTTAGCTGCGGTCCAGACTGCTGGAAAATCTCTCAGTACCCCTGCCTCCAGGTGTACGTTAATCTCACCTCTTCTGGCCAGAAGCTTCTGCTCTACCATACTGAGGAAACAATGAAAATTAATTCTGAGGTAGGAGCATGGAATAAAATTTCTTCCTAAATGTGTTTCTGGAGGGCTGCTCACCTTGATATACCCATTCCTCACTTTAAAACAATATAAGGCTTCCAGCTCCTGCTTCCCTGGTAAATACAAAGCAAAGAAAGCAGAAATCAGTGCACAAACTGACCTCACATCTCTGGAGGGGGCAGTTTTCTACCTCCATCCCATGCAGGGAGCGCAGCTCATCCCACATGGCATGGAGGCCCTAAGGGCTGGAGCCTCCCTCATCCTTCACCAGTACAAGCAGTGCTTTGAAGGCACAGGCTAGCACTGAGCGCTTGTCACATTGATATTCTCATGGAGCTGTGGACAAGTCACCTCCCACCTGGGTATGGCTCTGCGTGATAGCAAACACCCCCAGTGATGTGCACGGAGCATCCGTGGAGGTGAGAATAGAAATGGTCTTATTACTGCGGGGCCAGGCAAGGCAATGGGGAGGGAGGAGAGCCCTGTGTCCAACAGCAGACATGTCTCTATCTGGACCTCTGGTGACAAACTGCATCCTGAGCATGTCCGCTGAGGTCAGATGTGCCACTGGGGTCAAGGCACAGCACTTACTCCTGCAGATGGTGCAAAGATGCTGAAAGTTTGCAGAGCAGGAACTGTCAAGATAAAAGCAGCAGCATAAAAATAAAAAGTCTGGATTTGGGGCATGTGTAAGCAAAGGAGTCAGCCTGTCTGTCTTGCACAACTTCCCCGATTCCAGATGTTGAACTAAAAAATAATATTTTTAACAAATCTGCAGAAGAATGTCTCTCTCTGCTTCAGTAAGTACAAAATCCAGCATAACTCCATCCAGGTGGGATGGAGACAGCTCCTGTCTGGAGGGTATAATGAACACAGTGGAGGCACAGAAGGTGTCTCCTCGCCAGCCCACAGCCACAGCTGTGCCCCTGACGCAGTGCTGTGCATCACACCCAGGCAAGCGCCCGCCTCCTCGCAGGTGGCTGTTTGCTCCCTCCACATAGCAAGGCAGGATCGGACTAAGAAATGGCCTTCTTCCCACCCTCCCTTCTTTGTATCTACAGCACCTGGGTCCATAAGACCTCAAGCTGCAGTGAGCCAGGATGTAGTTAATTTGTTAGACTTGCAAGTGCCAGATTTGCATTAATTACTTAGTTATCCAAGGTCACCAAACCCCAAACTACAGGCGCTCAGCAAAGCGCAGCCCATAACAGCAGAGCCCCAGTTCAGCTGCTGACAATGTAACCTATTGCGTTTCTATTTATGGCAGCAGTTCAGTAGACCAAATTACTTCTGCATATTAAGATGAAGTGATATTAAAATTAGTCAAAGCACAGAGTGGTTGCACCAGGCCAGTTATTCTGCTGGATAATTAGCTCCTGTGGCTAAGACAAAGTCCACTGGACATGAAGTATGAAATGGAGAAGAGTGCCCCATCTTCCGCTGCGGTGCAGTGCAAAAAGGAGGCACTCGCTGTTCATGAAGCTTGAGGCACGACAGACCCCACTTTCTGCTGGGGCAGAAGGAAAATCCAGTAATGGTCATGCCACAACTTGATTAAAAGAGGTCAGATCAGTCTCTATGCTCCACTGGATTCAAATAAATTGAGAGATTCAGCACAAATCTCCCCATTCTGTTATTGATGATTTTTGCTTGCTGAAATGGACTTTGAAATTCTCCCAGACACCGCCTCCTCTTAATTTAATGTGGGCACAGTTAATACTTCTCCTGCCCAAGGTTGTTTTACAGGTTAAGCCCTGCTCTCGGAGGATTCCGAGGTTTCCCTGGCACGCTGCTGGCTATGTGACCTGAACCTAAACACAGTTTTGAATGGAAGTTTGCAATGTCTATAAAATACCTGGTTTCTCGTGCCTGGTGGGGGTCAGCAGAGACTCCAAATTCAGATCAGCACAACCCATCTCAGTTCCCTGGCTGGGCACTCCCTCTCCCCAGTGCAGCAGGGCCAGCAGCCCTGGTTTTGCAATGCTCCAGCTGCATGCTGGCTGCCTCTCTCCATCCACCTACTCAGGTCTGTATTTCACATCTTCCTCCTTGCCAAATAAACAAAAACCCCCATCCCTGGCTCACTGAGCCCGGACATTACCAGGGACATTGCAGAGCACAGTGCCTACCCTCTGAGGCCAACACCAGTGACCTTCAAGAGGTCAGCATCCCCCCCCCAACCTCTCCGCCTCGCTGAGCACGGCGGCGCGTGCAGAGCAGCATCTGGCGCCCGTCTCTCTCCCCTCCCCGCCAGCTAGCGCGGAGGGAGCAAAACGCATTTTGATTTTAAATAATGATTAATCCGAGAGACTTGCTGTCTAACCTAGCTGTCGCCCCACGAGGTGCAGTAAGGAGCAGGGGCAATTTATATCCAAATCTACAGCGTGCCGCTGCCAGTCCCCGGTGGGAATCAGTGGGAAGTAAATGGATAGCAGTCGAGCTGCTCGAGCCTTTCCCAGACAAGCACAGAAGGTTTTTCATGGCTTTTCATTGCTCTCGCTGTGCACACTTTACCTCCAGCCTTTAAGACAAGCCCAGCCTCTCGTCAATACCATGACCACAGCGGCTTAAATGCTTTCACAGCTACGCTTTCCTTTCCCAGCTGTCAGAGGCTGTAACAGCCTCTGGGAGAGGTAAATTGGCCGGTGTCCCCTCGTGCCCAGACCACAGAGCCAGGCTGTCACCCTGAGGAAGGGCTGCGGTAGTTAAAGCAGTTCTAGAGGCCCCGTTTTGATCTCATACTATATCATTTTGATTCTTTTCATGTCATCGGAGCTACTGCTGATTTATATCATGCTCCATAAGTGAGATAACAAGCAGGCTTTACTCACCAGAATCGCCATTATGCCAGCCATAACTGCCTGAGACTCAGAAATGATGGGGAATCTCATGGTTTCCCGCTGAAGGTTCAGGTATTTATAACCTAGGGAGGAGTTAGCCTGGTACGGGGGGAGCAGCAATGTTTGTCTGCAGCTCCCAGCAGACCCATTTCTAGGCTGGGGCTGGAGAATTCAGTCTGCAGAAATCAGTATCAAACACAAAGCTCCCCCTTCAGCCCTCAGTTCAAACCTGTTGCACTTTTCAAAAGAGGTGTAAATTGATGTCCTGACCACTCTCTCACGAAGATTGCCATGACACATCTTATCAAAGTTTCCAGTCTCAGCTTCCAAGCTCAGCGTGACGGGGACACACACCCCAACCACAGAACTATGACAAGAGCCATGTATTTCACTGCCCAGCCAGAACTGGGGGCCTCTCTGGCAATAGGGTGGTTGGTGTAACTTTGTTGACTTAAACTGCTCCAGCTTTCCCAGAGGTGTTGTGTGATCTCCATCATTGGAGATAGTCCTAACTTGACTGGATAATCCCTGAGATACTCTGCACTGAGCAGGGCATTGAACTGGACATGTCCAGAGGTGGTTCATACAGGCTACTTGCTCAGTCCTTTAAATTAAAAAAGCTGAGCAGGAAATGTAACAACAGGTTCTCCCTGTAACTGTCTTGTATGCCCTTCTTGAGATAAGATTGCAAGTAACACAAGAACCACTTTTCTCACATTGTATCACAGAATTCTCACTTGAGGTAGAGAGCCAGACATTAGCTCCTTTCAGATTTGCAGATTTCCTAGTGTCTGACAATGCAGAGGTGTAATAGAACAGCATAGATTTAGTACTCTACATTCACAGATACAGCATAACAATTGTGGATAGAAAAATCCCTGCCAGGCATTGGAGAAAAGTAAATAAAAATCAAACGAAAGAAAACACTCAAAACATCCCATTATCCATGTCTACCTACTTGCTTGCCAATGACCTGTGCAACATTGCAGACACCAGCATGACAGAGCCAGCCCTGGGTTATCCCTGGGATCTTGCTGGGGAAGCCAAAGCATAGAGGGAGACCAGGAGCACCCCACAACAATGCACACAGCGATTTCTTACACCACGAAACTCCTCAAAGCTGAGGCCAAGATGCCTCCAGGAGCTCAAGAGAACCGCGATGAGGCAGATAGCACTTGGAGTAAAGAACACTCATTCTTGGATTGCACGTGGGACACCACAGCCTGGAGAGAGACAGTTTCAGCACAAGGAGCATAGCTGAGAGGCAAAGCAAATCAGTCTCCCTTGCACAAATGCATCTCATAGCTTCATGCTCCCAGACTCTCATGCCATGGGCAGCCCAACCAGCCTGACACAGCTGGTGGCTCTGTGCCATCAGGTGTAGGAGACGACACCTCAATTTCTGCTTCAGGGTCAGGTCTCCTTTGAAAATGCTTGAAAAATACTTGGACTTACAGGAAGTCAGACTTCAATCCCCTGCAATTTAGGGGCATTTCTACAGACTTTGAGTCCAGGAATCTGTCATCATTGGGGCGTTTACATGCCTGCTGTTTTCTGTCAAGGGGGAAGGGCTGAACTCTGGCAAGAGTGACCAAGTCCTCATTTAATCTCCTCGTGCAGGATACTTAATGGGACTTCAAGAAACAAAAATGTATAGTACCAAAGTTGCAAGAAAACAAAACAAAACAAAAACATCTGAGCTGGAAATACTGCTGTTAGAACAGCAATGGCATGCAATTTAGTAAAAGAAAAGGAAGTATGCTTCACTGAGAAATTTCCCCTACTTATTTGATTATGATCTATTAAAGAGTCATAGGTGCTGGAAGAGGGCTTGTGGCATTGGACACTTAAGACAAAGCTGGGCAGAGTGCAAGAGAATATCCTGCACCAGAATAGACCTGCACCAGCAGAAAGACGGATGATATATTACTGCTCTGTTATTTTCCATCTCTAATTTCCAGAGCTCTATGAAATATTCATAACGGCAGTGCTGCCATGCTCTACCCTTAATGCCTCAGTCTGCTAACACCAGACAATCTTTCTGCCATGCTTCAAATCATATTCTGTGCTAATAAACTTACCAACGAATCAATCAAAGCCTGTTACAAAGTTAATCCTTTGATCATTATTAGGACTAGAGATTTGTTCCAGTATGTCACAGGAAAGTCACAGCATAGTCATGAAAAAGGAACATTTATACAGTATACACATTAAAACAATAATAATCAAAAGCCAGGGGTCACATTATTTTAATCAAAACATCTTTTTGTCTTTGAGAAACTCACTTTCCCTCATTAAATTATCTGAAACTACTTCTGATGCTCACCCAAGACAAGCAGGTTCAGCAATGCAGGCAGGGACCCACGATCACTCCATAACTACCAGGGAATGATGACCTGCTGGGTCCTCCCATGCATGTTCAATGAGAAGTTAAGCAGCAGATTTCCACTCCTCCTGAAGCAGTTCTTTCCTAGGTAGGGAATTTAACCAGAATCCTGTGCAGGTGTAGAAAACCTTCAGGTGTGGAGGGGTGTAAGGGTCGAGAAGGGAGTGAGAGGCCCTGGGCTGCTCCCATCAGTCCTCTTCCAGACCATCATCAGCAACAGCAGATTCAGGTGTTTCTGCTCTATCTTCAATGCATGGACTCCATGAGCTAGTTTTTTAATTAACTTGCCTTTACTATTTTTTGGGAATACTAGGTTGAAACTGTGCTAGAGCCACCCCCAAATCTCCTTTTATTTGTGACCGAGACTGAAATTCATGCAGTATCTTCAGAGAGAAGGAACTGTTGGACTTACACTGGGGTCAAGATCAAAAACAAGACTAAGAGCCAACCTGGTAGCCAGGCTGATCTTCAGTTAGGGTTTGAATGAAAGTCTTCTGGGCTGTCAGTAGGAAATCTGTGTTTTCTCCTAGACTGTCTCTTTGTCCCTAATTGAAATTAAGGCATTACCCCCAAGGGAAAATTTGTATAAAGGTCTCTCATCAGCCTTCTCCTTTGTGGGTGAACTCCTGTGCCCACTGCAATCACTTTGAACTGATCCTAGTGAGATCTGAACTACCAAATTTCTATTTACAGAGAGTCAATTAACCATCTAACTGTGAGCATATGCATGCCACTTAAGATGAAGAGGTACTTCATCAGTTCCATTTTTGCATGTGTAAATTAGCAATAGTAATATATTCACCTATCTCACGAGGCTGCTGTGCAGATTAAAGCATTAATGTTTGTACAGCACTTGGAGGTTCTCCAATGGGAAATTCTGTAGATGTGCAAAATATTGAATTTTGTCTGTGATAAATTTATTATTAGCTTAATAGTATTCCACTCTTGTGATGAAAAGCATAATCATCTTGAGATTTTCCTACTTGCCACCTGAAAACAGACATTGTATCTGGTTTGGAGATACATTTTTCTCCCTTTAATTTCTTCCCAGTGTTCATACATACCCAAGTGCGGCAAGAATTACGAGGAATCCATGTCGCTGGTGAATGTCGTGATGGAAAACTTCAGAAAATACCAACGCTTCTCCTGCTTCTACGACCCCGAAGGCGTTCAGAAGAATGTGATATTAACCAAACTGTACAGCTCCAACGTGTTGTTCCACTCCCTCTTCTGGCCCACCTGCATGATGATCGTCGGGGTCGCCATCGTTGCGATGGTAAAGCTGACTCAGTACCTTTCCCTGCTCTGTGAGAGAATCCAAAGGATCAACAGATAAAAACAAAAAACTTCTCTGAGATTTAATTACAGCGAAAATACTGTTTTCTCATTCTTCACCAAAGAACCTTAAGTTTGTAATGTGCAAGTCTGTTCTAAGTTCCTTACTATATTCTTATAAGTAGAGCAATAATGCAAAAGCTGTTCTTTATGCAAACATGATGTTATTATTATGCAGACAACTGAAAAAGATACTGTTTTGTGTTGACTGTCTATATGATCTTGTTTTATGCTGAGACTAGTACTTTGTTCTTTTCTACGGCCAAAATAGGGCTCAGTGTGACCATTTGCCAAGCTTAGTCAATAGACATTTTCAATGTAAAGGATTCTAGGGGAAACTTACTGCTGGACAAAGGGTAACCAATCACTTGTGCATCACTGAGGTCTCACATCTGGCTCAGTCCATTCGGTAGATTCGTAGCTTTGCTTTTTCATTACAAGCTACAAGAAAATTAAAAAAAAAAAAAAAAAAAAAAAAAAAAAAAAAAAAAAAAAGAAAAAAAAGAAAAACATTGATAGGGATTTTTTACAGTAAGATGGCACAAAAAGGACATATTTTCAGGCCAGGATAAGCATACAGTATTTTCAGCCTAAGTAGGACTTGGTGATGCTTTGTGTTTGCTCCCCAGTTCAGAAGTAAATTTTACCCTGTGGTGTTTAAGGTCTTTTGGAAAACACTTTGGAGTTTCATTTTATTTAGTGCTATAATTTCCTTCAGTCTTATCAACATCATCTTTGTCACTTGCAGAAGCTGTAGCCAAAAAACAAAAATCACCTTGTTCCATTTTCTATTCTAGTCTGAGCCCTATTGATGGAGATGGGACCAGAACACCTTATGTAAAGGTTTATTACTCATTTGTCTTGTATTTGCTACCATATCACTGTAAAGAAAAAAATAACACAATCAGCTATTTTTTCATTTTTTACTTCCAACTATTTTAGATTTTTTTACTTGATATATATACAGATATATATAAAGAAAAAAGCTATATTATATCTAGTTGTGTATTGGAACTTGATTATGGGGGTATTTTTCTTTGTTTTTACAAAACGGAAAGTGAACAGTGTAACTCATATATTTATAACCTTCATCCCTGGATAATATCTTAACATGGAGGGGCAGCACTGCAGGATCTTATCCAATATTCATGATGTTGTTTCAGTCAAAGGTCGCTGTTGCTGTGACATCGGAATTGACAAAAATCTCATCCAATTCTATTGCTCTATTAACTGAATTGTTAGATAATCATCATAATACATCTGGAAATCTCTCCTGACCTTAACTCTGTATGGAGTGCTGGCTGACATGAATTATGATTTAAAAGGCCCAGGTGCAATGATTTATCAGAAAAAAAAAAAAGAGATTCTGACTAAGACATTGTCCTATCTGTCAAATATTTACCATGGGGACCTTGCCAGTATAATTTCATGCACACTATAGTCACGATTTCTGCATAATTTGTCTTTATTCCCCTGCAGAATGCAGAAAGCATTCCTTCTTATGTTTTAAAGACACCTCTCGCAGTTTCTCACTTTGCGTTCAGCCTGAAGGACAAACACCAGGCAACTCCAGCGAGCACCCTGTGAACTCACTATCCAATAGCTCAAAGAAACCATTTACAGGCCTATTCAAACCAAGAAACTAACTTTCTCCCCCCCTCAAAAAAGACTGCAAAGCAAGTATTCTGCCTTGCTCATCTACATATAAGTACCTTTCCGCAACGTAGCATAAATAATTTCAAGATGTTACAAAACTTTACAAGTCATGCAAGTGTAACGTGAGCTGTAAAGAAAATGAGTTCTCAGCAGTGAAAATGAACCTGCAATCTTGTAATCAGTAGTATAATTTTCTTTAGGTAAATAAATTCCTGGAGGGTGGGGGTATAATCAGGGCTCCAAAAATATGTAATAAAAATATAAAATTAAATCTTCCATATTTCAATATCTTCTGCCTTCAGAGCTCGCTTGTTTCACCTGGCTTCTCTTTGTAGCTTCTATTGCCAAGAAATGGAGAATGTTGATGCAATAGGAAATTTATAAACACTTATTTGCAAAAAAGTGGTTTTGATCAACCTGCGGGATTCGCAGAAACCATCATCAGTGGATTTGGGCAGCCTCAGCATCAGTGGGACTGGACTTGCAAAGCCTTTGATGGACTCACAGCAACCTTTATTCAACCACCCACCTGCCAGCAGAAAGTGTGACATCCCCCGTGCCAGCATGGATGGGAGGGGACAGAGACAGGGGACCGCACCCCTCTGCTGCATAGGCAGGGGTACTACCACGCAGGGACAAAGGGATTCTTCACTTGGTGTCCATGACATGAGGAACTCCAGGCTGCAGATGCTCATCATTGTTACAGAACCTTATTCCACAGGTTTTGCCAAGAAAGGAGGTATCCAGGTAAGGCCTCCAGAGCCACACAGCTGAGAAGGCATCTTGTCCCATTTCTAGACAGCCCAGGGTGGCTCCCAAGTTGCATCTTCATCCTTAGAGTTTTCTCTTCAAGACAAGAGGTTTGATCCATGGCTGGTGCTGCCATCCTCGTGGATGCCCTTCATCCATCTCCCCACCGTCAGCTCTGTCACTGATGCCACAGGAAGGACCACGCTACCAATTGTGATTCACAGATCAGAACTGGTGCACAACATCACTAGCAAAGAGCTGTGGTGACTTTTCAACACCATCACTAACACTGATGTCGGCCGTTTACATGAGAGCTTACGTGGCTTGCGATAAAGTAGCCCTTTGGTTGTGCATGTGACATTTTCAGTGCCTGTACTGGTGCGTTTTGGTTCTGGTGACAGGCAAGCCGATTGTTCCTGACATTTACACATCAAACACTGCTTTCAACACATTGCACCATGAACATTTTACCAGCACTCCTGTGGGTGAAACATCTTGATGCTGCTGCAGTCTATAATCATTTTGTTGACATTAACGGAGAGATCCGTGGGATAGCAAAACAACTTGAGTAATTGGATGGAGTGAGGTAAAACAATAATTTTAAAGGGAATTATCCATCTGATCACTGGCACACTTCACCCCCTACTGAAGTGTTAGAGCTGTGAACGCAATTTTGACAACTCCTGCTGCCCCAAGGAGAGGTTGTGTTTCAGAGGGGTTATTACCCTGTGCTATTTCTTTCTCTGCTTCCATTTTAATAGCATGTTTATCCCCTGCAAAAAGAACTGATGTTCCTGCAGGCAGCTCAGATGAATGAGAAACACACAGTAGCAAAATATAGTGATAAGGCAGATCCACCGTGCTTCTGAGACCAGCCTTGACTCTTCCTGGCACAAACACTTCACCTATTGATGTCCCAGCTGGGCATTCAGGACAGCAGGGAGCAACCAGTACTGCAAAACCCCTGAACAGAAAAGCACTGTATGAAAACAGCAGCACAGTATTCACAGGCATCTCTCACTAGGAGAGATACCCTTGTGGCATTTAAAGCATGCATAAGTGTTCCAGGTACCAAATTCACATGTTTTTTTAATAGTTATTTTCTTAATTAGATTTATGTCAGGTCTTATTTCTATTCTGGAGCATCTAAATCTAAACCTGAAGTGTGAACATCCCTGCTGTAATACTCTGAAACTTGGCACATTGCAGCAGACTTACTAAATATCACCAGCTAGGACAACAGAGAGCTTATTTTGGTTTAGCTTTTCTATTGAGGAGATGTCACTTTATTTCACAAAGTATACCCAGAGTGTACCCAACTGCAGTGTGAGTTTGAAGTGAATACAGAAAGGAGACAGGGCTCAGGAAACACAAGAGCCTGCACATCTCCAGAAGACACAAATGCAGTGATTTCAAACCTGAGACAAAAAGGGAATGAAGTCCCAAAGTCCCATGGCAAGGCTGGAGGTACTACTGGCTTCACCACCTCATCTTCATCCTCATCAGGAGCCATAGAAAAGTTCAATGGAAGAAGCTGCTGGGAAAGAACAGGCTGGCATAAGCCTGGTTCAAGCAGAGTCCTGCACCTGTTTGACTGCAAAAGCTGTGACCTCACACCACTACAACTATAGCAGTATAACCTCTAGAGGGAGTGGCCATTTCAGGGTAATAGCACCTAAAAAATTGGTCAGCTCATTTCCCCTCTCATACTCATGCCCTTAATAAAATAGCCGTAGCCATTCAAGTGGCTTGAACCAATATCCTTGCAGTAATACATTTTTATTTTTTTTCCATAGGCTCAGAATGAGTGGCATCAGCTCTCCATCAGGCACTGTACCACTCATCTCTCAAACATTTGGGAAAAAACCCTCGCTTTTCTGCTCCACTGAACACTTGTCACTTCCCAGCTCTCAATTTTTCAGAAAGAAACCAGGATACTTAGTGGTGTACCCAAACATCTTGCAATTGGATACAAACTTTGCCAGATTGTTTTTGTTTTGCAGGAAAGAGTCAAAGCAGGGGTAAACATCAATTATTTAGTTTCAGCGTTTTGAAAACAAGATGTTTCAATTTTTCAGTTTGAATTGATGTTGCCTTTTAAAATCCAGGGGTAGGGATTTTTTATTAGGAGAGCTTGAAAAACAAATATAATAGTTCCTCTGACATGAAACAGAACTATCAGCAATTGCTCGGTTCACTGAATATTTCAAACATTTTATTGTTTGAGGCTGACCAGCAACACATTTCCTTTCTTCTATTTTTCTCACCCATCAGCAAAGTGCAGAATCACTCACACAGATATGACCACCAGCAGTCCCAGCCAGGCTCCAGGCAAGCCTGGGTGATCATCATCTCAGAGAACATCACTACGAGTAAAGCAAAGCACAGCACCTACCTCAGAGTGTAACAGCAGCTAAGTTAAAAGACACCAGGAAGGAGGAAAGGAACATTTACCCATTATCATGACCTGTGTGGGGTACTGGCCGCCAGACATCATCTCTTCTCCATGTGCAGGCATCCCTGCAAAAGATGCTGCTGCTCCAGGGAGGGATTCACATACACATGCTCTGTGCACTTTAAACCAAACCTAAATGTTTATGCAAAATGGAGCACTCGGGCCATGCAATCCAATTTTTTGAGCTGTTGCAAATTAGGGAGGACCCTGGGGGCAGAGCCCCAGACCAGTACCTCTGGGTGAATGGCCTCAGCATGTCATTTTAACCCCACGAGCATGGTCAGCACAGTGCTTAGCCCATCATGAATTGGCTCTCTCAAGTAATGCCCTCTTCCATTTTGAGGAACTGCAGTGAATCAGGAGGGGTGGGCAGCTCACTTGCTGCCCGACAAAGACACACTGCCTCCAGCCACATGCTGCTCCCCCAACAAGCCATTTTTTGGCACCAGCCTGTGGTTGCTGATTGTAAAACAAACCTCATTTCACACAAAGAACTTTTTTGTCCTTCAGACATGATCTGAAAAAAAATTGGAAATGCTGCCAGGTGAATTCACACCAGGCTTTAAATGAATCAAATTTCTCCAAACACTGAAAAATGTGTTAACATTAGCAGAACCCTCCATACAAGCCTGTCTACTCTTTATATTTCTCCATTTTCATACAGGCAGCTGGTAGGTGAGTATATATATCTTTATCTTAACTACACTTACTCAGGTGAGAATTCAGCATATTTCATTGCCTAGTGATTTTATTGTAATATAGAAGTTAGAGATCTTAATTCTAAAATGCTCTGCAAACTATGTCCAGCAATACTAAAGCCTGGCCCTTTCCAGGCAGAAGAGCAGCAAATGACGCATAAAAAAGATGAGCAGCAGAGATGGGAAATCAGTTTTCTCATCCAAAATACAGAAAAGATTTGTTTACTTTGAAAGTTTGAGAAAAATGAGTGAGAAGTAGAAGCATCTCCAGGAGGAGTAAGACCGGTCAGATTTAGGGGAGCAGATATGTTTACCCAATCTGGTATAGCACAGCAGGATCAATCACTGCTATAGGTTGCAAAATAACTCAATGGGTTTTTTCTTCCAGGAGTGTCCTCCATTTCTAATACATCTCAGGGAAAAAAAATATTAGAAAACTGCTGAAACACTGGGGTTTTTTTGCTATTCAGTTCACTGCAAACTAGTTTCATTTTTAAAGACATCGTTTTGTTTCAAAAGTTAAGTTATTTTCTCAAAAAAAATACATACAAAATTTGAGCCTGGAGTCATCTGCCGTTCCCACTGAACTCTTTATATTGACCCACTTTTTTTCCAGTTTGCAGAAAATATTGAAGATTTTCAATTTTCATCCCATGCTCAGGATAGGAAAAAACACAGCAAAAATGTTGTGAAATTTAAAACATGCTTCCCACGCAACTGAGGCTAAAATGCTCAAGGAAGTTTCCTAGGGTAGATTTTCTAGTTTATCATATGATAATGTATGAGGAAGGTTGGAGATTTCATAATCTCTCTCCTTAGTCTCCAACCTGGTTATTCTTTTGTATAACTGTGGTTACTCTTCTATATTCAATTATAGAAGTATTTTTTAATAGCCAGCTATCTGCACACTTAACTCTGCTGGGTCTCAGCCTCCAATTATTAGACATTATCCCCCACTCAACAGTGAAACACAGGCCAGGAATATGTCACGGAGTGCATTGTTTCATAGCATGTAAACTGCCACAGGAAGGTCCCATCTGTCCCAGGTTTCTATTAGTCTCCAGGAAGGAGTGGGAAAGCAGGCAGGGAAAACAAAAAACACGAATCAGTTGTTCTGATAAGAGGATTACCCACTTCCAGTCAGAGGTTTCCCAGGGCATGAGACAGCCAGAGGCCTCACTTTCCATGGGCAGCACTGGGTGTTACAGCCCAACTACCCGGGACACACCAGTCACACAACCCTTAGGCAAGCTACTGCTGCCTCTCCAAGACAGACCTGTCCCTGAAGGTACACCCAAAAGCTCTCGTGCAGGTGACAAGCCCTGTTTGGAAATAAGGATTTCATTTCACAAATCTCTGCTTGCCAAGGAGCAGCAGAGTATTACTCCCACTGTGTCAAATGCTAAACACTGAGTATCCAGTATCAAAAAAACAAAGAAAAATTTGCAAGGAAAGAGTGTCTAATCTGGAAATCTGACCTCAGTCCACCGAGATCTGCAGCCAAACCTGCACTGATTTCAAGAACAGTCCAAAGAGTGAATCAGAGTGGAAAGCAAGTACTTTCTCCAGAGCAAAACTATCCTCACTTGTGCTCTCAGTACGTGCTCAGGGGCAGCCTAATTAACCTACCAGCAACCTCCGTGTCAACGGGTTTTATGTCAGGCAAACCTCAAAACCAAACGTTACAGAAAGTTGCAATGGAAAAATTTCCAGCATGACCATACTGACCCAAAGGGTTTACCTTCTACAAAGTCACTGGTGATATTTTTTCCTCCCGATGTATCAAAGACAAGAGGCTGAAGACAGGTGTGCTCTTCTGTGGCACAGAGCAGACACACAGGGTAGACACACCTTTGAGACAATACATTACCCAGCACTGAGACTTCCAGTTGCCTTGAAGCTGAATATTCAATTGGTCAGGTCCCCTCATGGTACACCCCCACAGGGATCATCAGAGGCACCTCAATAAACCAGCAGACCTGGGTCCCACCAGCCGGGCAGCAGGGAGGGACTGCAAATGCTGCAAAACCCATGCAAAGAGCAGCAGAAACGCTGGGCCAGGCTCTAGGATAGTTAATCCTGAGACAGGAGCCAGGAGTGCAGGACTGCAGTCCACAGCACAGAGGCGCACAGTGGAGCACCTTTGAGCACCCCTGCCCCAACAGCAAGTGGTGCCTGCTCCTGAGCCAGTCTGTGTGCAGGAATTTGGGAGGCATTCACCGCTCCTGATTTTCTGGTGTCCTGCCATTAGCTCTGCACTGATGAGCAGTCACCTTAAAAAGAGAAAAACATCTGCAGTTCCAGGTTTCTGTTGCCATCTCTGGCAGTCCTTCATCTCGAGTCAATAACACTCTGGCCACAAATAGTGAATTAATGATCTAAAAAATTTGTTGTTCCCTTGTACCCTTTTAGAGTCCCTTCCCACTCCTTCTGGCCTCTCTCCAGGTGAGGACTTGGCCATGCTGGTCAACACACAGAGGGAAAGCAGGAGAAGCTAAGCTGAAATGCCATCCACTTCCCATCATTGGAGCCATGTAAACTGGGTCAGCACGAACGCAAACCCCAGTGCTTGGGCAAGGAGGCTTTGGTGTCACCAGCCCTTTGATTTGGGTGCTGGCCATCACCAACAGCAGCTTGCTATGGACCCATTACCATAAATGACTCAAGGGTCCCCAAAGGGGACTGTAAGTAAGGAGCATCCAGGGCCCTCTCATGCAGTCATTCACCACTAACCCTTCTGCTAGGCTGAACCACATCCCTGGCCCCCAAATCCTGCCACCCCATGCCTAAGATAACCCTCAGAGCTCTCACAGCTCACACCAAGAGCAGGACAGGAGGTGGCAGTCCACCCTGGGCATGCTATCAGGCATGTGGCATTAAGTCCCAAACAGCCACTGCATTTCTTCTGAACCTCTGATGCGGATGTCTTGGTAATGATGTTTATCCCCCACATGCAGTAGTTTGCAGGAACTGCCTAGAACACAAGTCATCCTGCCCACCTCAGAGGCTGCACACCCTTGGGTGGGATTGTCCTCATCTCCATTATATGACTGGAAATACACACTTCTGTCCTTCACTCATCACCTCAGCTGTTTAACAAGCCAGTCTGACAATTACTTCCAGCCTTGGATAAAAGTCTCCTGCCCTGATGCTGTTAAATTATGTAGAACAAGACTATAATTACATCCTAAAAAAAACCCCAAACTCTGCACTTAAGAGAGCGTTACTCAGGTTGCAAAAGCAAGCACTGAAAAGTTACAAAATGTGAGAAATAGAGCTGCCTGAATGGCCTCCATACAGTGCTACCTCTACATAAGCATTATTATACAAGTTCTAACTATACAGTAATATACTATGTTCCACAGGGCCCCTTGCCCTGCCCCAGACAAATAGTATTAAGTTGTTCAACATCTTTTTTTAACCCACAATCAGTGGGCACCCTCAAGGCCTTACTACACCGCTGCCAAACGCTGCTCTGCCAGCAGAACCATTTGGCTCCTCCTCCAGGGCATAAAGCAGCTCTGTCCAGAGTTAGCCATGGAACCCCTGAGCAGCCCAGCTCAGAGGTGGACACTAGCAGATACTCATGTGAAGCTAGTTTTCCACAGCAGAGCATCATACAAAGTAAGGCACAAGGCTCTGGTGCTCAGAGCAGGTTCCCTCTGGCAGCCCTGCTCCAGAAGCTCACATAACCTGACACCTTCACCTCTCCCCAGAAAGGTCTGATGACTTGTTTCAAGGCAGAACAGATGGACATGAATGAGACCAGCAAACAGACTTTCCCCAAATCCCCATTCTCCAAACAAAATAAACATCTATTGACACAGCCACCAGAAACCATGGTCCTCCAGTTCATCCCAGCCTTACCCATACTCCAAGGCCAAATATGAGTGTTTGTGCACTTGAAAAAGTTGGAACTGGCCAAAACCAGCCGTAAGTGGAGTCCTGTTCCACTCACAGGAGATTCTTCCCAGAAAATCCTCCCAAGAAGCCATGAGTGTCCACCTGGATTTACCATCAGCTGTCAACCAGCAGCAGCCATGGTGCACATCACCATATTCTAGCAAAACATGGCAAAACATAGTAAGGCAAAGCAACAATCAGGAAGGAATGAAGCAAAACTAACTGACTTACCCAGACTGTTGCAAAGATCTTTTTCCCTGGTGACTACAGCTTCCCAGACAGTGGGGACAGTATAACAGGCTCTTTCTCACTGGTCCTTGTTTCTAGTGACTCCACTTTTTTTTTTTTTTTAACATTTTATTTGAATCTGGCAGAGTTCCTGCTCAGTGACTCCCTCTGGAGTCACTCCAGCATAGAGAATATAAAGAATAAATGAATATGAAGAATTAATACAACCTGAATGCCTAACACATTTGCACTGCATAGCATCTCCTGGTTTTTGGGAAGCAAATAAGGATGTGCAAGTTCCAAATCTTTAAGCTTTTTGAAAAAATAATGAATTACATTTACCTTCTCAATATTACACCATTCTATGGAAGATGAGACAGTCTAGCAGTGCACCAAGATAGGGACTCTGCAGGAGTTCAAGACTTTTCAATGTATCCTCCTAGCTGTGGATTCCAAGCAGGACCTGAGCCTCACCTTCCATGCACAACTGCAGTTGGGCTTGGGGCACCTCAGAAGTACAAGTCCTGCTGCTAGCTTTGTGGTTCAGAGGGCTGTTGCAAAAAGAAGGAAGTAGGAGACTGGAAAGACTAAAACCAGCAAAACTTCATGGGAGCCCAGGAGCTCCCTTTCATAGAACAGGTCACTGACACAAAAAGTTGTCCTACAGTAAAGTTTTTTTTCTCTCCCACACTAACCAGTATCAGCTGTTTGCTCCCCATGCCCAACAGTGTTAATCTGGGATCTCCCACTGCAGACCATGAGCTCTTTGGGCATGAAGCCATCTTCTGTCCTGGTTTAACAGTGCTGAGTACAGCTGAGCTTTGACATACACAGCTGAAGGTACCTTATAGTTACCAAAATAAGCTTGAGCCCCAGAAGCAACTTTATGGCTAATTTTCTAGTGACAAAAACATCTCTGCAGCCTGAAACATGGGGCTGGTTGGGTCTCTGAAAACTTGTCTCCAGGGCTGAATCCCTGCAGGAGAGGAACTGCATACGGTACAACCACAAAACCTCTTTGTGATCCGCCAGCCTCAAGGAAGAGATGTTAACCAATCAGCCCAGGGCACATCCAGGGTACACAGGGCTGTATTGCTGTGCCAGGCTTGGTTGGGGTAACACACAGAAAAGGGTAGATATTTGCTTGGAAAATTTTTCATTTCATTGTTTTTGGGGTTTATTTTCAATGCTATTTGTTGTATCTCTGTAATCTGTTTGTACAGCACTCATCTTCAACAGTGATGCAAGACAGCACCCTTAAGGACTTTTTGCTGGCCTTTTAATTGAGCTGTTTAAACTGATAAAGTCAGCTAGAGAAAAATATCTTAGAGTGATGATTCTATTAAATAAAGAGAGAGCATCTCTCAGGCCACAGCCAATCTGGAGGAGAGAGTGCTGGGATGCAAAGCCACTCTCCTCTCCAACTGCATTTCTGCAGTGCTAAAGGTGGCAAGTAAAAGTAATGAAGGCATCAGTGATACTGCGAACCAGCACTCTAGAGATGGAGCACCACATCTGCATGTTCAGGTGTTTTTTTAAGATGGGCTGGCACAAGGTCAGCCTTCAAGAATTATAGCGCATTTCCTTGCCTAAATATAGCCTGTAAATGCATATGGTTGTACTTATGGGTGGAATGTCCTTCTTGCACAAACTTGGGGACTCACTTTTGTTTCTGGAAAGGTGGCTCAAGTCATCAAAATGCAGGTCTGTCTTGCAGAAGGAGGCTGCAGCTAATCACGATGCAGATAAAGGTTCCCTCTGCAGGGTGTTTTCTGGACAAAGGAGTAATGAGAAGTTCCAAGTTTAATACATCTACTGTTTGAGCCAAGTTTTGCTTTCAAAGCCTGCTACAACATCCAAAGTCCAACCACTCTCAGGCTGCTGATAGGTCTACCCTGGGGCCAGGTCCTGCCAAGGGGGTCACAGGGCAGCATCTGCTCCTTCATGCACTGTCTTTGGCTGTGAATAACTGAAATCCAGGCTTTTCCAGCCTGCTCTAACAGACACTAATGCTCTCCAACTCAATTTATCTTTGGATTTTAAAATTACCACATGAGTTATCAGGACCCACATTAGCCTGGAGCCCAAGGGACCAGCTAACAGCACAAAACACCCAGTCTCCACAAAATCCCACTTCAAATCCTGTTTTTCTCTGTTAGTTTAGTTCACTTGATGCTTTTCCCTGTAGATTTTGACCCCTTCTCTTCCTTTCCCTTCCCCTTTCTTCAAGTGTTAAGCATTCCAGCAGCTCCCATCCCAGATGCAGAAAATGCATCTCAGATTTCCAGGGAGATAATGGTTTCCACAGAGCAATTCTGCCTTGCTCTGGCAGAGGAAAAATCCCTCCTGCTCCAGCTATCCTCTTAGCAGCAGAATGCTAAAATATTGAAGTACATGAATGTCAATCAACCTGAAGTAAAAAAAAAAAAAATCCCTGCAGGAGCAGTACAGTTCCTTCCTCAGAGAGCTGCTGATTAGCAAGGTTAATTGTGTACCTGCCAACAGCAGTCAGCATGAGTTTTCCCATGCCTTGTAAAGGACAAGCACTGATAACAGCACCCTCGCTATGCTTGGGTATCTAACACACCCCCGCAGCTCTAAGCTCCAGCTCTGCCAGGCTGGACTGGGAACTTGTGAGCAAGAAGATCCAGAGCTGAGGTCAGGACACTCGGTTCACAGCTGAGCCACACCAGTGCCTCTCACAGCCACTGCTGGAGCATCACCTCTGCCCTGCACCAAGCCCCAGGCACCAGCAAGGACAATGCTACTGAGCATGAAGAAATTATGTGGTTTATACAAGAAGTCAAGCTTCTGCATATTGATACCTATATAGCTCTTGCATGGTTAAGAAAAAAAAAATGGTGTCCAAATATAGTGCTCTGAGGAGGACTTCGGCAATGGGAGTTCCTGTATTGGATCATGGGGTTACAAAAATCTCAGGCCCAGAGAAAGGTCCAGTTGCATCCAAAGAATCATCAAGGTGACTGCAGTCACTGCCAGAATGTGGCAGCAAGAATCCCAGCGATGCTGGCCTCTGCCTCCTCCAGGTGCCACACACTGCTTGTGCAGGATTGTACCCTTTGCCTTGGCCACTCTGGCAGGTCAGGAGCAGCTGTGTCCTCATGTGAAAGCATTGAAAAGCTTCCCCTGTAATGCCTTTCTATAGGTGTCTGAGATACTACTCACAGAAGCAGGATAACTTATTTTTTCAGCAAAATATTTTTCTATCATATAATAGTATTTCTTATCCCAAAATGGGATTGTGACAGTATCAGTAACATTTTATCTTAAAAGATAGAAAAAAGGGCATTTGACCTCCTCAGAAAAGGATTTTCTGTTTGAAATTCAAAGTAACATATTTCTTCCATTTATTCTCCATTATAAACAAATCAAATGTCATTTTGATACTGAACAAGACATCACTCAGCTGTTGTGTTCACACTAACCTGAACTTTCAGGTTGAGAGAAGCCACAAACCAGACTGTTGCACAGAGCAACAAATCCCAGGTTCTGGCTGCTACAGTCAGAGCAAGGGTTTCATGCTCTGGACATCCCAGCACACACAACACTGCTATTGGGCACAAGGGGAGAACTTGGAAAGTTGGTGTCTCTGGGGATGTGGGAATTAAAGGGCAAAAGCACAGTGGAGACTTGGAGAACTGAAGGACTTGCACTTGGCTTTGTCAAGGGCGATTGGGTTTGGTGTGGAGCAAAGCCCACAGCAGTAACAGCTGAGCAGGCAAAGCACTCAAAGGCTGAGTAATGTTTTGAGTTTAAAAGCTGAAGCTGAGACAAGTGGATTTTACTGCCTGTGTGTGCTGGGGAGCAGGCAAGGGCTGAAGCTGGGTGCTGTGAGGACACGAGGAGCAGAGCAGCTTGTCCCAGGGCCTGCCAGAGAGCTGAGCTAGCCTGTGCAAGAAGGAAACTGAGGCACACTGTCCTCAGTCAATGAATAACATGTATTTCCTAGAGACATTTTCCAAGCTAGATGTTGAGCTTGTGTCCTTGGAGTCACAATTCACCCATGTCTTCGTGAAGATGCAACTTTTGTGACTATGTCAAAGTACAGGCTGCCGTGCCCAGCTCATGCTATGGTGCAGACATAGGTAATCGGGCAGCTACAGGCACGTTCTGCCTCACTGAACTGCCTTTGAAATACCAGGCACACACAAAACTCAGTTTGTTGAAGAGCCCAGAAGAGCAGGGATATGTTACAGCCAGTGTTTTTAGAGGCTGCACTGCAGCCATTGTGCAAATTCAGGTCTTGGATGGCCAACAGCCCTTCTGAAGCAGAGAAACATTTGCCTAGCAGCCACATTGTTTGGGCTGCACCCACCAGCCTGTGCCAAAGCACCACGCTGGGCTGACACCCCTTATTAGCAGCATCCTCCCTCAGTCTGTGGGCTCCAGCTGCTTTCACATCTGCTACATCACCACCATGGAGCCACCAAACAGAGCAGGGCAGGCTGTAAAGGGGGTTTCCACTTGGCCAGCATGGCACAGAGACCTGCACAAGAGCTCATCTCCTAGATCTGACGGACAGCAACGTTTCAAAACATCATCCTCTAACGGCAAAATAATAGATAGCAGCAAAAGGGTTGTTGGAAAATATAACTTCTTAAAATTTTCTTAGAAATAATGACACTGTTGCTTCTTAAGAATGGATGCAAAAGCACGAGTTGGGTGACTGTCCCTGCACAGTTGCAGTGTTGCAATGGATTAGTGCTGCCATTCAAGATTAAAGACAGCAGCAAGCTCTGCCCTTCAAGAAATAAGTAACCACAGGGCTGAGATAAAATTGGGCGATGAAAGGCCCATGGGACACCCACAAAGAGCAGGCTGGGACACAGCTGAGCTTCTCCTAGCCCAAGCCTACCCCACCACCTTTCTCCTCTGCTTCACATTGACATTTGCTGCAGAGGCAGCTGTTGGAGCTGTACCCATACAGCAGGACTTCTTCCATGTGACCCAAGCTGTGGTTCCCCACATCGCTGCAGCGTGTCCCAGGCCTCGAGAGCTGCAGATTAGCTGCATCATTGCTCATCGCTAAGCACCCTTCAAAGAAACTCCAGGAATTTAATCTATACACCTCAGCCAACTTATCAAAAGCGTTCAAGATGTTGAGGTCATTAAGCAGCAATAGAGAATAGTGAAAAAAAAACCACCCAAGCTTGCACGTCATTACTATTAACTGCAGTGTGCTGTATAGTTACAAGTTTCCAAACAAAATGCTGCAGAGCAAAGCTAACAGAAGCATGAAAAGTGGAGAGAGTAAGGTCACCAAGAAGAGGAGAGCAGAGCTGGGTTTGTCACTCGGAGCCAATGTGTGTATGTGACCTCTCCTGCAGCCTCTCTGCTCATTTACTTAACCAGCCCTTTGGGGCAAATTTAGTACTGCAGAATTCAAAGCCCAAGCAGCAGCCAAAGGACCTGGCAATCCCTGAGGTGGCAGTAGGGCTGGCTGTGCCAGTGCCCCTTGCTCATGACACAACATAGCCAAAGGGCTTTCTTGAGCAGTCTGCCAAGTTCATGGCACAAAAACACAGAGGTGGCCTGGGAGAGATGATCCAGATCATTTGTATCGGAAAAAAAAAAACCAAACCAAAAAAAACCAACAGCCTGCAGCAGTGGTAAGTTACTGCATGTACTTCAGCAGAACTTGACCTCTCCACCCTGCAACCCCAAAGCACTGCAAGGCTTCCTTGCCTTCACAGTACCTGTCACAGTGGTGTAACGGCTCAAGGAAGGGCAGCAGAGGCTGCCAGTGGTGCAGCCCAGCACAAAGAACCTGTCTTACCAGCAAATGAGGGCTGCAAAGTCTTCCCAGCTGCTACCCAAGATTTTGCAGCATGCCCAGTGCTGCACACCCAACATCAGCTAGCAGTAACACAGGTCCCCATTTACCCCATGAGCTGCCATGAAAGCCCACAGCAGCAGAGAGCTGAGTGGTTAACACAAACATTTGGGTGTTTATTTTAAGAGCATACAACCCTGACAGGCCATAATTACAGTGTTGATAAGCAGGGAAAGAATATTTGATGTTTCAAACATCACATGACTAATTGGTGCTGGAACAGCTGTGCATGTAATTTGGGTGCTCTGTGCAGTGTATGTCAGGGCTCAGGCAGCATTGCAGGGAAGAGGGGGCTCCTTCGCTGCCTGTGGTCCACCCTAGCCATGCATCACCCTGACACTGTCAGCACATGGAGTGACCTTCCCTTATTATATTGTCAAGCAGTATTAATAGAAAAGTAAAGAAAGAAATGTCCATTTCTATTCTTTATCTTCTTAGATTGGGCTTCTCACCAGAGCATTATGGATACTCTACAGAGATGTTGATATTTTACAGACATTGGGCAAGGGACAATTCAGAAAGCTCTCAGAGGATGCCATGGGCTGTGGAGGGTAAGGTGGAAGACAGGTTTCTCTTGTTGCAAACCCCCTCCTCATTTCCTTATTCAGCACACCAGGTTTTCTTTATTTTGAGCTAAAAGTGGTAGCTGGGGAGGCTGGTGGCCTGTGTATTAAAGAGCTCCAGAAACAACCACCAAGCTCAGAGGGACAGGGACAAATCCTGCTGGCACTGCCAGCCTTCCTGCACCCTTCACAGTGGGCTGCTTCAAGCCAGAGTGACGTTTCATACCCTGTTCCTTCTGCACTTCCACATTCTCTAGATTCCCTCCCCCAGCCCCCCTTAGTGGGTTCCTCACCCAGCTTTCAGAAGTGATATGAAATGTGTAAGTTTCTCCATCATATGTAGCTTAAGAATGACTTTTTCCCTGTGTAATCCAGGGGGAATTGTGAACTATTTTTAAACTAGAGCTCAGTGAGATAAGAGTCTTTAATTACTAGATAAAACATGTGCATCAGGGTATGGAGTTTGACTCTTTTTAAGCTTCTTCAGTGCACTAGGGTATAACTGTACTCATGACCAAAAGTTTATGATATTCATTGGTGGAAGCCACTTGTTACAGAAAAGTAGGAGGTGGTGCAAAAGAGCAATCCCAAGGACTGAGCACTTGGCCAAGGCCAAGCTGGGATGAGTCTAACAACTTCCCACAAGAAGCTGCCCACAGCCCAGCATTCACCGTAGCCAAGTTCACAGACAGATTTTGGCAAGAGCTCATAGTTCTTCTGCAAATGTAAACCAGACTCTTTTCACACCATCCAGACCCGTGTGCAGATGGGGAGAGTGAGGCTAACACTAAAGCACTACCTCCAGTGTCAGGCACTTTCTCCAGGATGACCTGGCCCCCCATTAGCATCTCCACGCACCTACAACTCCCCATTCTTCACAAACTTCACCTATATGGTTGGTGTCATCCAGAGACAAGAGCTAATCTAAAGATACCCAGAGGTGCAAGTCCACCCACACAACTCCAGAAAGGCCATATGCTCCTCACAACAGATGGATACAGGTAAATGCATCTAGTGAAATGTAGCAGCCAGACAGGCTGTGACCCATCCACAACCTTCATTAGTAAGCAGATTTGACTTTCCAAGGAGCACCTCTGGACTGCTCAACCACCTGCTAGGCTGGCTGGACTATCCTTATCCAGAGTCTTTAGCAATTGCTGATTGAGTCAAACCAATAGCCTACAGCTACAACAGCCTATGAAGAAATCATATCTTTCTTGAAGCACTGTCACAGAATCACAGAATGTTAGGGATTGGAAGGGACCTTAAAAGATCATCTAGTCCAACCCCCCTGCCAGAGCAGGAATACCTAGATCAGGTCACACAGGAACATGTCCAGGCGGGTTTTGAATGTCTCCAGAGAAGGAGACTCCACAACCTCTCTGGGCAGCCTGTTCCAGTGTTCTGTCACCCTCACTGTGAAGAAATTCTTCCTCACATTTATGTGGAACCTCCTGTCAGAAGACCCTTTTCACCAGCAGCCCCCTCTCCAAATGCAGTCACAGCACAGTGGTGTTAAGAGCATCAGACAAAGCCCAGATAGAACTCTAAATGAGCTCAGGCTTGCCATAGCATGGTACATACCTGAAGAGGACTCCTAGGAATCAGAAAACAAAACACACATATCAAACAAAGCTAAAACCTTCTAAAGGAGGTACTTTTAAAGTGTGAGGTCCTGAGTGCACCAATAAGCCTTAATGACCCTAATTATCCTCACCTGGGACCTCACCCACACACCCCTCACCATTGCCACAGCTGCTGCATTTCAACTCTGTCCTTGGGGCTGTGCATGTTGGTTTCTGGTCCTGGTGAGTGCATGGGGCTTCGTGGCCTCACCATGGACCCTCTGCTAAAGCATAATGGTATTCCTCTGGGGTCCAGGTCCTGTTCCTCCTGGGGCACTGCCATTCTCAAGCTCATCCCCATCCCACCCTGAGGATGGTGCTAGGGGTCATGATTTCACCTCTTTCATTTTGCAAAGCTTGCTGTTATACTTTAATTATGTTTTGGCTACAAACTGCAGAAGAGAGAAATGATTACGGGTTTTGCTGTTTCTTAGAATTCAGCACAAGAGCCACAGAGCAGCTGTGGCTGAAATGATGAAGTATTTATATTACTGCTTTTATATCACAGGTGTTTCTCTCCTAGTATAAAAAAAAAAATCACTTGCATCACACGAATACGTAAGTGCACATTGATTAAATCTACTGGCACCTGGTCCCACAGCCAAAAGCAAAACCAACTTGCAGTTCATTCTCTATTCATGCGTTTATAAACTCACTATAGTTGATGTATGAAATCAGTATTGTATCTTTGCCACATACAGCAGTAATGCAGAAGGTTTTATTCCACAAATAATGTTACATCACGGTATTTTTCACCAGTAAGTCTCTGCGAGGTAAATCTGGAGGTCTTTACATAGTGAGGAAGAGGGAATTGTTACTGTTTTGTATATTTTTTTCTGCTCAGGAAGTGGGATACATAATGCTCTATTCACCACATATTTCTTTGCATTGATAACCAGTAAACTTTTTGTAGAAATCATTCTAGAGTAAATCCACTATGACTGAAGGTGAGATAATTTAGTACTTCATTTAAAATCCACTAATATTGATTTCTGAATGCTTTTCCTCCCCCAAGGCTACAAATCATGAAAAATGCTGTCAGGTTCTGGCAGCACATCCATGTCACCAGCATTTCTTCCAGAGCTCAGCCAGGATCCAGCAGCTCTGGGGACAGCCTGTGTACCCAGTGTGGCTGCTGTGGGCTGGGCAGCTCTCCTGCACCTTCCACCCAGGCTTCACAGTCCTGTCTGCAGGTAAGGGGACAACCAACAAAGCAGCTGCTGGTTTGGCTCTGTCTGTCCTGGTCATGGACTGTGTCAGCTTCACTCAAAGTTAAAGGACTGCTGCAGCTCACTGGGGCTGATGATGTTCTCTCCGATTGTTTTTCCTGCTTCCTCACTTGCAAAACAACGTTGCTGCTCAAGCTTTTGAGGGCACACACATCTCAGCTCCTTGCTCGGGTGGGTGACAGCCACCTCCCAGGCACTGTCTGTTGGTGTGACCGTGGTTCAAGTTATGCCTACAAACTGCTGAGCCCTTGTGATACCCCAGTCTTCCTCTGGTGTTCCAGCCTGTGGCCCCCACAGAGCTTTGCTCTCACCAAGGGGCAGATCTGACCAATGCAAGAGGGGAGCAGTGTGCCCCATCCCTCAGAGCCAGCCCAAGCTAATGTGAGTGAAAATGAAGAGTTGATGTTCTCCTGACATCAAAATGTCTCTGGGGTGCTGAGCTTTCAGCTCCCTCTGTTATCATTGCATGGGAGCTCAGGAATGTGCCCTGAACTCTGACCTGCTCTTCCCAACCCTGCTCACGGGAACCATTTGCTGATTCATGTGAGCAGGCAGAAAGGAAAGAAGATCCTTTGGGAGGGTTTTTCTCAGGATTAACCTCTATCTGAGAGGGAGGATATCAAAGGGAAGCAAGTGAGCAGTAGGATAGCTAACATCCAAGACCTGTGGTGGTGGAGAAAAAAGCTCAGCAAGGAGACAGAGATGACTAGTGGTAGTGAAAGATTTGGGGGTGCTGTTCACTCTATAAGAATCCAATGGGAAAAGGGGAGAGTGGTTTTGAAGGTCCCAAAGCAAACCTCTCTGCATTGTTTGGGTAGCTGCCTAGACAGGAGACAAAAAGGGCAATAGGATGTGGAAGCCTGCAGGTTCAAGAAGCATACCAGGACTTCACATTGAATATTAAATAAGCATTTACACTAAAAAAGCAGAATTCCTCACAGTTTATACTTTGTGTTGGTGTCACTGGTTTACCAAGGACCAAAATTCCAGGAGCTGTCCTGGTTACAACACCATCCATTGCCACTGGCCAGGGGTTGAGGTAGTGGTTAGACTGGACTAGCAGCAGGGCTCATCTCAAGTTCTGATTTAATTCACTGAAGGTTGTGTAAGCTTAATCTAAAAGTTAAGCTCAGGATGGTTTAGGAAAAACCTAGACTGGAGACACAAAACAAGCATCTTGAAAGCAAAATGAGGTTTAACTACAGCTGATGATCCAACTTTCAAGCAGATAAATTACTTTGCAAAAAGACTGGTACAGCCAAGACCCTTTTCAATTACAGAAAACTAACTCAATCAGCTCCTATTCTTTTTATATAGATCTGCTGGGTTTAAATGAATGTGCATAATATGTGGTCCATTTATTTTCAAGAAAACTGCAGTGAAAGTTGCTTTATAGATTCACTGTAAAATCATAAGGAAAGGAAAAAAAAAAATCAATAGAAAATGTCCACCTTTCTTAAAAAGAAAACCCATTTTTCTCCCTAAAGTTCAATTAATTTTGCTGTGGCACTTACTGACGTTGATTAAGATACTTTCACTGTTTCTGTAGGGGCTTTTCTTCAATCAGCCTGGCAGAAGTTTATATTCCTTAAGCCACAGGGGTATCTACAGACTTGGACGGACTTTGGTGAGGGACAGGGTAAGTCACACAGCTGAAGTTCATCTTTGCAAGTGAAGGGTGACAGGTTTTTTGCTGCTGTTTGTTTGGGGAGTGGGATGTGAATGTTCTTGTTTTCTGTATCACAGCACCAGCTCCAGATGCCATACTCCCCCCTCTTCAGTATGGCCAATATATATTTGGTGTGGCTGAATTGGGAAGATTGATTGCCCAGCCCAGTCCAGCCTCTGGTCACCAGACCCTGTTGAGCATGCCTGCAACATCCTGATTTTGAGATGTTTACTAGGGTTTGGGGGCTTTGTGGGCCAAGCAGACCTAGTCATTGAAGTGTCAGTGCAAGTCCTGAAGCAATGAATTCAACAAGGATCCTGGGAGCAGAATAATCCACTTGGTCTCTCTTGCTTAAATATTTTGCTTTGATTAGGCAAAGAAAAGAGGCCCCAATGGTTTCTGCAGCATCTGTCACAACAGCACTGGGCAACACGTCTGTTGTTGTTCAAGATCTGAGCATGAGTCACCAGCGCTTTGGGAGGTGGGGTGGATACCAGCAGAAAGCAGAAAACACTGCCAGCTCCTTTTTATCTCTTTCAAGGACTAGCTTGGCTCACCCATAGTGATTAGCGAGCTAAGTGGATGGTTTTCATCGTTAGGCAGCTGTAAGCAGGAGGCTGTGCTCACTCAGCAATGAGATAAGACATGAAATGCATGTTTCTGGCACTCATGAAGCTGCTCATTCCCCTGTATGTCCCAACACACCCAGCGTGGCTCCTGTAAAGGGCTGTGCTATATGAAGATGCAGAGCAATTGTACAGTGGGATGATGCTTCGCCTGCAGCTGGTAGGGTATCTCTCAAAGACAAGGGAAGAAAAGAGTCAAAGTACTGAACAGAGTCTTTGTAGTGAGCCTGACATTATCCTGTGTCTATGTACAGAGTGAATGGAAAATGTCATGTAAATGCAAAAAGCAGCTGTATATTCACTTCATCCAGCTTCAGATGATGACACATGGACCAGATGCAGGCAAGAGCAGCAGAAGACTGGCTCTGCTCAAAATGCTTCCACTTTTTCCAAAGAAAGTCACTGATAAATTCGGGTTGAATATATATTTGAAGAGAAATACTTTCCTTCATTTTTTTGAGATTTTCTTTACTAGAAGAAGAACCACAATAAACTCAGTATTTAAAAAAAAAAAAAAAAACAAAACACTAATTAAACATTGCTCCTCAGCTGTTTTAAATGAAGATTATTTTTTTTTTAGTAACAAGTGCCTCATATCTGATAGGTAAAACTACCTCTAGGGTTGGTGGGGGTAGATATCTCAGGCTAATTATCAGCCAAAGCAAAGATTAATGTGGGAAAGTGTCTACACCAGCCTTAAAAATATGTGACTACTTTACATTAATTGGCAATCAATTAAATTGTGGTAAAAAGTGCCCAGAGTGGACACACTCAGAGGAAAAGAATTTGCTCTGCGTGCTGCATATGTTAATTTAAAATCACTGTAACAGGAATTTCAAAGCTAAGTCTTTCCCAGTGTGACCGAGGATTAATCTTCATTCATGTTCCAAGGGGGATAAGTCCGTTGCTGTTAAACAAAACCATTTTTCAGTTTTCCAAACTTAAAAAAAAAAAAGATGACCTTTGTGTCACAATTTTGGTTTTTAAGTGATGGCTCTTTGAAGTTCTCCTCTGGAGACTCCCCACCAGCCCTTGTGATGTAAGTGGAAAGGCCTTGTTCAGGATGGGCATTTCCCCTCTCCCCCACCTTACCTGCAAAGGGTGGGTGGGTTACCCAAGGTTAGAAAGGAAAATCTCTTCCATGAGACTGTTCCTGAGCACTGAGATTTCATTTTTCTCATCCTGCTCAGAAAACTGAAAAGCTCAGCAGAAAAAAAGTATGAATGAAGAATTAACAGCCAAAGAGAGAACTGTATATATTTTATTGCAAGAAATTTCATGGGGACATTTAGGGTATTTGCTTCACTGTCAACTGTTATTATGTACAATATATGGTTTTCTTTTAGACCCTTTTCTTCATTCTTTACCTCAAAGAAAGAGAAGCATTAACAATGCTCTCAGACATTAGGGAATCACTTTGTGGTTTCTGAAATTAATATAAATTGAAATCAGCGCTTCGGGTGCTGAGGTGAAGTTCTGAAGTTTTCTATGATGTGAAGCAAAGAAAGAGCTGAAAAAACAGAAAGATACTCATCAAAATAGTCCATTTTATCTGCACAGTTTTTTCTGTTTTCAAAAGGCAGCAGAGGTGAGATTAAGAGAAGAAAGTGAAGTTTCGATGAGCTGGCACATCTAGATAAATAAAACCTGGCTGTGAGATGTAAATGAATAAGGCAGATGGCAGAGAGGTGGAGATGGGGGAGATGCTCCCTCTTCCTGCCCCCAAATCCCAGTCTCCCACTGTGTCCTGGCAAGAGCTTGCTGCGACAGGCAGTCCTGGCAAAATGGGCAGGTGAAGTGGTGCCTGGGCACCACACTGGTATCCTGTGGCAGATAATGTTCTCCATCCTGCAGGAAAAGTCCTGGTTCCATCAGTATTTACCCATGTTTTCCATACTGGACAGTGCTATGGTGGCTGGGGTTTGTCCTTCAATATGCAACTCTCCAGGACCACCCTCCATCTCCTTGAGATACTTCTGTCTCTAAATTAATGCTCACAGTTTCATTCTGGTCCAGAACTGACTGCCTTACCTCCACGGCCCGGCTGCTGGTGGTCCTTGAAAACCCTCCAGCAGCGTGGCACTGGCTGCACTCCTTCCAGATGCTCACTGCATCTGAGCAAGCAAAAATAGAGACTAAAAGGTCACTTTTCCACATGGACAACTGCTATCTTTGCCAGGAGGGTCTTCTATCAACTCAGATAAGGGAAGGGGAGAGAGGGGGCAAAGTATAAAGGCTGGGGATCCAAGTGGGAATAGTCCTCGTTCCAGCATTACCCCATGGGACCCAGGGCAAAGCACAGGTTTCTGTCTGCCTTGGTTTCCCATATACAGAATTAATTCGAATGTACCACATGGTTGTGAAACTCAATAATCTAAAAAAAAAATGGCAAGAGTTTAAATAGTGCAATGTAACATAGGCTTTGGGGTCAGAGAAAAATAGGTGGCAGCCTGAGTTTTCATAGATGGAAACAGCCATTTGCTGAGGATGATCTCTATTAGACTGGGGAGGGATATTATGAGTGAATCGTCAGTGCTAGGCAATTTTCTGTTCTAAGGCATAGGAGGTTTATAACAGCCCCATGTGCTTTGGTTTAGATCACTTAAGTCTGTTTTGCTAGCAAATATCACCTTGTGCTGATAAGCTAAATTTCAGCAAACCCCGGTACAGTCAGCAGGGAGTCGGGTTTGTTCTGCGCTTTAACTTCATCAAAGCACGTTCTTTCTTTCCCTTTTTCTTTTTTTTTTTCTTTTTTTTTTGACTGAAGTACTGCAAATACTTCTGATCCCAATCTGAATAAATAATGTTGCACAGCAAACACAAGCTGCAGTCCCTGGTGCCTGCATTGCATTGTCCCACGTCCCAGTCGTTGGGTACTTTGGAGGAGTCATGATGACACATCAATCATTGCAAACTCCCTTTGTACCTCCTCAACATCTACATCAATTCCTTGATGTACTGCATTCAGAGCAGAGTAAACCTCGAGCTATTACGCGCCAGCTTTCCAAGCTGCAGCATCCGAGCCAGTCATCATTCACTCCCATGTGCTGTAATTGGCCCTGGGAACCCACACATCTTAAGTGCCAAGGTCACTACAGCCCTCGGCAATTCGGCACAGAGGGAAAAGGAGGAAAAGCTCCATTTTGTGTGGATACAATTAAATTTCTGACACTTTCAAGTAATTCATTTGATTGGAACAGGGCAATTAAACTGCCCCTCTGCAGGCGCAGCAGTTGAGTCGCTCTGCTTTGCTGCTGCAGAACAGCTGGGCTGGGTCCACTGTTTCAGGAGAGCCGCCTCCTCTTCCTCCTCCTTCTCCTCCAGCAGCACTTCAGAGAGCCTGTGATCATCAGTGGATGTAACCCAAACCCCTGGGGTCTGGCTGCTGCCCAGGATCCCACCCGACCTCCGCAGACCTGTCTCGCTTCGAAGAATTCAAACAAACAACGGAGCAGCGTGGCCACGCTGCACCTAATTGATAGTAATGTTAAGAGACTGATCGTAATTTGAATGCTAATTAAGGAAGATAGTTATTGACTTTAATGGGAGACAGACCGGGCTCTTGCACATCTGCTAAATAATGAGAAAGTACCAAGGGTGCTGTCAGCACTGGGGAAATAATCACAATAATAATGTGCTGAGAAAAATTTAGCTTCCTCTTGGTGAAACTTTAAGAGCAGCGACAACTGCGCCAAAGAAGAAAGGGCTTTCTGTTCACAGTCCCAGGAAGTTCACTCATTTCTCTCTGTAAAATTTACCATAGTTATAACAGCACTTATAAACCCCAGTAAACAACACGTATGGGTTTGTTAGGCGGCCACCTACCACTAAGCTATATGAGTAACTGACACTTTTAAGATGCTTATGTAAAATGTCATTCACCCCCTACTCACAGCACCCGAAAGTCGTTATTTTTAGTAAAAAATTCTTTACTTTTAGTAGCTTTAGTGTGAGCTGGGGTCAGCCTTCCTCTGATAGTACTACCTAATGCCACCACATCCAGGAAAATAAAAAGACTGAGCTTCCACAGAGTGAAAGCCCAGGGTCCCCTTTGCCTCCCATCTCTTTTGGGGATGAGGACCACCATGGTACGTGCTGTGCAAATATAACATAAAAGAAGGTCACAGACCAGTGAACTTGGACTCAACACTGGACATGAAACTACTGTCAGATGTAGAAAAAAGAGGAAAGAGAGGAGCAAGCCAAGATAAAACAGTATGAATATGTATTTATTCACACAGCCCACACACAGACATAGAGATGATTTTGGGACAGTTCAACCCAAGCACCAGCCAGCCTTGGCAGAGCTCTTTCCCTGGGGAGAGGAGCAGGGTGATGAGAGGTGGAGGAGCAGTGTCTCTCCCTTGGAAACTGCTGATGAGGATGTAATGTGAGCAGCTCCCTGGTCCTGGGCATCACCCCTCCCTGCTCTGGGTAAGCTCAACTCAGGGGGCTGCAGCATGTATTTCTGATGGCATGGGATGTTTGTCCTCTCTGAGTGTTGTTGAGAGCATTCACAGTCAGTACATGGTCCATGATTTCAGGGAAGTGTAGAGGGAATGTGACATTTGGAACTGTTGGAACTATTCCAGTGATATTTGGAACAAAGTATTGGGTTTATAAATATCCTTCCCCAAAATTTAATGCTGTAAGCTTTCTTCTCTTGACTCTCATTTTTATTTCTATCAATTCATCTTTGATCTATTGCTCCCTTTCTTAATAGCAGAGGGGAAGGGGAGAAGGAAAGGGGTGTTCAGATTCCACTCTATCAAGGTCCTCACAATGTAATAAGAGCTCAAAAGTCCATAAAATTGGCCATCATCTTTCAGCTGCAAAACCCACGTCACAGGCCAAGCATTACCATAACAACAAAAACTTCTCCATCTTTATCACCACAGAGCACATTGATTCATTGCAATGTTTCCTGGGAACATTTGTATTTATGCACATGACTGTGAACATTGACCAGAAAGGGTGAAATTCTCCAAGCCACTCACCTCTTTGGCCAAATCAGATTTTTCAGCTGAACCATTGAGACTATTCTTCGATTTTCAATGCTTGTGCTGGCATTTTTATGATAGTGGCTTTTGCTTATTAACAGCGCATAGTGAAACCAGCTTGTTGTTCCCCTCATTTTCTTCACTGTGTTATACCAAGGGACATTTATTACTTTTTGATAAAAGATGCACACCCCTCCCTTATGAGAGAGGCACTGAAGCAGGATAAGATGTGCACCCTCTCCAGAGTAAGTGGGGAAGGGCAGGAACCAGAGTGTAATCATTCAGTAAAGTGTCAAAATACAGGACTGGAGAAAAAAAAATCTTAGATTAGATAATTCTTCGATGTCCCTTATGTCTTCATCTATTTCTCAAAAGGCATTATGTGCAAAGCAGAAAATGGAATTACTTTTTGTATTAATAGAAGAGATGAATCATCCAATGCCATTCAACAGTTGGAACTAATATCAAGGTTCAGGTTTCACAGCTGGCTGTAAAAGAGACAGGAAAAAAGTTGCACAATCAGTTGTTCACGTTTTGGGGAAGATCCACATTCAGCCCCTTGGTGTGTGACTTCCTCCAGCCTCTAACTAGGAGTCTGAAATTGAAGCTCTCTCTTTATAGCCTTCAAACTTAATTCTTGATCTCCTGAGCTCTAAACAGGCAGATAGAGCATTTTCAGGATATGCAAGGAGGGCAGTGTGGGCGTGCTGCCATGTAGCCAGCCTCCAAAAACCCGATACAGCTTTTGGAAGGATGATGACAGGCTGCTTCTGGGTGTCTAGAGCTTCTCATCGCGATGGCAGCAATCTCATGGCATCACCACAAAGGCTGCAAGGAGCCAGGTTGCATGCCAAGGGTGCAACCCACCAGCACAACACACACCGGGGGCTGGCCAGCTGCTCTGTGGTGCGAGGTCCCCCCTCCCACAGCCTGCCGGGACCCAGGGACCTGGCAGGGTCTCCATGCACCTCTACAAGCTTTGGAGGAAGCCCAGGGTGAAAGGTGGCTCTGGAGCAAAGCATGAGTATGTCCACTGATGATGTCAAATCGCTTTTCCAGAGATCTGTGATTTTGAGGATGGTCGCTCAGGAGGATTAAAGACTGAGGTGGCTCCTGCCCATGAATCACTCTCACATCTCCTAGAGGCTGCCTGACCTCCACCCTTGCACCACCAATACCTCAATAACCCCATGAAGTGGCGCTGAATTGTTGGTACCAGTTAGTTCTAACACATTAGACTGTAGAGTGAAGCAGGAGCTGCTTCATATGCAGTTTGGCTGTCTCTGCTGCAGAGGTGGCAACCTAGGTACCAACTGCTACAGCCATCTGGGTTTAATCCACCTGCATAATCAGTCAGTGTTTTTGGAAAACGCCTGGATGCAAACCTGCCAGTCCAGGACATGACAAATCATGAGAGGGGAAACAGGGAGAATGGCATGCATGAGGGTTAGGAGTAGTACAGTCTCCAGAGCAAGAGGAATGAATTGCTTGCATCCTAATTCTTTGCAAGGTGTGGAAGCCAACGAGAGGGAAGGATGCCCACGTCTTGCAGAATGAAGGTGCGTAGCCAGGGTCACCTTTCACAGCAAAACTTCATAGAAATTAGATGACAGCCCATCCGTGCTAAGAGTTTCTCCACATCAGAGATTTTGAATCGCAGCAGAATAATTCCAGCATCTGTAATTAGCACTTTCATTAAATTCTCGTTGCTCTCATATTAATTTCAGGAGTTTGGAACTGTCAGAAGCATTATTAAGGGACGCTATCCTTGTCAGGAGCTGCAAATAAAAGTTGAGCTCCTGATTAAAAGTTTAGGGCAGTCCTCATTATTTTCTGCATCAGAAGAGTAGCCTTTTTGGGCTACCCTTTCAGCCAGTACTGTTTCATTACAGAGGGTCTCTAATTGGCCCTGCCTCAGAGCTATTTAGAAAAAAAAAAAACAAAAAAGAAGACAAATTTGCTTTTCCCATGGTCTTCACTGAAGCCAAATACAAAAATTCCCATTTGTGTTCAGAGTCAGAAAGACACAGCAATGCTGGGAAGGTGCTGGAATGTGTCAGTGTTGAGTTTTCCAAATTACCTTCTGACTGGACCAACGAAGGCACTGGGAGGTGTAAGTCTCACACGGATATTTAGCCTTCCTTCACTTCAGAAGCCAACTGCACCATCTCTCTTGCTTGTCACTTTCCTCTGCTGGCAGAGGTAGCACCATCCAGGCACCTCCTCCCACCATCCCTCCAGGTATGGTTCAGTCCCACAAGGAATTGGGATTAACTGTCCCTCTCATGAAGAACCTCATACCAGGATGTATGTTTCCATGTGAACCAAAATGATTAATTTGGCTTTAAAAATCAACCCAAGTTCCTGACTCCAGATCTAGCCATGACCCCAGCACAGCCCCACCCAGGGGGACCTGGGGATGAGGGGCTGTTGGTTTTGGACTAACAGTTGGAAAGTGCCTTATGCAACAACTGGCCACCTACGCCGTCTGTATGCAGTCTGCATGAAAAACAGGTACACAGGCTTAGAGAGGGAGGCAGGCTCGTGCTGCTGCCCGAGTGTGGCTGTTCTGTAGCTAAAAACAGGGCTCAGGGCAGCTCCCCAGGGCAGCTGCAGGGTTTTCAGCTAAGTATTTGCCAGGAAAGAAGGATTCAGATGTCAAACTTGTCTAGTTGTTTTCATTGGAAATTGAAGCTTGAAAAATTAAGAAGTCAAAAATGCCTTATTTTGGATTTAAAGAAAGATTTCACTCCGGAAGGACATTTTGTTTGGGGATTTATGTATTTGTTGTTAAATACAAACTGAAAACAACTTTCAATTGAAAAAATGTACATTTGGAGGGTTGAATAAGGTTTTACTAAATCTGCTTTTACCGTATTTTTCCATATGTACAAAGTGCCAGTTCACAGAATTCACAGCAATTATTTTTTCCTGTTTAAGAAGTAAACAAAGAAACCAGCTATTAATCCAGTGAGCTGCTGAATGCTTTTTATTCTGTCTGATGCTCAACATCTCTGAAGACTTAGTTCTATATTCCCTTGGTTACTTTTTAATTACACTGCAATAAAATTGCAAGGAATCTAATTTTGCCAGATGAAGCCCAGGGACTCTGCAGAAGGTGATGGGGGTCCAGCTATTTTATACACTAATTACACCAGCACAGGCCCTGGAATTCTGTGCTATTTTTACTCATTCATGAAAAAAAAAAAAAAAAAAAAAGCCCTTTCGTCTAGATCTGAGTGACTGCTGTTTCATTCTCAAAAATAGTCAATGCACTCTTCATTTCTCAAAAAAAAAAGCTGCCCTCTTCTGTTTCCTGGGGACATTACCACCTTCTGAAATCCTAATGGGTGTGCTGTTGAAATCAAAATAAAATACCATCACTTTGCCTGCCTCAGAACAACAAACCAGTATCAATAAAGCACTGCCACCTTTCTTAAAAACTCTGAAAATGGGGTGATATTAAATAAGAGATTGAAATATGGGTTTAAGGAGGGAACTGTTTGGGATTTCTATAAGTATGTCTGCAGTGCCATCAGGAGGTGTGATCACAGCATGGGAAAGCTTGCCTCAGCTCAGGCTGAGCCGGCTCAGTTAGGCAGTACAGCCATCAGGACAGACTGACACTGGTGCATGGACGTGGGGACGGACATCTCACACACATCTTTCAAGGGACAACTGCATCCTGACAGCTCTGGGTACCTGTGAGAGTCACTGCAAGGTACGGCCACCTCTGCAACCAGGACTTCAGAGCCTCGACCCAGCTGAAAACTGACGGGACTTCTGCATCCAGGAGGCTCAAACACATGAAAACACGTGGTGTTCTAAGGGGCCACAGGACACTTGAAAATTTCACTCACTGTTTTTTGGCAGACAATTAGGAAACGAGTGTGAGGCTGGTTGGTGCTTCCCAAGCAACACATCACAGCCCCCAGCAAAGCTGCTGGATCAGCAGCTAGGTGAGAAAAACATAGCCCGGGGAGGTGGACACCAACTCACACGAGTTATTTTGGAATTATGAATTACTGTGACCCATTTCACCCAAAACTGTCCTTAGTTCTGTTTTGTTCTTTTTTTCAGTTACTATAGCCATTCCTCCAGGGAATAAAGATTAAACACTTGTTAAAGCATTTCTGAAGGGTGACGTGATCTCACTTGATTGCTCACTTGTCTCCTCTGCCCCATAAAATGCATCAGAAAAATGCCTGAGCTGCCCAGTAAAAGCCCTTAGAAGGATCAAGTGTATCACTGCATTTACATGAATATTCAGCACAGCCAGATTTGCCACTCATGTATTACACCTTGTATATTATTTATAGTCTTATAAAATAGCAATGAATCCAGTCACCCCACACTTGCTCTTTCCCCTGAGACACAGAAATGTCACAGCTTCACCAAGGTCCCGTTAAAGAAAAAGTGGTGGCTTGAACAGGTGAAGAGGGAGCAAACAGCCATTCCCCATTCTCTGCTCCGAAGGAAGGCTGGGCTCGAGGATGCTGATTAGAACTGGCCTCTTGCTGTGTACATAGGTATCTTTTCCAAGTAATGGGCCCTGCCTGGACTCAGGGTACCTGGCTTTGTACATGTGCTGCAAACGAATTAGATTCCCCCCCAGAAATACTACATTTCATCACCAGTTTAACATCAGAGCAAGAATCTCTACTGCAGTTGGTGATTCAGGTTTTAAAAAGGTAATAAAGGTAGAAAAAACGAGGAGTGAAGTGAGGTGGACGTACCCCTCCTCAGGCTGGCTCTGGACCAGCGCAGCCGTAGCATCCCACAACTCCTCTTTTGCTTTTCCTTCCATGAGCTTTCCTCATGCACCACTTGACTTTCAACATTTCCCTGCAGTCTTAGAAATAGATTTCCATGCTTTGAGGGTATAAAAGGGAAACTATTTGGACACAGCCTCAAAGCACACAGCGCAGATGAAGAGCTAACACACATTTAAGTCCTTCAGAGGCTTTATTTCTGCAAGGTGACAGTTTGCTTCGGTCATGCAGTGACTCCATGGAAGCAAAACGCTGCAGCCATGATTTTTCCACAATGCTGTAGGTGGCACCAGCTGTATCGGGTTAAAGGCAGCACTTCCAACAAAGATAAGTCATTTCTAATAAACAGAAATTGGAAAAGCCTCCAGCATGAAAACAATATTAAAGTTTGAATCCTTCTGGGAAAGACATGTGGTATTTGTCTGGCAAAATTGCTGCCAGCCATCCGACACTGTAATTGTAGAACATCAAGCTTTATCCCAAATGCCAAACATAAGTGATGCTCCTGTGTGATGCGATACAGCTTCATTTCCTTCTAGGGGAAATCTAGATCATCTTCAGCAGCACCTGCTGAGAACAGAGTGACCTCAACCAGTCTCCAGGAAGACATTCCAATATTTATAATTTGACTGCGGCACTGCAGCACTGAGATGATGGGTTTCTATATGGAACATGTAGCTTGAGACTGGTAACCAGTGCTGCACTCTCACGGGGACTGCAGTCTTTAATTCTGACGTAGGCAGCTCAGGCAACCCCAGCTCTGTGCAGGGAATTGTCCTGGAAAACTCTCGCTAGGCTCAAAGGGCACAACTGCACCCACTGCAGCCGCACAACCACATGCTAACGACTGTCCTTGGGGGGTAAATTTGGTAAAAGACCAATTCACTTGGGTTTCTGAGCCTTGTTTTCAAAGACGACTTGCAATCAGATTTACAAAAATGCTACAGCAATTTAAAATGTCTGCTGAGATTTATGAAAGCACCCAAGCAGATTAAGGTGCCAAACAGTGTTAAATGTTACTCATGACCTACGCCACTCTGGTGTCCAAGAGTTGGCAGGATCACCCAAGGGAACTTCCAATTTTCTCTCTATTTTCATTTATTTCACCTATTATTACATTTCCCTCTGGGAAGTGTACATTATTTTCTCTTTTAAGTATTACAGCCTATGATCTGGACCCAAGGTACATCTTTGGGTCCTGATATTTTGGGGAGGCGTGCTCTGATTTGGAAGACCTGCGCCGTATTCCCCATGGGAATATTATGTTGTAGGCCAATGACAACAAATGTTGGCTGGCATTTTGTCATCTCAAAGCTCTCATGAACAATTCCAGAGAGCTTGGCTGCCCATCCGTTTACCATGCAGTTTGTTAAGTGGGCAGCCTGACAGCCGCAGTAATACAGCTTCACTTTCTCATAACAGCTTTAGGACACCATATCTTAAATCAAGACAATGCCTTTGAAGTTAGTGAGAGGAGAAGGTAATGCTGGCTTTGTTACCGCAATCAGAAATGCAAGTTAAAAGTAGGCATGCTAATTGTCAAGACTGTTGCCATATAATTAGCGTATATAGTCTGTACTGAAATTAAGAAGAACTCCCTTAGAAGCTTATTATGTCCTAATATATACCCAGCACGTATATACATTTAGCTGTGGTCTGATCCATGCCTGCATTTCTCAGCCGCTGTGAGAAGCTGTGTGAAGATCAATGCTAATCTAGATTAACAATGTGTCTTCAGAAATCTGTCCCACGCAGCAGACACTACGCAATGCAGGAAGGGACTCCAGGCTGATGTAACTGTCTCTCCCGCAAGAAACCTGTTAAGAGGAGAGACACCACTTCACGTGTTCACGTCCACCCTGGACTTCTAGTGCCACTCCTCATCCTCTGTTCACCCACAACCTCTGACGCTTCCTTCAAAGCTGAAGGTATGTGGCTACATCTTACATTTTAACAATTGTCGTGTCTTCTGCGCTCATACTGGGCTAACACACAGCTCACCCTAAGGACAAGGGCTTAACCTGGCCCTGCTGCATTTTGCCTTTGTGGGAAGAGAGTGCAGGGGAAGGCAGAGTCTGTTCAGCCGGGCATAACGATCCCCAAACCTTCTACATCCTGCCTGTTGTCTGGGATTGCAGCAGATCAGCCTCAAGGGAAGGCTAATACAAGCAGTCAGCAGTATAGCTCGTATTTTATCAGACATTATTTCTAGGGTATAATTGCAAAGATGGCAGCTGAACATCCAGCACGTGTCCTGGGACTGTGGGATCAGCAAAAGACAGACTGGTACTATCCACTGCTGCCTCCCGTTTCTGCCTCCTCAGTTTTGTGTGCCTGGGGTCACTGCAACCTTGAAACATCTGTCTGGTTTTTATTTATATTCTTCTGTTACCACTTTTCTGTGTACTTTTCAAGAACAGTCATTAGAAATTACTTGGGTTTTGCGTAATAAAAACCTGTGCTTCACACAAATAAACAAACTTTGATTTAAAGTCATTAAACAAACATTATAAAAGCTGTCCTATTAATTACATTTCTACGACTCCGTGACAAGGTAAACCAAAGACAGACTGGTCAAAAAGAGACCCCCAAAGACATAGTCACAGAGACCAGTCGTAGGAGAAGGCATGAGAAGCAGCACCCAGCTCTCGTGCCTGGGTACCTCGGTGCCAGCTACCAGACAGACCAGCAGAACATACAGCAGCCCATAATCCCACCTGACATAATTAAATGCAATACCCTGGAGATTAATTGCGTTCATCCTCTGTCTGAATTTGGACCTGCTAATCCAAATATGCTCTGAGTATCACTGTGACACGAGCAGCAGGTGCTCACCAGCTTTTACAAACAGAAGCTACCTGTCTCCCACATATTTGGTAGTCTGGCCTTTTCCTAATTAAGCCCAACATGCTGCTGCTCAGATACTACAAACAGCATTACAGGTAGTTGTTTTTCCCACTATTGGTCTCATTGCATTTAGGTAAGTACATAGTCTGGCTTCTCCAGGGAAATGCTGCATTCCTGCATAAAATTCCACATACACATTGAATGCAGCATATCTAGTTTATCATGCAACTGTGTTCATTTCTTCTTACAACCCCACACCTTGTTCTTTCATTCGCAGTACCTCTGTACCTTGATATTGAGAAACAAGCCTTAGATTAATACTTTTTTTAACATCTTTATATGTACAGCAAACACCTGCCAAAGACACTCTCCAGACTCAGATAATGCACTGTGGATAATCTTCCTATCTCGCTTTACACTCGTGTAATTCCACCGACTTTAAATAGATCCCCTCTTGTTTCATGTGGGTAGAGAGGTGAGGCAAGCTCAGTGGAATAAGGCCAATTGAAAGAGTGTCGTTCACTGAAGGATTAGGGCAATGAATTCTAGGTATTATCTGTTACAGCAGCTCATTACTATTCCAAAACAGACAAGCAGCATTCAATCCAAATGCTTTAGGAGAACTAGAAGTAGGAATAGAGAAAATTTATGTGAAGTGAAAATAAATAAATACAAAAGAGCCTCCAGAACCTGCACTTTGCAAACATGCACCCTCTACAATCCTCCTAAAAGCTATTGTTTTTTTCCAGCTCTCCACTAAGGTTTAATAGCAGAAGCAATATTGAGAGCTCTCTCGGCCAAGTTCCCTAAGTTTCATTGTTTTTAAACCATGTGCTAAAGTCAATTTCCTAACGCATTGTAAAGCCATTATATCAACAATGAAAATCAAATGATTATTAAACAAATTGTTTTTAAAATCCAGTAATTTTCATCAGACTGTGAACTGAATGAGATGTGGCAGGGTACAGCAGTCTGGTATTAAAAGGCCTTGGGTTCAATCTTCCTTTTCAGCCACAGACTTTGGGGGAATCACTTATTTTTTCCAAACTTTACTTCCTCAGTTGTAGAACGTTGCAAGACAACTAAAGAGATCCTTAGACATCAGGGTAATTACAGAAGTGGAAGGAGGGCTATTTATGCTTTCAAATCATGCAATTAGTTATAGATTTTCATCCATTTTTGCATTATTTTATTTGCTGCCTAATTTAACAAATGCCTGTGACTGAGTTAGGTTGCTGAGGTATCTTTGAGTGTCACTGGTTTGGCTGTACCAAATTGCTACAGAATTAATGTAGAATACAATTACCACACATAAGTATTAAAAAAGGCAGTGCTTTAACATCTGATAAAGGGGACATACTGCTCTGCAGAAGTTTGCTCCTCTCTGGTTCCTACGACGACTGAAGGAAACACAACTGCTTGGGCATAAGGCAATGAAGGGCTGGGGTCAGATTTAACATTAAGCTCCACTTACAAGTCTTTATGATCCTATTTACTATAAATGAGGACATATAAAACCTCCTGCACCCCATTGTTAGCACAGAAGTCACCTAAGCACTTAGGCAGCTCCCAGCTCAACAGAATGGTAAATCAGGATAATTCCACCACAGTGTCACTATTCCCTGTGATGGCCCAAAGCCTTGAGTAACAGCGGAGAGAGGAGTGCAGGGCCACATCCCTGCTCACAGCTGCTCACACACTCAGAGCTGTGCCTCAACGGCAGTCACACACCCTGAACGTCCTGTGTGTGCCACCAGGACACTGCCCTTGAGGTCAGCAGCTCACTGCACTGACAGTGCGGCTGCAGCACCAAGGAAGAGCAATGTTTTTCTCTAACCCGAGTTGAACCCAGCAAACCCCAGATTTTCTCTGCTTCAGGGCTCCAGTTCAGAATGCCCTTTCTGTTTGGAAAGTCATTTCTGCTGCATAAGCATATGCTCTTCTCGAGCCCTGAAGTAATGAAAGAAGGAAAGAGCACACTGGCAAAAAAAAAGTGCAAATGTAAGTATCAGGCTCAGCTTGTTCGCACCTTTTTACAGTTAGAGTTAAAAGTTAGTCTGTGGCTCAGTCTGGGGCTGTTCCAGGGCTTGTGGTGTCTACTCCAGGGGACAGCACAGCCAGAAAAAAAGCCCTTCCCATAGCTTCTGGTTCCTACCCTGTCAGATGCTGAGCATTCCCAACCCCTCCTCAAGCCAAGGCAGCTCAGAGGGAGAACTCTGCTGCCTTTTGGAAATAGTTGAAAGTACACTGAGCCCCTTCCAGAGTAACAAATCCTACACTGGACTATACTCCTTTATCAGTGTATTAAAACATGTTACTTGTGTAGTCGCACTCAATGCTAGGCTCAGTCATGCGTACTCCAGCCATATCACAAGCAGCAGCAATATCAAACACTAAGGCTGTACAGTGATAAGAGCAAGATGATTTATTACATACTAAAGAAGAAAAAAAGAAAAAAAATAATTAATCAACTATTCCCTCATGGGGTTCAGTAAAATATAAAGAAAATAAGAACAAATGTACAAAACCAACCTGACAAGAAGGCTCTAGATGAAACATGTTCAAAGCACTTGCACACCACGTTGCTGGACAGATGCAGAAGGAAGTTAAATCAAGTAATTTTTCCCCTGCAAAACACAGACTGAAAAACTGATTTTATTTTTAAAAATCCACAGTCCTGCCGTTACCTGCAGATACTTCAGACCAAAAAAAATACAATTTTAACTGTGATACATTGTTAGAGAGATTCCCAATACTACTGTTTGACCACATTTATTTGAAAGGGGATTTTATTTTCACTTCCAACTTTATGCAGATGGCAAAGAAGCCAGCCCAGCTCAAAACAACAGGGGCTTAGCCACTAACTTCAAAGAAAACAGGTCCATACTGCTCCATTTTCTGTTAATCCTTTGGCAACCATGGCATTGGTTTTTCCATAATCGGCAACAGATGTCCATCTCATCCAGAGCATCCTTGTAAATACGGTTGTAAAATTAAAAAACCAAACAACCAAACCCAAAACCCAAACTGAAACCCACATATATGAGAAAACATCAGCAGTATGAAATTCCTGAAGGGTTTCAAGGCTTGCTCCTACTCAACTAAAGTCTACGTACTTCAAACTATTTTAGCTGGAGCAGGACCAAATCCTTACAGAACCCAATACACATTCCTCAAAAAGCAAAACCTTAAGAGTGTTGTAACCCAAACATAGAAGTAAAAGACAAATTTTAGCAATGCACGTAGCCAAAATAATATATTTAGCTAGCGTATTTCATTTACTCCTGATTTGAGCAAGATTCCCATTGGTTACAGTGAGAATATTACTTAAGTAACGTAGCAAAAGGACATCATGCATTGTAAGTTAAAATATGAATCTGTGCTTATGGCAATAGCTTCCCCTTCTAATGCCCTATAATGAGCATCTAGAAAAAGGGAAAAGAAAGAAGCTTTACAGAAAAAAACCTGCATTTTGTTACATTGATGACCATCCTAAGCAACTCCACAGAATTGTTCAGGGTTCTTTTTGATGTACGTGAAGAAAGAAAAAATTCCAAAATAGACCAATGTTAAGCAAGTTTATAACACATTTACTCATTAGTGCAGAATGCAAAGTAACAGCTAATGCTTAATACAAACAAAATAGTATCACTTTCATACTCCTCACAAATACATGGATTCCACACAGTTTACTTTCTTTCCTTAAAAGAAATGTTTAAATGTAGTATGAACTTCATGTGTCTCTCAAAATATCATCCCGAGTTACTGAAGGAACCATTGGAGGGAAAAAAAAAATAAAAAAAATCCAAAACAAACTGGAAATGGACATTCAAGAGCAAGTGCAAGGAAATCCCCATTTTGCTTGACATGAAAATAAACAAAGATCCACTGGTTGGATTTTGTGGGGTTTTCTTGTTTTGGGGTAGTTGGGTTTTTTTTTTTTTTTGCATCAAGGGAAAGAATAAGATATCTATGTTGGAGGGCAAACATTTTCACAAATATAATAAATACCTATTCTGATCCAAAAGCAAAGTACAATTTAGAATTTTCTAAAAACAACCTACAGAATAATGCCTTAAATATTAACAAATCCATTAGTGGTCAGCACAGTAAAATAAATATGAACACACTGATTTATATTTTGTTTCTAGCAGCAAAGGTCATTAACTTACTGGCCAATGTGACAGCTTCACAGAAGTCCTGTTTCTTGGGTTTGGTACTTTGTCTAATATAAGAAAAAGATTCAATGAGTCTGGAAAATGGTACTACAGCTGTACAGTATTCTCCCCAGCCCACCTATGTCAAATAGGGTTTGGCCAGGACGTGTTTTCAATGTGTGTTTTGAACACCGATTTGGAGAACAGCTTTCACACACACACAAAAAATAAATAAAACCAGGATCCACCCAGTTTCTCATCCTGACAAGTATGAGTTTGGATTGGCCTGAACCCTAATATTAGTGAGGTGGGGTGTTTTTTTCTTTGCAGTCAACGATTTTCTATGCTGGAGGGAGAGTGGGAAGATCACAAACCATTAAGTAATGCTGAAGAGGGAGAGGCAAGCTTTGGTCGCTTGTAGGGAAGGGCCACAAAAGCGCACTGGGACAGAGTGAGTCTCAGCTGCTTCTCCCATGGTTTCCTGCCATGTAGGAAACCTGTCCTACTCTTGTCGCTTGAGTCCCACTGTCTGCTTTATAACTGCTATATAACCCACCACTTTGAAATTCTCAGGATGATTATATTCACTTGCTGTACTCCCTGGAACAAAACAAAACAGCTACAAGCCCCTCTGTTCAAAGCAGACTCAAGTCATTCCTCAAAACCAGACTCAGGCCCATGCAGAGAGGAGCCACAGGAACAGCCCCCTGCGTCTCCCTTACACACTCTCCGAATGCACTAGCACACTGGTGTGCTGTGGCACGTTTGCACCAGGAGCAAACTGAGTTTTGATACCTTCAGCAGTCACTGGAAATGTGAAATGTGGAGCAGATTGCTGGGCTGGGAGCAGGCGCAGCAACCAAAGCTAAGCGGTGAAGAGCTGATTTTTGGGACACATGAAAGCAAACAAAAATGCCTTCTTGGTCCTAGCAATAAGTCAGACAACACCAGTACTTACAGCTCACCCAGCTCTTATTTTAAAAAGTGTTGTTTTTCTGCTACTAATTGCAGCCTGTGGGAAATGCCACACTTTAATTTACAGCAGGAGGGATGTTTAACCATAATGCAGAGATCACTCTGGTGAAACACACTATGGTAGGGCTCATCCAGCTCCCTCTGTCCCTGCACAGTGGTGTCAGACTAGCAAAACAAGAGACAGAACACAAAGAGAAAACCAGAGCCTTTTTTTGACTGCCAAAGATGAGGGAAAATGGCTGATGAGGGATTTTTGCAAGGGGAATGTTCTTCAAGGCCACATAGCGGGTGAGCCAGGGGCAAGAAAGCACAGAAGGAACAGATTTATAGGCTGTCAAAATTGCTCAGTTAGTGTTTTGCAACCTGGGCACCTGTCCTCCTACCTTCTAACATGCTCCAGTGCACAAACCCTATTTAATTGGGCTTTGCACAAAGGAGGGGAGGGAATCCCATCCAAGAGGATGTCCATTACTCTGCCTCTATCTGCAGGGCAAGGATCAGCACAGAACAGCGTAGGGGGTTGCATTCAACGACTGTGCAAGAGCTCACCTTGCCTGGATTTAGGAAGGCTGCGTTCAGGTTGAACAGCTACCTGATGCTCAGGTAGCTAGAGACAAGAATACTTGGCTTCTGAGGAGCAGCCAGGTGCAACAAACCTTTTTGAGGTGGACTAAAAAGATGAATAAAAACTATCATCTGGATTGTTTTGTTAAGTCTACTTATTTTTCGTTTTTTAAGGCAAGCAGAAAATCCTTCTGGAATGCAAAAGGCAGGATCAGAATGGCAAAAAAAGGGGGTGGGGAAGCTACCTTCAACATTACGCACTAGGTAAAGTTTATCCTTGCTAAAATGCTATTGAAACCAATGGAGCTGCATCTAATCCAACCTACTGCCTAAAGAGGAGTGAAAGAAGCCATGATGCTTCCGTTACCCCCTCTCTGCAGCTGCCACTCAATTGCTAAGGAAAATCAAAACAGACACACATCCTTTGGGTTTGTCTACACCTACAAAGTCGCTTAACAAGTTTCATTAATACTTCCTCATGGCCAAAAAGCTGTTACTCAAACAATCATCACCCCTGACATGTACATCCTACCTAACTTTGGATTTTTGATGGTCCCTAAAACAGTGAAGTTCACATCAAGGAATGGAATTAAAACCCATTCTGAGATGGGAAAAGGAAGAGGGGGAAAAAATTAATCCAGTATTGGTAGCTCTAGTCTAAAGGAGCATTTCACCTCTCCTCTATAACCCATTGGGTTTTGTCCAGGGAATGGCATGGAAGTAGGACATACTAGTACCTGCTTTCCCACAGCAAGAGAGCTGCAGGCCAGAGACCAGCTTGCTCTCTTCTACATCAGTATGCAATGAAATTATAGCTGACAGCTCCTTTCAACCTATTCTCAACCCTACCCAGTCTAAGGCAGAATCAGAGCAGAACACACCTCATCTGAACAGGTCTGCTTTCTGATTCACTTCACTAAGCCACTGAGACCCCCACAGGCTCTCTTCAGGGAAATGAGTTACAACCATGGTGCATTAAGGTGCCCAGGCAACAACACTGAGAATGGTTTTTCATTGTTAACTGGTAGAAGAGACTATTTCTCGGTGCGGATAATCAGCTGATAGCCAATGTCAGATCTTCAGAATGAAATCTGCATCACAGAGGAGGCAGTAAGAGGCATGACCCTCCAAGGAGGAGAGGTATGCACAGCCTTTCTACAGGAATGTGGAAAGAACTTACTCTGGGCTGTAACTGGGGCCAAAGCAGCAATTTGTGGACATGTACAGCACTTAATTCACACATTCACAGGCCTCATTCCTGCCCCTCCTTTACAAGCTGCCCAGAGACTCAGACTGCTATAGGAAGGCATTCTGGAGCACTGCTCTGTGGTGTGCAAAGAGGGGAGTGGCCTTTGCACATGGTCCAGCTGTGTGGTAGAACTATAGAAGTTCCCAGCACTTCTTGGGCTTTGCATATTCATGCAGAAGGCTGGGGAGAAGACATGAAGTCCTCCCCGCCACTCAGTACAATTAAGAGCCTTAGATAATTAGCAAACAAACATCAAAAACACTTCATGTCCTGCACAGCATCATCCTGCCAACTATGATAGAAAAAAACCCTAACCATACCATTAAGTTTGCAGGTGTTACATGTATAGCTCGAGAGCATACTCCTATCAAATGGAGCACAAAGCAGGGCATGTGGCAGACAGCAGGCGAGAGACAAGCTGCTCTATTTGCAAACTACTACCAAGGGTGGCGCGTCATTGTACATAGCCTAGGTTCTCCATCTCGTTCCTATACCGCTGTTCGGACACCTTGCTTTTATGCTGTTTGCTTTCTAAGTGCTGTCTGAACTCCATCTCCTCACTGGCCCCGGCGTTGCACATGGAGCAGTAGAACTGGCCACTGGGGGTGACACACATGGCCAGATCCCGAGGAATCCTCTGGCGTGAGCGGGGATTGAAGTAGGGACCTGAGGAGACAACAGAAAAACTTGATTTATCTAAAGAAAACAAAAGCTAGAGGCAGCTCAGTGACAACTTCTAAGACCAACAAATTTTATAAAAAGCAGTCAAAGATTAGCTTCTTTAACTGATTAGAGTCTGAACCTCACATTCCCATGACTTCCCCACTGAGATCCAGGGGTGTAGCACACAGGGGAGAGGTACATGCTGGTATTTTCTAAAGCAGCAGCATGGGCTCAGTGCCCTAGTCTTATTAAGAATCAATAGGGCTTTGAAAATTAGGAGTCTGATCACTTAAGTGATGAGTCAAGTCTTTTTTTTTCTCCTTAACCCTCCAATTCCAGAATTACAAAAGCTGCCTCAGTTTAAAATCATCACAAAATGATATTTAATATAATGTTAAAAGATTTATCTTTTCCACTTGACAGTGGTTAGAATGACATGATTAAACCAACTTCATGGGAATCAGGGTTTCAGTTAATATGTGCTCATAACACAAATTAAAATGAAAAAGAGAAACAGATGCTGGGCTGGACACCATAAAACACACTTTAAATCATAGTAAAGAGGCAAAGTTAGATACTAACACCTGAGGAAGGACTCTGCTCTAGGAACAGATGGTCTTAAGAAGGAGGCTAACATGCTCTCTCATTCTGGTCATGGGAGTGCAAGTACAGGTTGACGTGCTACGGTAGGAGTCGAAGCACATGGCCAGTTGCCAGGAAAATAAAGCAGAAAAATTGTCACCACTTCAAGCAGCCTTAGAGACAGGCAGATGGTAAATTAAGTTACAAACTGAGAAACCGAGCTAACAAGCAGGCTGACAAAACAAAGCAACTTTAGCAGCTGGGAAGAAAACAACATGCAGACATGAAGAATCAGCAGAGCTAGGACCAGCTCCTTTCACAGTCTGTCTCTGCTAAAACAGACCTCAGAAACAACAAAACCAAGTCTGTTTATTGTACATTACTATTCCAACTACAGAACAGATGCAAGCTCCCAGTTACCTGTGTTGTTTTGAACTGTATACATATTTCGTCTGTTCTGCATCATTTTATATTCATTCCCTTCTTTCCTTGCCCTTCGTTTGCCTAGTTCTGATGCATCCCTGAAGAGAAAACAAATATGAACAGCTGCAATTCAGAGTTTTCTGAGAAAAAGACTGCCAGAGATACTGCCACATGCTTTCAGCCTGAGCATGAAGTTGAACAATACCTACGAGAATGAGTTATTCTGTGCTTCTGCAAGACGCAGCCGTTTGGCATGATTTTTCCCTTGGTAGTGAGCCTGTGCCACAGCCGGAGAACTAAATGAGGCATCACAAAGCTTGCAGTAATCATTCTCTGTGGCCAAGATCACTCGGCCACCTGGTTTACTGGATCCCATCTAGCAGCAAAGGGAGAGACAGCATGTGAAACACAAGAAGGTTAAATTGTTGAAATATTTGAATCACAGGGACTGAGACCAGTAGAATCATCTTCACCAGGAAACAAGAGAACTGGAATTAAAGCATATGGATTAGGAGACTCTCAAGCCCTCCTCAAACTGTTCTTACAAGAACTTGTCCAGGAGAATCTGCAAATTCCTTGAGATCTAGGCACATCCCTGGCTTCAGATGGGGCAGAAAGCAATCTGACCAAACACCCTGTACCTCTGCAATAGCTACAGAGGCGTGTCAACTTCACAGCAATGATTTAACTCCTCTACTCCTGACTGCTGGGAGCTGATGAACAGGGACTTTCACAGAAGAGTCACCGAAACATAAAGGTGGTCCTCTCTCCTATTTACAGTGTACCTAATCTCTCCGCAGTGCTATGTCTCTACACAGCTCCCTGACCACACTAAGACATGAAAAAAACCAACAGCAGAGCTGCCAAACCTCTGATCCTCACCCTTCAGGCAGGAGGACACCTAGATCAAGACTTCAGAGGAAGGACCCAGCCTCACATGAGCAGCTCCTGCCATGTGAAGGATACCTTGCCTGTCAGACTGCACACCAATCAGGGCAGCAACCACATCTCCTCAGTGTGCATCCTCCAGAGAAAAGCACTTTGAAAACAGTGCAGCAGCAGTGATTCATACAGCCATGTCACTGCAGCACTTGCCAAGTCAAATTTCTTTCACATCTCTTTTGACACTGTTCAAGCTTATAGACACACACACACAATTCTGACTTCTACGTTACAACATGAATCCTCACACGGCCCCAGAGTGGTCTTTTTTATTGCCATGGACCATTTCCTCCATTAAAAATGCAACAGATAGATAGCCTAGCAGGTAGAGCACCCACACCCCACTACCTAGGACTGGACCCCATGCCCTCTTGATTCAGTTCTGTGAGCTGCAAAGTCATTTCACATGGGACTGAGTCTCCCTCTGCCGGCTCTGACAGCTTGTATAACAATCCACCATGTGCAGCAAATGCTCTTTGCTTTTGTGCAGACAACAGAGGCTTATGCTTTTGGAAATGACAGGCACAGCTTTGATCCCTGCAGACCAGCTGTGGTTCCCTGGACAGTCACATGCAAGAGCCAGGTTAGCTGTTAAGTCCCATGACAATCATGAGTGATGAACTCTAGAAGAAAGCAAAACTCATCTCTTTTGCCTCTAACATGCCCAGGACAGAATTAATCTTGATCACTGAGGGAACCATCCATCCACCCTACACATAGGAATGAGCCCTGCAAAAGGTGCAACAAAAGAGGAACTAGATAACGGCCGTGGGTAATGGGTAGTAGGAACACCTAAGAACTTTTTTCTTGCAGGCTTCCCTCACACAATGGAGGGATGATGTGCAGAGAAGATGTCACACCCTTGTGTTCAAATCCAGTTCCAACAATGCTGTTTTATACCTGCCCTTAAAAAACCATAATCAGCAGCACATCAAACTTACCTAGGAATCAAAGTATTTGCCATACAGAAATAGAACATTTCAAGTCCAATATTCTGCTGCAAGGGCAGATCAATATCTGCATCTTCGAAGGAAAGCAAACCGCTCACAACAGGCTATTTCTACCATCATGCGTCATCACAAGAAAAATTCTTTCTCAACTCCTGCAGTAATCCTCAAAGTGTGTTATCCTTATTGGGAGTTAGGTACCAAGTAAGCAGCATGATCTCAGTCACCTTCCCAAGCCTTACCTGAGCTGGAAGGGAGACAACCTGAGGTGGGGCAGGCTCAACCGAATTACTCATTCTGGCAGGTGCCGGACAGCTATTGGCAGCATAGTAATTTCGGAGTTTCTTACTGTGATTTTTACCCTGGAAAGAGAATGCAGACTAATCACTCTCCTAATAATAGTATCTTACACTGAAAGAAAAAGGATCCAGAGACTGAAATGAGAAAGTGGCCATGAAGATGGTGCCAGAGGTAAAGGAACTGCCACTCAGAAAATAACAGCTCTGAACTTGAGAGACGCTGGCATCCCCCCTTTTCTCCAAAATGCTCATCACCTGGCATGACTGGGCCTTATTTTCAACTGATTTTCTAAAATCAGTAGTGTTACAATTAATTCCTCAAGCTGTTTCCATTTCACTTAAAATCAGTATTTTGTATTTTAAACATAAAGCATTAACTGCTTTGCATAGTTTTTTGGTAAGCCTGGACAAACACACACATACACTTCTTCATGAGACAGCAAGCGTGAGTTGACACATGAGATTGAATATAAAAAACCCTGCTTCATATTTTATTTTCTCTTGGAAAACATATACTATACTTCTTGTTAGTGTTCTGAAAACCTGACAAGAGCTACATGAGAGTATGTATATGCACTGTGGATACATAGTAAGGCATATGCATAAATGTAAGTATGTATTATAACTGTACTTCTGTACCACAGGGTAGAAATACTGCAGAAATCAGATGTTAGTGTAACATGAATTCAACCTAATAGCACAGCTTGATCCAGCAGAAAACATATGTCTAGGCCTTACAAAATCATATCTGTGGAATCAGAAGTTTGATTTTATTGGACGAGTATAAAGGTGAAACAGGTCACAAAGGAAAAATTACAAGTGTCTGCTTTTTCACCCATGCCATCTTGGTACTACTTCTCTGTCCCTGTGGATGAAGTTTTTGCAAAATGCCCCAGTGATGACACCTTAAATGAAAGAACTGCAGCATGTCTGGATGACCAGCAAATTCAAGCAGGGTGGAGATGTACCTACAGAGCAGTTTCAGTCCATTAGATGGTGCAGATGTAGCTCCAGATGAGCTAACTCAAATGCTTTTGCTGGTGTGCAGCCACCTCAACACAGCACTCAACACTCCCTTGAGAAGCTACATTAGTCCTCATGCATTAGCCCACATTTAGCTCTGTGCTACCACAGCAACACTACTGGCAGAGCACACGCTGGCGCAGGTATGTCTGCACAAGCTGCAGATGCAGCAGCCCTGAAAGCTGTGCCTCCTGCTCCTGCCCTTACCTGGTAATGAGCCTGGGCTTGTTGGGCTGAATTCAGAGTGACATTGCAAAGCTTACAGCACAGAGGCTTACATAGTTCCTCCAGCATAGGGTCCTGCTCCACCACCTTTGCAAGCTCTTCTTCTTGTGTGTGATGAAAGGAAGGCCCCAGTCCAAGAGATTTTGGTGGAGACAGTGGTGAGCTGGCTCTTGGCCTTGTAGCCACTGACATAGGAAGAGATGAAGGCTTCTCAGGATGAGGAAGAAGTCCCGCTTGCTGTAGAAGAATCATTGGCCAGGAAGACTGTGGGCATGCTACTTCTGAAGGATGAGGACTCTTCTTCAGATCTAGACCAGAGAGACACAAATGCTGAAATAAGCAGTGCTAACAAGAACATCGACCATCCAGGGGACAATTTCTGTAACTTCACTGCCTCTAGCTTATGCTATTTCACAACGGCATGCAAGATAAAGTTAGTCTATAGCACTTTCCCCCACAGGAACAGCAGCATCTGTGACAGCCAGGGCCAGATTAAAAGATATGCATATAAGAACTGGATTGAAGTCCAAAATGAAGTTGTTAGTTTCCCATGGCACCCCCCTGGACAGGTGAAGATTGCTAACCACCTATTGTACCTGACATGCATACCCCACTGCTCCATCACCATGAGAAGATGAGACATACAACCTCCACAGCACATACAGCTGTGGGAATGGGAATGGGAGGGACACAACTGTTAATCACATCCTCTTTTGGCAGCCTAAGGACAAGCTCACACTCCACAACCTAAACAAATATTACAATGTATTACTGTCACTGATGTGTTCAAAAGAAAACCCAAATAGTTCAAAGCAGATTTATTTTATATAGGTAGATAAAAAATACATACACACATACATCCCTCAAATACTCACAAAGACCTTTCTGAGGAAAAATATTCTACATCTTACTTTTATCAAGTAAGTCAACAACAGTATAAGAGCAGAAATCAACTTGAGCACACCTTGTTGAACACAGTCAACTCCCAAAGACTTCCTTCCATGGTCTTGTGGGATGACCTTGAGCTATTTCTCAGGTTTCCTTTACTAACAACAACCGATGCAACATTCAGAGCTATCTATTCTTCTTCAGCAAAATGGAGAGCTTATCCCATATTAACCTTTATTCAATTATTTCTCAGTTAATTCACGTTCTTAGAATTAACCCTACATTTCCAACAAGGGATTCTGAGAGGCTTATTTAATTAAAGTTTATAAATCACATCTAAAGCCCGGATGAACGTTCCTAGAATAATGCAGAGCAGTCATATTATGAATCAAGGCATGGCTACTTTTGTTAATGTCTTATTAGCTTCTTATCATAACAAATCCTGTTCACTGCTACACTGGGATCAAGAGAAGCATTATCTTGGCCTTTGCAGATCACTTCCAGCTAGAGCCGCATCAGTAGCAACCATGTTTATGCTATTCGTTTGTTTAAGCAAATAGTGAGCCACATCTACACTTCAAAATAACACTTCTGGAAAATTAGGGAAAGGGAAATCAAATGCCATCTCAGACCTTTGTTCCTCAGTGGCTTCTGAAAGTAGAATTTGACTCCAAAGGCATTTAGGATCCTGGAGAAGTAGATAGCATTTATCTGGGATAACTTCTGGGATTTTCAATCTGCTAAAATTAGCAAAGGATAAATACGTTGCTACATTCAAGCTCTGGAAAATTCCAGTTGATGCCTGCATTTTTAGGTACTGTATTACCTTTGAAAGGCTGTCTCCAGAGAAGTCTATGTTCTACTAGGAAAAAAAAAAAATAAAAAAGAAAATAATAATAAAATCAGTGGGACTACAGCGCTCGAGTGACACAAGCATTTCTGAAATGTTTACCTCTAAAACAGTTTTCCAAATAATTGGAGGCAATTTAGTTATTACTAGTAACTAAAAGTAAGGAAGAAAAAAATTTTAAAATAAAAAAGGCATGCATTGCCTTGGGGACAAGCTTTTAAGACAGAAGTAGAGCTACTAGGAGTTTTTATGTTTTTAAATAGCCCTCCATCATCAAGGCTCTGAGAAATTCCAGGAGAGCTATACCTAACATGATGTGACCATAAAAACAAAATCAAAACCACCATCATGGAAACTAACTGAAACAAGAAAAAATGGAATCCACCACAAAGAAGGAAGACAGGACAGAGGAATGGCATGGTGCAAGCCACCCATCAGCAGTGTAGATGCTGTAGTGTTACCTAACTTCTCTCCAACATTCAGCACATGCTTTCCTGGTTAAGCAGAACTACAGAAAAAGATTTTGCCATCTTTAGTTTCCTCAACTAGGACTCTGTAGACAGTCTAAATTATTTCAGTGGGACTACTGACAAAACAAGTTCATATTCACAATAGTTAAATATATTACAATGTGGGCCTATCAAAGCAGTTTAGATCACCTATGCAAGCAGGTAAGCATGCCATCCAATTTCAGTTTTATTACACCACCATAATGGGCTTCTTACCTTAAAATAGGAGTAAAGTATAGCTCAATACTTCACAGAGCAATATAAAGAGATCTACAGTAAATGGCAATCGGGATCCATCTGCTGAATTTTGCATGAGTGTTTGTTGCATCAAGGCTTCCATACGCAGCTGCCAGGGATGGGACTTGTTATACACAAGGTAGGACTCAGTGCTTAGAGGATCTGCATCCACACAGGAAAAGATATAACCTAATATTCTTAGAAAACCTTTAATTGTGAGGTTATTTACTGTTCCTTAAAGTAAACAGTAGTCTGAAGATAAAATTAAGGCTGCATGGGCAATTTTAAAACTAGAACTTCTTGGCCTGGCATCTGCAACTTTGATTTTTTTCTCATATTCATCTTTCATCTTTGAAATTGCTCAAGTTATGTCAGTTTCTTTCTTACAGATATTAAAGAAAAAAAAAATAAATCACTCAAATTCAGCTTATTTACATGTCCCTTTAACCCCCCACTGCTAGTTACTACAGATACCCTGTCCAGGAGAAGGTAATAGGACATCTTTGACTTCTCCTTTCCCTTCACATGTGAAGCTCTAACATCTTTACACTGCAAATCAGCAAAGGAATGAGGAACCTCCCACCAAGGACTCCAGCACAGCTCAAGACAGGGTAAGGACCTACAGCTCTCTGAGTGAGCTGAGGAGACATTCTGCCTCACGACAGCATCTCTCAGAACTCAGCCATGCCTCCTCCTACGCACCGTATGGGCTAGGATATACTTCCACTCCCTGCCAATTGTCCTCAGGTGGGTGCAAGGGAGACAGACAGGCAGCCCTCCCCACTCCTTTCAGGTTGGGGCATCCCAAGGGCAGCACTGAAGGAAGAGACCCAGCCTCCATGCCCTAGGTACAACAGCCTGGCACTGCTAGTGGCACCGATAACAGGGAGCAACCTCCGCAGCTGTCACAGCACAGTTCTGGGAAAGGAACCTATATGGCCTTAAATCTGAGCACCATTGGGTGTAGAAGGCACACACACAACATGACCTTCCTTGGCCACAAGTGTAAGCCACAATGAGAAATCTATGTGCCACGTGTTCCCACCAGAATTAGCTTTTAAATGCAGTTGACTCAACTAATAACAGTGATAGAAATCTATACAAGTGATGAACAAGTTGCAGGCTTGTTTGTCTGTTGTGTTTGTTTGTTGGCTGGTTGGTTTTTTTGAGACAGGAAGCATTTCTTCTCAAGTCCATTTGTGTCTCAAAACATTGACATCACTTAACCTAACTTTGCCAGAAAGTTTACCTTTGGCCATGGACTCGGCCTAGAGAACTTCAACCTGAAAGGCAGCGTCATTTCATAATGCTGCAGGGACTGAAGACAGCACACCGAACCAAAACCGCATCGTATGCAATCCTGCCTTAACGTACAGGGCCTGCTAACCCTCTACTAATGGGGTACATATTGAGTAACCCAGAAAGAGAGGGCATTTATCATCTCTTATGTCAATGGGGTATCAGAAACCACGGTGTAAACCCTGACATCCTAGCAGACATTTCTGCAAAGTTGCACGCCTTGCAGTCTTGGAGATGGAGCCTAAAGGAAAAAAAAAAAAAAAAAAAAAAAAAAAAAAAAAAGAGCTCTACTAAAAGGTATCTATTACCTTGGAATAACCGCAACCTGAGCAAGAATCCCAGGCACCAACACAGTTTTGGAAACACAAAATAAAACCAGCACATAAAGGAGGGTCAGATACAGACACCAGCACCACCCAAGCAGTTCAAACACCCTCGGACCCCCCGCAGCACGGTACCGACAGGCAGAGCCGGCCCCTAGCCCGGCTGAACCGAGCCCAGGGCCGTGTCCCCCCCGCGCGCACCCCCGCCCCGCGCACCCACACCGCACCTACCGCGCCGGCGGGAGCTGCGAGCCGCGGCCCCGGCCCCCCTCGGCACCCCTCGCCGCTTCCCCCGCACAACTTCAGCCGGTCCCCGAGGCTGCGGGAGGACCGGGGCCGGCGGCAGGGCCGGGACCAGCTGCAGGAAGTGACCGCAGAGCGGCGGGGCGGGGACTGCGCCGGCGGCGGCGCTGGGGCTGCGCGGGGAGGTGCGGGGCGGCGCGGGGATCGGGGCCCGCTGCCCCTCGCCGGCGGTACCGGGTGGGTTTATTGCTGTGGGCCCCGCCGGGTGCCGCGGGTGAAGGGAGGTAGAGAGCTCCTGTGGAACGAGCAGCTGCCCCACTCGCGTGGCGGCCCTCCCGCCGGGGGTTTTCAGCTCGGTGTCACCGTCACACCGCCGGCCGCTCACTGCCCCCAGCCCCAACCCGCGCTGCTCCTCACCCGCCTGCTTCTGAAATAACCTCACGGAAACGCGCAGTCCCTGACATGTTTGGCTTCACGGGCGAAAACGGGGTTGAAAATTTGCTCCAAATATTTAACTGCTCGGCCAGACCCTGAGGTGTGGGTTTGCACAAGGTCATTTCGTTATTTTCTTTGCTCCGGCACCTTCTGCTTTTGACAGCAGAAATCGCAATTACCCTGGATCTGTGTATGTAAACATCTCCAGTTTATTCGTGCTGTTCTCGGCCGAAGTGAGTTAATTTCCCTTCAGCACATCGCGGACAGCAGCGCGGACCTCACCCTGCGGTTGGGTCACCCTGTTTCAAAGCATTTCTATTGATTTTATCTCGTTTTGTTGCAACAGGAAAGTGCTGAGAAGTCACTGCAAGCTGAAACCATCACCAACCCCCCCCCCCCGGGCATCCATCCCTCAGCCCCACTCATTACTACTAATTTGTGTGAGCTCTTAACAAATTTCCTGTTTATCAGATACATCACTGCAGGCTGCAATCACAAACTGTGGTGATTTGTGGCGCAAGCAGCGAACAGGCAGCTTACAGCCAGGTGTGTTCATGGGTACATTTTGACGTGCCCTATGAGCTCTGGTGCTCCTGCCGATGGCCCGAGTCACCCACAGGAGCTCAGCTCTACCACGGCTGCCAATATGGTCCCCATCTCACCTGGCTCTAAAACTCTCCTGGTGAGAGGATAAATATCCCGTAAAAAACGGAGTGACTAACCAAGATGCCTGACTGATTAATCACCTGGGTTATCCCTGTCACAGAATCACAGAACTGCCTTGGTTAGAAAAGACCTCTAAGATCACCCAGTCCAACCATTAACCCAGCACTGCCCAGTCACCACTACCCCAGGTCCCTCAGCTCCACATCTACACGGCTCTGAAATCCCTCCAGGGACGGGGACTCCACCACTGCCCTGGGCAGCCTGGGCCAATGCTGGGGAACCCTTTGGGTGAAGAAATTTTTCCTCATATCCAATCTAAACCTCCCCTGGCACAACTTGAGGCCATCACCCCTCGTCCTATTGCTCATTACTTGGGAGAAGAGACCGACCTGCCCTCACTACCCCCTCCTTTCAGGGAGCTGTAGAGCAATGAGGTCTCCCCTCAGCCTCCTCTGCTCCAGACTGAACGCCCAGGTCCCTCAGCCGCTCCCCATCACACTGTGCTCCAGACCCTTCCCCAGCTCCATTGCTGTCGCCTCCCTCCTGTCACCGCCTCGGTAGGATCCTCACTTGGGGTGCCCTTGCTGGCTCTCGCAAAACCCATCCAGCCCAGAGCTCTCCCTTCAGACCCTAAAGGCCCGGAACACCACGGAGTGTGCATTTGAAACGTTCTTTTTTGTGAGGGCGTTCACTCAGCATGCCGCTCTCTTTTAACACCACACTAGATTCACGTACAGTGACTTGATCCCAAATTTTGAAGTAAACTTGAGGTGTTCCTGAGTGCTGGGCCGGGCCCTGCAGCTGTACACCTGTCTGTGGTGCACAGAGGCACCGCAGCCCCAGTGCGCTGCAGGGTGAGCCCATTCTTCTGAAAACTCGTTGCCAGTGAGAGTACGGGCACCGCAGGCCTCGCTGCCGCGCTAGGTGGCAGCAGGACAGCGAGGCATGCGCTGAGGGGGCGGCCCCGGGCTGACGGGAAGGGCGGGAACCGGGCTGGGAGGGGCGGGGCCGCCGCCTCACCGCCGAGTGACGTCACGCCGCGCCGCCCGTCACCACCTCCCCCGCGCGCCGCGGTTCCACTTCCCGCGGGCGGTGCCATCCCCATCCGGGGTCAGGCCCCGCTCCCTTCCTGTTATTGCCCGTGCGGGAGGCGGCTCTCTGGGAGCGGCGCGGGAGTTGCCGGCGCTGCTTCCGCCACCGTCCGGCGGTAAACCTTCGCTTGTCCGGTGGTGTCTGCGGGGCGACTCGAGGGGCTGCGAGTGCTGCGGGGCGCTGCCCGGCCCAGCCCTGCCCGTTGGGGCGGTGGCTGCGGGCCGGCTCGGAGGCGGGGAGGCCGCGCCCGTGAGGTGAGTGAGGCGGGGGTCGGTGCTGGGGCTGTCTGGCTCTCCCGCCGCACGGCAGCGTTCTCTGGTGTGTCCCGTGGCAATGGTCGGGGGCTTCCTGGCACTCTGGCCGGGCGGTGGCGGAGGGAAGCGTCGTTTTCCGCAGGCTGCGGGGCGTCCTGCTGGTCCCGGGCAGCCGGGGGGGGAAGCACGACCCTCGGGTGGTGGTGTTGGGGGTGTGTCGGAACGCGGTTGTGTTCTGGAGTAGCGCTGTGGAGCGGCTTCCCTCGGCTGGGAAAGCTCCAGGGCGTACCTCAGCCAAACCCGGACTCGTGGGTCTGCCCCCGTAAGGACGTGACCCGGTGGAGGGAGAACCGTAGTGGGCTGTTGTTTTCGAGTGTGGCTCCCCCCACCCCCGGAATACAGCTGTCTTCTGTAAATACGCATCAGCAGTTCATGTGATGGGGTGTATGTAGTTAATGACACTGGGAGCAGAGCCTCGTCTGACTGGTGGTGTGTATCATAAATCTCCTGTTTCCAGCTGCAGTCCACTTACAGTAGCAGCGTCACGTCTCTGCTATCTGTAAAAGTTTCGTTCTTAATTCATACTGCCCAGAGATTTGTTTTTATTGATGTTAAATATGAAGCTGCTATTTCTTGCTAGTACTTGTGTAACTTCTAGTAGACTGAATGTTAGCAGAACTTTGACTAAACCATTACGAACTGCATGTTTGTTTTTCTTTTGGGTGTTCTCTGTATTTCTGAAGTCATTAAGGTATCTCAGACCTGTTACTTCTGCTGCTGTTACTGGTATGTCTCTGTGTAAATTTTTTTTTCTCTGTAACTCTTGTTGACTTTAGGAATCTGGTTGAACAGGGACTGCTTTATAAACAGGGCATATTCAGAACAAGCAGAAGGAAAGGATGTTTAAAAGTAGACAGTATGGACTATAAAGCTTTGCTTGAGTTAATTCAGCAGTTAGGAGCATTCTACAGCAAACGTGTAAAGGAGTGGTAAACTGGATTTTGTAGAACTTAATAAATTTGGACTCTGTTCTGTTAGTTGCTTGTACCTTCACATCCTAACGTTGAGCTAAACTCAAATTCATGACATTAGATAAAGTTAGAAACTTCCCCATCATGATCTGAATCATTCTTGAATTTCTCCCACCTCACAATTAATTTATAGAGATGCTCTCATGCTTGTTGCTTCAGTTGCTTCCATGCTGCAATTCTGTAATGCAGTGTAATAATCAAAGACCACCTCTTGTTGTGTGTAAACATCATTAGCTCCTAGGAATATTCCAGTATTCAGAATGATATTTACTAGTCTTTCTACTATGGGAGGGAACTAACTAGATAAGCTGTTCATTTAGAAGATAAATAGGACAACTTCAGAGCTGCTATTGGAGTTTGAGTGGAGCAGATGCCCTGTATTTTGTAGGTGTGAACTTGATGCTGTTCTTAGCAACCTGGAGACAGGGTTTCGTGCAGTAAGCCTAGCCTACAGATCCATGCCGAGGTATTGTAGTTGTTCAGCTGCTTCAAATTGTCTTTTTGTGTTGATGCCAGATTTGTTTTGCTTCTTGTTGCAGTTTACTTGCATGAATAGTGAAACTGAGTGTTGTTTTGTGTTGTGGGTTGTTTTTTTTTTTTCTGGAGTATTCTTTGGGAAAGGTGGTGTAGCTGAGCTGTTTACAAAGCAATTGTGCTTTATTGGAAGTCATAAAGTAGTTCAATACTTAGTTAACTGTTTCTCTGATGATCAGGCTGTTCCTGCTTTCTGAAAGCAAATGGAGGATAGTTCTTCCTGGATAACTCACTTTTAAAAAGTTGCTGGAAGCTTTAGAGTAGGAATTTTTAGATCAAGAAAGGGTTTAACTGTTCACCCTCATGCTGTCTCACAAAAACAAGTGGATCATAAGAGGTTTCCAGTTAGTGGAAGAAAATAACACCTTTAAAAGTTATCAGGTAACAAATGGACTTCCTGATCGCAGTTGTTCCTCAAATCCAAATGTGTAGTGTGCTTTTTAATGCATTGGTCATGTGAAATACAATTTTGAACAACCTTGATGGTCACCATAGTTCTAACTTGGGAAGATATTCAAGTTATCTATCAATGGAGTACTCAGATATGTGAATACCTTGCAAATATCAGTCACTTTCAAATAGAAAACAGTTGCTGTTGCTTTTCTTGCCCATTTTGGGGAATAGGAAATTGTGATGATGATATATTCCAAACCACGTAAGAAATACTAGCGTCTTGTAGGTGAGTATCATACGTAGGCTTACTTTACCTCATTGAGTATGTTAATCAAGGTTAACAAAGGCTGCAATTAATAGGACATTTGAAAAATGCTGTATTTGGGTGAGGGGAAGCCAAGATTTTTTAAACTCTGATATGGATGGGGAAACTGATTTTTATGATTTATAACTGCAGTGGCAATAATACTGCAAAATTAGTCTTTCCAGTTTAGCGTTAAAATGCAATTATAAAACTAAGTTTTGTCTTACTACTGTGTTATAATTACTGAAAAATGTATGAGACTGAGTACATCTCCCAGTTAAGAAAAAATGTGCCGTATGTGCGTTGTTTATGTGCAGTTGAGTTGGAGGGAGAACATTAGGGTAAGAGTCTGTACTTTGGCTAACTGAAGAGACTTGTGGCTTGTGTAAGCTAAGGTGGGGTTTGTTGGGGTTCTTGCAGCTTTTTATGCATTGCATTCTATGCTTGTAGGAGTTTTGTCTCATCCTTTTAAAAAGCCAGACATCCAGCTGCCTCAAGTGATAATGTCTGTCTGAAATTGTAGCTATGGCTAGAACAGGCCACAAAAATATTTATGCTAAAACTGGATGGGAATTTTTTTTCACCCTTCAAGTTGAATGTGTTGTGGTAAAGAATTCTGTTACAATTTTCTTTTTGTAGTATCCTAATCTGAATGTGAGCAGTAAGGAGAAAATAGATTTATTTCTTTTGATTGTTTATTTGGACACCAAACATAAGTGAATTGTTTGTATAGTACAGGGTTGGTCCAGATAACCTCCAGAGGTTCTTTCCAACTGAAATTGTTCTATAAATCTGTTTTTAAATGGTTAATGGAGTATCAAATGAAGTAGAAATAAAACTCAAAAGTATTACCTGTTTTCTGCAGCATTGCAATAATACTAACTTAAACCCAAACGAAGTTAAAAAAAAAAAAAACTTACACAAAGAAACACCATAAAAACAAGCCTAACTTGGGGGTAGAGGGGATTAAACAGTTAAAAAAAGGCATTTTTGTAAATCCTCTAACTTTTGGTCAAATGGAAATGCAGCAGACTGAGTACATGCAGCCTGTGTAATTCTGTATCTGTCTTTTCTGTCTAAGCAGAACTTGATGGTTTTGCAGCCAGTATGTTATTCTCTTTTTATATAGCATGCATTTACATTTCAGTTCTAGGAAAGTATTTTTCTAGTTAATTCTGGATGGAGATTTTGTGAAAGGCCGTTTAAGAAGCCTGTGTATTTCAAATAAGGAATGTGAGGGACAGTGGACATCACTGCTTCTGTATTAAGAGTGTTCTTTTCTTTAAGCCAGTAAAGCAGGGAATAAAAACACTTAGGCATAATTGACCAAGTTCACTTGCTGGGAATACTTAGTCTGCTTTTGAAAAACTGTGCTCAAATACCTGAAGTGTAAAAATGAAATTCGAAGAAACCAGCTTATCTTGGTGAAATTGAAGGGGAGAGAAGCATGGAGTACTGGTGAAGCTTTTGCCTTTCTGGCATGTTGCTAACTTGCAGTAATAGAAGTAAATGACTGCTTCTGCAGTCTAGTTTAAGAACAGTAGTGTCAAACATAGGGATCAGTGAAACTTAAGTCCTTGTTTTGTGCCCCATTGCTTTTTACCAGTAGAAGTTTAAAATACTTCAGAGATTGGGTTTTGGGTTTGTGGCGTGTTTTTGTCTGCCTGTTAACACATTTCCTTAATTTAATTTATCTTCATGGATTTTATGTAGGAAAACTTTGAAAGCTGCACGTAAAACTGCCATTTAAGAAATGCTTGCAAGTATAGCTTTTGGGGATTGTGAAGGATCAAGCATGTTTGTCAAATACAGGAGACTTACTGAATTGACGAAGACTTACTGTAATGTTCCCTGAAATTTTTAGACAGCCGAGTCATATTATTGGCTGTACATTATGACCCTCTTCTAAGGCAAAGAAACGTAGAGGAACATCCCTTGGGTGTTTTCTGTTTCAACTTGGAGAGAAAAGGAAACTGGAAGGCTGCCTCCTAGATTGCACAAATTGTTAGAAAACTTATCTGTCATTGAGACTTAATTGGTTTTGGTGTTTTCACATTAATCAGTCTGTTTCCAGTACTTAATGTGGCAGTTCATAGTGATGAATGACTCTTGCCCAGTGTGTTCCAAGACTGTTCCTGGTTTTTAACTCTTGCTTTTAACTTGGATCATGGTACTTCCAGAAGCATGGATTTTCTGCTGAGACTGCACGTGTTGTCTTGGAAAAAAGTCTTAAACTATCAGCTGCTTAGCTGTGGATCCTTGCAAAGGACTCTACATCTGTGAACAAAAGATTACTCGTTGCAACCTTATTCCATCTAGCTATTAGCAGTCAACAAAGAAACAAGTTCTTGAACATCCTCAAAATGCAAGAGACCTTGAACATTTATGAAAATAAAATGTTCACGATTTAGCATTTCATCTGAACCATACCTGTTCTGTGATCTGAATCTAATAGAATAAAATTTTCTGTACCATGAGACTTTGACATCTGACTTAGTAGAAAACAGGTGAGACAGATCTCTGCGAAGATGTAGGCACACTAAACACTGAACACTTGAAAGTACAAGCACAAAAAAAAGTAAGAATGAGCAGAGAGTACCAAGCAAGCAGATTGGAGGTGAATTGTTTCTTTCTCATACTCAACAAATGTGCTTTGTGTGATGAGGTGTTTTATTATCCAACTTTGGTGCTTGTGCCATTAAGTTACCTTTCATTAAGGCTGAAAACCACTAGTTTGACTCTTGACTACAGGCACAGTTTAAAAGATTAAAGTTAATAGAGCTAAACCAAGAAGTTTCTAGATAGAGCTAGCTTCCTTTGGGAAAAGGGAAGTAAAAAATTCCATTCCAAATAATACTCTAAAATACGCTTTTTGTGGTCATTAAATTGCTTAGATTATAAAACATACTAATTTTTCATTTTTGTATTTATGTTCCTAGCTCTTAACAGAATAATCAGCAAATGTTGTGGTGGGATTTTAAAGTGGAAGTGATACTAATAAAACTGAAAATTGCTCTTCTGCCTTCTGAAAAGTTCATGTGGATCTTGAACAGCCAGTTCCACTTACTAGTTTATCAAGGCAGTCTCCACTTGTGGGAGCAAAGTGATTAATATATTTTATCTTGCAATTTCATGCTGTCACCCCTGAAATCTTCTATTTTGACATGTACTGTAAAAGAGCGCTTGTCCCAAGAAAACCTAGTGTCAAAGTGAAAGAGCTAATTTTTAAGCAACATCAAGACACCTTGAATAGTCTTGACTGCGGTGTATAACTGAGGATGTGGCCAAATAGGGTGCCTGTGAGTACCACTTGTAGTTTAGCATGTTTCTTGCGAAGATTGTTTTATAATTGTTTGTGTTTTGGTGTAAAATAGTAATATGTGAAATTGAAATGCTGTCATTGTAGATGATAAAAAATTCACATAACTGGTTAAGTTTGAGAAGTGGTTGCTAGCTGAAGGAAAGCACTTAAACTTTACCTTCTCAATCAGAATGTTAAAATAAATTTTTAACTGTCTTCCTCTTCAACTTGCTCTGAAATGGAGGATAAAGCACTGATGTTATCACTACTCAGCAGCACTCCCTTGATCTTAGATACCTCCAACTTGGAATGTTGTGGCATGTAGGAGAAGATGGCGTAGCTACCACCAAGAGATAAAGGATGAAAACAGAAGCCAATGAACAATGAAACAGCGGAGTTGATACATGAAGAAAAGGACAGCAAAACCTATTCCAGACTGGAAACTCTTCTTAAATGTGTTGTCAAATGACTTTGCAATCCAGCTCTTCAACTCTTCTTTCATCACCTCTTTTCCAGGCCTTTCATTGTACATCAGCAGATAGGATAGTACCACAAGAAATGGCAAGGTAATATGAATAGTGTAACCACTGTTACAGCTTCTAATCCCTTGCTGTCCTGCTATGTGAGCAGATTACAAATAATCTTTTTTTGTTCTTTAAATAAATAATATAGTCAACCTTCCCGAATAGGTGTTTTTTATGGGTTGAAATCAAATCCTAAACACTTAAGCTTTTGTGGTCTCCTGTTCTGTCCCAGGGTTAAACTTGACCAGGCTAAAAACTGCTTTCAGTCTGAGTATACACACCTACAAAAACATTAACAAAATGTTTCCGAAGAGCCATGTATTAAAAATACTTCCTTGTTTGTGCAGATGTGTGAAGTTCTCTTAATAGCAGTGACTGACTACTTCTAGTATCTTTGTGGATTTTTTTAAATAAAGATGCCTTTTTAATGTATCCTTTTCACAGAACTGTGGTTGTACTATTAGGCAGCATGTGCCTTAAGTCTCATAGCATTTAATCTGGATATGAAAGTGACTTTTCAAGCTGGGAAGTTGAGGAATCTTTAAACTATTGTGGAGATGTTACTGGTATTCTGTTTAAATACCTATGAGCTTATGTCACTTTCTTCTTTGGAAAGTTCATGTTGTTTGTAAATATATATTTAAGCAAATATTAGCCATTTCTTTCAAATGTAGTAAACGCAAATTGCTGGTACCCTGACCTTGTTAGAGAAACAATTTGGATAACAGCTTGAAGTATAGGAAAGAGATACACTAACAGCAACCTTAATGTCTCAGTAGCCCCACTCTTGAAATCATGCTTTTGTGTTTGTACAACATAGGGTTTGCAAAGCAGATGCTTCTAATGGGTATGTACAGAAATGATAAACATTTGATTAAACATGCTGAAGAATCATTTGTGTCAGTTTACCATAGCTGTTTTTATACTTCAGGCTGAAGCATGCAGCACCTAATGACATACATAGTCACAGTGAATCATGTTTGTTTGCACTACTTGAGCACAAATACAAATATGTTATGTCATGGTTGTTGCTTTGGCATTCAACCTGTAAATGGAGAGAGGAGTGCTATTCAACCAGAATCAACAGCTAGAACAAGAATAAACCTACACTCCTTAAGGTTTCAGAGAAACTTGGGTTTCTTTGTAACTTTTATAAACTGGTCAAACATGCTTGCAAAATCATTAATTCAGTGTTTCCCACAGAAGGCCCAGTTTTCAGATGGCTTAAGTGCAGTACACCTAAGTGATCCGTGACCTTCAGGAGATGAAGCCTGTAGTGGTGCTAAGTGGTTTGCAGCTGAACAGTATCTGCTGTGCTACTCACACTTGGTATGTGTGGGGTAAGCAGGACTGTCTCAGTCTGCTAGCCTAGTAAATAAAGGTCTGTTGATAATCTTTGGAAAACTGTTGGTGTTTACCTTTCAGCAGGGTTATCATCTACTGCTCAGTAAATATTTAGTTAATCACTATTGACTCTGTATCACAAACAAGTCTGCTAGGGAGTAATACTTCATTATATCTGACTCTTGAAAAGCCATAGTATTGTTGTGATTATAGCTTGTATAGAAGTAGGTGACTACTACAGGGCAGGGCTTGCAAAGAACTGGCTTTGTTTGCCTGCTGTCTTGTTCCATGTGTCTTTGTATAGGATGACTTGTTAAGAACTATATTAATTTCAGCTGTTTATAGGGCAAGAGTATTTAGTTGCAGAACTGAAATTTTTCACTAAAGTGAATGTGCCTTTTTGTTAACTCTGCCACAAACTTCCTTCTCCCAACAAATGGTTTTAAAAAGGGAGTTAAATACCTTGGTGTAGAATGTGGTGGTTTTTTCAGTTTAGGAGTTTGAAGAAAGGGGAAAAAAAACATGCATACTTCCATGGCTTTTGAGTCACATGGCTAATTATGAATGCTCTATCAAAAGCAAAGCTGCATCTCATCCTCTCTTTGCCAGTAAATAAAAGATAATGAGTTTTGCTAACGGAACGCACTAAGTCCATGCAGAGTAAATCCGTACTTCTATAAATGCTGTTTGGCTGCAGAAGTCACTTAAGATAGCATAAATAGAAAGCTAATTTATATTTGGATTATGAAACAAACTTCTGTCTTTCTGGTCACTGTTCTGTGCTTAATATTAAAAATTTGCAAAGTTGCAGAATACTGTTATCCACTGCTGCTCCAGATATTTTATTTGTTTTTTAATATATTAATTGCTGTTGGAGTCTTAGTAGTAACTTGGTATGGAAGATACTTTTAATCTCAATTTAAAGTTGCTTTCCATCCTAAGAAATGTTATGTGAGAAGTACACAATATGCTATAAGTCAGTCTGAGTTTTTTTCAACTGCTTCTTAGTAAAGGAAGGGCTCACAGGGTGGATCTTCTGAGTAAAGATGGAGGTAAATTAATAAACAGAAGTGGGCCTAATCTCCATCAAGTTTTCTTATGAACACACATTTCTCTGTGCCTTCCACCCAGAGGAGCTGCTCAGGTGAATGTTGTAGATTGAACCCTCTTCATACTGTTGCTTGTAGGGGTGTGAGGACTGCGGTACCTCTGGTGTTTTGTTACAGGTATTTCCCTGCCCTTCTAGGTAGGGACAGTGGGAGAGGAGATCTTTCCTCTTTTTCAATACAACTGGAGGTTCATCTTGCTGCAGCAGAGAATGTTACTTCTAAAAGCCAAGGTGACATGCCTGGGGGAGATCAGCACCAGGAAGGACCCAGTATCTGAATTACAGCTCTGCTATACAGCTGCTCATGTTGGGCAAAGGTTAGGAGTAGACCAGAGCACAGAACACCTGGATTCACTCTGCTCAGGCTCCTTGTCCTTGTCTATGTGCCAGCACTTCCTGTTATTAAAGATCCTGTTTACTGTCTGGGTTCCAAATATCCCGGGAAGGTGGGAGGATGGGAAGAAACATGGAAAGAAAAGTAAACAGCATTATTTAAGGTGGATTTTTATGTATATATTCAGCATTTGTTACCTATCTAACCTAGTTTCATGAAAGACATTCTAGAGTAATCTTGTTTACAACTTCTTGCACTGGTTTCCAAAAGCAGAACGCTTCTGCATGCAAAACCTGACATTGAAGCCCTTAGTACGTGCAGCAAGGAGCAGAATATGGTTTGTGGTGTGCTTTTTGATGTTCTTTCTGATGTTCACATGAAAAAATGTTTATCACTCATATAAATTAGAGCATTAAAAAGATATAACCAGAGGAAAACCTTGTTTCTATTGGTACAAAATGGCGTGTTGTCCTGATTTTGTTGCTGAACTTTAAGGTTTTTGTTTTAAAGAGCTTGTAAGAATTTGAGTGCTGCTGGCTGAGCTTCAGAGCACACACCTTAGCTGTGGAGGAATGGCTCCAACCAGAACACAGCCAGGTGGGAGAGTAATTCTCATCCTGCTACACAGTGAGCCAAGCTAACTGTTGAAATAATGAGTAAGCAGATATGTGAAATGTAAAGAGAAGATGCGTTGCTGTTCTAATTCTTTGTTGTGCTTTATGACTACTAATTTTCTATAAATACAATAATCCTTTCTTTTGAGGTGAAGCTAGAAATGAAATTACTGAATGATTTTGGACTAAAAAGAAAGATTTAATTCCAGGCTTCCCTTTGTTTTAACAAAGAGGAAAAAATCTGCCTTGAACTGGAAGAAAATGTTCTAGGACAGGCGTTCTACTCTTGGTATATCATGAGGTCCCTAGGGGAAAAAGCACAATCGTAGTGGGAGTTGTAGAGGTCACCAGCAACTTGCAAATGTTTCTTTCTTGTGATCCTGTTTTCATGGCTCCCAGATAGTGAGTGAAGCTATAAACAATATGTCTGCATGGATGGGGGAGGGTGAGCAAGGGGATTTAAAAATAAGAATTTACAAAGGTCTTTTGGTTTTCTTGGAGCGAAAAAAACCCCAACAAAACACTTCAGCAATAGTAAATACTTTCTGAAATTTCCTCTTGTTTTTATTTCAGCTGTTCGATCCTATATTTTTTCAGTAAGAGATAACATACATATATATATATTTAAAAACCCCACCTCTTGGACAATACTTTGTAGTGAGTTCTTTTTTTAAGTACAACCTCACTATTAACTTTATTCGTGATCTCTGAAAGTCATTACAACCAAAATCCAAGAATATTCTATTCTGAAACAAAAAAAAAATCTGCATGTAAGATAACTTCAAAGAAAACGGCTTTGAAACTTAGCCAACCCATGTTCTCATATCTAACTAAAATTCCCTGTTTGACAAGTTTTTTTCACTAATTTCTGGTGACATGTTACATTCACAGGAAAGAATGATCTTGTATTTCTGTTGTACTCGAATTCTATAGATGTTACCACTAATGTTAGGGTTGTTTTAGCTCTGTCTAGAATAAGTCAGAGGTTCTCAGCACTGTTTTTTTTTTGCAGGGGGGAAGAAGTAGGTAACTACAAATTGGTAATGTTTGGAAGTACTTGTCTGTTTCTGAAGGAAACAAAATGCTAAGAAGATGTGGTTTTGACTGTTAAATCCTTCTGTTTGTTTCCCTCGAGCTGCTGTTTGTGATGAGATAAGCAATTCTGCGTATTGGTGTGAAATTTTCCGTGAAATAATAATGGAAGTCATACGTAAGAAGCATGAAGATGTAACTACAGTACAACAGTCTCCTGCTTTCTGTTCTAAACAAAGCAATGTGGCCGCTGTCTAAATCTGTGTATAATAATGTTTTCATAGAGGAGAGTTTCAGACATCTTTGTACTAGTCTTCCTGGATTTTGGAAGAATGCCAGCTTAGCAAGCAGGAAGAACAAAAGGACAGTACTGAAAATATCTAGTCTGGGGCAGTCTTACTGTCACCACACAGCAGCTTTGGACAGTAGCAAAATTAGACAGGCAACTCTGCCCAGTTTTCTTGGTGAGTTCTGGAGTGCCTGATGGGTCTGAAGACGGGAGTAAAATATTTTGGTCTTAAGAAAGTTTGAAATGTCTGGGACGAAGTGGAATGTAGGGTTTGTGTTTTGAAAAGTGTTACTCTTGTTCTAGGAATTCCCTCTCCCCAATTTTGTTTTGGGGATTCTATGGAAGTTTAAAAAAGCTTGTTTGGTGACATACGTGTAGTTCATACTTCTGTCAGTTCAATAAAGAATCAAGAAAATCATATAACCTACACACAAGCACGCAGTAAATTGGAATCTATAAACATAATTGGATTGTTTAATGAGTAGAAGATTTTTTTTCTTAAGGCAATGCTAAGAGTCTAGAGGAAACTTCTGCCTGGAAAAGAAATCAAATCTGTACACAAAAATGCTCATGAGCAGCTCTTTGATACCAAAGATACCACAAATTATTATAAAACACTGTTACATCTTGTCTATGAAAGCAATGTAATAGGATTTGTCTTATGACCGGAAAAACTAATGGGCTTCAATTAACGTGTAGTAGTTTACTGAATGACTAATTCAGTTTCGGGTATGGACTGATCAAATTGTATTGTGTAGTTTATTCTTTTGAGTTGATTTTGAAACACTAGCTGATGTTCATGACAATGCAGAATTACTCAGTTCTCTGTCTCTGGAATGTATACCTCTTTGCATACGCATCCCGTACTTCATACATTTAATATAGTATTACAGCACAGTACATTTCTGCTTCTTGCTTCCTTCTGTGCTTGCTAGATTTCTTGTGAGTTGGTACATCATAGATGGAAGAATTTCCTTGTTGCAAAGCCGGAAGAGGAACTGTAGGTGCTTGTGCTGATGACAGACAATTTTAAGAATAAGCCTAAAACAAACAATTTATTTTTTTTGTTCCCTAGACTGGCCCACAGACTTGCACAGTGGGTCTTCACCTGCTTTGTAAGACATGTGTTAATGTTAGATGGAGCTTCTCTCTTTGGAAAACGTGCCCACAGGTAATTTACAAAGCAGGGAAAAATGCCTTATCATTTAACCAAGTTCTTTTATATATATATATATATCTTATTTTCCAAATACTGATATCTGTGTGGATACTGAAGGGTAACTCCTTTTAGCAAGACACGTAAAACCTAGGTCAGTGATACGCCTGTTTGAGAGACTTCTGGCAAAATGTTAATGTACAAAAAACACAATGAGAAAAGTACTGCCAGGGTGTCCTGCTGAGCAGTAGATGCGCAGGACTCTTATGTGTAAAACTGTGGTGAAAAAAGCTGTAGTACTCTCAGATGTCTTTCAGGGAAAATGTGTGGGTTTTTGACTCAAGTTAATTTGTCCCAAGCGCATTTGCTGAAATTTTGAACACAAAGTACTTCTTTGAGTACTAATGTTAGGAACCAATATTAGCTCTCCTATCCTGTAAGAAAATAGACTATATAAGTTAACATTAGTATGATAAGTGTATCTGGAAGCAAGTAGGAATCAGTGTTGTGGGGGGTACGTTAACTCCTCTCTTTCTTCCTCCATGTATGTCATTTTTGAATGGAGTTTCAAAGTTTGACTGCTAGGTTGGGTGCTCAGCAAGGTTAGTGACATACTGAATGGCTGTAATGAGTTCAAAAGAATATGATTTAATCCGTGGGTGTCTTTGAATTTGGCCTTTCTGACCATCAGTGGTATCCCAAAGCTTTTGGCAGAGGAATAAAGTTTAAGGTGTTTTTGGAAGGTCAGGGATTGCAGGTGTGATGTAGTGTTCATTTGAAGTGTTTGTGTGTACCTTTAGTTGGATTTAAATAACATCTCTCTAGAATTCTCTTAAAATTATAGTCCTTTTACTGTTGAAGAACATAATTCATTCTATTTATTCCAGGCAGCCTTCCAGATTTGAAAGTGTATACAGAAACACAAGCTGCCAGCTCTGCTTCAAAACTGTTTCTGTTTACATTTTTGCTTTCCAAATCCAAACCCTGGAGGTGTGCTTACATGTGCAAGTAGAATGGCTGTGCACACAGAATGACTGTATGCACCCTTCCAGCACATGTCTGTATTCCAGCTTAAAACAAAAGCTGCTGGTTTGGTGCAGTTGCTCGAAAAAGTGTAGATTTTGGGATGTCCCTTTTGGACTGTGTGCAAGTCTTTAAAGAAATGGTGTTGAGCTGGCGTTTAACGTTTGAAATTTTTAAAAAGCCAAGGTTGACATTTTGAAAATATACTTGTTTAAAAGTATTTAATATGTAGGTGTGTGTCCCCAGCCCTGCCTCTGTTTCTTTGTTAGCAATTATTGGTGGGGAGGGGGGCAAAATTTGCAGTGGATGTACCATTTTTGAAGCTAAACTAGCTCAGCACTGCTGCCATCGTGCTCAATCTCCAGTGTAGACCCTGGTGTTCATCTGACTCCTTGGTTGTCTTGATAAGGCAGCTAAACCAGCAGAAGCTAACCCAAGAAAGGAAAAGTGAGTAGTTCCCTCTTACTTTAATCCATCTGATCCTATAATGAGCTGGCTCAGGGAGCACCTGTGCCAGCATGATGAAGAATGAGAACACACGCCTTGGGCAGGGAGAATATGGGCTTGTACAACCAACAGTTCAGAGGAACCTCAACAGGATTGTGGAACTGAACTTAAAAGGCTGCTGGAATAAACTCAGTCTGTGTTGTGAATATTTAATTTGATTGTGGTCATCTATATTATCACTGTTTGTATGTGTGCACAGGAAAGTTCTTAGGATTGCATGTTCTTGGTTGTTTTTTTTTTCATGCTGGTATATGCCTTAACAGTAATGTGTTTCTGCCTATGCTTGTAATTAAGAAATGTGAGTAAGTATGTGATTCACCTGTATGGAGAGGGAGTCTTGGTCATGCTTTGCCTGATCAAAAAGAAGCTATTTAGCCTTCTGTGTATTTATTTTTATCTGTAAACTGAGGATAGTTATTGGTAATGCAGAATTCTCCAACTTACTCTAAATGATGTTATTTGAGTTCATTTGTAATGTTTTGTAATTGGTAAGCTTTCCAAGTTTGGCTCTTTAAATACACTGTGAGTGTGCTTAGAACTTTCCATTTCAGCATCCGTTCACTGAGACTGTTACAACGATGAGGAAAATAACCTAGCTTCTTTAAGCTCTTTTTTAAAAAAGGTCAGTTGCAAAGGCCTCCTAAATATGCATGAGGTGTTAGTGGAAAAGTGCTTTTCTAAACCTGTAGTGGCACTTTAGTACTTCTGTTGATATGTTTGAAAGCCCAAAATACAACTACAAAGGAGGGATTAAAAAACAACCCTATTGCTACTCAGAACTGCTTAGGAAGCAGTGGATTTGGGAAAACATCATTTTCATTCTAATGCTTCTTTTTAACAACTGAAATGTGGCAAAAGCAGGTACTGGATGTACTTGGAAGAAAACTTTTCAGAAAATAAGTACCAAGGCATAGAAGTGCAGAAATGAGGATCATTATTTTATTTGTTTACATATATATCTTAATATATTTATAACTTTATATATGCATATTTTTAATATATTTATATACGTAAATATATATATATATATGCAAAAAAATTGCTGAACAAAGGGCAAGCATAGCATTTATTGCTTTTCCACAGTTGAACTTCTAGAAAGCTGATGGAACAGAAGTGTGAAGCTGTTGGTTTGGATTTTTCCCTCCTTTCTATTATTAAGAAAAGAAACTAGGGTAGAGGGGCAGTCCTAAGAGGGTTCTTGAGTCAAAAGATGACTAAGAGCAGCTTTAGAAAAGTAGCCTGTTATCCTAGCCCTATGCTTTCGGAACACTTGGTTCATGGAGGAGGCGTGATGGATGATGGTCTGATCTTTAGATGTCTGTTGGTACTACCCTTTCTGATAATGTACATGCTGAAGTTAATGAAATTACAGGCTAAGTAATGCACTATTTGAGATTTGCATAAGCCTCTATGGTAACTTACTATTTTGCGATGCCAACTTAGGACTGTGTTATGTAGTTCAGTGAAAATGTCTTGCTGCTCAGTGACAGAAAAGCAATATTCTAGGAAAGCAATAGAAAATATTATGCCACTGTGTAAATGTGTGCTCAGTTTAGACCGTCAGTGTGGCGTGCAGATACGGTTGTTCCCCTTCTACCTTGCAAAAAGGGTGTGGTAAAGGTGGAAGAGATACAGAGAAGGTGACAAGGATTAACAGAAATACCAAATGACTTTTGGGCAGACAAGGACTAAATAATCTGGGACTACTATGGAAAAGAAGTAGTGGGGAAGTCTTGATGGATCTCTGTAAAATTAAGAGTAATGAAAGCAAAGATAAGGCACTGTGTTTCATTACAAGAAATCGAGCGTATCAGTTGAAAGTAGCAGGCTTCAGAACAAAGAAAAGCAAATGTTTTCCCTGGAGGTGTTTAAAAAACTAGTAGATGTAGCACTTGAGGCCGTGGTCTAGTGGTTAGGGAGATGTTGGGATAAAGGTTGGACTTGATGATCCTCGAGGTCCTTTCCAACCACAGTGATTCTATGGAATGCTCTTCACTCTTGTCACAGGATGACAACAGTTTGTGTGTGAAAACTTCCTGGACAAAGGAAATTAGGAATAGGCAGCAGTAATGAGTTTCTTGATGAAATGTCACTGCATGCCTGCCTAGTTCATCTGCTCTTTGTTTCGCATCTGTTCTTGGCCACTAGGCTATAAGACATCTCTGCTCTGTCCAGATGCTATTTTTCTTGTACCTACTGTAAGCTAGCATAAGGCAGCACTGGTAGGTCAGCCACGTGTTCCTCCTCCGTTCCTCTGGCTTGGGAAAGACATGCAGCTGCCAAAGGGAACTGGAACAGGGAATTGATCCTAAATAAAACAAGCCCAACCAAAAAGTGTTCATGGAGCTCAGTTCTTCTCTCGTTCATTGAAAAAAGCATTTGTTGTTAGTCTAAGTATCTTATACTGCCCTAAAAAAGCTAAGGCCAGTTTTGTGTGTACATGGATTCTTAAAATCAAGTTTAGAGGTTTTAGTAAATACTCACAACTTTTGTGTTAGTTGTGTGTGAATACTTAAGAAGTTTGGGATGAAAAACAGTTTTAAAAAAAATAACTGAAGCATTGGTTTGGCTAAACTGAGCAGAACTGATGGTTTGTATCTCATCCAAATGCTAATAGGTGTTTCACTTTCCAAATGCAAAATGTGAAGAACTGGGTTTGAGATTTGCTTAAGAATTACTGCCATAATTTGAACATTAGATACTTTCATTTCTCATGCTATTTAAGTGTTCTAATAATAAATTATAATCTTGAGGTAAAATTAATCTTTTATGTTTTTTTTAAAACCATATGTATAAGTGGTGGTTGAACAAATATATCTGAAATCTCTGTGACGCTTGTATTTCAAACTTTAACTTTTAAATTTCTGATCTTTATGTAGGTTTACTTGTACGGATCACTGCTTGAAAAACTTCTACTACAAAGTTATCTAAAGAGTTAAAAATGCCTCCACGACCATCATCTGGTGAACTATGGGGCATCCACTTGATGCCACCGAGGATCCTTGTGGAGTGTCTTCTCCCAAATGGAATGATAGTGACTCTTGAATGCCTCCGTGAGGCCACCTTACTAACTATTAAACACGAACTCTTTAAAGAAGCAAGAAAATACCCTCTCTATCAGCTCCTTCAAGATGAATCTTCTTACATTTTTGTAAGTGTTACGCAAGAAGCAGAAAGAGAAGAATTTTTTGATGAAACACGAAGGCTTTGTGACCTGCGTCTATTTCAGCCTTTCCTAAAAGTCATTGAACCAGTGGGTAACAGAGAAGAAAAGATTCTTAATAGAGAAATAGGTGAGATAATCTTTATTTAAACATAGCTAATCTGTTTTACTGGTTTCTCTTCTTGAAAATCGAAGAATTGAAAGGGGTAGTGTTTATTGCCTCTTATCTGTCAAAGTCTGCATTTTGTAACTGTCAGTTGTTACATCAAATGTCCAAAGATGTTAATCATAGTAAAGCCATGATCAGTTGTAAACTGTGAAGTAACTTTTTTTTTTTGCTGTTATGTTTCTTTCATTTTATATCATTACAGAATGAAGACTTATTGTACCAATTCTGTTGTTTGGGAAGTCAGTCTTAATTTGTCTTGATGCTTATAGAATTGTAAATTCTGGGTTTAATTACAAATCTTAAACCACATTTGCGACGGCACACGTTTTAACACTGCTCTGTCTTGCTTAGAAAGTAAAATTGGAGAAATAAGGTGGTTTTCCCCCCATCTCTTTCCTACAAAAAGACCATGAGGAGGGGAAGGACACAAAACCACCTATTGGAGGAGCAGAGGGTAGACTAATTGTGATGTTTTGAATCATCTGGAGTAGTTTGCAATTTTCCATTATCCTTTGAGAAAACATAAGGAGACTAGCATTTTTCAGCATCTAGGTTAAGTATCTAAATTCAGTCAGTAGAAGCATACCTTCTCCCTTTTAGTTGCTAACAGATGCGTATTGCAGTGGTAGAGACTTGTCAACTGGAAATACTTGTTCTGGGGTGCTCCTAATTGTTAAATTATTTAATTGTTATGAATGCATCATAGGTAAACTACTCCTGTTTTGTAAAGCTTAACCTGTTCAGGGCTTAGGGAGAACAGTAGTTGGCTAACCATGCAATAGGACAATTGAAAGTTTCCATTTGAACATTCATGCATAAATAATTATTTTTGCAAGTAATCTCATTAAAGTAAATGGAATTACATCTCAAACTGAGGGCCTGAGAGAAATGGTCTCTTATTACATGAATCTATGCCAAAGAGCTTAAGTTCAATATTTCTTGGCTTGTCACATACAGAAATATTGAATAGCTGTCATTCAGTTGTAAGCAAAGTTGATTATGATCCTAATAGCTACCAATAATCCTGCCAGTGTTAGGAAAAATCAGACATCACAGCTCCTCTGGTCCACTTGGGAAACTTCATGTTGACTTCAGAGGAAGTTTATTACTGGTCCTTTTCTTCTAGGAGGAATGTTAGCTGGGAGAAGGGTGATTTAAGGCTTCCAGGATCTTCAGTGAATATACACCTATTTGCTAACCTTTTTTGTGACTGCTGAGTGCACTTAACTTTAGAACTGTAGTGTTCTTGAATGACATAAAACAATTATGTATACAAGTAGAAGCCAGTTGTTAATACAAGTATTTTAGGTTGTGTTTTGCTTAAAGTATGCTTTTTCTGTCATGAACAGAAGTAATCTTTAGCTTTAACTATCAGTTATAATTATTTCCTCATGCTGCTTCAATTCTGTAGGTTTTGCTATTGGCATGCCTGTCTGTGAGTTTGACATGGTTAAGGATCCAGAAGTCCAAGACTTCAGAAGAAATATTCTTAATGTTTGTAAAGAAGCAGTGGATCTCCGAGATGCCAATGCACCACATAGTAGAGCATTATATGTCTGTCCTCCAAATGTGGAGTCTTCATCTGAGCTACCCAAACACATCTACAATAAACTAGATAAAGGTAAGATAAATATTTACAGCAGAAACATAATGTTTTCTTCCCAGTGATTGAAATCAAAGAGTATAGCTGGTGATTTGGGTGAATCACTGTTTTACGTACTGTATTTAGTACACTCGAGCAATGTCTTACACCTTAAGTTATTCAGAATAATTCTCTTGCAAGAGTATAGATTCAAAAGGAAGATGACAACATTTTAAATTACTTTTTTTTTGTTACTATTCTAATAACTAAATCTTGAAATACAATTTGGTAAACAGAAGTGATTTTTTTAATGGGCAGAAACAGCTTGTTTGGCTTTACAGTTTTCTCTGACATTCAGAAATCTGGAATTAAATGCTGAATCACTGAGTTATCTTGCAGTCTTCAGATAAGGAACAGTTACTGCTGTTTTTCTGATGGCTAAACAGTAGTATTCAGTTAATAAAAATATTCTTAATCTCAACGGGTAACAGTTGGAATTTACACTAGAGTCAAAAATAAACTGAGCGTATGTAGTTCCTTGCAGAAGTTAAAAACCCTCTGTCAGTTTGGGCTACAAATCCTGTCTTCTTTCAGTAGTACTTCAAGCAGTTCTCTGTGATGGAGTAGGGTGGAAATTTGTTTCAGTTTTGGGGGAGTTTTGATTTTTTTGTGGTTTTTAGTTTTGAAACTGTGTATTGACAATGATAGGTCTAACCTTATTTTATACTTATTCTAGGGCAAATTATAGTGGTGATATGGGTAATAGTCTCACCAAACAATGATAAGCAGAAGTACACCTTAAAAATCAATCATGACTGTGTGCCTGAGCAAGTTATTGCTGAAGCAATTAGGAAGAAAACACGAAGCATGTTGCTGTCATCTGAACAACTGAAACTTTGTGTCTTGGAGTACCAGGGCAAATATATTTTAAAAGTGTGTGGCTGTGATGAATACTTGCTAGAAAAATATCCACTGAGCCAGTATAAGGTGAGTAACCTAATGGATTTATTTTTAAGCACACTAAAATAATCCAAATTTGTGAGAGAGAAAAGTTACCAATTTTATGACTGGCTTGCTTTTTCATTAAACTAATCCAAAACATAAAAAGCAAAACTGTATGCTGCTTTAAACTAATTGCCTATTGCATGTGTGTAGTGCACGTTTTTGTTGCTGTATGTGCTTCAAAAGTGGAGTGGGAAGAAAAGGTAATTTAAACTAGGATTTACATCATTGGTGTAATTTACCTTCTTTGAATGGTTTGCCACTAACGTTAGTCATAGATCAGCAGTAGGTACTTTCAGAAATACCCTGGATTTCTGATGGCAAGAGATGAGTTAATGGGGCTGATGTCATACAAAAAGAAATTTGATGAGATGTTAAATTATGAAGCAACTGTTGCTACTATGAATCTTGTCTCTTCCCCCCTTAGGGGTGGAAAAATCTGAGTGAACTTTTTCCTTTAACTTACATCTTTAAACTTTTTGATCTTATTAAAGGAGTAATAAACATCCAGCATTCCATAAACCATTGTTAAATCTTCCTTGTGGCTGTCTGTCCCTCACTGCCTGGGTTTTGTTGGTGCTGTGAGTGTGAGACAGAACTGCTGACAGGAGAGCATCTGAGCAGCCCTCTCTGGAGCAGACAACAATGCTACCCTGTAGATTTCCTGACAGACTGCTGCTGCTTCCTCTTTGAGGAATGTATTGTTGTAATAAACAGCTTCCATTCCTTCGTCTAAAATGGTTGACGATCTGTTTTCCAGAGCTCTGAGGGAGGGAAAGAGGGTGGGGGATCCTGAATAATGGGAAAAGCAGTTCTGTTCTATGGGAGCTGGGGAACAAGCGCAGGCATACATAAATAATTTTGCACAGTCATCTTGAGATCAAACACTAGACCTATTTGATCTAGTGCGGTTTCTTCAGAAGTATCTGGTTTGCTTTTACTGTGCTGCAGAAGAGCTTGCTAATTACACTCCAGGGCTGGACCTGTCTTAACGCATTGAATTGTGTGGTACTGTTGCCAGACTAAATTTTCTCGGCACTCAGTCCTGAATGGACACCCTACAACCTTACAGCTAAATCAGGATCAGTGCTGAGCTGAAGCTAGCAAGGACAGCTGAACCAAAAATGAGCATGTCTGCCATTTGTCTGGTGCTTTCTGCCTGCTACAAAGAGTACCAGTCACCTGTGCTAGTTCTGCACAGCAGAGTAGTACAGCAGTTTGCTGTGCTGAAACAGCTAAACTGCTTCCAGGAAGCAGTCTGCTTTGTTTGTGCTGCACTGCGCTGGAGTAAAGGAACACTGTCACAAAACCTGACTTGTCTTTGTGTCAGCTCTGTTCTCTCTCTCCAGTTTGACCTTCCACTGCTATTCATATCTCAAAATCTGTATGAAGTGCTACTGTGCAATCCTACCCAACATCGTATTTAAACTGTTGAAAGTTATAACTATAAACACTGTAAGGGGTATACATACAGGGACAATGATAAGCTCTTTAAATACGCTTATATATTTTCCTGAATATTTTTAGGTATAGGTTTTCAAGAGCATACACTTTGAAAAACACTGAATTTTGGTTGTTTTCTTGCAGTATATAAGAAGCTGTATAATGCTTGGTCGCATGCCCAATCTGATGCTGATGGCGAAGGAAAGCCTATATACCCAGCTACCACTGGACACCTTTACAATGCCGTCTTATTCCAGGCGTATCTCTACAGCTACACCATACATGAATGGAGAAGCTACAGCCAAATCCCTCTGGACTATAAATAGTGCTCTCAGAATAAGAATCCTCTGTGCAACCTATGTAAATGTGAACATTAGAGACATTGACAAGGTAAGGCAAATGCTGTATGGCATTGTATATGGTTTTCAGCAACTCGTGCTTTCCCTCCTGAGTGTTCTGTTCTGTGTTTACATTGGAAAAGAGGTGTTATTTAACATGTTAGAAAATTAGATCATTTTGTTATCTTTTAGAATTGAGTGCTTAAATACAGCCACGTTTTAGGATCTGAAAACTTGTGTACTACTAAAAAGGTGTGAGTTGTGGTATTTAGCTAAATATTCTGAAGCCTGATAGGAGCAGAACTCAGTTTGCATAGTTCACTTCAGCTGAGTATGTAATGGATACAAGAACAAAATCAATGTTATTTATATTCTAAATTATTATTTCTAAGAACGTATTACAGTAACTGGGAATATGTTGGTGAGGGGGTGCTGGATAGTGTGTTGCTATCTTTGCTTTTAAAAAGGGAGGTATGGGAAGATTATGGAGAAAAGGCAGATAGGGTTCAGTCCCATCAAAGCCATACTACAAGCCTGGCCCTTCAAGTTTGTCAGAATTTGCTCAGTCTTTTCCTCTATAGCTTGGCACAGGAGGAGTTAAAGTTCTATTTTTTTTTTTTTCCGGAGCTCAATTCTAGTTTATTATTGTATTTTTAAGAACTAGTGTTGCAATTAATGAGGAAAAAGACCAAAACTTTTTTTCTAGAAGGCTATGCTTATATACTATGCTTCACACCTTGCAGAGCATGAATGAATTTGGGTTGGTGGGGCTGTGGTGGAGCTGTTTAATTTTCAGTTTTGTTTGTTTTTTAGTTGATGGAAATTAAGGGGTAATATGTTGTAATCATAGTGTATGTTGCTAGCAGTGAAAAAAAATTGTTCATAGTAATATTTTGAAGATAGTACTAACAATAACATTGTTTTCAGATCTATGTTAGAACAGGTATCTACCATGGAGGGGAACCTTTGTGTGACAATGTGAATACTCAAAGGGTACCTTGTTCTAATCCCAGGTAAGCCAAGTACTTGATTGACTATAGAGAACCTGACTTCCAGGGCATCATAAATGATAGCAGTGAAGGAGTAAAGGCTCGACTTAGCCCTTATTCAGGTAGAGCTCCTTGCTGGGAATTCCTTGCTTGAAGTTTTGTAAGAACATTTTTACCTAACCGTATGTTTATAAATAGAATTAGTTTAGTTCAAACAAGTTCAAGTTAATTCAAGTATTTTGTCTCATTGCATATAATAGTATAGTTTCTTTACTGAACAGGTCTGTTTTACATGTGCATTTGTAGTTGCTTCTGAAACTCCCAATATAATTAGTTATTAACACTGTGAAATCAGCATAGCTCTGGGCGACTAAGCTCTGGTTTTGACTGTGGATCATCAATACTAGGTGTTCTAGTTTAGCATAAAGCAATGTGATGTAATGTAACCTGCAAATTTGTTTTGGTGAGTTTGCATAGAGCATACTAAATCAGCACCACTGAGCGTGGAGAGATGGGTATTGTTTGCTAACATGGAAGTCACTGCCAGCTCTGGGCTGACTATTTTTAGATTTGACCTACCATGAATATTATCTGGAAAAATAAATCACATGAACTTAAAAGTGCCATTAATGTGCAAAAAGAAGATTTATATGAGCATACATAAATTTATTGAGAACAGGTACCTAAAAGATGTTGAACTGCTGCCTGTAACACTAACAAAGAGGTGTGAAGTTTCAACATCTGCTAGGATAAGATGTGAAGTATATATTCAGAAGTAATTCTTGACTTGCATTTTCTGTCTGACATCATATCTTTGAAAGTTTCAAAATGTATTAATTTTTGTCTAGACATTTTCTATGAATATGATCAGGTGTTATAATTAGAAGGCCTAGTAATATACACACTATTGAAAAAGTTTTTCCCTCTGTGTTTCCCAAAGATAGCTATACTTGACCTGATAGTTTAACTGTTCTAGAGAGGATGTCTTGGAAAGGTGGTGAAGGGTGTAGCTTGGAAACATGCATACAATCACACAGATCTGTATTACATGAAATGAACACATAAGAACAATGAATTAAAGGTCGTCTGTCAACTTCTTCATTCTTGGAGAATGGCTTGGACAGTTATTTCTTTGTAGAACTCTGCTTTTAGTTACAAACACATTGAAAAATTAATGCTGTCCTTGGAAGTTTCTGCCTCTTCCAACTGGGAAAATTCAGCATGGCAATCCACTTAGGAACTTCTGAATAGAGCTTATTTTCCTTGTCAAAAGCGCAGTTCTGCCAATTGAGAGAGAAAGTCTTAGAGAAGTTCCTGAAAACAAAACATATATTCCTGTAGAACCAATCTGTGCTCTTATTCAGTTAACTCAGATATTATTAGTATGGTTAGAAATATTGCTTTGGATTTCTGTGTTATATTTCTGTTATTCTCATCTTGCAGTTATCTTTTTACTTTCTGCAGTTCAAATTTACCTGAGTTCTGAAAGCTGTGCCACATTTTTTCCCACTGCTTTTTTTTTTTCCCTGAAGAGAAAAATACTTCAAGCTAAACCTTACACTCATGTAGCACATAAGCAAATCCACTTTCTTTAGGTTATACCTACACTGACAGCTGCAGTCAGTACGTTTGTGAGACTGAATGAACCTATTACTAAATTTGCAGGAATTTAACTCATCATGACTTTTTAAACAGTGTTGGTGCTAGAGAGGTAATTGGGTAAGTTTCCATTCCCAAAAGGGGTGGATGTAGTCAAATGTACGAGGGGAATGCTTCTTCGATAAGAAAGTTTATACTCTTTATGCATATATGCAGTTTTGGTAGGAATGTAACAAATGCTTTTTAGTATAACTGTTAAGTGCAGTTGTCTTCCATGCTGTCCTCTCACCTAGTTTTATTCTGCTGTTTAAATGTTACAGATGGAATGAATGGCTATTGTATGACATGTACATTCCTGATCTTCCACGTGCTGCTCGGCTCTGCCTTTCTATCTGCTCTGTTAAAGGCCGGAAGGGTGCTAAAGAGGTAAAATACTTCATGGCTTTGATACATTAACAAACAAAAGCTACTTAAGTCAAGTCTGGGAAGATATTGCCAGGACAGCATTTACCAAATGAGTCTTAGTGCAATGTTTGATTTGAATGTGATTAAAATAGGGGGTTTTCTTTTCTTGTGTCTTATTCAGACTACCACTTTTTTGTGGTCAGAAATTAAACAACACGGAAAAAAACTTGTCTGTTCAAGACTGTAAATCATGTCTATGCTGTACTGCCAGACACAAAGATCAGTGTTAGTGTTTTGAGGTGCGAGTGCCTTTAAACCGAAGTTTCTAAACTCATATGTTGCTTACCTACTTATTAAAAAAGGGCAGTATTTATACTTGAATTCAGACTTGATTTTTAAAGTAAAGATTAAAGTAAAGAAAATTTATGTTGCTTTAGCATTTGATGTGAAATCCTAAATAGCAATTTTAAAGAATCTATGTATGGCATCTAATTCTAGCCACCAGCATCATTACATTCTGTGAGTGTGTCACAGGTACTGTACAGTTTTTTGTCTACAACCAGGTTTACGAATCTCACAGGATCATAGAATGGTTTGAGTTGGAAGGGACCTGTAAAGATCTAGTCCACCCCCCCTACCATGGGCAAGGACGTCTTTCACTAGATTATGTCACTGAAAAGACCCACCCAACCTGACCTCAAACACTTCCAATGATGGGGCATCTGCAACTTCTTTGCACAGCTTTTTCCAATGTCTCACCACCCTTATCATAAAAAAAAAACAACCAAAAATCTTATGATCAATCTAAACTTGTTGTCTTCCAGTTTAAAACTGTTGCCCCTTGTTCTGTCACTATAGGCCTTGTTAAAACGGCTCTGTCAAAAAACCTCTCCATTATCATGAGTGATTTTGATGTGAGGAAAATGTTAGCATTTGTTTGCAAGTGTTTTGATATTCTGCGGAATGATTGCCATGAGTCATTCATAGAAAAATACAGTACAGCTTCTACAACCTGTTTCCTGCTAATCTGGGAATGTAACAGCCTGCTCTGGGGTAAAAATGCTATTTCTCCTGACTCAGTCCGCAGTAATTACTAGATGACACTGAAAAATCATCTTTTAATCTCTTTAAGGAGCACTGTCCATTGGCTTGGGGAAATATAAACATGTTTGATTACACAGACACTCTTGTATCGGGGAAGATGGCTTTGAATCTTTGGGCAGTACCTCATGGGCTGGAGGATTTGTTGAATCCTATTGGTGTTACTGGATCAAATCCAAACAAGGTGAGTATTTGCATGCCAGTTTCCTCTTCAGGAGTACGTTTCCAAAATATGCTGCATTATATTTAGTATCATTCAACAGAAAAAGTAATTGAAATTCCCTTTATGTAGGAAACTCCATGTTTAGAGCTGGAATTTGATTGGTTTAGCAATCCTGTAAAGTTTCCAGATATGACGGTGATCGAAGACCATGCCAATTGGACTATTTCACGTGAACTGGGGTTTAACTACAGCTATGCGGGGCTGGTAAGGCAAACTCCCTTTCCAAGATTAGCTACTAAAATACAAAAGTATTTATTTTAGTAAGTATATTAGTAGTAAAGAAAACTTTTTTCATATATCCTTATGTCCAGAGTGAGTAATATATTCTCCTTTATATTACCAGTAAACTGACCTAATGTTTCACTGACCAACCAAAATGCTTTAAAGAGAAACTGTCTCACTGTGCAAACTGTTAGGGCCTTTTTGACACTTTTGTATTGCTCATTCAGATGTCTAAACTACTCAGTTTAACTTTTCAAAAGTTGTAATTCTCTTTCAATTATACTGTTCTATTTTGTTGCCATTCCATGTCTATAAGTTGGCTTTCCTTTGTAATCTACAGGTGCTTATAATGCTTTACTGGCTGTTTAATTGGGCTAGTTATGACCATAATTACAGGGAATTCTAAGGAAACTGATTGGCATACACAAGTGTAGTCCTTTATCTCCTCTCTTCTGTGAAGAAAATCTGTGCATTGACAATTTGGTTTTTGGTCAGGTAGAGCTTTCTTAAAAACACATTTTGTATGATTAAAAGGAGAAAAAGCAGTAAAGCTAAGAGTGCTATGTATTTAAAGACAAGGCTGTGAATTTAGTCGGTATGTTTTACATTTTCTTCTGGAGGCTGTTTCAAAGGCTTGAGAGTTTCCCCAAGAGAGCTTTGTGGTGTGTGTGAGGAAGAGTTTCTGGGTGGGAAGTTTCCCTGTGCCAAGAAGTGCGTAGGTGTCAGTAAGATTCCAGTCTGGAAATTCTGGTGACATTTATAACAGTCCCATCTCAACATATCTTGAACAAAGCGTTGTAGGCATTTGATTTCTCTTGATACTCTGCAGAAAGTCCATCATAACGTGGCGTGTCTGCTTATGGTATATATTGTGACTGAGCAGTGCTGCAGGGCTCTTAAGTGTTTAAGGACAACTGTCTTCTTGGTAAATAACATTCCTTTGCAGTAACACAGCCAATTACCTGGTCTTATATATGCTCAACTCACTGTTTTGTCCATACGTAGGCAAAAGTAGAAAGTAGGTGAGGAGAACAACCTCTCACTTCAGTGACAAAGTAATGATCAACTCACACTTTACAATTAAAAACCCAACATTCTGAGGTAGAATGTCTCAAATGATTGCCTTTTCTTTTTTATGATAATCCTTAAGGTACTGTAGAAGAAGGTTGTAGTGGTTAAATATGGAGACAACCTAATTGCATCAATGACTAAGTTGACAGGGGAACAAACTGTGTATCATTGCTTTGTTCTCACTTTCTCATTATTCATGCCACTTTTCTTTCAACCCTCCTTGTTGTCTGCCAGAATCCTCTTATTACTTATCCTTTCTTAAATAATTTCATTAAATGTGTGGTAAGTTTGAACATCAATAGTTATCTCTTGGTATTGTATTAGTCCCCTTTATCTTTTAATGTGTGGTGTCTTCATAACTGAAGCCAAACTTTCCATAGTAGGTACTGTGCATATTTATAGCTGTTTGTAATATTAACTATGTTTAGGGAGTTAAAAGGCAATGTCTTGTTACTCAATCAAAAATAGGATACTAAATTACTGTGTAGCATTGGCCATATCTAAAAGAGGTAAAAAAGCCTTTCTGAAATGGTCAAAGTCAGCAAAGCAGTCACTGAGGTGTGATTTCTGTATAAATGTTTTTGTTACGATACAAAGAATATAACTTATTTAACCTTGAAATGCATTACACTGCATTTAAAATGAATGAATACACACTTAGAAGAGTTTATTTATAGGTCCATTAATATCTCAAATATGAAAGAATTTTCAAGTATTAAATCTAATTTACTGTCCCACAATTCATAGAATTTCAAGTTTTTGGTGTTGACCGCAACAGGATAAATGCATTTTCCTTCTGGGCTTGACCTAAACTATGATCTTTCTGATCCACTATGCAGGTACATTTTATACTTTTTTGACTTTCACTTGCTATTTAGGATGACTCTTTCAGAATCAAGAGGGATATGTACAATTAATCATTTGTTCAATATCAACTATTTGATCTTATGTCAGGAGTAGAGTGATTATGAAGTCATTTATCCATTAACTTCCTTACACAATGACTCTGGCTTTGCTACTTGCACTGTATCCATTACTATAACACTTAATGTGTGCTGGAAATTTTCCTGTGCCACATAGAGTAGTCCTGAATAATTTCCCACCACTTCTGAAACATATGGACTGGACTTAGAACAGTAATTAAAAAAAGTTAGTGCACCAAGATCTCACAGTCGTACTACTAACAGTGCAAGGTACTGAAAACCCTCTAAGTTGGTTGATTCATATCTTAATGCTAGTAGACATAAGCTTCAAGGCCAGAATATTCTTGTCCCATATAATAGCAGTGAGAACACAATGTTATGTGTTATACCATGTGGTATAATCTGACAACTGTTTTTGTATTTGTGCATATCCTTAAAAATGACACCATTTCACCTTTTAAAGGGTGCCTTGATCTCCTACCTGGAAATTTCAGATTGTTCTTTTCTTCAGCTTTTTTTTTTTTTAAGCTAGATGTGTTGGAAAAACTTTCTGTTTCAAAGTACTAGTTCAACCAGTTAAAAATTTTCATCAACAAAACTGACAGACAAAGCTTAGTTTGTTTTTTCTTAGTATCTTGTTTAATGTGCTCAGTAGAAATTGTCTAGAGAAGGAGCAGAACAAGAGGTGAAATACTGTGATTCTACAGTTTAAACATTTTGATCTTGAAAAAGAGTTGATCTTGTTCTTTTGTAGCAGTAGGTATCATACAGGTATAAAAATGTGAGTTCACTATAAAAACAATGTCAGCTCTCCTAGAATTTATGGGATAGCTTAATCATTTGTCCAACTTGTTAATTACAGTTGTACTTTATACTAAAGGCAATAGTATCAGCTGCTTAAGATTTATCTTTTTTGCAGTGTAATTGAGTCCATAGTTGAAGCCTTAGAAACTGCATCACTTCATATGTTGCTATGTGAAAAATGCATTAAATTAAGAAATGGAAAGTATAGGAGAAGAATTGAACTTGGCACTTGAGCTGTGAAAAATCAAGTAGTGGTAGTTTCAATACCTCTGCCATCGGTTTAAACTGGTTCTAATAAATTAAGTCTTAGAAAAAATAACTTCAATGTGTATCAGTTCTGTTTTCTGTGCTCTTTGGGAAATATCTTGTACTAAACCTGGTGAATATTTTCCAGTGTTCCTGTTAATCACTTTCCTACAGTATTCTACCTTTTATTTTCCTAGCTTCATCCCCATATTCTTTTTCAGTTCTGCTTCTTTTTCATTCCTTTCAGCAGCTCTCAGTAACCTCAAAACTGGAGATAGAAATGACCAGTTTCATTTTGTGCTGCGTTTTGTTCATCAGATGTCAACCGTTGCTGTTTCTTCACACACCTGATTTAGTTGAAATGTACCTCTTCTTGTCCTGGTAGTGACTAAAAGCAATTGTAGGAATCAAAGGCTTAGTCTCTATTTTTAAAATGCAAGTCCTCAGTTATAACAAAAGAAAAGAAGGTAGTATTGCATGACATAGGCTGTTGCTATGCTGTTAAAATACTTCGTGTATGTTTTATGGAAACAGAAGGAAATATGTGGAGGGTTAATGGACCACTTTCTCTTTGCAGAGTAACAGAATAGCTAGAGATAATGAATTAAGAGAAAGTGACAAGGAGCAACTGCGAGCCATATGTACACGAGATCCTTTGTCTGAAATCACTGAGCAAGAGAAGGACTTCCTCTGGAGTCACAGGTATTTAAACAACAATAACCAAACCAAAGAAAAACCCTTGTTGGCACAGTCAGACTTCACCCCATTCACTCCAAATTTGTCATGATTGTCTTGGGTTTTGCTCCCTTTTCTTTCTTCTGTATTGTTGGGGTTAGTGTTTTAGAAAAGGATTAAAGCATTCTGCATTGTATGTCTTGGTTCGTAAGCCAATGGAGGAAAGTAAGTTGTTGAATTAGTTTGTTTCCCTGTTACTGTACGTCATGCATGGATCCTGACACCATCCTGTGGTATCGATTGGATTCTGCTGACAAAGGAAGGAAAAGGTGCAAGACTTGAGGGGACATAGTATGTGGTTATCAAAGCAAAAAGGACATTTTGTACACACAATTTTTTTCTCTTTCACAGGCACTATTGCGTGAATACTCCAGAAATTCTGCCCAAATTACTCTTGTCTGTTAAATGGAATTCTAGAGATGAAGTGGCTCAGGTAATGTATAGCACTGAAGAAGTTTTCAGTTTTGATGAAGCTTTGAAATATACTATTTTAAAGGAAAGTTCTGGAAGATAAAAACATGTTATGTGTGCATGATACACTGAATGTGAACTTAGATGATTCAAGTTGCCACTGTAACTGACTGATCAGTCTGGTCCAAAAGTTCTTGTCCTTTAGCTCTGTTTGAGTCTTAGGATTTCTCCTTGGTGGCATTACTGGGATTCTTCTTATGTTACTGATTTGTCAATTAGAGTTAAGTGTGAGGTTTGTTTTCATTCTTTTTATAGTGGATAAAATAACAAAGTGAGCTGGCAACTGATACCAAATTGTTTATTGAGAAAGGATTAGCGAGTAAACAGCTTCTGCTCAGAAGCAATTTGTGTCTGATGATACCTTCTAATGGCTGTGTATTAAACTTCTTCCTAATGAATGCAAATGTGTAATGTGCATGGGCTTCTTGTCCACAGATGTACTGTTTGGTAAAAGATTGGCCTCCAATCAAGCCAGAGCAAGCAATGGAGCTTTTGGACTGTAATTATCCAGATCCAATGGTGCGAGCTTTTGCAGTTCGCTGTCTAGAGAAGTACTTGACAGATGACAAACTGTCTCAGTACTTAATCCAGCTAGTACAGGTATATAACATATTCTGGTATACTTGATGTCTTGTATATTCTGTGATCACAGGGGCTTAAAATACAACAGAATTTAAGATATGTGAAAAAGAGGTCAGCAAAAGTATCTGTTTGCATTGCAGATTATTTAGTAAGAGGAGATGAAATGTAGTGCATTCTCTGTGGTTGTGCTGTGGTTTTGCTTGTTGATATTAAATGCCAAAATTGTGCAGAGATGCAGAACTGTTCTACCAACTGGAACAGGCAGCTACTTCAGCTGTCCTAACATATGGGAACGTGTAAGCAGAAGCATCTTCTCAAAATTTTGAGCAAGTTGAGGCTAAAATATTTGGTGACTATAAAGGAAGCATCAGATGGTAAGTTCCTGAAACAGAGGCAGCCAATACATTGTTAGTAGATACTGATCAAATCCTAACATGTGCCAGTATTAATACCAAGATCAGTCATTCTACAGAATTTAATGTAAAACATAGCTTGCTTTTTATTTAACTGCCTTTAATTTGTATGTTGTTCATAGAAATAATAACTGCAGCTGATATTTTTTGTTCTCTTTATCTTCAACTAGGTTCTGAAATATGAGCAGTATTTAGATAATCAACTTGTGAGATTTTTACTCAAGAAGGCACTGACCAATCAAAGGATAGGACACTTCTTCTTTTGGCATTTAAAGTAAGCTTAATATCATGCTAAAGGGTGGTGGGATTCCTATTATCTGTAAGCAATTAGTTGTTCTAAAGGCTTTGGCATACTGACTGTCCTTTTTTAAGGAAAAGATTACCACTGAAGGTTTGGGTTTTATATTGGTTTAGTTTGAATGCATAGTTTGGTAATAGAAGTCATATCTTGCAGTTTCAAAAGCTAGTTAATACTAGATACTTAGTCTTGTACTTCTTTTTATCTAGCAATGATTATTCTAGAAGCAGGGTAGTCTAAGATTGCTGGAAGCCTACCCTGTTGTTAGCTGCTTACAACTTTGACAGATTTCTGCTGTTTGAACTTTTTGTATGTCAGGTCCCCCACCAGCCTTTTCCAGAAAATTTTAGAAATAGTTGAGGCTAAAGAAAGCCACCCAATTTGACCAGATAAGGCTTTGAAAAATAACTGTTCATACATGCTTATTAAAGACTTTATAGAGCTTGATGGCCAAAATATCTGTTCTTCCTTAGTTAACATGGTCTTTGGTAATTCCTGGTGTTGAGAAGGCTGAGCATAAATTGGTCTGCAGCATACACTGTATTGTAGCTAGGTCTCACCTAAAAATGCTGTTCTAAGATACTGTAATCAGACACAAAAGTAAAATCAAGGAGTCTTTGGTGTGATTTCAGTTTTCTGTTTCCCTTGGTAATTGAGGACAATGAAATAAGTTGCCTGATTAACTTGTTTGAGGGGTATATTTTAGGACTGTGCAAAGACTGAGTGTAGGTAAGAGCAATGAAACTAGAAGGGCCGCAGCCTGGGATTGGCTAAATGAGACAAGGAGAAAATTAAACAGGTTAGCTTTGCTCTCGGCAAAGAAGTCGGGAACTTGAGTTGAAACATTGAGGTTTCCTATGGAGTTTCTGGGAAGCACAGATTTTGGATAAAGGCAAGGGGACAGGATGGAGCAAGAAGGAATGGGGGGAAAAGCCTATAAACTCTGGATACTTAAGTCTGATCAGTCCAGTCGAAACAGTGAGTTGTGGGAGGTCAATACAAGTTCTTTACCTGAAAAGAAAGATCCATAAACAGCCCTCAGGAAGATGTTACAGGTATAGCTTCATTTTTGGCACCTCTAAGTGGTCTTGTCTTTAAGCTATAACTGTTCTTCCTCTCTGTGTAGGTCTGAAATGCACAATAAAACTGTAAGTCAGAGGTTTGGTTTACTTCTGGAGTCCTATTGTCGAGCGTGTGGAATGTACCTAAAGCATCTGAGCAGGCAGGTGGAGGCTATGGAGAAGTTGATTAACCTCACAGATATTCTCAAGCAGGAAAAAAAAGATGAGACCCAGAAGGTATTATCAGCTGTCCACATACCAAAACTGTTGCTGCTGAGTCACAGGAATTACTTAGAACTGTGTTTTACTTGATTAACTAGAAAAGTATTAATGCTAACTTGAGTAGATAGTCTGTTACCCTAGAAGCTGTACTATTTGCTTTGTGCATTGCCACTGTCTACCTCTTAAGGCAATAGAACTAAAATTAAAGTTTCAATTTGTGTAATATGTGGCTAAGCTGAGTTGCTTTTGTTGGAACTGTGTAAAACCATGCTTTAAAACCAAAGCTAAAATCTGATACTTATCTTCATTTACATGTAATTAGTGTTCTCAAAACCTGAATGTGATTATTTATCAGGTACAGATGAAGTTCCTTGTTGAACAAATGAGACGGCCAGATTTTATGGATGCTTTGCAAGGCTTTATCTCTCCTCTTAATCCTGCACATCAACTGGGAAATCTTCGGTATTGTCTTCAATTTTGAGATTTGGCTAGATGTCTGAGGAAATACTTAGTAATGTTAGCATTAACAATGTTAAGGTTAAAAATTAACATACTAAATATTAGTATCTTCAAAGTTAACTGAATAAAATTTGTAGCAGAGTAATTCATTGCGAGTGAAGTAGTTTCAATGTAACAGCTTAACAAATTAGGGAACAACATGACAGTTAGCTGATCCCTTAAGGTGACAGTTTTTCCATTTTTAAGGAAATGTACACAAAGTAAGTATTACTCAGTCTGCAGTCCTGTTTCTATTTGTAAGGAACACACAAAACTTACAATATAGCCAACTTTTCTGTTGGGCTGAGCAAATGGTTAGCATTGTACTTGCTAATTTAAATTTGAAGCTGAAAGTAAAAGTGGTTTATTGTCGGTTACCCATGCATCTTTAATTTGATACTAGTTCAAAGGGTTTGAAGAGAACAGGGACAACTGAGTAGTATTATAGAGACATGGTACGCAAATCAAATTGTGCATATTTCACAGAAATCTTATCTCTTTTATAGGCTTGAGGAATGCAGGATAATGTCATCTGCAAAAAGGCCCTTGTGGTTGAACTGGGAAAACCCAGATATTATGTCTGAATTGTTATTTCAGAACAATGAGATAATATTTAAAAATGGAGATGGTAAGGAAAAATAAGTGTAATTCAAAAGCTACATGTTTGTTAATTTTCCTAACCTGTTTAGTATTTGTTTCTAAGCATATAAAGTACATATATTGAAAAAAAATTTCTAAAAAAAAAAAAAATTATCTGAGCAAAGCAATTTTCTCTTCCCAAAAAATTAAGCATGCACAAATAAGTATTTGTCTCGGTCACGTGCGAATTTTGGATGTTCTAAGAGGCTCAGTCTGCTGAGGTGGAACGTGGCACTATACCTTTTTTTTTTACTTGAAAATGTCTTCAAGATATTACAGATGTGTAATTTCTAAATCCATTGTCATGTTTTTAGCATATACTTTTAAACAGTTTTGAAAACGCCACCACAAATTTGTATTCATTCTCAACTATTTCAAATCTGCTTTTGAGAGAACAACACGTACGCTAAACTCTGCAAGCCTCGTTTCCTTTAGGCGTCCTTTCGGGGGGAAAAGTAAACTAAGATGTAACAAAGTGTTCCAGTGTTATGAAATTTGCAATCTCTCTGTGTTTGACTATTCCAGACTTGCGTCAGGACATGTTGACACTTCAGATAATTAGAATTATGGAAAACATCTGGCAAAATCAAGGTCTTGATCTTCGGTAAGCATTTGAGGTCATTCTCAGGCAATACTGTTCTTAATGGGTTTTGCATTGGTTTGTAACCAGAGATTGCTTCTGTTGTCCCAAGGGTAATAAATGAAATGCTATAAATAAGCATCTTGGTGCATGCTAGAGCAATTTCTATTTATTTTTTTAGATAACCTTCAGTTAGCTGAACTATTGGATTCCGTAAAGATAAGATTGTATTTGAAAAATACTTAAATCTCATTCAAGTGGGTATGAGGGATCTACATACCAGGAATGGCTACAAGGACTAACACACACTAGCTACACTCTGATCTGCTGATGGGATCTGTAGGATTTGCTTTGAACAAGCTGCCAAACGTGCAGCCCTGTTGAGCGCTGATTCTTTGTAGTTGGTATTTTCATTTCAGTACACAAAGCAGGTATTACCCAGTCTCATATGCATGCAGCTTCTCCACCTCTAAATAGTCTGTGGGTACAGTAGCTTCTGCAGAATGCCACTCAGGATAAACTATTCTGCTTCTGGAAAACTGATGCTAGACAGATTGCACTTCCAAATATGTGTTAGCTGTGTGGTAGTGTTTTGGGTGGTGGCATAACAGAGCTGCCTCCTTTGCACTGTCAGTTCTCATTTCCTCATCATCTAGATGAAAGGACCTATTGATCTACATGGTCTCTTATGTCTCTGTCTCTGTGGTACAGAAAGTCTAACAGTCCTTAAGAAAATAGATAAGTCTGTTTCTTTGACTTCCAAATCAGACTTTCATCTAAAAATGCAAGTGTAGATAGATATAAATACACTTTTAGTACCTGCAAATAACGTGCTGTTAGTCCAGAGTGGAGAAGCCCACCTTGACAGCAATACCAGCAGTCAAGTCTGCCACTCACTACACATTGCACTGGTGTTCCACAGACTCTTAGGCCTAATACAAAGCCATGGTAGATTCTTTTTTCAGGGGTTTTTACCGTGGCATCACAAAAAAATAAAAATAATCGATACTCTAGTGTTCTTACAAGGCTGTTTTACTCTATAGGTACAACACTTTTCACTCCAGAAAGGAAACTTCAGGAGAGAAAAGGGCTGCTTTTAGGTATATGACCCTCTCTCCCAAATGTTAACAGAGGATGTTAAACATGGTAATGGCCATTGTTCAGTCTTTGAATAAAAGACTGGTTTTGACTTGGTTTTCTCACATAAAATGTTTTGAACATAAAAGAAATACAGACTTTGGAGAGCTTGAGGAAAGAAACCTGTGAAAGAAAAGGGAGGAAGAGGAATTAATTTCTTGTATCTGTAAAGAGAAAAATGGGCAACCAAGATTATCCTTTGAGTTTTACTTACAGATTACAAAAACATGATTTATGATGCTCTTCAAAGAGTCTATGAATAAACACCTGTTTACAGGTAGTCCATTAACATGTGGCTGAATGGAATGTTGCTGACTATAGATTCCAGTTAGTTTTGTAATGTGTTCAGGTAATATTCAGAAACTCATTTTGAAGGTCCCATGCTGGTTTTACATACAAAGTATTTCCTGCTACTTGTTTACAGTAACCCATAAAATCCTAACATTCATTTTCTGAATGCTTAGATTCTGTCTCTAGTACTGCACTTTGAATATAGTTGAATAGATCTTGTTTAAATCATACTGAATGCCTTTTTAAGGGTTTTTCCAATGTATTGGCCATTGTTGGCCGTTGGCCATCCCAAGGCCATTGTTAATAAAATTTTGCTTGAACCTTTTGTCTTGATACAAAACTGAAGAACAACATTGGTGGATACAGTAGCTGACATGTTACTGTACTGATATCTGGTATGTTTTTTCCACGGGACTAATGATAATACACCTATAAAATGTAAAAACCAGATTTTCATATCCTAAAGTAAGTAACAGATGACTTACCTGATAAAGGTTATCAAACATGCCAGTTGCTCGCTGTCTTCAAACTTAACTCTAAAAAAACCCCTTTGTTTCAGGATGTTGCCTTATGGTTGTTTGTCTATTGGTGACTGTGTGGGACTCATCGAGGTAGTGAGGAGCTCTCATACGATCATGCAGATTCAGTGTAAAGGAGGCTTAAAAGGAGCATTGCAGTTCAACAGCCATACATTGCATCAGTGGCTCAAGGACAAGAACAAAGGAGAAATGTGAGATTTCCTGTTCTGTGTTTTTCTTGTTCATGTGCTCTTTTGGATGGAAACTTCAAGAGATCTAAAGTTCGTGAAGTGGGAAACTTATGTCCATCTGGTTTTGTTGTGGTTTTGTTTTTTTCCCCTGCCCTCATTTGTCTACTATTTCTGCTTGTAGCTCTTTTAGTGAGCTTGGGTGGCTGTGTGACTTCTCAGCAGTAAGGTGTAAGTTGGAGGCAGAACTGTGAAGATATGGCTTGTCTGTATTTTAACAGTAGCTTGTCAAGATGAAAACTACTGGCTTTAAAAGTGGGGCAGTCACTTTAATAGCTAGTTTACTGTTCTGTGATCAAACTACAAGTACTTCTATTTTCTGAGTATGCTGAATTTATTCCTGACTTTAATAAAGTGATGAAGTCCAGGAACCCTGTTGCATTGAGAGAAGATAGTAGCAGTTGGGTCTTTATGAGGAGGAAAAAATAAAAAAAAATTAAAAATTGCACTTTTATATTATTAGAATATTGGTAGGAATGTCTCTTGTCCTTTGTTTCAATAGGTATGATGCAGCTATTGACTTGTTTACACGTTCTTGTGCCGGCTACTGTGTTGCTACCTTTATACTGGGCATTGGTGATCGCCACAATAGTAACATCATGGTAAAAGATGATGGACAAGTAAGACACATTTTTCTAAAAACATAGCCTAATGTCCTCTCTCACTTTGATATGAGTTTATTTTTTAAAAAATCCATCTAAACTGTAAGTAAATGATCAATTTTACTATGACATCATTTAAACAATGAATTGCTAATCTTAAAATACCTTTCTTCTGTCTTTCCAAGCTGTTTCATATCGACTTTGGGCACTTCCTTGATCACAAGAAGAAAAAGTTTGGTTATAAAAGGGAGCGTGTGCCATTTGTCTTAACACAAGACTTTTTAATAGTGATTAGTAAAGGAGCCCAGGAATGTACAAAAACAAGGGAGTTTGAAAGGTGAGCCTTTTTTTAAAGTGTTTAACTTCCAGAGTATTTTGTACCTAAAATGCACTTTACTAGTGGTGATGTTTATTTATTAGACCTTTTAACTGAAAAGTAGTGTTTTAATTGGCTTGCAGTGGGTATGTTCTAATTCTTTAGTTGAAGACCAGGTTTTAAGTTTTAGTGTCTCTGTGAATGCTGCACTGAAGCTTTTTTGCATTTTTTTTTTCTTAACCTGACTGAAATTAGCTATTTTAGCATACATAGGCATTTCTTGCCCAGTGTTGTGATATAGCAAATGCTCTTCTTTTCAGTGTGTTCTCCAGTGTATCTAAGGCTACTGCGCTCATAAAACTACAGGAGAGAAGTGCATCTCTCATGATAACCAGGACAGCACTGTTAGCAGCACTTATATCATGAAATGTGTTTTGAAATCTGAAGTGTCAGTAGCAGTGACTAAAATGGCTCTGTGAACTCCTGTGAACTTGTGTGGAACGCTCGTATGAATTGCAAATGAAGTTAAGGCTAGAACGTCTGTCTTCAGTTTGGCTATTGTGTTAGTCTAATCTGCTAATTCTTACAGAAATGAAGATAGCCTAAGTAGGAAGATGAGGATATTTTCTCAGCAACATTATGGTGTTCTTATTAGATTGAGACAGCATCTAATATGGACATACACTGAGCTTTTTTATTCCTCTGTCTGTTCCAGGTTTCAGGAGATGTGTTATAAGGCTTATCTAGCAATTCGGCAGCATGCCAATCTCTTCATAAATCTTTTCTCTATGATGCTTGGCTCAGGAATGCCAGAACTGCAGTCCTTCGATGATATTGCATACATCCGAAAGACCCTTGCATTGGACAAAACTGAGCAGGAAGCTCTTGAGTACTTTATGAAGCAAATGAATGATGCTCACCATGGTGGCTGGACAACAAAAATGGACTGGATCTTCCACACAATAAAGCAACACGCTTTGAACTGAAATGAAAGCAAAGAAAACAAGAACTGATAGCCTGCTCTGTGGGTCCTGCACTGGTAATACCCATTAGCAGCAAAGACTGGTTGCATAGGAATTGCACAAACCACGAACAACATTAGAATTTATGGCAAGAAAAGACATGAACTGTTCAGACAACTGTCGAAAAATGATGTAAAACAGGGTTTCAGATGGCACTAAAATTGTACACTTCAAAAATTAAGCTTTAGTATGATGTGTGACTTCATGTTATGCCTTAAGCCCAAAAAGGTAAACCTGAAAGAATGTTTCCTTTTTTATTTGATAGGATAAAATAGAAGGAAAAAGAAGATAGTTCTAGCATGAACATAGAGTCCATCACATATTACCTTAGATCTGGTACAGTAGGTAGACACTATGCTGGATTGAGAAGAGTGGAAAGAAAATTGAAGCGATAGTGAACATTGACGTGCAGCATAGTTCAAAGGGAAGGAGTTTTAAGCTCAAAGATCTAAAAACAATAGTGAGAGGACAGTGCCTTTTAAATGTGCTCAGAGGCATTAACATTTATGGGGTTTAGATGACCCTTTGATTTCTGGGTCTGTCATCTGCACAGTTTCTGACAGCAGTAGGACATAGGCCCATGGTGTTTCTTCTGCTCAGTATTTCTAGGGGTGCAATTCATACCTTCACAAAGAAACTCCCTATCATCCCCAAAAACTGACTAGCCTGGAAATTGAATGGTCAGAATTGGGTTTAGTGCAACGGAGAGTTGTAGTGTTCATCTTAGGTTTGCTTTAATCTAACTTGAACTGAACAGATTTTTTTCATACATGTTTTCCAGAACCTAAAGAAAGGTGAGTTATTAAAATTATTGAAAGATTATTTTTTTATAAAGGCTATTTATATAATAGGAACTATTATTAATATATATTCTTTATTTACATGATTTGTCCGATATTCACTCTTTTAATTTTGCAGCCCAGTTCTCTCTGTCCAAGACTCGTTTCCATTAACGTCACTGAAGGTGACCAGATAATGCTCCTAGGACCAAATTCAACCCTGGTGAAAGAGGACACAAGTATCATTGAAGTAGTGGGAGACAGACCCACTAATGCCAGAGGTGAACTTGGCCTAAATCTCTTCAAAAATTTTTGGGCATCACTCTTCACATTACTGAAGTGATATGCTGGCTCTTCAAGGAACGCACGTTTAAACCCTCAGTCTTTGGGTCCACCATTTCTCCTCTCTTCCTCCTTTGGAAGTGGTTGTTTAATCCAGTAACAGAAACATCAGAAATAGCAATTTAGATTTTCAATATGATCAATAATTAGCAGTTCAACATACAGCTGATATGCTGGCTAGCTCAAAGCATGCGGAGTTAACAAACATTCTATAGCTTTGTCTGTTTTGTGTGTGTGTGTAATATATATTTGTAAATCTAGTTGTTGTCCTCTAACACAATTATGATGTGTGCAATCAATTAAATTGGCACCACTTTTTGAAACTGTTCAGAGTACCAAGGATTTCAGATTGCCCTTATGCACAACTTCAGGTAGGACTGTTTTTCTAATTATTAAACAGGTTTTTTAATTAATCAAGCCCATGATTCTGAGGGTGAGGTCCACCTTAACATGTTAAACTTGCTAGATTGGCAGTACTTGGAGTGAATTCCAAAGGCTTTCAGGGGTTCAGCTCGTTCACTGGCAAACACGCACCGAGGTGCCACTCGGAAAGTGCAATACCATGTGTAATATAAAATATGCTGACAGCTGGGTTTAGATTAGAATATAAGTATATAAATAAACTGTACTTCGTGCAGGCTGTACTGATGAGGTAATGAGTGGTTGGCTTCATTTAGGAAATTGTAATATATTAAAAATGTGCAATCAATTACATTATGAAAGACTGGGGATTGTAAAGTTGAGACTTTGGTCTTTCAAGACACTTTCATAGTCAAGATCCTGCAGTTGATTACTGCACACACGGATGCTTGATGTCATGGGGGGAAACCTGGTTTTGTGAAAACTACAGAAGTTCCAAGAATAGTATGGAGAATGTGAAGTTTTATTTCCTTGGTTCTACTAAATATTTTGGAGCAGTAGTCTAATAGACTTCCCATTACTCTTCGTATTGACTGTTACATACTCCTTTCTGCTCATATGAATTTTTAACTCCTGCTAACCTTGGTCATACTTTCTAGAGCAAAATTACCCTTGTATGTATTACTTTGCAATCAACACTCTAATGGTTTAGCTCTTTTAAAACACGGCTTAGTTTCGGTTTAAATCTGGTTCACAAAATCTGAAACCCTGTTGGCTGTAACTCTTAATTTACACAGAACTTGCACAAATGCCACATTAGGTGCTATATTATCCTTATTTATCTGGTATTGAAACAATGCTTTACCTCGTTTATCTAAGAGATGATCAGCTTTCTCCAGCCTGGATGAAAAGATCAGCTCAAGTGTATTGGATGTCATGAGCCCAACTTCTTTTGTAGTTTGCCCCCTCCTAGCCATTTACTTCTGTAAATATGACTGTAAATGTCTTTCAGTTCAAGCATACAGTGTTCTGCACCATTTTTGCACAAATGTATGAGGAATCGGGCTCTCTTTCCAAAAGTTACTGCAACTAAATGCTGTGCATGAGCTATAGAAGTTATTGTGAACATCAAATACTAACAGAAAGGAAACTTCGTAGTGATACAGGCATACTACAACTCGGACTAATTATAGCCTTTAAATTTTAAAAAAAAAGTAGGAGAAGCTTATGGGCTCTAAGCAGTTGTTCTTCCCATAACCAGGATGGGCATTTGAAAAACATTCTGCCAGTGTTTCAGGAAAAGTAATCTTATTTTAGCTTCAAAGCATTCAGTCCTAATTACCTTATCCTGTTATGCCAGTTTTGTGCTGATGTAACTTCACTGGAGACAGTGGAGGTACTATTGACTTACATGGGTGTAAATGAGAGGATGTCATCTGTTCTCAGTATCAGAAACAACATCTGCTTACAGACTGAACGCACCTGCAACTGAGCTCTATATTTTTACAGAGATTGCTTGGAATTTGGATTTTCATGTTTTAACTATTCCCATTTCATGCAGATTTGAAAATGTTCCTTTATTCTGAGAATCAGCTGCACAAAACACTAAGTAGCTTATTTTGAGCTTGAATTGAACACCTTGCTCCTGCAAAACTTTGTAGTAGGACTGCCAGAGCAAGGAGCCCAGGACTGGGCCATATGTTTTATTACAAAGCATTAGGAAATGGTGATTTAGTGAAATACAAATTTAAGAACAGTAACTTTTTTCAACTGTGAAACTGTTTGATTTAAGGACAGAACAGACTGCTGATGATTAGTTTTTCTTAAAAACATATCCTTTTCTTTTCCAAAGGTAGCAGAAAAAGCACTTGTACTGACTTACATATGCACACTTTGCTGTTCTGAAGGGGTGCATTAGTAGTTTTTCATAGCTGAAACTGACTTTCAGTACAATTTTGAAAATTCAAGAAAAAGCATTTAAATAAAACCAAAAGTGTTAGTGGTTTGGCATCTGGTGAAGAAGATACAAGCCTACATATTGAGGGCAATATAGAAATTACCAACCTTGTAGAGAACTTTGTATGTGATGACCCTGCTGTTGGTGGTTTGGAGGGTTGGTTTTGGGGGTTTTTTTTCCAACTTTCCTTTTTATGTAAAATACTAAATGCCCTTTAGTCGTAAGTAGCCCATGTTTGTTGACAATTTGAAGGTATTTTCTTTGCTTTGTCATTTTATAGCTGGCATGTTCCACCATCTGTTCTTAATACTTGTGAACTCTTCCTGTTTTGCATGTCTGTACAGGTTGCAGACCTGGGCTGGACCCATTCAAAAAGCAATTATCAAAAAAGCCACTTGAAATTACTACTTTGATGGTTTTGACATCTTTGAAATGCTTCAAGTTAATGAAAATGGTGTGGTATTACAGAAAGAATTGTAACTTGCTGCTTCTAAGATTTATTTTCTTTTTTAAACTTCCATGTTTCTTTCTCTTCTTTTAGTTTTACTTGAATGGAAGAAGAACCACACTTTTTTTTTTTTTTTAATACTATATAGCTGTGGATGTTGTTGCAGATTGTTGAATCCCAACTTAATTTTGCAATACATGTTTCATACAAATAATGATTTTGTATCTCTTTTTTATGCTGAAAGTTGTCTCAATTGAGGTGAGGCTCTATCTGTCCAAAATGATGTGTAGGTCACAACCCCTGCAGTTGGTGTGGGGTTTTGGGGTTTGTTTTGTTTCATTAACATCTGTGTTAATGAAGGGAAGCCCACTGGAAACTGGATGTAGAAGGTTCTCTGTCTGTGTATGCTAACTACATCTATTGGTGTTCGAGAAATTCTGATTTCACTTTATGCTCATATAACACTGAGTTCATCAGAGTCACTCTGGATTCACAACAGCATATGAGATCAGAATTAGACTATAATATATATATGTCCTAGATTACTTATTCATGTGATTTAATATGAAAGGTGTTCTCTTAAAGATGAATGCTTGCCAGCAGCCCAGTTAAACACCTGACAGTTTAACTTTGAAATAGTCTTTATCAGCTAGCCTTTTTAGCTCTCCAATTCATAACTGTTGTAATCTTCTCTATAGTTACTTCCATTCTTGCAACTTCAGGATTTTTGCTTGCTAGCTTAAATTTTTCCTCTTCTTACTCTGTATAGTACAATGTCTTGTTGAACCCACACTCAGGAAAAAGTTATTTTTAATTTGCAGTACAGTATTCTTGACTTCAGAACTTGATAGGGTAGATTTTTAAAATTGAGGTCTTTCTGTGGGAGCATTCCTGACTCAAAACTAGAAGTGGATCCCTCTGTCCCTATCTCTTCCCTTTCCTCTGCAACACCCCTCTCCCCTAAAAAGGGGCATGCCCATAGCATGAGAACAACATATTCTAAGAGAAGATCAGTTGAAGCAATGCTCTGCTTATGCTTTGGAGCTGGCATTCCCATTGGTTTGTATAAATGTCTTTAAGTGTCCTTACTGTCACTTCTGTATGTAATGCAATAGTTCTTCAGCATAAAGAAGGCCCAAAATACACTATTCTATCTTGACTCTGAAATTCTGATGCCAGTTCTATAGTAGGTGTGAACTGGTTTAGGAACCATTTAGTTCAGTAACTGCATCAATTTTGTGAGGAACTTGTTCCAGTAATAAAATTAATCACAATTAAACCTGACTTAATTGTATTGCTGAATTTTAGAAAGCTTAATTCAAACAGAAGCTGTTTCTCCTAAGAGTCTTATGTCTGCTGTAGTTCAATTAATCCTTAAGAGCCAAACCACTGCAGTCTCATTCTGCTTTGTTTCTTTGGTTTAAGTACTTTTAATCTATTCCCAGGCTGTCCAGACTTGTCTTATTGTTTCATTTTGAGGCAAGGGAAAGAAAAGGATGGGAAGAAGAGATGAATCTTCCTCTTGTCTGACAGCTGCTGTGGTCCAAGTTCTTCTCTTGTAAAGATAAATGTGTAATTCATCATCTGGGAGTATCATCCTTTCCCCTTGTCCCCTCACACCTCTGCAAGTTTTAACTGTGAATATCTACATACATTTCAGTAATCCACAGGAGTTAAAATATATATGGCTGCAGCTTGGTGTCCTGGATTCTCAGGCTTGAGATTTTGAAAGTATTGTCATTGCAACTGGCACCACAACTGCAGGAGTTTTCACAGACCCACACAATAGTTGAGATCGTCTAGTCCAGCCACCCTGTTTGAAGCAGGGTCACTAGAGCAGGTTGCCCAGGACATCGTCCAGTTAGGTTTAGAGCCTGACCAAGAGAGAAGAATCCACGGTAAAAGTTTGTTCTTAATGTTTATATGAAACTTCTTCCATTTCATTGCCTAATGTCCTTTCAGTGGGCAGCACTGAAAAAAGCCTTACCCATCATCTTCACTCCAAGTATTTATATACAATGACAAGATGCCCCTTGAGTGCTCTCTTCACCAGGCTTAGCACTTCCAGCTCTCTCAGCCTCCCCTCCTGTCCCTTCATCGTCTTCATGGCCCTTCACTGGACCTGTTCCAGTACATCCATGTCTGGCTCATACTGGGGAGGCCAGCACTCCAGGTGTGACTTCACCAGTGCTGAGCAGAGGGGCAGGATGAAGGCTCACCTCCCTCAACCTGCTGGTGATGCTCTTCCAAAGGCAGCCCAGGATCCTGTTGGCATTTTGGATAAATAGATCCCAGAAGGGTGTAATCTCTTGATGCACCAGAAGGAGAGTGTAAACACTCACCAGTACTTGAAATATCTTTTAAAAATGAGACAATTACCTTTGAAATAACCACTAGGGGAGGGGGGGGGGTATGGGAGGGCTACCATGTGTGTACCATTCTGTAATAAAGGTCCTATGGTAAAGTAGTTAGAAAGAAAGACAATTTTAGTAATAATGGGCCAAAAAAGTATTTACAGTATAGCAAGATGCATGTGTTGTCATGCTGAGAATAGTCTTGCAGTACTTCTTTTTTTTTAAAAAAAACAAACAACCACACAGTCCTTTTTCCCCTTCTGCTGTGCTACTCAAGTAACAAAAGTTTGGCCTATGATACTTATTGTAGTCCATGTTCATGGGAAAGTGTAAAAAGTCTGCTTTTTATTTATCTCTGCGGTCTGTAACACATGCTGTTTATTAAAAAAAGCTACTTTTGGTTTTTATCACTTTTGAGTGTTAATGTATATACTAACAACTAAATTAAAATAATATGGTTGGTACACTTGTGAATTCTGAAGTGAGAATTTGAGGAATCTTCAGTCTTGGAGGTGTGATTTGGTGTTGCAGCTCTACTTTTCAAAGAGGCTAGAAGAAAGGAGATAGAAATTGCATACATGGGTTAATTTGGGGGGGGGGAGGGGGAGAACAGATATAGAATTTGCATTATTTATGGGCTGGGAAGTCCTAGATGCACATGGCATTCATTCTTTTTACATGTTGATCCTCAAAATAAGTAATTTATTTTAGATGTGGGCTGTAAAAGTTGTGATAAGAGATCAGATGTTACTGATGTGTTTCAGCTGGATGGTTTTAAAGCCCCTGCTAAATCAATCTGGTTTGTTTTTTAAAAATATCCTTCTTTCATTACCAAAACTATATTAAAATAAAAAACAAAGTAGCTTGTATTTTTGTATCCAATATGAATTTTGAAAGAGTGAGAAACATACTTCCCAGTGAATAATTTTCCTAAATATAAGAGTGTGGGGCTGCAAATGGAACTGCTTCTGTGGATGTTTTAGTCTGCTTTGGACTTCAGTTGCTAACGAACTGTGATCGTGGGAGGGATTTGATTTCTCTTGCTGAGAATATCACTTTTTTGGAGAGATGAGGGAAGCGGGAGGGTTTTTAATCAGGTCACTTCTACATATCTTTGTCCCCAGTTAAGCTTTAAAGTTTGTATGCTGGTCAGTGCTGTTTCAGATCACTGCTGCCTAGCTTGAAAAGGGCTGCGTTCCAGCAAGTGCCCAGTCTGCGTGGGATTCAAACTCCACAATAAAAGGTGGACATCATTATCCTTACATTTATTTTGAATCTCAAGCTGAGCTCTGATACTATGATGGCAAATGATACTATGGTTGGGGATTTTGGAGTAGGTAGTTCAGTAACATGCACTAACAGGTTAAAATTCGCTATATTACAGCATAAGGTGAGTTTTACTTTTTTCTAGTAATTATGAAATGGTTATGAGAGGCTACTACCTTGTTTTAAATGCACAGGATGGTTCAGGGAAAGGGGAGCATTGGTTCTTGTTCAAACACAAATTTTACACTTTACTGCCAAGTAAAGTGATCACCAAAGCATCCAGAAGTTACGGAAAACTTGCAAAACGATGCTGGTGAAACAGAAAAATGATTTGCAATGTGGGCAGTTTGCTTCAACATAGGATCTCACTGAGCCCTCCTGATTCATTTAAAGCACAGTGTGTATCACATGGGCTTTTCTGTATTCCCAGTTGGAATGGATTCTAAGTCATTATAACCTGACTAGAGCTGTCTGAATATCCCAAGCATGTGATGGTTTAGAAAACGAGACTCAATTAGATTTTTCTGTCTAAAGCATTGATGACACTGTTTGATGCCTGTGAGTTTGAACTGCATCTGCAGCTTCAAAGGGGATCCTCCTCAGATGTTTTTCTTTCACTCAAAGTCTTGTCTTTTTATCTGACGTAGGTGGTGTTGGACTGTGCTGCTTTGTGTGGAGAAGCAATCAATCAAAAGGTACAGAAGGTGTGTTGTGCTTTATGTGGAAGTGACTTGGTTATCCTCGTTCTGTCTCGCCAAGCAGGACTGAATTCAAAGGAAAGGGTTTGTTTTGTGGTGTTTGGTTTTGGCTTTTTTCCCCCCTTGGCAAATTACAGATTGTGAATTCCCATTAGTGCCCTCCACTGGGAACTGGGGAAAGTGCCTTTTTCTTTTTTGAATATTTACATGGAAAACATTTTGGTGAATAGAGGGAGAAATATGTGAGCACCCATTTAGGTGGCTATAGCCAACTTATGAGAACTTTGTTGGGGACACCTTGTGTTAAAGCTCAGCTCCTGTGGTTGGAATAAACAGCAGAGAGCAAACTGATCTTGTTTGATTGGCAGTTCAGCTCAGGAGGTAATAGATACACCACATCTATTGAATTTCTGAGGGCTCAGCAGTGTGTCTTCAAAAGGATACCTTTGCTTCCATTCATGGTGCTTACCATCAAACCTTCTGTGTGATTACAGGATGAAGCTCTGTGGCTCTAACCAAATCAGATCACCCTAAAGACATGGTTCTGACTCTCAGGGTAAAGGCTAAAGGTAGGATTTTATAAACAGAGCAGGTCTCATCTCAGCTTCTGGATAATGAATGAAACTGGGGCTAGAGTCTCATCACTGACTCATCACTGGAGCAACTACACTAGGAATGTTGTGAATTCTCTGCTAATTGAAAGCTTGATCTTAAAATCGGGTAACTTCAGGCTAAGAGCAGAATAGCTCAATGGATGAAACACTTGGTAGAATTCCATGGTCTGTTTTTAGTCATCAAATTAAGTGACTGTAATGGTCTCCCTTGTGTCTTCAAAATAAATGACTTATTTTTCAAAAATAATAATACGCTGTTGAAAATACTCTGTGGGGAAATATAACCTACTGCTCCTTACTGTGGCATGAAAAAATACAACTGTGAGGAGGAAGTGAGCAAAAAGGGGGATTCTTTGATGATTATCAGTGGAAAACTTTGAAAAGGTGAAAGTTGCTCGTTTTAATTTTCCAGCCCTTATTTTATATTGCTTCTCCTAGTGCGTGGCTTTGAGGGACAGCTGCTACAGTGACACGAGCAAATTTGTGCTTTGTGAGGTTCTTGCTGTGACACCACGCGTAACAACATGTGTCTGGCGATGGCACCGACCTGCCCTGGGCAGAGCCTGGCGCGGGTCCTGGGTGAACTAAAGCAGAAATTAATTCATTTTAGGCCCCTCTGTTCCTATGGCGACGGGTGGGGTCTGGCGGGCCCGGCGCGGCCCCCAGGGGGCGTCATGGCGGCGGCCACCCCCCGCCCCGCCCCTTCCCCCGCGGGGAGCGCCGCGTCCGGAGGCGGCTGCGGCCGGTGGCTGGGCGCGGAGCGGAAGGTGAGTCCCGCCGGCGGGACAAGAAGGGAGCGGCCGCCGGCTTCGCCCGTAGGTACGGGCAGCCGCGTGGCTCCGCCGGTGCCCGCCTCCCGCCGGCCTTTCACCCCGCGGGGCGCGGCCCGCGCTCCGCTCACCGTCGCCCCACGCCCGTCTTAGCGCTGGCCCCGGCGCCATTCGGAGCGCGGAGCTGTGCCCGCCGAGGGAGGCAGCAATGACTCACGCTCCGCGGCGCGCTCGGGTCCCCCGCGCTGAGGCGGGGCTGGGCCTGCGGCGCTTCCCGGTGGCGGCTCCCGGCGGGGCCCTCTCCGCGCCGTCGGAGCGTGGCCGCGGCCTCGGCCCGACCCCCGCTCCGCGCCCCGCTGCCTCTGGCCCGGAGCCGCACGTTTGCCGTGCTCCCGCCCGCGGTTCCAGGCTGCGGCCTCCGCGCTAGGCCGCGGGCGGTCGGGGGCGGGGACCTGCACTGCAGGGCCTGGTGGAGCGCCCCCACAGCCGCACCGAGCAGCGGGAGCGGAGTACCGGGGAGAGCCGCCGGAGAGCACCGGCACGCAGGCGTTACCTGCCCAGGGGCTGGTCCCGGGGAGGAGGCTGGGCCGCGTTCACCGGGACAACGCGTCCTGCCGGGTGTAACTCACCGCTTCTCCCTCCCAGGCGGTGAGGGCCGTGAGAGAACGTTAAAAACCTGGGGTTCCTATGTTGTTCTCCCTTTAAAATAAAAGTTCAGACAAATTATGTCATCTCCTGAGAACAACATTTATGTGATGAGGGGCTTTTTTTTCTACTTTATTAATTTTGATGCTCTAAACCAAAATTAGCATCAACTTCTTATGTTGTTTTCTAGCTTCAATTTCTATAGCTTCAGTCTTTGTAATGCTTTTGTATCTGATTCTGTTGTGGGTTTTTTTTTTAATTTAATGCTCAAGTTTTAAATTGTTTTAAAATGGATATTACTCCATAGATGAAAATCTTCTCAAGTTGATGTATTCACTACGTTTGGAAGCTGTACAGGCCCATCAGCTTCTTAGCTGCTCTGCTTGCTGATACTGAAGAGCCTAGGATTTCTGGTAAGAGAGCATGACTTCTGTTAGTATTTTCGACACTAAAACTTTCTCTGAAGGATGCTGCCTCAGAACATCTGGTCCTCAACAAAAGGCAACAGGGTGCAAGCTGGAACATAGGAGGTTCCGCATAAATGTGTGGAAGAATTTCTTCACAGTGAGGGTAACAGAACACTGGAACAGGCTGCCCAGAGAGGTTGTGGAGTCTCCTTCTCTGGAGACATTCAAAACCCACCTGGATGCGTTCCTGTGTGACCTGACCTAGGTGTTCCTGCTCTGGCAGGGGGATTGGACTAGATGATCTTCTGAGGTCCCTTCCAATCCCTAACATTCTGTGATTCTGTGACTGCGGTGTAGGTTACACGGAGTGCCTGGAGTCCTGACCTGTCTGCCTTTGTGGTGAAACTGCTTTTGTTCCAGGGCAGGAATATGAAACTAAACTTAAGTACTTGCGTGCATTTAACGTGTTCTTAACTGTAACAAAATGGATAGGGGGTGGGTGAGAAAGGGGAGTAGGAAAAAAACTCTTGTGCTTAATATGAGCGTTTTCAAAATGTTTGTATGGTTTTATAAAGTCGTGGAAGATAAACAAGATGCAAACAAGTCAGATTCTTGAATGTTTTAACTTTACAGATAATTTAGACTGTTCAAGATGAATGAACATCCTAAAAAGAGGAAAAGGAAGACTCTACATCCTTCCCGATATTCAGGTCAGTCTAGAGCTTGACTTCTGTACATTTTAGTAAGTTTATTTTTCCTCAGAATAATTACTTTATGAGAAGGGACCACCGGTGCTAATACATGGAAAGTCAGTAACATAAAGGGTGGGGTAAGAAGTCTTGGTCCAAATGTACTAAGTACCCACTCTGCTTGCTGAGCTGTTAAGCCACTTTCAGTTAATGCATCTGAAAGGTTTTGTTCTGTGCTCCCTGCAAACTGGGATACTTGCTCAAGCTGCTAAATGAAGATAATTCTGCTAACACAATTTTGTAAAAGTTGGGTTGGGGGTGTCCAGCAATGTTCAGCACTGAACCAGCTGTGCTCCTGTCACTGTCTTCAGTGGGAGCAAAGTTTGATGACAATTGTATCTGATACTCCAAGCATGGGGCAGCAGCTGGAAGTTGTATATCACAACAGGAATGTTACCGGGCCAGCACAGGAGTGAATTAAGAAGTAAAAATGCAGCCAGTGAAGAGGATTTTGGTGAACATTAGTTACATATGTAGCTACATCAATGTGTTAGTATTAAAACTATTTTTTTTTGTTTCTTTTAGATTCTTCAGGTGCAAGCAAATACATAGACAACAGTGGAATTTTTTCCGACCACTGCTATAGCGTCTGTTCTATGAAACAGCCAGATATAAGGTTTATTGAAAACAGAGGTAAGACTACATTTTGGGGTCTGGTACTGCAGTTCTTCACAAAGTGTGTCATGTTCCTATTCATAGAAGTGAATAGAATACAAAATGTAGTAGGTGACTTCTGAGCCTTGCTGTGATCTGGTACGCCTTCCACTGGTGGAAGGTTGTTTAATCGTTGTAATTGAAATGCAGTTTTCAAAGTTAAAAATTATGACAACAAAAAGATCCTTCAATTTTACATCATTTATAATGACGATTAGACTTCTTTATCTGCTAGCTAGATAATACAAAGCTCATGTAAATAATCTGAGAGTTCAGATGGAATTTACCAGCAATTGCATTGAACTGTACTTGTACTTACAGAAAACAAAATGCCTTCTTATAAAACATCCACTAGTGGATGTAAAGTTTAGCAAAATAAATGTGAGGATGGATTTTTATTATACTTATTTTTCTTTTCATTCTAATAAATTAGCCAGCAAGTTTTCAGCAGTCTTATTTGAAGATGTGACATCCAGAAATATTTAACAATATTTTTAAAATGGCGTGTTTCAAATGTAATGTTTCATTTAAATATTTTAAGGTTTTTTCCAGTATAATCAACTGACTATTTTTTGCTGAAATTTTAAAGACACAGTTACCACCTTTTGAATCTTTTTGTGTTCTTTTGTATGTATGGAAATAATTTCTAAGGTATTTATTGTTACTTTGTTTAATGTAGGTGATGATGCAATTAGTATATAAATTTATGCAACTAGAATAAGTAAATAAGATCTGCAGTTAGAGAGTCATGATGATGCTAGTACAGACAAATGATGACAAGAAAATCTTTCCTTTATCTTTTCTAGGTAGATTCCACAGTCCTGTGCAGAGCCTAGACACAGATGATGATGGGAGCCCAGTGCATGCTGGGACTTCTCAGTGGAGTGGGTCACATTCAAACGTTGTGGGGTTGCATTATACAGACCCTAAGAAGAAGGATAAAGGTAAAGGTCAGTGTGTGAAGGTCAGCTTAGTTGCTGGGAAGCTGGAGAGCATGGCTGCTGGCTTTTAATGTAACATTTTTGTTTTGACAGGAGAGGTGAAGGATTTGTAGTTTACATTATTTATTTGTTAAACATAATACATAGTCTGGCTCGGGAAAAATAACTGCTTCTTGCGTTTGTAAGATGCTGCAACTCACTGAAAAGTAAATATAGACCCAGATGTTTTGCAGGGCTTTTTTAACCTTTCGCTTTTACTATCTATTTCTTCCTGCAGATAAAGGTACTAATAATGGAATGTGCAGAGACTTATGTGATTCACCTATATTCAGTGACAGCCCTACAGAAGAAGAGAAACCTCTCGATATTCAAACTGTAGAAATTTCTACAACAGAAGTGAATGCTGTAGAAGTTCATGATATAGAAACACAGACGGTGTCACCTGAGAAGCTAGAAGCTGAGGACCTGGAGGAAATCCCTCTGGAAACCTGTAAAATCTTTGAGAAGAACCAGGGTTTGAATATCACAGCTCAACAGAAATGGCCTTTGCTGAGAGCCAACAGCAGTGGCTTATACAAGTGTGAGCTCTGTGACTTTAATAGCAAGTATTTTTCTGATTTAAAGCAGCATGTGATCCTGAAGCATAAGACGTGTACAGACACTCATGTCTGTAAAGTTTGTAAAGAAAGCTTCTCCAGCAAAGTGCAGCTCATTGAACATGTGAAACTGCATGAGGAAGATCCCTACATCTGTAAATACTGCGATTACAAAACAGTGATATTTGAGAATCTGAGTCAGCACATAGCAGACACTCACTTCAATGACCACCTTTATTGGTGTGAGCAGTGCGATATGCAGTTCTCCTCCAGCAGCGAGTTGTACCTGCACTTCCAGGAGCACAGCTGTGACGAGCAGTACTTGTGTCAGTTCTGTGAGCACGAAACAAACGACCCGGAAGATCTGCACAGCCACGTGGTGAACGAACACGCGTGCCGCCTGATAGAGCTGAGTGACAGCTATAATAGCAAGGAGCGTGGACAGTACAGTCTCATAAACAAAATCAGTTTTGACAAATGCAAAAACTTCTTTGTATGCCAAGTGTGCGGCTTTCGGAGCAGGCTGCATACGAATGTCAACAGGCACGTAGCTATTGAACACACCAAAATATTCCCTCATGTTTGTGATGACTGTGGGAAGGGCTTTTCAGGTATGTTGGAATATTGCAAGCATTTAAGCTCTCATTTATCTGAAGGGATTTATTTGTGTCAATACTGTGAATATTCAACAGGACAGATTGAAGACCTTAAAACTCATTTGGATTTCAGGCATTCGGCAGATTTGCCTCATAAATGTACTGATTGTTTAATGAGGTTTGGAAATGAAAAAGATCTTTTAAGTCATCTTCAGATACATGAGACAGCATGATTACTTTCTTTCCCTGTCATCAGTTTGTTAGAACTGTAATTAATTTCCAGTCACTGAAATGTGATATTAAATACAATTTTAACACCATTTGTACCATTTTAATGTTTTAATCTTTCTATTGGCAAAGCATGTGTAACAACTTGGTGCTGTGAATTTCCTTACTTAGGGGTTTCAGGAGGAATAATCAGTTACAGTGTGATGGGTCAGATTTTGGGGGGAGGGTCTGTGGGAGTAGTTGCATGCTGCGATAGCAGTTCTGGTGGCCATCCCACTCTGTCACATTTAATTTACAAGATCCGCTCTCTTGAGTTTCAAAAGGGACAAACAGAGAGGCAACATCTAGTTCCATGCTTAAGTATCACCATACTGATCTCGGCTGCATGTCCAGCTCATGTTACCCTCTGTGGCAGCAGGTCACTGTGCTGCTGTTCAGCCAATTCCACCAGTCTGCCAAAGATAAGGATGTTCCAAAAATTCCCAGGCGTGGATATCTCCAAATTCATATACTAGCCTGCATTTCACACCTCATACTCTTGATAAGCTTTTAAAATTGTCCTGTTTTTCTCGTGGGGTACCTATCTGACCTCATTGTTCACTTTCTTCAGTGTTTAATTTCAAGTCCTGTCTGTGGGACTATCCAACAACCCTCTCTTCCACATATTCACTACAGGCCTCCCAAGTGATTTTTGTCTCCTTTACCTTCAGTTCCTATCTTAATGCACCAAGGAGACACACACATCACTTGTATGTAGACTGGGTCATCTTTCAAGGGGTAATTCTAAGGGAATTTGCAAAGTGATCCAGCTGAGAATGTACAGAGTGTGATTTTCATATCTAAAATCCTCATTTAGCTCTCACTGAAATGATGCATGTCACCAGCCTCATTTAGAGCACGCCTCTATTAGTTTATATTATTATAAATCTGTGTATTTATAATTAGCTTTCTACTACTAATAATTTGAGGACAGTTATTTTAATTATGTAAATTTTAAACTTTTCCTATATACTTGCTTAAAACACTGACACAGTACCAAAAAATCTATTGATCACTTTCAAATTATTTCACACATCTGTTCAGATTAGGTAGTGCTGTCCTGCCATTGTAATCTTTAGAAGTCAATTTTTACAACTCGTTCTGTAGCTGTATTTCTGAGTGGGTACTTGGACAGATAAAAATAAGGGTGAGGTCTTTTAGATTGTGCTAGTTGTCGGGGTGAAATTACCCATAAATTAGTGGTGTTTACATTTCTTCGTGCGTTGATTGTAAATTTGTAATGTAAGATGTGTCTAATGCAAGCTTCGTATAGATATAATTAATGTATAAAACATTTCTTGATCAGTAAGATTTGGTATTCTCCACTTCAAGGTGTGCAGGGGTCTTTGCAATTGATTTTTAAAGCTAAGAATAAAAATTAGCTGAATATAGTTTATGGGAAGTTCTGATTTCTAGAGAAGTATTTCTAGAAAGTCTGCTGTGAACCAGTTAGTGTATATTTCTTTGTAGGAGGCAAGACCTTTTTTGTCACTTTGAAATGCTGATTTACTACTAAATCTTCTGTGTAGTCATTGAAAAGGGCAACCTGATGTGTCCTTGACTGTATTTTACTAGTTTGTTATATAGAAAATGACAATGTCTGTGATAGAATTGTTTATTTCCTATTTTGAACACATTCAACCTGGCTAGCTTAAAATGGTAGCAATAATACAGTTAACAAAGCACTAATAATTATTTTATATATGGAATGTTAATTTTGTTCACATGGGTGTAACTGAGAGGGGGGAATGCTGGTTCTCTTAAACGCTGCTCTTGATGACGACACACAGGTGGAATGGCACAGTTGAACTTTGGAGAGAAAGCTGCTTAAGGGTACAGTGTCAAGAAGTGGAAAAAAAAGACATTTTAAAACCCCCCCAAAATAAATAAGCGGGTTTAAGAAGTTTGTATGTTTGTATAGACCAGCATTGTGTCCTGTATGGGAAAAGTGGTCTCTTGTAAAAGCATGGAGCCCTGTGATACAGAAAACTTACTTGTTGACTCCTGAATAACTTTATATGTAACTTAGAGTTATTTCTGATCTCTAAACGGGGAATGAAAAAAATACGCCACAGGAGTGTTATGAAGCCAAATCATTCCTAACTAAAATGCATTCCATGGTGTCTAATTATGAAATATATTCATGTTTGTCTTAGGTTGGATTTTATAAATAAGGGACTAATGTTAGTATTTTCTTTTTTAATATCTATCAGAAAGCAAATGGAAATGACCAGGAGTAGCTGGTCTCATTTTAGCAGGAACACCAGTAGGGTGTCAGCTTGCACATGATCAGCGTGCTAAAACCAGAGAGAGAGGTAATGAGTGGAGCCTGTGTAGAAGCTGGAAGGCTGAAAGGAATGACTGCACATGCCAAGGGCAGTATGTTGTTCCCATCAAAGGGAAAACAAGGTTGGTTTATTTATGTGAAGAGTGTAAGTGGAAGGTCAGTGCTGTGACATGGCTGCACCGAGGTGAACCGAGCACGTGAGTGCAGCTGCTCTGATACTGCCAGAGACTTCAGTTGGCTTCAACCCTACAGTGTGAGCAATTCTCCTCGGTCCTGAGTGAGAGAAATTAACTGTAGGAATCAGAAGTATCCCAATATTACTGCGACCTATTCTGAGACAAGTGTATTAAAGGGAGTGGTTTGTTACACGATACCTGCCAGGTTCATCTCCTCCAGGAACAGCTTTCTGACGAAGCCACAAAGTCACGAGATGTGTTTTGGAAGTGTTTTGTATTTGGGAGTAACTTGTATTTGATTCTTTGCTTTTCAGACTTAGGGGCCTTTAGGTTAGATGTGTGTTGTGTATTTCAGCTTCGTGGCTCATGTTTGTTATTGAACAAAACCAGCTTTTTTATATGAAAGATTCTTTTGGCTTCAAAATTTAAATCCCGTCTGCACGAACTTAAAATGCAGCAAATCATTAATTCCCAAACAGTGTTCTCTGTAATGCTTTAAGTGTTTGTGGCGGCTCTCATTTTTACGCTCTTTTATCAAATGTATGAATTATCGGTGCTTTTTACCTCTGCCTGGTGTCTGTCACTGTATCTGACCGATTAAACCATGGTGCTGGCACTCCGAGTCATGCCTCGCTGTCTCTTTCGGACCCCCTGGCCCTGACGGGCTCCAGGCCGGTTTGTCACCTGGGGCAGGGGACAGACCGCCTCGGCTCACAGCCCGCCGCCTCACGGGGCCTCTGCAGCGCGCAGCGGCCTCCACAAAGCCGCAGAGGAGCGGGCAGAGCTCTTGCGGGCAGTCCCTGGGTGACCGATGGAGCTGCCGAGGCGCAGGGGGGCTCCCGTCCGAGCGCGGGCCCGTCTCCATTTCAGGAGCAGCCGCGCCGCCTGTCCCCGCTCCTCCTCTGCCCGCGCTGAAGATGGCGGCCGCCCCTCCCCCGGGGCCCTAACTAAAAATGGCGGCCGCGCCCCCGTGGTGGACCCGGGAGCGGGGTGAGGAGAGGCGGAAGCGGAAGTAATGTCCGCCCCCGTCCCGGCGGCGGCGGGCGAGGAAGAGGCGGCGGTGGGGGAGCCCCGCCAGCGGCGTGGCGGTTGTCGGGTGACGGCGGAGTGAGCCGGGGCTCAGTAAGTGACCGGGGGCGGGCAGGGCCTGGGCCGCCCCTTGTCCCCTCGCCCTGCCCGGGGGCGCCGCGCGGGGCCGCAACGACCTCGGGTCCTCGCTGTCCCCTGGGCGGCGGGGACGGTGCCTGCTGAGGGCGGCCGCGGGCCTGGCCGAGGGGGCTGCGCTGAGCTGCAGGCGCGGGGAGGCGGAGGCCCGCGTTCTGTGAGGGAAAATCGACCGCGCGCAGTCGGTTTCAGACTGTCCCCGAGCTCCGCGGGCCGCTGTGGGCCTGTGGCGAGGGCAGAGGCCGGAGGCTGTCAGGGTGACAGCCCCAGCGTAGGCTGAGCCCACCGCCGTTCCCTGTGGCTTGGGGGTTTGATTTTGAGTTTTTGTTGATATTTTTATTTTTTAAATGACTGGGTGAGAAGTGTGTGACTTCTCCTGTGATTGGGTGTGTTGAGTGTTTCAGTCACTTTTATGTAACTTTGGTTGCAGTCGCACAATGGCAGAAGCTGCCGTCTCTCCGCTGAAGCACTTTGTGCTGGCCAAGAAGACCATCACTGCCATCTTCGACCAGCTGCTGGACTATGTCACCGAGGGGGCGGCCTTCGTGGAAGGTGAGCTCCCATCTGCAGCATGAGGGCCGTGCCTGTTGCTTTGAATGTGTTTTACAGCAGCAGAACGTACATGATGACATACATAGGTATGCTCTTTGTGTAAGCATACGCCTTCGGAAATAGGTATGTTTTTCCTTTGATGTTGATTTTTTTTAAGTTAGGCTAGCAGGAATGCTAGGATGGTTCCCTGGATGGAAAGCTGATTGCATCACTTGGGCTGGTTGCCTGACCTCCTTTCCCTGAGGGTGAAATCTCAACCACTCCAGCATTTGTAGTCCTGTTGCGGTTTCCTTTGCATAGAAGAAAGGGCAAACAGGTTCTCCCATTATTCAGTAGGAAAGTAAACCAACGTGGTGGAAGACCAAGAACCACTGATTACACCCTCAGAAGATTTAGCAATGCTGAGACGTGTGTGTTGCCACACAGCGTTGATTGCTCATTGCCCCTGTGGGCTGTGCAGGGAGAAGACAGCCCAGCCTGGCTGGTGTGTCCCTGAGAGCTCCCTGCTTTCCTTCCTGCAGGAGGCAGCTGTCGCAAAGAGTGGGCAAATCCGCGCAGCAGGCGGTGTTCACAGGGCATCCAGTCCCACAGTGAGATTGCTGATTAATCTGAAGTGATTTATGTCATGGTTTCACAAGTGTGTGTGGTGGAGCTGCTGAATGAGGAGGGCTGGTATCCGTGTCTGTGGTGGGGTTTGGTTTGGTTTGTTTTCTTAGCGGTATAATTGAAATTTATACAGATCTTTGTTGGCATGTGAAGTACTGATAATCTATAGCTTGTATCCTGGAGCATATTCTCCCTACGTGATTACTTTTATGTTATTCTTTTTCTATGTGTAGCAACCTACAGGAACCCAGAGCTTGAACATATAGCAACAGAAGACGAACTAGCAAAAATACAGGCATATAAAAATAAGTTAGCAGTCATCGGTGAGGTGCTTTCACGGAGACACATGAAAGTGGCATTTTTTGGCAGGTAATGAACAGAATTGTTAGAACTTAATTTGATTTTTGTTTTTTCTCTTGCAGAACTTAGTGTCCATATTTCTGATTTAAATGCACTGGAATTAGTGCTTCATCATAGAATAATTGTTTGAAATATAATACATAAAACAGGGTTCACTCTAATTGATACTGAATATTTCTTTCATGCCATCTTGCTTTGTGACTGTAGGTTAATTATGTATGTCTTCTTACGTGTTTTTAATTGATAAATTGTAAAATAATTATCCTGTATAGATCCATTATTTGACTTGGGAAGGTCATCATCTTCTCCAGAGTGGCTTTTCTTTTTCTGGTGTTGTTTTGTTTATTTAATGTCTTTGTTTCACTGGACTGTTACTGTTAGGAACTTTTGTTTGTGTTTGATCACAAGTACTAAAAATGACACAAGTACTGTTAGTTGTGTCATTAGTCCAGTCAATCTGTGTGACGATTGTAAGGGATGACAGTAACAACGTGCTGTACAGCTTATAGATCAGTCTGGATGAAGCTATGAAATTCTGTTTTCCTGAATCACCAGTTAGGAAGAGTTGCAGTTCACAGTCCTTGCTGGTTTTGCTACAGGCCAAGTGTCAAGCCTTTTGCATATTTTGATAGTATTGCCAAAGTTATGGGTGATTTAAATTCACTTCTGTTCTAAGGGAAAAAAAAGCATTTTTAGCATAAGAAACTTTTTAACTTTAGCCAACTGGGGATCATCTCAGGTATATATTTTTTTAGAATTATTTTTGCAGCAAGAAAAAAGAGAGTTAAAAGGAAAGGTATTTGTTGCACCTGAAATGTGTTACTACATAATTATTCTGAAGAGGTGCTGTTAGGTGTCTAGACCTGAAGCACTGAGGTTTTGTGTGTCTCTGCTTGTATGTATGGTGTTTTGTGTTTCAGTCTTTTCTTAATGGAAAAGCCTTAAGTTTTCAGTGAGAAATTTTGATTGAGTGTTAACACTTCCAATGAACATCTTCATTCCAAACATTCTGTTCCTATAAAATTTGGAGAGTGTAGAAAGGTGATGGAAATCTCTGAAGTTAGATGTAAAACAGTGAAGCCCTCAGTTCCAGTGCTTTCAAATGCTTTTATTGTGCCTGATTAATCTGGGGTCTGTTAGTGCACTTTGCTTCAGGTAGATTTTTCTGTGCTTAAATTTAAGTGTGTGGTTACATATTTTTTCTGGAGTATGAATCTTCATGGTTTAGTTCTAAAAATTCTGTAATAGTGTTGGACAAAATGTGTACAGCAGTGGTTCTTACCTTCATTTTAGTAAAAACAGTTCAGCTGTTTAAATAAAAACAACAAAAGGATCTGGGATAAAGAAATTACTTGTATCTCAGCCTTGATATTTCACAAAGTTGAAAGTTGAATACATTTAAGAGCTGTGATGTGTGATAAAATTTGCTTTTGCAAAGGGCAGAAGTTCAGAGCAGGAAAAATAGAATTTGACTCTCCCTCTGGCATTTTGAATAAATTTGTAAGCTGTTGTACAACGAGCACTGAAGTTTTTCTGGAAGAAGTAGCTCAAAAATGAGTTATAGTCTATGTAACTTCATACTGTTGTGTAACAGTCAAACCTCAAATATTTATGGGTGAGGGGTAGAAGGTTAGTGCGAAGTAGGACATTGCTGAGAACTTCAAGTTCTTACAGAATCTTGAGTTGGTGAACAGTTCCCTTCAAGCATTTCTTTTTAACGGCAGTGTTAGGGCAGGCTCAAAGAAGGGGACAGGCTGCCCCCTTATGTGGGACAGCATGCTGTGGTTTAGCAATTGCTTTAATTTGATCGAAGGCATCTTTATGCTAGATGCTTTTTCTGGTGTAGCAAAGTTGAGCCAGTATCTTCTACAAATTCCTTACACAGATTGAAGTACCACCAGATAAATCATGCTTCCCAGTACAGGTTGGGCGTGTTGAGCCAGTATGTGTTATGTAGATTAAAATTGGTTTTCTTGGTTGGATAGTCAAGTTTGATACCAAGAAAGTTTTGGAATTGATATTCAGGTGAACTTTTACTGCACTCCCTAATATTTTCTGGTAAGCTATGCTGTACTGGCTTAAAGCTCTATCACCTGGAACAGCTTGCAGTGTCTGGGTCTGGTGCAATTAAATGGGGATGCATTCAGTTCAAGGCAAAGGTATGTGTAATGCTGCTGTACTGTACTCAAAGTGCTTTCATTTTCTGTCCCTCTAGAACAAGCAGTGGAAAAAGTTCAGTCATCAACGCAATGCTGTGGGATAAGGTACTTCCTAGTGGAATTGGCCATACAACTAACTGCTTTCTCAGCGTGGAAGGGACAGATGGAGATAAGGCTTATCTTATGACAGAAGGATCAGATGAAAAGAAGAGTGTAAAGGTACATTTTTTGGAATGGTTAACGTTACTTTTCACAGTAGCTATTTCTCAAAAGATCTGCCTTTTAACAACAACTTAAAATCTAACTAAAGTATAAGGCTAGCTCATTCTGCATTTTTAAATTCTTACTTAGGAGGGAATAACCAACAAACTAAAGGGGTCTACTTGACAATTTTTCTTGGCTATTTCAGAGAAACAACTGATGTTTGATTGTAGCATAGCATATGTTGAGTGATTTGTTTTAGTAGGACTAAGAGCAAGTTCTGTTACTCGTTAAGGATTTGGAACGTGCCTCCCGTTTGGCCTTATGGTGCTTAGCTCATTTAGCTGCTCACATTGATACGTTAAACCTATGAGGCAAATTCATGATGACATTCAGTATCATGCACTCTAGCCCTGTAGAGAATACCACTCTGTGGCTCCAAAGAAACTCCTGTCTGAGTTTCAAGACACAACTTGTTCTTTAAATGCTGGTGAGTCTAAGAGCTTAAAAAAAATAAATCACAAATATTCACCAGAAGAAAGTATGAACTCTGTCCTGTTCCTGTCTGCCCCTGTCTGGGTTTGCTTGAGAACCAAATCAGAGTAGTTTACAGACTTGTTTGTGGTGCATATTCATGTTTGTCTCCTCTTTATGCTGTTTATAGACAGTCAATCAGCTTGCTCATGCACTTCACATGGATAAAGATTTGAAAGCTGGCTGTCTAGTCCATGTCTTTTGGCCCAAGTCAAAGTGTGCCCTGCTGAGAGATGACTTGGTTTTAGTGGACAGGTACGTTTTCCGTTTTAGTAAATGCCTTCTTAAATAAATTAGCCATTATAATGTTTAGAAAAGAGACTGGTTTACTGATTGATTATGTTTCAGTTGTTAGGTTGCAAAACTACTGAAAGGCCTTTTCGTTTTTTTTAAGAGAAAGAGTACTGAGTTTCTTCTTTTGTATATACTGCTGCCTGTCATGGTCCCACTGATTTTGGCCTTGTAACAGCTGGAACAAACAAGTGTCTTGTGATTGAGCTGAATAAAGGACTACATTTTGGCTGAGGATACTTCCACCTTTAAAACAAATGGTATGGAAGCGTAAATAGGGTTGTTGCAGCAACAACCTTTTGCCCCTCTCCTGTCTTTAAATGCTTCAGTCTGATCATGTGAAGTGTAAGCATTCTGGACTTCATTTTTAAAAACTCCTGATAAGAGTTGCAGTGCCTACATATCAAAGTAATGGGTGACCTCAAAACGTAATTGTGACTGTCTTCTGTATGTGCCTGTGTGCTGGGCTAACATTTCCTGCAGTTTGTGTGTTTAAAGAATTCTGAAAGCTGTTTTTTTGGCCTATGTCAAATGTCCATGTTCCTGCCCACTTTGAGGTATGACCTGGTAGTATTTTTCAAACTGTTTGGTAATCTATACCTAATGTGTGAATCAATATAGATTGAATTTGTGAGTAATTCACTCAAGTATGACTGAATTTGTAACTATGATTTCTTCATATCCAGAGTGTATTTTGATAAATTGTAGAACTTTTTGTTGCAACTCTAATCTTACACCTTTGAAATCACTGGGGTTTGTTATTATTTTCTTGGGTGCAAGCTCAGGTCCTATGGGCCACAGTAAAAGTCATCCTGACTGGCACAGGATGCACTGCTGGATTTCTAAGCTTATGTAGTTATGCCATGTCCTTGGGGATGTGTGCATAGCACAAGTGTGCTAGAAGCCCAGAAGGGATCCTGGAGTAGATATGATATAAGGCATGATTTGATCTGCACAGTCTCTGTTGCTAAAGGTGAAATGTAAAGGGAAAAGAAAACAGTCTGGGATCTGAGAGAACAGGTACTTGTAAGGAGAAAATAATCTTTCTACTGTTAAATAGAGCAAATTAGAACCAGCAATAATCGAGGTGTTGCAAACATGACCTAATGCTTATATTCCACTTATTTTTGAAAAACTTGACAGCACTGCAGTTTTAGCTTCATTTTAATTTGTTATTAAATCTTTGCACAGCTTGTTTAGTTTATCACTGTAAAGAAGGCCTTGATTAATGGAAAAATATTTTATAAACAACTGTTTCTGATTAAAATCTAAAACTTGGAATACGTGGAGGGGGGAATCATTCTGTGAGACTGCCTGGATTTCTGACAAGACTGCCTGTCACTTTTCTTGACTGTTATGGTCTGCATATTTATTCATTAGTGCATTTTGGAATGAGTAGATGGTCCAGTGAGTGCCTGACTGATAAATGCTAAATGGCAATTGGCTTTTGCTGTTTGCCTTAAGCTTGAGTTAGGCATCAGTCTAAAGATACAAAGCTTTGCATCTTCTTGCAAGGCCCTTAGGCAGTCCCACTCTATCAGTTTCTAAAAATCACGTAATCCTTTGCTGGATAAATATGAGTTTGGTTTTTTATTCCAAACAGCCCTGGCACAGATGTCACTACAGAACTGGACAGCTGGATTGACAAATTCTGCTTAGATGCTGACGTGTTTGTCTTGGTTGCCAATTCCGAATCAACTCTCATGAACACGGTATGATGTGCAGTGATTTTACGTTACTTTTTCATTTAAATACTCAGCAGTACCATAACTGAAACAACGTCTCTTAGACCTTTCCTGAAGCTGCCGTGAATCATTGCACTTAGATTTTGTGAATAGGATTTGGGCGTGGGAGGCAGTAAACAATGTATAGCCCTCACTAGGGAAAGGAGAACCAGGTTTCTTACCAGCTTTGCTTGGTCTGACTTGAGCATCACGTTTGTCCTATCTCAGCTTATTTTTTGATAAACGGATGATGTAGTGCTTGTTGTTGCTTTAGTTTGTCGATATTTGTCAGCTGAAGGCATTTTTATTATCAAATAAAATACAGAGTATTTCATATCCAAAAGTTCAATAAAATACACAAAGTAGGTGAAGAAAGTTGAATTTCTGTCTTATTCCTTACGCGTTCTTGTCTCAGAAGAGGGTGAATTCCCTTGATACACCTTGTGTTGAGGACAAGTGCTACAAGTTGCCCTCATTGAACTGTGTTTCTTCTTCTGAAGATGCTAGCAGTAAGCATTCATGTTGCGTGGTTCTGTGCAACATGGAGAGTTTTAGCAACTTTGTTCTATAAAGCCTTGTTTCGAGAGAGAAGGCTTCTGTATACCTTGCAGCCTAAATACTGTACAGCTCATAGAAGGGGGGGAGCACGCAAGGTGGCCAAAGGAGCTGTTGTGATACTCAAAATGTAAGACCAGAGATTTGCTTTAATTTTGTAATGATCTCCAGTTTTGACTAAAGTAAGTATTGTGAATGCAGACAGTATCAGTATAAGGTTTCTAAGTTACTGGAAGTGGGACTGCCAAAATGTAGTATAATGCTACTGAGAAATCTGTCAGACTTTTGTGAAGCCTACTGTAGACAGATAAAAGGCTCTGACTGTTCTCAGCATAGTTCTGACATACAGTGTCTGAACTTTCTATTGAATAATAGAATAATCTTCTCTTATTGAGGCATTTTTTTATACAATAAAGAACTGAATGTACAAAGACAGTATTTCCCTGCATTCTAGTAAATTAGAATTTTATGTTTTTCTCTGATTTCTACCAAACTATGAGTTTAAAAACATTACATTCCATCTTCTGAGCCGAATCCACAAAGACTCAATTATGAAAGAGATGTGGTTTAAAAAGGCAAAGAAAGAAGATTTCTGACAACATCCAAGGCCAAGAGAGGATTTGGCACAGCTGTGGCTTTTTCTTCTCCATTATCTCATGTGAAGGACTCTTTTTTGGCTTTAGTATGGAGGGAGTCTATAAACTGTTTGCATTCTGTGCATGCCATAGTTGGTTTGTTTGTTCTAATTACAAAAAGGACAAAGGGAAAAAAGATTGGGTTTTAGTGAACACCTCATTACTATATAGAAACATGGCAACTTTCAGTTTGGTATAATGAAGTAACAGAGAAAAGGCCAATTTTGATGTGGTTCTCTCATTTACTCAGGAGAAGTGAATGATTAAAACAATCTGACTGAGATAGTAAATAGGCAGGACAGACATACAGACTGTATGTCTGCTGGAAGATTCTCTTAATTTTTTGTTTGTCTGATCCTTAACACTGAGTCACAGAAGTGCTACTCTGCTTTTTAATGGGATTTTGGCCAGTCTTTGTTCCTTGCTGAACATGGCTGAAAGCTGCTAGGTAGAAATAGGTTCGTCTTGCAGTTTATTTGAAGCATTAAAATCTTACTGAGTTGTTTTGGTTGCTGTGCCTATAAGTCCTCACTTAACACTGAGCACCTTGTAATTATTAGAATCTGGAAATAACCAGTGTCCAGGGTGTATATGGGAGGGGGAGGAAGTAGATCTTAGTTGTGATTGGGGCTTTGACTCAGTAAACAGCACTCTTACTCATTCTCCCTTTTAATTCTTTCAGCCTGGTAGACACAAGAGAAGTTCCCTTTAACGGTTATGTAACTGCTCTAAAGCATTTGTATTTTGCTTTGCATTGTGGCAAATGGTAATTTCTTTCTTCTGCTGCACAAGTTTATCCTTCAGGTAAAACATATATAAATATGTTCTTGTCCTCCTTTGGCATTTTTTTTACCTCTTACCATAACAGATTTGAGACTATTTGGTAGCTGCTCCACATCCACAGGTCTTCTGAATGAGTATGATTTTTTTTCTAATATTCCCTCATAC